>CM048744.1:514117195-514717195 GCA_026315105.1 Locusta migratoria
ATTGGTATAAAATTTCATCCAACATATTGCTATAACATAACAAATAACTAACGATAATTTACATTCACCAAATAGATGTTAAAAATTTTCCCTTGTATGTGTATTTAAAGTAGCCCATATCTATTTGATAATTTTTTTGTGAAGTTATCTGGTTTTTTTTATTCTATAAGTTTGTAAAAATAACTAGCAATGAGGAATAGAGAGCAAGGAGAGCTTCTCCATTCTTTAATTGAAGAATAGAACTAATATAATACAACAAATCCTAAAATTAAAACAGAGAAACACAAGTAAGCTATTGCAGACTTCACACAAAGGTAACTAAAAATTAATCCATGGAAGATCATGTGCGCTAACACTGTACATCAGCAAGCTTAAATTAATCAATTGTAAAGTTGAATTTCGAAAAAGACAGAAACATGTAATGACACCGAAGAAAGAAAAAAATGGTGTAAATGTCAATTTTTCCTATAAAACAAAATACAATGGTATAAATAGTAAAAGGATAAAAGTGCAGCCCTCGGTCGCGAAAATAAAATTAATTAACTTGCCTTCAGAAAATATAAGTTTAAACAAGTCACATAATAAAAAATACAAGTCAGCTGTAAAGGTTACATCACTTTTTATTTTATTTTATTTTTTTTTTTTAAATAAATATAAGAAAAGCTAGGCACTAGGGGCAGCATGCCTGCACAGAGGTATCAGACTTGGAAGACTCAGATGCATCAGTGGCTGATGCCTCTGAGCAGGCATTCAGCCCCTAGTGCCTAGCTTTTCTTATACTTCTTTCTTTTAATTTGTGGCGTAAGCTTTACAGCTGACTTGTAACCTTTATTATGAGACTTGTTTTATATTTTATGATGAAGAAAATCCTAGTTATTGCCGATACCAGGTGCAATAATATTATCTTCGTGACCGAGGGCTGCACTTTGCTCTTTTGACTTTATAACTGTCGCTGACAATTTGCAACTATGTCTAAAAATTTAAAAAAAGTATAAATCGTAGTTAAATCTGTTTAGAAAATAAGATAAAATAAAATAGTTAGAAATGGCTGAATGACAAATAGTATTTTTTTTCCTGTTTTTCTCGGCATTAACAAAACCCCAGACAAAAATTTTGTCACAAGAGGAGAGATATGTAAGGAGTCAAGTTTTCCACTCTGTCATTTCCTGTATATTTCGACGTCAAAATCAAATTCTATTCGTGAAGCCGGCCGCAGTGGCCGAGCGGTCTGCAGCGCGCCAGTCACGTTCTGCACTGTCACTACAGTGATAACAAATACATTTTTTTACCATTGCATAACATTTATGACATTGCGACTGCCTCTATCGTAAACTGACGAAATTGAATTAATTTTAAAGTCAATTAGGCGTGTTTCTCCAGCCATTCTACCAACTGTATTTTTATTTTGAAATTGTTTATACGTTTCCTCCATACAGTAAATCTATCCGGAACTTAGAAATTAAAATTTAATATTTTTCTTTATCAATTTTTGTTTTCTTAAAAGTTAATAATGACAAAATTCACAATCAGTTATTTTTTATTTCAGTAAGTACCAACATCACTTTAGTACCCGAACTGATCCTCACTAGTTACACTTTGTTAATTTTAATATTTTTCTTACAAGAGTTGTCATCTATGTTTATCTTTGCATAAGAGATGAAGTTTCACCGATTGCAGGTACACAAGGAGCGTCGACCGCGGTGGCCGAAGGCACTGAGCCGCTCCAGTCACGGTCTGCACGGCCACTATGGTCGGGGGTTGAAAAAATGTTCAAATGTTTGTATAGCTTATGGGACTTAAATACGGGGTCATCAGTCCCTAAACTTACAAACTACTTATGAACTAACTAATACTAAGAACGTCACAAATATCCATGCCCGAGGGGGGATTCGAACCCCCGACCGTAGTGGCCGTGCAGACCGTGACTGGAGCGCCTCACTCCCCTCGGCCACCGCAGACGGCGGTCGGGGGTTCGAAACCCACCTCGGGCATGGATATTTGTGCCGTTCTTAGTATTAGTTAGTTCATAAGTAGTTTGTAAGTTTCGGGACTGATGACCCCATAGTTAAGTCCCATAAGCTTTACAAACATTTGAACATATGAACCCAAGGAGCATCTTTTTGAATTCTTCGTGACGTGTTGTTGGTGCCTTCCTTGCAGGAGCCTCGAGTACATTAAAATGTCAGATTTGTCTATTGTGCACTACAAATACTCGGAAGATTAGTATCAAAATTACAGCAGCATAGTACTTCAAGTCAGACTATGTATTCTGCTATATAACCCTTCAATCATATCGTTCCTTAATCTAAAATGATGTAATTATTGACTCATTCGTCCCCTTGCCAAGATCTCGAAGGACTATTACATTTTACAGTCTCGAAATGTTATTTTATGAGAGAGTCATGTGATCAACTGCAGGAGCTAGGGTTCTGTTCAATACACCTACTGTATTCAGAAACAGAGAAATAAGTCTGTACACTTTCAACAACTTTCGAGTGTGCAGCGGGATCCCGTAGATATAATGCAACGATATTCAGGCCCAGAGACGTAAGGTGAGTAAACAAATACTGAATAGTCCAGGTGCAAACGCGATATTTATAGTGATGGTGTCGTTTTGCCCGTGCGTTAGATGGTGTCAAGTGCAGTACCGCCAAATTTTATTTGTTGCCGAGAGGTAATTGAAGAGAAACATTCTTCTAATCACTGATTATCGATGGGTGACATCGCTCTCTCTGTGACTGGTTAATATCAATCACAGGATTCCAATTTTTATCCATCTGAAAGCCGTTCTCACGATTAATAAGATTGTCGGCAAGACGTATGCCACAGGTTTTATAATAACGGAATCCCAAAAACTAGAATCTGGAGCTAAAACTTTGATTTTGTTGTATTCCATCTCGTGTTCCATGTCAATTCATCTTTCAGTCACTGCTGACTTTATGTTGGTTGCAGGAGACGGGTTGGTATCATTCGTATCGTTCTAACCTATATATGCAGAACCACAATTACAGAGAATTTTAGAAACACAAGTTTTCTCAAATGCAGATTATAGTTGACGGATTCTACTGAGGTCAAGCGCTTCGCTGGTGGATGGAAGATAACAATGATTTTGTTTTTCGTAAGCAATCTGCCTATTTTGCAGAATTCGAACGTCGAAGGAAGGACAGATGTAAAACAGGACAGGCGAAGAAAAATGACACATCTAAGACCGCGTTATGATGTGTCTTTTCTTTTTTAATGATATATATATATATATATATATATATATATATATATATATATAGAGAGAGAGAGAGAGAGAGAGAGAGAGAGAGACACTAACGCTACCCCAGCGGAGGCTCCACATATTTGCTGGTCGGTCAGGCAACCATCAGTACGCTTTTGTCTATGTAATAGAGAGATAGTCTGGGGATATATATTTTAAAGATTATTTTTATATATAATGACGTATGTCTGTGAAACAAATTATTTTAAGGGGGTATAATTTTTTTAACAAAGCTTTGGTAAATGTAACGTTATTTTTTACTTATTTGTGATCTTTTAATAAAATGTGTGTTGGTATTCTCATACCAGTGTCCTTATGTAGTCTTTGCGGACAGACGAAAGCAAAAATGCGTTTGGTATAAATAAATTGTTAAGATGGGTCAAGACATTTATATTATTTTCAAGCGCACCCTTCATGAGGTTCCAGAAGATACACAATATTCATTCATTGACGCTGCAGGTAACACCACGCTATTTGTGCATGATACTGGAAACAACTTTATAAGTGCACAGTATGATGTGTAAGGAGATACACAATAACCCTGATTTAGGAGCGGAATAACTGCTCTCACTACATTTGTTAAAATAGGAGAAGCAGCATTAACTCTTTCAGACCAAATTTTTTTGTGGTATAATCTTCTTAAATTATATTTTTAATGATTTTAGAATAACTGTTCACAGAAATACACCTAAATTCATACTAAAAAAAAACTGGAAAACAAAGCCTGTTATCTAATTTGGTTGAAAATCCTAAAAATTATGGTCGTATGTAAAGTTTACCAGCGGGAAAACACAATCAATTCCTGCACTACACTATAACAATGGTGATGCTACCGATAACAGTTCTGCTAAAGCAGAATTGCTTAACACACCTTTCCGTAATTCCTTCATCAAAGAAGACTTCACAAATACTCCAGGATTCGTATCAAGAACAGCTGCCAGCATGCGTAATATAGAAGTTGACACCCTGGAGTATTAAAGCAACCTAAATCACTTAACAAAAGTACATCTTCCGAATTAGGTTTCCTTAAGAGTATGTTGATGCAATAGCCCCATACGTTTCTTATACAATGGCTCGCCCAGCGAAAGATCCGTATCCAAACACTGGAAAGTTGCACAGGTCACTCCAATATTCAAGAAAGGCAGTGATCCGCAGAATTACAGGCCTATACCTGTGACATACGTTTGCAGCAGTATTTTTATAACACATACTTTCCTCAAATATTATGTACCACCTTGAAGAAACCGACGTATTGGTCCATAAAAACAGGGATTCAAAAACCATCATTCTTGTGAAATGCATCTAGATGTTTAGTCACATGATGTGACGAGTGCTGTCGAGATGGGGGTGAAGTAGATTCCGTTTTCCTAAATTCCAGGAAGGCTTTAGAAACTGACCCTCACAAGCATCCTCTAATTAAACTGTGTGCTTAGGGAATATCGCCACAGTTGTGCGATTGGATTCATGATTTCCCGCCAGAAAGGAAACAGTACGTTGTAACAGACGGTAAGTCATCGAGCAGAACAGATGTCATATCAGGCGTCCCGGAGGGAAGTGTGATAGGGCCGCTACTCTTCCTTATTTTTATAAAGACAAAGTAGCTCTCTTTTTCTGTTCACGGAAGCTACTGTCATTTATCGGTTAGTAAAGTAACCAGAAGGTCAAAAGTTACTGTAAAATGATTTAGAGAAGGCCTCTGCAAGGTACAAAAATTAATATAAAAAAGGTAAAGCAGTCAACAATTCAAAGATTGGTTTGAACACCACAGTGCTTTACTAGGCATGGTCCTGTTTGGAGGTGGTATGCCTTTGCCTTCCTCCGATCTTCGAACTGACTTACCCAGCCAGTTATAGGGGGACCTACAGTTTAACGTGGTTTTCGAACCACTGTGCTACTCGGTATTTTTCACATGCACAATACTGCCAGAGATGAAGTGACAGATAAAAATCCTAGGACCTGGAGGGGATCGAACCCTCGACCTTTGGATTTGTAGTCTGGCACTCTACCACTGTGCAACCGAGGCGCACACAAAAATTGATAATTGATCCCTAATAATGATACATGTGATATCATCTACATGACCGCTAAAAGAATTCCGTAATTCCGTGAATATTTACACGATGTGTTGTTGTTGTGGTCTTCAGTCCGGAGACTGGTTTGATGCAGCTCTCCACAATACCCCATCCTGAGCAAGCCTCTTCATCTCCACATAAGAACGGCAACCTACATCTGTCTGAATCTGCTTACTGTATCCATCCCCTGGTCTTCCTCTGCGATTTTTACCCCACACACTTCCCTCCAACGCTAAATTCACAATTCCTTGATGTCTAAGAATGTGTCCTACCAATCTATCCCTTCTTTTAGTCAAGGTATGCCAGAAATTTCTTTTCTTCCCAATTCTGTTCAGTACCTCCTCATTAGTTACGCGATCCACCCACCTAATCTTCAGCATTCTTCTGTAGCACCATATTTCAAAAGCCTCAATCCTCTTCCTGTCCGCACTGTTTATCGTCCACGTCTCACTTCCATACAAGGCAACACTCCATACAAATGCCTTCAGAAAGGACTTCCTTAGGCTTAAATCAATATTCGATGTTAACAAATTTCTCTTTTTCAAGAACGCTTTTCTACCCATTGCCATTCTGCATTTTACATCCTCTGTACTGCGACCATCATTTGTTATTTTACTGCCCAAGTAACAAAACTCATCTACCTCCTTTATTGCTTCGTTTCCCAATCTAATTCCTTCAGCATCACCTGATTTTCTTCCACTGCACTCCATTACCCTAGTTTTGCTCTTGTTAATGTTCATCTTATATGCTCCTTTCAGCACACTGTCCATTCCGTTCAATTGCTCTTCCAGGTCCTTTGCTGTATCTGACAGAATTACTATGCCGTCGGCAAAACGCAATGTTTTTAATTCTTCGCCCTGAACTTTAATTCCTTCTCCAAATTCCTCCTTGCTTTCCTTTATAGCTTTCTCAATGTACAAATTGAATAACAATGGAGAAAGACTACAACCCTGTCTTACTCCCTTTCCAATCACTGCATCCCTTTCATGCCCTTCAACTCTGATAACCGCTGTCTGGTTTTTGTACAAGTTGTATATAACCTTACGCTCCCTATATTTTACTCCTGCTTGCTTCAGAACTTGAAAGAATTTATTCCAATCAACATTATCAAAAGCCTTCTCCAAATCTACAAAAGCTAGAAATGTAGGTTTGCCTTTTCTTAATCTATCTTCTAGGATAAGCCGTAAAGTGAATATTGCCTCCCGTGTTCCTACATTTCTCCTGAACCCAAACTGATCTTCCCCGAGGTCGGCTTCTACCAGCTTTTCCATCCTTCTGTATGATAACTCAGTCAAATCAACAGGACGTAAATTCTACTAAATACCTAGGAGTAACAATTATGAACAACGTAAAAATGGAACAAACACATAGAAAATATTGTAGGAAAGTCAAACCAAAGTCTCTGTTTCATTGGCAGAACACTTAGAAGATGCAATAGTTCTAATAAAGAAACTGCCTACATTACACATGTCCGTCCTATATTTTGGAATCCACACCAGGTGGGAGTGAAGGACGACTTAGAGAAAGTTAAGTGAAGGGGAGCTCGTTTTGTATTATCGCGGTGTATAAAGAGAGTATGACGAAAATAATGCAGGAGTTTGGGTGGAAAAATTAAAACAAAGGCGTTATTCTTTGCGGAGAGATCTATTTGCGAAATATCTTTCACCAACATTCTCTTCCGAATGCGAACATATTTTGTTAGCACCCGCCCACATAGGGAGACGTGATCATCATAATAAAATAAATCAGAATGAAAAGAGAAATGTTTAGCTATTCCTTTTTCCTGCGAGCCATTAGAGAATGTAACAGCAGAGAAACATCACAAAACTGGTTCGATGAATCGTTCCCTGCAATTCAATGTGACTTGTAGAGTATTTATGTAGCTGTACCTTCTTAAGGAGTAAATAGTTAATATTGTAGTACTAACTATTTTACAAAATAAATCATCATTCCATAATTACCACGCAAGACCCACTAGTTGATAATTTTTAAGGTTCAAAAATGTTCAAATGTTTGTATAGCTTATGGGACCTAACTGCGGGGTTATCAGTCCCTAAACTTACAAACTAGCTAATACTAAGGACGGCACAAATATCCATGCCCGAGGGGGGATTCGAACCCCCGACCGTAGTGGCCGTGCAGACCGTGAATGGAGCGCCTCAGTCCCCTCGGCCACCGCGGCCGGCCTTTTTATGGTGATCATCCACCGGTGGCAGTAGATGTGCATTATGAAAGATTGAACACTTCATATTCATGGGATGCGCGAATGAGCAAAGTTGAAAATGTGTACCCAACTGGGATTCGAACCCGGGTCTCCTGTTTTCTAGGCACTTGCGCTGACCTCTGGAGAAAGCGATCACCTCACCTACACGGAATTACTCAAGTACTCCTCCCGTCAGATACAAACTCTCAAATTTATCCCTGCCCACTAGAACTGAATCTCGAAATTATTGTAAACTAAGTCCCGTAAGAATAAGGGCCTAGAAGTGCCTCCGCACTGATAAGAGGGTCATTGCCAGTCATCGGCATATTATATATGTGTGTGTGTGTGTGTGAGTGTGTGTGTGTGGCGTCTGTCCTTTCAGACATGTCCGAAAGAACACACGCCACATATATATATATATATATATAATTTATATGAATGCCAGTTAACACTTGTTGTTTCAATTGAGAGAAAAAGATTGTGATCCATCATAGAGAACTTAAAAGGTGTACACACAATTTTAGCCAATGGGTCTGATAGCGTTAATACTGCAGAATATGAAACTAGTTTTTGTCCTAAACAATCTACCGCGTCCATCAACTAATTTCGCAAATGAGACTTTTCAGATCTCGTATCTAGATGTGGCAATTTACAGGCCTATACAACACTACTGATCACACGAGTGGCTAAGTGCGAGGATTAAATCGACGAGAGGTTCCAGCGCAAAATATCAATAATCTCTGACAGTACAGGGTGTCTCGTGTACGGAGATGTGGAGGTAAATAATTATTGTAGCGGGTGGGCACAAGTCGTTAGTAGTGAACAGAAAGCCGAGAGGAGCGATCATTTGGACGCTTTTGAAAAGTTAATCACTGTTACAAAGCCAGAGTGCATTGTTTGTCTGGGCGGTCGGCCAAACGGACCGTAAAAGCGGAGCGGCAGGCGTGCAATCAAAGGACACGGCAGGCGTGTGTTTGCGCTGCTTTTGTGCGCGGCCGGCGGATAATGGCGGCTGGCCACCGGCTTAGCGGCAGCCACTAGCTCGCGTCACCCAGCACGCATCTCTCTGGGACCGAGCGCCGGAGCAGGTGCAGTGCAGTGCCGCCAACCTCACCCAACACAATGGCGTCGCGCCTGAACAAAAAGAAAAGCAACTGAAGTTGCCTTTTTTTAATACTAACTAGCTGAGAAACCGTCGTCGCTCGGATACTTCTTTATTTCTGTTTTAAGTTACCTTCCCTTTTCTCTCTAAGTCCATCTTCCCTTTCTTTTTCTCTCCCGCCTGCCCCCCTATCTCCCTTTTTCATCTTACCCCCTCACTGTTTATAATCTCCTACCTCTCTCTCTGCTCATCTCCACCTTTCCAGTTCAAAAATGTTCAAATGTTTGTAAATCTATCGGACCAAACTGCGTGGTCATTAGTCCGTAGCTTACAGACTACTTAAACTGAGGTAAACTAATACACACACCCATGCCCCAGGGAGGTCTCGAACCTCCGACGGCGAGCAACCGCGCGCTCCGCAGCGAGGCGCCTTAGAACACTCGGCTACTCCACCGCGGCCCTTTCCAGTTCTCTGCCAATCAACTCCTTGTCAACTTCATGAGTCCATTGCTTCCTCCACATGTGAAAAATTATGTAACTCTGTTAACTTTAATAGTAATCAGTGAAGTGGTGCCGACCGCGGTGGCCGAGCGGTCTGTGGCGCGCCAGTCATCTTCTGCACAGCCACTACAGTCGTGGGCTCGAATCCCCACTCGGGCATGGATATTTGTGTTTTCCTTACTATTAGCTAGTTCATAAATAGTTTGTAAGTTTAAGGACTAATGACCCCGTAGTTAAGTCCCATAAGCTAAACAAACATTTGAACATTTTTTGAAGTGGAGTCTAATTGGTACCCTCCGCGAAGCACCGTATGAAAGGCAGTCAGCGATGTCTCCCTTACTATGAAGATAAGTGTGCAAAATTCATCCAGATCGGAATGAAACTGTAGATTTTGTCGAATATCGTAGATAAAGTACCCACTGCCCTGCACCATTCAAAATTCCACGCAGTCAGTGACTTTCCCCTTGTTGTGAAGGTTAATGAGCATAGTTTAATATATATATCAAACAGGATGTGGCAGTTTCCACGTGCCTGAGTGTTTACGGCGTAATGTCTCCTAAACTATAAATCGTACAATGAAATAATTTTATAGGTAGATGCATTGTCATTATAGGATACTGTTTGCGGAATATGTAGCTAATACATTTAGCAGCAAGGAAGTAATAAAATTATTCGTGACTCATAATGTGGCAGTTTTTCACATATTTCATTGCTCATATCTCTTGAGCTATGTATTGCACAGTGGTATAATTACGTCTATAGCCTATGTTAAAAAAGTTCCATCTCTCTCGCTTCGTCACTCTACCGCATAAAAAACGAACAAAGAAACAAACACTAATTTTTATATATTGGATTATACAAGGAGGCCTATGAAAGTTACAAAATTGGAAAGGAGCTTTGCCATAGGCGTGACCAAACGAAGATCATGAGTATAGGAGCATTTAACAGTGGTTAAAGGAAGTGGCTGTTATCGTATCTAAAGGCGGTAACAGACGACGATACGATGCGAAATGTACAGCCATCTAGCGGTAGACTGGGTGGAACTACGTGGTCGCCAGTGTTGTCAGCAATGGATATAAAATCTCCCAAAAGCTTCGATATTTCGCATATTATACTGAGAAAATAACTTTGTGATCATTTGCTGCTTCTATCAGAGAATTCAAGTAAGTTTGCTTTATGTGTAATGTCCGCCTTGAGCAAACACAAATGTTTTTTGATTTCTCCCATAAATGTTTCGCTGGCGTTGCAGCATCATCAGTGGGATGTTTTAATTCGTATTGTCTGACAAATTAACAATAGAATGATTGTTACTTTTGTACATTAATAGTGAAAACTACAGATAATTGTGAGACTACTATACATCGTTTCTTATTTTTATAGGTATGCTAGGCGTACCTTAATACCACATGTAGTTATGTTTGTGGTTCTTCCACTCACATAAGTCACTGATATTTTTTGACAGTTTGTCATCTGCAAACCAAAACGTGTGTATTTAATGTGGTGAATAGTTAGCTTGTAAATATCGGGATTTTTATGAAAATACAGGACGTAGTTTTTGTGTTTTGGTTTGATTTTATTGTAGCTACTGCTTCTATAACAAAATGTCTAAGTGTTTATAGCAAGTTTTAGTCACTTACTTTGGTGGATATGCGCTGTTTTTCGTGTTGTGGACAGGCACTGTGTCACTCAATGTTTATGTTATGATAACAAGATGGTGGGAAGTTGAATTCTGGGAGTAGTATGAGGAACAGCTGACTGTGGTGGGAGCGGGAGTTTTGAATCATGTTGTTTTCGTTTTAGTGTGTGTGTGTGTGTGTGTGTGTTTATGGGTTTTCTGTAAGTTCTTTGAGGGCAGAGAACATGGTTCCGTTGCAGAGGGCTGTGTATTCATTTATTACTTCTTTTCTTTCTATTATGGCTTTCTGTATATGGCAGTTCTCTTCGATTGTTAATTTTTGTGGGAAGCTTTTGCTGTGTTTCAGAATCTTCCGATCAGTATTTATGTCAGTTGGTTTGTGGTTCATGTTTATGAGGTGTTCTGCAAATGTGGAATGACTATTGCTTTTTAGTGCTCTTCTGTGTTTTGTGTATCTGTATTGAAATTTCTGCAAGTCTGTCCAATGTAAACTGAGTTGCAATCCTGCCATGTCAGCTGGTAGATGCCAGAAGTGTTATGTTTGTCTGTGTTGGTGTTGGTTGTCTTCAGTTTTCTTTGTATTGAGTTATCTGTTCTGTATGTATTCAAGTAAGGTCCTAATTTTTCATTACTTCATTTTGAGTAGCTACAGCTTCCTATGTATGGAAACTATATTTGTTTTACGCTATGCCTAGAAGGAGGAAGCTAACTGGCCGGAGTGAAAGTCATAGAGCTAGACCAATATAATTTTAGCGTAGAGGAAGTAACAGGAATGTGTACAGACATGATGATTATGCAACCGTTTTGCTGAAAGGCACATTAAGTTTCCAAATAAATATGACAGTTACAGATGCGGTATCATGAATTTACGGTAACTTTTCGCATCTGAAGTTACTGCACATGAGACAATGGCAGTCACGATGTATTGGCATAAGGGAAAGTTTGATTTCCCGGCGTTAACACAAAATTCATTTTTCAGTGCACTATATCTAGGATTCAATTCAAATGGTCAGTTCGGAAGCTTTCAAAGCATTATTTAAAATCCTCAAATATCTTCAAAAGGAAAACGCCAAGATCGCAATATGATTAATTAATTGACGACCTGTTTCGATGCGCTATGCCATCATCATCTGGTCGTATAAATACAACAATGGTTGTAGCAATTATGGACGTGTAGGGTGTCGCATTGTCCTGCTGGAATTGTCCAAGTCCATCGGAAGGCACAACGGACATGAACGTATGCATGTGAGCAGCCAGAATGCGTATATACACATCACCTGTCCTATCTAGACGTGGCCGGGGTCCCATATTACTCGAACTGGACATTCCACACACTATTACATTGCCTCCACCAGCTTCAACATTCTACTGCTAACAGGCAGGGTCCATACTTACACAAGTTCATCTGTTTGATGGTATTTGAAACGTGACTCGTCAGACAATACGTTTCTACATCTACATATACACTCCGCAATCCACCGTAAAGGCATTTCCTTTCCTATTCCACTCCCAAATAGAACAAGGAAAAAAAGAATGCCTTATGCCTTCGTACGATCCCTAATTTCTGTTTCCTCGTTATCATTACGCGAAACGTAAGAAGGCGGCAGGAAGAACGTACTATACTCAGCTTCAAATTCCGGCTCTCTAAATTTCCTCAACAGAATATACGAAAAGAACGTCATCTTTCCCCAATTGAGTTTCCGGAGCATTTTCGTGACACTAGCGCATTGGTCGAACCAACCAGTAACAAACCTAACTGCTCGCCTCTGAACTGCTTCTATGTCTTCCTTTAAACAGATCTGCTGCGGGTCCCACACACTCGAGCAACACTCAAGACGTGGTCGTACAAGCATTTATCCGCGGTCTCCTTTACAGATGAAGTACATCTTTCCAAAATTCTCCCAATAAACCGAAGTCGGCTGTCCGCCTTACTCACAACTGTCCTAACATATTCGTTCCATTTCATATAGTTCTGCATTGTTACGCCTAGATATTTGAACGACGCGACTGCATCAAGAAACTCACTACTAATGCTGTATTCGAACATTTTTCGTACTCATGCGCATCACCTTAAGTTTTCCTACATTGAGAGCTAGATGCAATTCATCGCACCAACTATATGTCAAGTCATCCTGTATGCTATGACAATCAATTAAAGACGACACCCTCCCGTAAACCATAGCATCATCAGCAAACAGCCATCAGCAGTCCAACGCTTAGAGAGGCGTCCAGTTTTGTGTTACGAATTCAGTAAGGTTACACGAGTGGACTGTCAGCTCCAAAAGCCAATAGCGAGGTTTTTTCCATGAAAGCTTCGCACGCTGACCCTAGTTGATAACTCAACATTGAAATCTGCAGCAATTTTCGAATAAGTAATATTTCTGTCACTCTTCAGTCAAAGTGAAGTGGCCGTACAGAAAATCGCCATCTCACTACTACATCGAAGATTCTGTGTCTCACCCTCGTGCGTCGACTATAACACCACATCCAAACTCTTTAAAATCATGATAACTAACAAGAACTGGCTTTGTGACATGAACCATTTATTGACATGGAACGTACATTATCAGGATGGCATGGAACTTCATCAACAAGGAATACATTATATCTCCCTTTCTCATCAAAATAGAAATTAAATTTCACTGTCTATAAAAATTACAAAATTAACATGGCATCAGAGATTTAATTTATCAGGCTCTTAATAACTCTGCCAAATCTTGTGACAGTTGTTAGATCTTGACGCTGATTTACAGTTTGGTCTGTCATTACAATTGTTCCCGATGTTACTTCATCACGGCCTTATGGCGCAAGTTGTTGCTGACTTTCCTCTTGAATAGTATCTTTTTGTTTACTAGTTTTACTTCGTTGAATTTCTTAAGAAACTACAGTTAGTTCAGGTTCGATGTACGCTTCTGTTGGCCGAACTTGTTGTGTGTTCCGTCAATATAGTTTCCCATCACGTGTTTTAACAATTCATGATCTTCCTGCATTAGGTGATCTTATAATTTCTCCTTCCTTCCAGTTTCTGTGGTCAAACTGTATTCGCACTTTATTACCAGCCTTTGGAGTTTTTGTAGGTTT
Organism: Locusta migratoria; assembly: GCA_026315105.1. NCBI lineage: Eukaryota > Metazoa > Arthropoda > Insecta > Orthoptera > Acrididae > Locusta > Locusta migratoria. Next base: position 514,131,056 of record CM048744.1, read on the forward strand.
TGAATGTCGATATGCATATCTTTTATGTTGGTATGTTAAGTTTATTAATTGTTCGCTAACTTGTTTGTTTCGAATAGGCTTTGGAATGAGAGCATCTGTTACAGTAGGTAGTAACGTTGTTGTTCTTCTTGAAAACGCACGTTGGTTAGGTGATCCTAATTCTTCGTCTCTTGGTGTGTATCTGTATTTTAGTACTGTTAAGTATATGTTTCTGCTGCCGGGGCGTATTACTGTTGCTTCTACAGTCTCCATACATTTACCACGTTTTCCGTAGTTATCAACAAAGGTTTTGATGGATGCAATCCTACTAAAGAAATAATATTTGTCACATATATATATTCCGTATTCATACTTGTATCATTTATGGGCATTTTATTAATTTATTTTTACTTCTGACACCATGTAACACGAACTGTTTTTGTGACATGAACTATTTATTAACATGAAACATGCATTATCAGGATGGCTTGGAACTTCATTAACAGGAATACAATAGGAACCGATGTAACGGCACCAAACACTTGTCTTACATACCCCTACTTGTCTTACATAGGCCTTTAAGCGTGCAGCGCCGTCCCCTGATTGTTTACATGACTGCATAAGCATGCCTATATCAGTTTCTTTGGCATATACAGTATATATGTACTGTAATGAAAATATATGGAAGAAAGTACATACTCTTCGCTCTGAAAATTGTGATGGACTGACAAACTGTTGATACGTTGGCGGATGTGTGTATGGATTAACAGAATCGAATGACAAAGAGCTTCAAAGATGCTACCTTTACCTATTCTCGAGATCTGATAACACATTCTAAAGCTTTTGCATGTGACGGTGGCTTCTTTAATCTGTGAGTTGAGTGTTTTAATGATTTTAACAGTGGTGCAAAAACTTTCACAGAATGACATATTATTGTTGTTGAAATAAACTGATCCAGTGGAAACCACTGTCCCATATGCTCATTGCTCACGGTATATCGCTGGTGAAACTCTGTAGCTTAGTGATTTTCAAGTACGTACAATGTACAGAGAATCACGTAAATCGTCATACGATACCTATACTTTGAGTATACATGGTTGTAGAGATTTCTCTCACAAATCCACCATGGAACACGAATAAACTGGTTTAAATAAGATAATAAAACTAAATTAGAAAGGCAAGGTCACGGATCATTCAGTTACTTCACATTCCTGTCTTGCAATTAGTTACATGAAGAATTAACTGGTACGTCACGTCAGCGTTGCGAGATCACACGTAGTTTGTTAGTGCACGCAAACGGGCAGTGTCGAGAGATTTATGCAGGGTTTAAATTGACCTTGTAATGTTCATCGACAACATAAAAGACTGTCATAATAGTCACTATACTTCCTGCTTTAAGTAACTAATACGGGGAAACATATGTGAGGCCTCTGATCTTGCTTCCCAGCAATGCAATCGGTAGCCGGCCGCAGTGGCCGAGCCGTCTGCGGCGCTCCAGTCACGTTCTGCACGTCCACTACGGTCGGGGGTTCGAATCCCCCTCGGGCATGGATATTTGTGCCGTCTTTAGTATAAGGTAGTTCATAAGTAGTTTGTACGTTCAGGGACTGATGACCCCGTAGATAAGTCCCTTAAGCTCTACAAACATTTGAACATTTTACTTCACACATATTCCAAATTTCGATTACGAACAGAAGCCGTAATGAGTAACGTAGAAGTAGATATCATCGGAGTAGTGCAGCAACTAAAATCACTTAACAAGAACAAGTCTTCTGGTCCGGATTGTATACCCATTAGATTTCTATCTGATTATGCTGAAGCGATAGCTCCTTACTTAACAGTCATATACAACCGCTCTCTCATAGAAGGATCTGTACCAAAAGATTGGAAAGTTGCCCAGGTCACACCTATATTCAATAAAGGCAGTAGGAGTAACCCACTAAACAATAGGCCTATTTCATTGACGTCCATTTGCAGCAGGGTTTTGGAACATATCCTGTATTCAAATATTATGAATTATCTCAAACAGAACGGTCTATTGACCCAAGGTCAACATGGATTTAGAAAATATCGTTCTTGCGAAACACAACTAGCTCTTTATTCACACGAAGTGATGGGTGCTATCGACAAAGGTTCGCAAATTGATTCCGTATTTCTTGATTTCCAGAAAGCTTTTGACACCGTACCTCACAAACGGCTTTTAATCAAATTGCGTGGTTATGGTATATCGCACCAAATTTGCGAATGGATAGGGGATTTCTTGTCAGAGAGGACACAGTTCGTAGTAATCGATGGTAAAGCATCGACTAAAACAGAGGTGATATCGGGCGTTCCAAAGGGTAGTGTTATTGGTCCTCTGCTGTTCCTTATTTACATAAATGATTTAGGGGAAAATATAAGTAGCTCTCATAGGTTGTTTGCAGATGACGCCGTCATTTACCGTCTAGTAAAATCATCTGAAGATCAAAACTAACTGCAGAACGATCTGAATAAGATATCAGTATGGTGTAAAAATTGGCAATTGACTCTAAATAATGAGAAGTGTGAAGTCGTCCACATGAGTACGAAAAGAAATCCGTTAAACTTTGTTTACAAGATAAATCAATCAAATGTGAAGGCTGTAAACTCCACAAAATACCTAGGAATTACTATTACTTCAGACTTAAATTGGAAAGAACACGTAGATAATATCGTGGGAAAGGCGAACCAGAGACTGCGTTTTATTGGCAGAACCCTTAAAAGATGCAACAGAACTACAAAAGAAACTGCGCACACTACGCTTGTCCGTCCATTTTTGGAGTATTGCTGTCCAGTGTGGGATCCTTATCAGGTGGGTTTGACGGAAGACATCGAAAGAGTCCAAAGAATAGCAGGTCGTTTCGTATTGTCACGATACAGGGGAGACAGCGTTACGGAAATGATACAGGATCTGGGATGGGAATCATTACAACAACGGCGCTTATCGCTGCGGCGTGGGCTACTTGCGAAACTCCAATCGCCAACATTCTCCTCCGAATGCGGATATATATTACATAGGTACAAATGATCATCAGTATAAAATACGAGAAATCAGAGAGAATGGAATGGGAGATAAATAGTATAATTGTGGTTCGATGAACCCTGTGCAAGGCACTTAAATGTGATTTTCAGAGTATTCCATGTAGATGTAGATGAAGAGCAATAGATGCTCCGTACATATACATATTTTTATTACGATATTGCTCCTTTTGTTTTTATTGTGGTCATTAGCAATTATGATTCAGTAATACTATGCACTTATCATAGTTGTCCACGTGTCTCCACAAGCGCAGGCTACGTAAGCGACAAATAACGTGCAGTGTTTTGCGAATTATACAGTAACAATAACTTTTACTCAAAAAGTACAACCTGTATGTTGATACATAAATGAGACAGTGTATCATAACAAAAGTAGCACACAGGTATATCGGGAACATTTGCCAGCAGTTTGGTCGTGGCGATGTTCCCCGCGGCGTAACTGTTCCAGCGGCCGCTACCTGCCGCCAGGTGCGCTCACATTCCGCAATGCGGGAGAACTGGGAAAGCTATTTGATGAGGCCGTTTTCAGCACACATCGATTACTGGCGCTGTAATTTCCCAAATAATTGGCGAATAATTGACGAAATGGGCGCATTAACGGCAGGAAACGGCAGGATAACTGTTAGCGCTGCCAGGGCACGCTCGCGGTGAGCAACGCCGGCAGAACACATCGAATGCGGCAGCGACGCCCTCTGTGAGGTGCACGAGTCCTCACAGAACAGCGACCACTTACTGTAGACAATTAACGCCGCGCTCCAATGACCTCAGAGCAACAGGCCCGTTTGAAGAGGTGATGTTAATACAGTGATTGAGACTTACTGATCTCGTCGAGGAAGACTTCCTTAAATTGTATATATGAACTTTGAACAAACAAATGTAAATAATGTATACATACTTTCAAATGGAAAAAAAGAATAGAAAAAGGAAGAAACAAAATGCTATCCAAAATGTTATGTCTTTGTGTAGATTGCATTTGCCCCACACAAAGACAGATGGGGCAAGTGTAACGATACACTAGATTTTTATTTTTATTATTTTTTTCTCTTTTTTTGATCATCGATGCTTATCGTCTCCGGTTCCCTCTAGCTCGCAATATAACTGACTTAATTTCGTTCCATTTTTTTATTTTTTTATTTATTTTTTATTTTATTTATTTATTTATTTATTTATTTTTACTTCCGTACAAGCGAGAAGACGGAACCGCGATCGTAGTTTACATCACTCTCTTGTCTGTTTTCACTGTGTACGGACGTCTTCCATTCATGTATCCATTCAATGAAAGTAATTGTGATGGAAGTTGTTGTTAAAATATATTACTTAAATTTAAAATCATCCCCTGTTTGGCTTTTCTTTAAATGAATCCCTCCACGTCAAATTTTTATTTTCTAATGTTTTCAGCTCCTCCAGGTCCGAAATAGTTTAATGTTCAAACGCCATTACGATCGTTTCGCATGTCTTCAAAATTCCACTTCGTATTACTCATTCTTATGCAAATACCTTGGTTAATTACAGAATCTGCAATCATTTCTTTTGTATTCACATTTTCAGCTTCTGCAGTACGAAGGATAGGATCCAGAAGATGCTTTCCGTAAGTCTTATAACGTGTCGTTGCTCTGTGTGGGGTCCGACTTCAACATTCAACCCGCGGTGTATTTGACTTAATGTTTATAAATGTTAATTTGTGCTGTGTTATAATTAAATTATTCCAAATTCAAAATTCCGATACAACCAATCCTTTGTCCAAATTACAATCGCGGAATCAATTTTTAATAACTTATGGCATCATACGCAAACAAGGGTAACGTTATAGAGTGTTTGAGAATTACTTATCTCGTCGGGGAACACTGAAGACCATCTGTACATCACTTACCGGTTTCCGAATTTACTTCAATATACGCCCAAGTTTCGGTTAACTTAGCATATTATATTCATTGTAATAGTAATGTTTTTAGAAAAATCATTCGTATGCCAAGGCTGCAATATATTTTAACTATAATAGATTTGTAAAAGTTAATGACTGATTAAAGAAATACCTAGTACATGATGTAAAATGGAAAGGTTTTTTAGAAACAATCACATAATTTAATTGTAAATTAGACTCTGGTGTAGTTAGTACGGTAGAATATAACAAATAAAAATAATTTGCAGCCGTGACATAAGAATGATTTTTTTAAAGCACATCGCGGCTGCAGATTGCCACCTAAAATCATGAATAGGAATGTGTCCTATAAATCAACGACACGAAGTACTGTTCATGTACACGTTTATTTAAAAACACAAAGTAAAGTCAAAACTAACTGAGCATTTCTCGCAACAAATAAGGAAATTGAATGTGAGTTTCTGAATATCGAATAGTCCAACGAAATAAAAATGTTCAAATGTTAGTTAAGCTTATGGGACATAACTACGGGGTCATCAGTCCCTAAACTTACAAACTACTTATGAACTACTTACAAATAAGGACGGCACATATATCCATGCCCGTGGGGGGATTCGAACCCCCGACCGTAGTGGCCGTGCAGACCGCGACTGGAGCGCCTCAGTCTACTCGGCCACCGCGGCCGGCCCAACGAATTACTAGAGTGTCTTCAATGAAAGATTAATTTAGAGAGAAACTTAAATGTTTGCCAAATAATGAACTTTTTCTTGGAAAGGGTCAATTTGGAATTTGTTTACCACAGTCTGAGTTATGCTCACTCGCATGTCCGATTTGGTGAACAGCCTGGACGATGGACAGGACACGTGGAAGGGTGAAACCAGGTTGAGCTTATCAGATTTTCCTTCATATATATCCTCATATTTTACAGTATCAAAATAAGAACAATAGAAACATAAAAACGTGAGCCACTAATCAACACCAACGCATCCAGTAGTTAATATTGGAATAACAAAAAGCGTAATAAAAATTTTAATCCAACTATTAGCACATAAGAATACCCACAAAAGCTCTTAATTTAAATGAATATACTGAAAATATTAACATTGCACGAATAAGTACAACTGTAATGTAATCCTGAAGGAACGGATACGAAGTAGTTCAAATTATCAATTTGTAGACAAATGACAGCGAAACAGTTGCGTAAATTTTTTTTACAAACTTGACCTAGTTTCGTCAACATAAATTTTGCCTACTTCAGAAGTCGAGCATGTAAATCACACAGGTTATCATACAGCAAAGAAAAATAGCAAATGCTCTAATCAAGCTCATCGTCTACTCATTGTCGCCGGTTAAAATGTAAAATTTATAAACTGTATAGTAATGCCTTACACAGGCCTGCCGAAGGTTTTAATTTAAACAAATTTAACGCAACTGGTTGGCTATTATTTGTCTATAAATTGAAACTATTCTGCAGTACCTGAATCATAGCCGGGTTTAAGATTTTCAATTTAAGTATCTTAGCCTTTGAAAGCAGCAAGAACAATAAAAATAACAAAAACAGTTAATTGCAAGGGTGCCATTAAAGCTGTGGCTTACTAAGTTCATTCTGTGTGTCTTGGGGCCAGTCCTGCAAGAAGTAAAATCAAGAACTTCTGGTTCCTTCAGTTTATCCAGGTCCCATCTCCTTATTTTCCTACCTTATTTATCTACATAAAATATATAAAAATATCGCCTATCGATTTCGTTCAATGATAGAACATCATCAGTACAGTTATGAGACCTCAGGACCCGCTCAAGTATAGTTTGGTCTCGAACATTGAACTTTAACCACTAGAATGGTTCCCCGACCAGTTGCAACCCGCGGGATTTGGACAGATAGCTCCAACAATAGTGGACAAGAGAGAATCCAAAGCTTGTTTGACATCATGCCGAACCGCATAACGGCATATATTGACGCCATAAGGGATGCTACATCAAACTGATCTGGTGCCGAAATTTCACTTTTAAATGTCCATAGCTTTCTCTCTTTCTTCCCATATTGTAATTAGTTCCGTACAATCACGTGCTCAATCGCCATGTGTGGTGTGATAAACCTCCAATCTTTCCGTCCGGGTGCATCACTTTATTTGGCCAGGTAGTCTAATTGCAAGAAGTAAAGGTGAATTCCTATCCGGTCGACACAAAGAGTAATACGTAAATTAATTCAAGAAAGCGGTCAGCATCAAAAGTAAAATTGTGTGAATAATTCACACCGGCGAATTATTCGTTTGAAAATGTCATAACGTATTTTTATTCGCATCCCGATGAAATCCTGGCTTGTGCCTTGTGTTAAATGAACCGTGTCCTGTAGTTCCAATACTAACGAGGAGAGGACGCCTGCTTCTCACCGCCTATTTCGTCCAAATTTATGGTATATATAGAGCGTGTTGAAACATGAATGTGCCCCAAGTGGGAACTCCATGTGGCCAAGGGTTTAGAAAATTAAAGAAATTTTAGTACAGAGCTATCACCATATGCACCTTATTAGTTGACTCTGTGAGATTGTGTTCAGACAGTGATGCTTGGCTCAGCGGTAAAAGATCATATTGTTATTAAAAGAGTCGCGGGTTCTATTCCACCCGACGACAAGTATTCTCGTGACCCTTAGCAATGCTAAAAGTACTGATGTCACCATTAACCGCATCATCACACTGGTTATATGGTATTCATTTGTAATAAAAAATACAAATCTGCACTTACATCATTGAGAAGGAAGAAGAAATCACTAACGAAGAAGCTTTCATTGAACTACATTCCATTATACACAACCAGCTATCCTGTTCAATGACATGTCGGGTTACGCGTGGTTCGGTGCTGGATTGTGCAATGAAAGAAATTGTTTTCAGCTTTTCAGTCAGGTTTTCACTGCAAAAAGTAGTGTTTATTACGTGCGAAAGATGGAGCCTTTTACTTCAGTGGATATCACCCCGGGGCATGAAATTTACTAATTTCAAAAAATTGAAGTGTCGACCTGCATACCGATTTTCATCCTATGCCTATACTTTCAGTGCCAGCTGTTGTCGCTGCCTCATTGCCCAGAGCTATTATAATTTAATTGCGTGAAATTTCTTTGCAAGTTAATTTCTAAATTTTCGTTAGTGCTTCTCCCTATTTGGCAGATTTCGTTTGTGCTACTGCTTTAAGAGTTTATTCTCGAGTATTTTGATATATAACGTGCGTAGAGTTTTCGTCTGCTGCAAGCTAAGTGATTTAAGTGTCATATTGTCACTTTCTTATTTCGTGTTCTGCTGTACGAAGGCTTATATTCCCGCGCGTTTGATATCAGTGTATTCCATAGATTTTCTTTTTTGAAAACTGCCGAACTCAGATTTTTTTTTTTTTTTTTTTTTTTTTTTGACAGGGTAGTTACCACTGATCACAGTTCAGTCAGCTGGCAGTCGCCTTTATTAAAGTACTAGGCTACTTAATAGTTGATTATTTAGTTTTCTACTTTCTACAGTTAATTGTATCGACAGGATGGGAGTTGGCCCCATTTCGCAAACATCTGAACGTGCTTTTGGCTACGTTAAGCCGTCGTCAGGCTGCTGTCTCGGGGTGCAGCGGTGGTGGGGAGTCTGGTGCGTCGAGTGGGACACCTCAGGTGCCTCATGTTTCGCTTTCTGTCCCTGCTACTGAGGCACCTTCAGGTGTAACGGACGTGATCTAGCCTCACTCTCCACAAGGGGAGTGGCGGGTCGAGACGGAAGGCCAATGTGGAGGCTGGCCGTCCCCCGATGCCGGTTCATCCTGGGGATAGACGTGTGGCCATTCCTTCAGCAGGATCCGGCAAGGTGCACGGAGCAGGAGATCATTAGTTATTGGGAGCTCCAATGTTAGGCGCGTGATGGAGCCCCTTATGCAGATAGCGTCGAGATACGGACAGAAGTCCAACGTGCACTCGGTGTGTCTGACGGGGAGCCTCATCCGAGATGTGGAGGCGGCCTTACCGGCTATCTAGGGTTCGGGGTGCGGTCGACTGCAAGTCGTGACTCACGTCGGCACCAATGACGCTTGCCGCATAGGTTCTGAGATCCTCAGGTCCCACGGGCGGCTGGCGGATTTGGTGAGGGCTGCTGCCCTCGCACGCGGGATGCAAGCAGAACTGTCGATATGTAGCATTGTTCCCAGGGTTGCTCGGGGACCTTTGCGACAGTCATGTTTGCAGATTTCTGGATCTGCGTTATAGGGCGGGGGAATGTAGGATAGATCGGACACAACTGCAGGGGGAGTATTCATCGCTGTGGACAAAAATATTGTTTCTACTGAATCAAGGTTGAAAGTAACTGTGAAGTTATCTGGACACGTACAACAGGTCTAAAAGAAGTAAATAGTTGGGTGTTTCTACCGACCCCCCCCCCACCCCCAGTGTTTCTGTAGCAGTTTTAGAGTCATTCAAAGAAAGTCTACACCAGGTAGTGCTTAGGTATCCAGGCCATGTAATATTAGTCGGGAGACACTTCAACCAAAGTTCATAAACCAATCAAGAAGGCTAGGAGCGTGTTTTTGTTGGGAAGAGCCGATAAGCAATTGTTAGAATCGCACTTAGAAAATGAATGGGCATCTTTTAGTTCCAGTACTATGGCTGCAGAGGAATTGTGGTCTAAATTTAAATGCATTGTACATGAAGGGTTAAGGATGGAAAATATCCGCCATGGTACAATAATAATGTTACAAAGCTACTGAGAAAGCAATGACTGTTGAACTCTCGGTTCAAAAAAGAACACGTCAAAGTTAGTAGAGATTCGCACGACTATAAAAAGATCGATGCGCGAAGCGTACAGTAATTGCCACAGACATACCTTAGCAAAAGACCTTTCCGAGAACCCGATAAAATTATGATCCTATGTAAAATTGATAAGCGGGTCAAAGCCAACTATCAAGTTACTCGTTCGTGTCAGTAATAGAAGAAATCAAACGGAAAGCTGAACTAAATTTAACTGTTTAAGAAATCTTTCACGCAGGAGGACCGCACAAATGAACCATCATTTGATAAACGTACTAATTCCGAAATGGAGGACATAGTAATAAATATTTCCGGTGTAGAGAAGCAGCAGAGAGAGCTAAATACGAAAAAGTCTGCTGGTCCGGATGGAATACCAGTTGGGTTTTACAAAGAGTATTCTGCGGCAATGGCCCCTTACTTAGCTTGCATTTATCGCGAATCTTTAAGACAGTGCAAAGTTCCTAGCGGTTGGAAAAAAGCACAGGTAACTTCCGTCTATCAGAAAGGAAAGAGAACTGACCCACATAATTACAAGCAAATATCGTTGACATCAGTTTCCTGTAGAATTTTGGAGCGTATTCTCAGTTGGAATTTAGTAAATTTTCTTGAGACGGAAATGCTTCTTTCTTTGAATCAGCTCGGATTCATGTGAAACTCAGCTTGCACTTTTCTCACATGAAATCTTGCGAGCCATGGATGAAGGGTCGCAGGAGGATTATTTCTTGACTTAAAAGAGGGATTTGACGCGGTGCCACACTGCAGACTGCTGACGAAGATACGAGCTTACAGAATAGGTTCACAGATTTCTGACTGGCTGGAAGACTTCCTAAATATTAGAACACAGTACGTTGTTCTCGACGGAGAGTGTTCATCAGAGACGAGTGTATCGTCAGGCGTGCCCCAGGGGAGTGTGATAGGACCGCTATATTTTCTATCTATATAATTGGTCTCTTTGCTGATGATTCTGTGGTGTATGGGAGGGTGTAGTCTTTAATTGACTGTAATAGCACATAGGTTGATTTAGACAAAATTTCTAGTTGGTGCGAAGAATGGCATCTAGCTTCAAATGTAGAAAAATGTAAGGTGATGCGCATGAGTAGGAAAAACAACCTCATGTTTGAATATCGCATTAGCAGTGAGCTTCTTCATGCAGTCGTGTTGTTCAAATATCTAGGCGTAACATTGCTCGGCGATATGAAATGGAACGAGCATGTAAGGACAGTTGTGAGTAAGGCGCACAGCACACTTCAGTTTATTGGGAGAGTTTTGAGAAGATGTAATTCACCTGTAAAGGAGATTGCATATAAAACGCTTGTACGACCATGTCTTGAGTATTGCTCAAGTGTTTGGGACCCGCAGCAGATCAGTTTAAGGGAAGACACAGAAGCATTTAAGACGCGGGGACCTAGGTTTGTTACTTGTAGGTTCGACCAATGCGTTAGTGTCACGGAAATTCTCCGGGAACTGAATTGGGGATCGCTGGAGCAAAGACGGCGATCATTTCGTGAATTTCTGTTGAGGAAATTTAGAGGGCCGGAATTTGAAGCCGAGTGTAGTACGATCTCGCTGCTGCCTACTTACATTTCGCGTAGTGATCTCAAAGACAAGAGAAATTAATGCTCGTGCGGAGGCATGTAGGCATTCATTTTTTCTTCGTTCTATTTGGGAGTGGAATAGGAAAGGAAATGACCAGTAGTGGTACAGTGTACCCTCCGCCACGCACCTTACTGTGGATTGCGGAGTATGTATGAAGATGTATATTCTTATATAAAATAATGAAACAACCTATACGATGTTGCTGATAATTGTGACGCCGGGCGGGCGGACTCGAATCCGGGCCATTTTCAATACAAATCCGATCTCTTATCGATCACACAAACACCGCTTCAAATGTTCAAATATTTGTAAATCTAAGGGATTTAACTTCTGTGACCTTCAGCTTCGAGGCTTACAAACTAATTAAACTAACCTAACGGCAACACACACCCATGCACGTGGGACGACTCTGCCATGCGGTGAGCAACCGCGGGATTCGTAGCAAGGCGCCTTAGAACGCTCTGCGAACATGGCTTCCTAATCAAAGGGGCACTGATAAGTTAAGCGCTTGGCCATTGGAGATTCTGCAAGATGCGTCTGGAAAGTTCGGCAAATGTCTCAGGAAATATAGGAAACAAGAGTTACATATAAAATATATTTACTAGTCTTCAAAGTAATCGCTATTGGGTGCAATACACTTCTGACATCGGTTGTACAGCTGTTCTAAACTGTCAGCAAACGCTTCTTGTGGAATCGCCAGAGGCCGTGAGGTCACCCGTTGTTGCTTTTCCGCTATCGTTGCGATGCCTTGAGCTGATCTTCAACTCGTCTGCCATCATTCTCAGAGACAGCTGCCGTCGCACTCGTTCCATGTTGTCTGGGACTGTGATTATGAACAGTCGACTCCAAGGAAGCTCATCTTTGACACCTTCATTTCCGTCTATAGAGCGCTTAACCCAATCAAACACACATTTTCTACTCATTCTTCAATACCTTAAACTTGCAATGACATAAGTCTCCGTGGACGTTTTGCATAATTGTAAACAAAACCTGATAACGCGTTGCTCCATTTTTCACTCCATGTTGCAGTGACACGAGTTCTCACACTGACTCTGTTAGCTGGGTCGCAGCAAGTCCTAGCGTTTCACTGGAGTGCTCTGCATGATAGGGAGAGTTCGCTGGTATGTACCTCAATGTGTATGCTCGCTCACCTCATCCTATTTCTAAAATGTCAGACCATTAGGCGAACACTTCAATAGTAGTTTGTACTTGGGGCACTTTCATGCCTCACCATGCCGTGCATATACAAAAAAACTGGCTCTAGTAGGCATCCGCCACGTGGGAGTAGCCGAGCGGTCTGGAGCGCTACGTTGCGGATCGCGCGGCCTCCCGTGTCGGAGGTTCGAATCCTCCCTCGGGCATGGATGTGTCCTTAGGTTAGTTTAACTTAGTTTAAGTACCGGGTGATCAAAAAGTCAGTATAAAATTGAAAACTTAACAAATCACGAAATAATGTAGATAGAGAGGTGACAATTGACACATACGCTTGAAATGACATGGGGTTTTATTAGAACGAAAAAAAGTTAAAAAATGTGCGACAGATGGCGCGTGATTCTGGTATTGTAACTGCTACCGTGACGGGTGAGAGGTACGCCGATATGTTACAGAATCGCATCATCCCCAGTCTCGCTGATAAACTCCTGCTGGAACGTACAATTTTTATTGGCGCTCCACCCCATATTGCTATACGCATGAAAGATCGCGCGCGTCGTTTGGTGATGATCGTGTGCTCAGCCGTCACTTTCGTCATGTTTGGCCGCCCAGCTCCCCGGACCTCAGTCCATGCGATTATTGGCTTTGAGGTTACCTGAAGTCGCAAGAGTATCGTGATCGACCGACAGCTCTAGGGATGCTGAAAGACAACATCCGACGCCAATGCCTCACCATAACTCCGGACATGCTTTACAGTGCTGTTCATTATTCCTCGACTACAGCTATTGTTGAGGAATGATCGTGAACATATTGAGCATGTCCTGTAAAGAACGTCATCTCTGCTTTGTCTTAGTTTGTTATGCTAATTATTGCTTTTCTGATCAGATGAAGCGCCATCTGTCGGCCGTTTTTGAACTTTTCTTTTGTTCTAATAAAACCCCATGTCATTCCAATCATGTTTGTCAATTTTCACCTCTCTATGTACATTATTCCGTTATTTATTAATATCTTAAATTAATACTGACTTTTTATCACCCGGTAGTTTGCAAGACTAGGGACAGATGACCAATGTAGTTTGGTCCAATGAGATTACAAACGGTTGAACTGTAGGCGTTTTCTCGCAAATCAGTCACGAAGTATAGCGAGGGCCGGCCACAGTGGCCGAGCGGTCTGTGGCGCGCCAGTCATAGTCTGCACGGCCGCTACGGTCGGGGGCTCGAATCTCCTCTCAGGCATGGATTTTTGTGTCGACTTTATTATAAGGTAGTTCATAGGTAGTTCATAAGTTTAGGGACTGATGACCCGGCAGTTAAGTCCCTTAAGCTTATCAAACATTTGAACATTTCAAGTATAGCGAGGAGGCCACGCGCCGGCCGCGGTGGCCGAGGTGACTGAGGCGCTCCAGTCACGGTCAGCACGGCCACTACGGTCGGGGGTTCGAATCCCCCCTCGGGCATGGATATTTGTGCCGTCCTAGTTCGTAAGTAGTTCATAAGTAGTTTGTAAGTTTAGGGACTGATGACCCCGTAGTTAAGTCCCATAAGCTTAACAAACATTTGAACATTTTTTTTTTTGAGGCCACGCGGCCAGTGAAGTGGTGGAGTGTATTATAGGGGTGCCGTCGGCTAACTGTACGCAGGCAGGAACGTCGGTGGCTTTTGGGCTGAGGCGTGTGAGGCGGGCAGCAGGACTGCCAGGGGCGGCGGCGGTCGCTGACGCAGCGAGCTGCAGCCGGCATCACAAACAGCGAACACAGGCGGAGCGCCGCCCCAGGCTGCCTACTGTGCGCCTGTGAAACCAGCCAACGCCAAGCGCACCGTCTCCTCGCTGACAGCGGAATCGGGGATTAAACGGGAGGGCGTAATACTATTTCAAAACCTTTGTAAAACTATGTGTCTATGTGTTTACCTTTATTAATCACAACTGAGTATCTCCTAAACATGTACCAACGTTTGCTATTCCAAAATTGTCACGTAATATGTATCCACAGGGCACGTGAAATGTACTTGAAGAAAAAGAAAAAAAGAAGCTCGAATGATATGCTATCTTAAGGCGGCCCATGTGACGACCAGGAAAAAAAAGCAGTGTTTGTGAATCGGACTCAAGTTCTTATTCATTAGATCGTAGCTTACAAACGACTTAAACTAATGTAAACTAACCTAAGGGCAACACAAACACCTATGACCGAGAGGAGACTCGAAATCCCGACGGCGAACGGCAGCGCGACCGCAGCACGGCGCCCCAGTGCGCTCGGCTAGTCCGCCGCAGCCACTGTGACGTCTGAGCGGGAGAAATAAATAGCAGAGTAGCCGCTTAGGTGGCAGAACCGTCTCGTACGGCACACGAGACAGCCTTGCATACGACTTGGTTTCATATTATGCCATATTTGGAAATTCGTAAAACTGTAGCTATACATAGAGTAATGTGCCATTACTGACTGTTAAACAAAAGGAAAGAAGAAAATACAATTTTGTTTGTTTTGTAATTGTATTACACTAGTAATATTGTGGGATCAATGTTGTTGCATGTAAAATTCTTAAATATTAACTGAGTTATAGAATTATAGGAAAAAAAACTATTGTCTCTATAAAATTACGTTAGGAATCTAATAAATTGTCACAAGTATGTGTGAAACTAAGGTTTTAACGTCCCGTCAACATCACGATAATTACAGACGGAACTACGTGTTTAAAAATAAACTACGTAGCACTTCTCTACCAACAGATCGTATCAATATAGGTAACAAAAATGAAACATATATTTAATTACCTGCGATTCGCTGAAGACGTAGTGCTGTGGGTATGTTGTACAAACTGTCAGTACACCAGCACACAGACAGGGGGGAGGCAGTTTATCAGTCATCACTCAAGCTGCCAACTAATTGTGACATATTTGACTTTGTTATTGAAACAATCCTTTACGTGCTTAGTTTGAGACGATAATGGATATAACTTAAGCAGACTCATTATGAATTCTTGCAAACTTTTCTCGATATCGAAACTTTCATAGAACGTCTGAAAATTTTTAATGTAACTTCATTTGTGTTTCAATCGGTAATTGTGTCGCAAATCTACCTGCTCTATCTGAAAATGGACAGGATGACATTCTACTGATACAGCATAAGTTCTTCGAAACATCTGAGAAAGAGGTACGACGTTTACAGTAATCTGATAACGGTTTGAAAACGATCCCTGTATTTATTCCAAAACTTAAATAAATTTTAAAACATGTGAATTTTTTTAGCTGCAGAAAGCTGAGAGAGAAACTAGCATTTGGAAAAATATAACACCATGAGCCAGAAGAAACACAGCCGCATCGCACTGCGACATGAAATGTCGCACCGAAGGGAGTACTTCAGAGAAGTGGCGAGTTTGTTTTTAAATCTAAGGGACTTAACTACGTTGGTCATCAGACCCTAAGCTTACAAGATGCTTAAAGTAACTTAATCTTTGCTGAGGACTACACAAACACCCATGCCAGAGATGTAGGTCTCGAACCCCCACGACAAGCAACCGCGCGCTACGCAGCAAAGCGCCTTAGAACGCTCGACCACTGCACCGCGGTGAAGTGCCGAGTATAGCCGAGACATCCCGAGCGTCACTTGGCCCGCTCAGCTAGCCCATGGTCCATTAGGCCACCCGTATCCAGCCCTGTATTGTCCGTTGGCAAAACATTCAGGTGTAGTCCCCTATTCGGATCTTCGTCAGATGCAAAAGCAGAGGTGACCAGGAGAAATTTCCAATGAAGTGATGACATTCTACGAGTCGGATAATGGACAATCATAGGTTTTAATATAGAAGCAAGTTATCAATCCTGAAAATTATATTGGTTGAATTTAGACATGGTTTGGGTCAGTGGAGCGATGATGAGAACTTCTGTTCACAAGAATATATGATTATATTAACAGTAACATTTAATGACGGAAGTAGGATTCATTACGAGCACAAAAGAAGGGTGCCGAATGGGCGACTGTGAACATTTAACCCAAACCAAGGTAAGCGACAATTGTATTAAACTTCTTTCCCTATGCGGTATTTGAAAATGAAAAGTACGAACACTCGTAGGTAGTCGACAATCTGTGGCGTGTGGCATCCTGGAATCCGGATTCAAAATCAGGCTCTGCAAAATTTACAAATGTAATCAGTAAACTGTGCAGCTAATGCTGATCCATTTTCAGAATAAATTTATTGTAATTATCGTTCAGGTAACATGCTGACGTCACTGTCAGACCATGAATACCTACAACGAACGTTAATTTAGTATGTAAAAGGAAATGAAAATCTAAATGGATCACGGTTGTAAATGAAAGAATAGAACGACGGATTATTGAAGTATATGAGCTAGACAGTAGAAATGTAGAAGGACGTATACTACTCGATATCTGTGATAAATTTTTGATGGGAACAGCGAATAATCCGTTCAAGATCCACTAGACCGGAAGTTATACTTGGAAAAACTAGGACACACGGAAAAGTTCCAGATGGATTACATGATATTTAGACTGAGATTTCGAGATCACATATTACATTGCAAATTCACCTAAGAACAAAATTGGGTCAGGTGACAAACACAAAAGTGACGAAGAGTAGATTAAAGCTTAAGAGAAATGTGCGAAAAAAAGCTCTGGGTAGAAATCGACAAATAATGTACTAAGGAATGATGACACACGTTTACAGTTCGTTTAATATGTAAGTACTATGATCAAGAGTGCCGTAGTACGGTTTATGAGAGGAGAAATGGACATCTCAGAGAAGGTCATTTGCGGAATGGGAGCAGACAAGATTAGGTAAAAGAAACAATGGGTAATGAAAGCAATATTTAAAATGAAGGAAGTACGAAAATGCTCAGAGTGTCGCGAATGAAGAACTAAATGCACGTTGGGAATCAAGTTAAAAAAAAATCCATGCCCGAGGGGGGATTCGAACCCCCGACCGTATTGGCCGTGCAGACCCTGACTGAAGTGCCTCAGTCCCCTTTCTATTTTTTTTGTTTTTTTTTATTTATTTATTTTTATTTTTTTTTATTTTTTTTAACTGCTACTCCACAGTTTTATTTATTTATTATTATTATTTTTTTTGTTAGGAAAAGTAGGGTTATATAAAGGATCCATTTTTATTTACAAACTGAAGCCTTTATTATAATCATGAAATCAAATGAAGTCCAGTGCCCTATCTGGAAGAAATTTGTCAACTAAAACATAAAGTGCCCCGCCATAGTGAAAAAAAAAATAACTGTATAAATGATGCCACTTCCGGCATGCTGCATCATTCGTGGCATATTTGAACTTAAAGGCATATAACGTAAACTAAACTTGGGTCTCCTCTGTTAGCGTTCACCATCCGGTCGGTGTTCCTGGGTGATCTTCTCGAACTTATTAAGTCTGATCCGTTCAATTGGTCGGTATCTTCTTTAAACTATTACTATCATCTTCTCGTACCCATTACACCCCAGCCAGGTGGCGGGTCAGCAAACACTACCTCTAAAAAATTTGCGTAACTTTCTTTGTATTTACCAAGTCGTCGAAGCTTCGTGTGATCATCCTGTAAATATTGCCAATAGTCCAGTATGTTCGTGTTTGCATCATGATATATGTAATGTACCGTCATGCCCGTTACCCACGCCACCGCATTCGTCTTCTGACGTGGGAAATATGTTTTCTCTGGGAAAAATACTATGTTCGTAGAAATGTCTGACTGTACGGTGCGTATCATGAACGCTATGATCTTCCGTGCCAGATTCCACACTCCCAGCGCTGTGCCGCAGACCAACCTATGTTCGTCCGTGTCGAGCGTGTCGCATCGTAGGCATATGGGCGTGTCTGTCATATGGATAGCATACTGTCTCTCCTTCGTCGGGTACTTCTGGTTAACCACCATGTACCACGTTGACCTGGCCGTTGTAGGGAGGTGGGGGTGGTGCACTGTGCGCCACACAACATTCCAGTTAATCGCAGGGTACCTTCGTTCCATCTTTTTCCTTTCCATGCGTCTTACAAGCAGTCTATACACATCCTTGGTAGTCGGTGATCGGGTAGTTGGTAAATCTGCTCGAACATAACTGTGTTCCACGAAGAACGTCCGGATGTGTGATAATGGAGGCGTAATGTGCCCAACACTAACCGGTGGAAGAAGCGATGGTGGTGCTAGTTCTTCGATTATCGCACCCGTTAGGGAGTAGTTCCTGTTGCGCCACAGTTTGCACATGGTGTTAATATACATTGCCCGAGCCTTTTCGTAGACATTGACTAGGCCAACACCACCTTCCCGCGTCGGGAGCGTGAGCGACTCGTATTGCACCTTAAAGAGCTGCCCCATGCTCACGTAGTATCCAAAGGCTGCTTGTATCCTCGTGGCCATCGTACGCGGCAAAGGGAGAAGGTGTGCCACGTGGCACATCTTGGGTGCGAGGTGGATGTTGACCAATGTTACTCTCTGCAGCATATCCATCGAGCGCAGGGCGTTGAGTCGTACTGATGTGCGTATTTGATACAACAACTTACGGTAGTTGTCTGCTGTTGTTCGTGCCGTCTCCGTATGAAAAGTGATACCCAAACATCGCAGGGTTTCCACCACAGGTAAGGGTCCTTCGGTTCCTGGTTCGAGTCCTCGGCCTACATTCATGAATTGTGATTTTCGAAAGTTAACGACGCTACCAGCTGCTTCCCCGTATTTCTGTAGCCAATCCATTGCTGTGCGTGTCTCCTCCGCTGTCTTCACTAGAAGCACTACATCATCAGCATATGCTCTACATTTGAAGGACTGATTCCGTAGAGTGATACCTGTGAGTCGTTGGCGCAATCCTGCAAGACATGGCTCTAGTGCGATGGAATACAAGATGATGGACAAAAGACACCCCTGTCTGACTGATCGTAAAATCTGGAAATGTCCTGTTCTCCCTCCATTAATCAACACCGCTGACCGGGCGCCATGCAACAACTTCATCACCATAGTGGTAAAAGTAGGCGGAACACCCATCCTGAGCATCACTGCCTTGAGGTAGGTATGATCCACTCTATCGAAGGCATGGTCAAAATCGATGCCTATCAATGCTCCCCGTAGACGACACGCCTTGGTAAGGCTTATAACATCACGATAGTCTCCCAAGGCCGTATGAATATTGCTTGTACCTCCAAGACATGTCTGATCCCTGTTGATTCGGTCCTTTAGCAATGTTTTTAAGCGACCTCCTATTATACGCATAAGGATCTTGTAGTCGCTATTTAGGAGGGTCAAAGGCCGATAATCGCATGGTCGCTTGCCTCCCTGTGGTTTCCGAATTGGAATCACCAACCCTTCTGTGAATTCAGTGGGGACTGGTAACTCCTGTACGATTATCTCGTTAAACATACTTAACCACATCGGTGCCATAATAGTGTGAAACGTACGATAGAATTCCAATGGAAAACCGTCAGGACCCGGGGATTTGTTCGGAGCTCCTCGTTGGATGGCCTCCACCATCTCCTCTGCCGTTATTGCTTGTAGCATGTCTGCTTCCGAGTTCGCGTATGTCATGTCAGGGATCTCATTTAGGACGGTCTCCATTGCCTCCTGTTCCACCTCGTCGGCCCCATAAAATCTGGTGAAATGGTCCTGGAACGCCTGGGCTATGTCTTTCTGTGCTGTATGTTTCCGGCCGTCG
Source organism: Locusta migratoria (assembly GCA_026315105.1). Lineage (NCBI taxonomy): Eukaryota > Metazoa > Arthropoda > Insecta > Orthoptera > Acrididae > Locusta > Locusta migratoria. Next base: position 514,151,119 of record CM048744.1, read on the forward strand.
TCGAGTTCAACCTCGTGAATTAACCCCCGACGTCTACATTGTCTCTCCCGTATGACATAGTGCATGGAGGGCTGTTCATTGTGGAGTCCATCCTGCACCCTCGCACGTATCATTGTACCTGCCATTCTGGATGTTGTGAGTTGTATTAGTTTTGCCTTGACATGGTGTACGGCTGTTTGCCGTTCTGGTGACGGAGGTTGGGAATAGAGTTCCCGAAGGGTCGTATAATAAAATTCAGATGTCATGCACTGCCAACGAGAAGCCTCCTTCCCATAAAAAATAAATGTTCTTCTTAAGGCTGGCTTCACGCACATGACCCACCAATGGAGAACAGAACCATATGCATTTCTGCGCCTTAGGCAATTTTGCCATGTTTCCTCTACCATACGTCGACATTCTGCTTCGTGAAGATGGGAAACATTCAGCTTCCAATTACTCTTTCTCCTCCATACCTTTTGCCGGTCGAGGGTGACTGTACAGATATATGCCTCGTGGTCGGTGAACGCTGTAGGCCAAATTTCCGCATCCACTGTCGACGTCATCAGTCTTCTTGAAAGGTAAATCCTATCCAATCTGCTCGCCGAGTGGCTGGTGATATACGTGTATCCCTGTTGTCCAGGATGTTTGAGGTCCCACGTATCAATTAATTGCATCCCGTTGACCAGCGCCCTGAGTTCTTGACATGTCGTGAAGTTAGGATGTTGGTCCTTCCTGTCTAGTACACAGTTGAAGTCTCCCCCTATGATGCAAGCCTCGTACTGGCCCCTGAACAATGAGGTCACTTCTTGGGCGTAAAATTCCTGGCGTTCCCTCCTTTTATCGCTGCCTGATGGTGCATAAATATTGATCAGTCGTACACCTCCTATGGTGACGGCTGTTCCGCGTGCTGTGGGCAAATACTCTATGTCGACAGCACGTATCCCTTCTTTTAGTAATATTGCTGTGCCGATGCCTCTCTCGTCGCACGGTGGGCAGTAAATATCGTATCCATAGAAGTCTTGGGTGTGAAGGACTCGTACTTCTTGCAGCAGCGCTATGTCTATATCCGCCGCCCTGAGCATGTCACTGAGCATCTTCATCTTGACGGGCGTTTTTATGCCACTGATGTTAATGGACCCTATCCGGTACGCCTGTTGCATGGAATGTATCATAGGGGAGTCACCGTCTGACAGTTAACACCTCCTATCCTCCTTGTGCTCCATCCCAGTCCCCCATCGCCCTCACTTGCTGTCATACGTTAGTCGAAATGGCCCCCCGGACTCATTCCGCCGGGGTGCTTGTCTGCTACTCCGTCGTCCTCGTCTGCGAACTGAGCCGCCTCTGTTGCCCAGTCCAAATGCGTTCTTTCGGCGCCATGTTCTGTTGTCCGCTTAACGTTCTCGACAGTCGACAATCCTTTACTTGTTTCCTCCTCGTCTTGTGTTACGTCATTCCTCTGAATACAGATCGCCGCCTCGCTTCTCTCCTCTCTCGGTATTTCTTCCGCGGCCGTTGTTTGCTGCTCCTTGCTGTGGGTCACCTCGTCATTCGTCCCTGATTCCTTGCTGTCTTTGTCGGACGAAAGGCGGCGTTTCCTCCGCCGTTTTGGCGCTCGCTGCTTCCGTTGTCTGACCTCCGAATCTGAGGTCAGTACAGCCTCCTGATCGTCGTTTTTCAAGTCCACTTCCTGCTCCTTCGCACTGTCAACTTCCATTTCCGCCGCGTCCTGCAAGGGCTGTGGTAAAGTCATAACGTCCTGCGACCGCCGATCATGATCCATCTCCGCGTCTTCTGGCTTTGATTCGTTAGATTGGTCTTCCGACGGTACACGCTGGCTCGGTTCTGGTGTGGTTCTCGTATCCTCGCGAAAGGCCGCAGCATACGTCAAGGGGAGCACCGTCGTCTGTTGCTGTTGTTGTGGATCATTACGTGGCAGTTGTAGTAGCCTTCTTTGTGTACACTCAGACCTCACATGTCCCTCCTTTCCACACCCCGAGCAAGTTCTCGGTTGTCCGTCGTAGATGACGATTGCTCGACAGCCACCGATATACAGGTGTGACGGAACGTGTTTGCGTAATTCAATCTTTACCTGTCTTACGCCGTTCAGGACACGAAACGTTTCAAAAGTCGCCCATTTCTCGGCTTCATGTGAGATAACCGTGCCGTACGGGCTCAAAGCCTCTGTCACCAGTTTTTCAGGCAATTCGAACGGTAGCTCGAAGACGCGGATTGTTCTTAATCCCATTCCGGCGTGATCCACTGTAACCGCTCCGACGTTTCCGTCTGAATGACAGAAACGGAGACCCTGTTGGTGTCGTTTTAATATTCTATCACAAGCCACTTCATCAATGAGCTTGCAGTAAACGACGCTACTTACTATGGACAAGTGTATTCCTACCAGAACGTCCGGCTCGATTTTTACTTCATCTCGTAGAAAGCGTTCTATTTCGTAGGCCTTTGGTCGTGCAAAGTCGTTATTGAAAGTGAATCGCAGTGTCGATTTACGATATGAAAAAGCCATAGTTCGATCTGTGCACTACTAAATTACACCGCTACGCACTCCGCGTAAACAACTCGCGCGCTGCGCCTGTGGCCGGGACGTAAACAACGCCCGAGCCGGTGCACGGCCGAAGCCCAACTGTCCCCTCGGCCACCACGGCCGGCGCAGCTGCTTTAACCACTGGCTATCCAGCCTTGCTTCCCATACTGCACATAGTCTCAACTTATCGCACACTAGAATTTTAGAGACCACGGTGCATTACTTCGTCTTACTCGCAACCCAGTTATATTCCAGCAGGGGATCGGGCGTATGTGTGCATTCCCACGGGCAAATTTACAATTTTACATGTCCGATATCAATAAATACCTTGTAGTCAACTAAGAATAACTATAAGGCATAACTAAACTTTGGTAACACTGTGCGACAGTACGGAAGAGGGGGGGAGGGGGGCACAAGACACATCAGGAAGAAAATGGATGTTAAAAATTCAATTATAGATTTTGTAGAAAGCAAGTTTTATGGTATGGGCATACAATAAGGATGTCATATACCACAGAAAATAATGGAATGGGAACCATCAGGAAGAAAGAAGAAAGAGAGACCACCAACTACATGGCTCCAATAAATTTAGACGTTTATCCGGAAAAGTAATATAGAAGAAAATTTATGGACAGATAGAGAAAAATGTAGAATGAAAAAATAATGTGTAAAGAATAATAATGTAATAATCTTAATGTAAGGTATTGTAACGTATCATCTTGGAGTATCGGAAAATGTAAACTAAATTACATTGTAAAATCGGACAATATTAATAATAATAATAATCCCTAAGCAAAGGGAAAAATACGCCGGAGACAGTCTTCCGAATGCGTTTACTGAGTGTCAGGAAATACAGGCTACTGGCTTCGTCTGTACACTGTGTTTCAGGAGGAATAGTAATTATTTTGGAAGTGGTGGCACCGACGCAATGAAAGAAGCCTCACAACATGCGCCCAGTTTTATTGAGTACAGTGGTACAGTCGCTAGTGTGTAACGCTGATCAACTTAGAGGGAAAGCAAATGAGGACGTTGAAAGGCAATATTCGGAAATTCCACCACAAATTTCATTGAACTTTTGACTACTCTTGTGTAATCTTGTTTGCGTTAGTTTATATTGATGGCCCCGAAACGTGTCCATATCTACTTAGCCATCTTTCGGAGAATGTTAGAGTAGATGACGTGCACAAAAGAAATCTCTTTGAATAATGCTGGAAGTTCATATACAAGAAAGGGTAGATAACCGTGACCTGTGAAACGATGCGGTAGCACACGCCGAACCAACTGATTGTCCATGAAACCACGCCGAATATTTACGGAGACGCAATCAAATACGTCGCCAGAACGGAATGTGGACTTTCTTCGGACCACTAGTGGAACTTCCGCGTGTTATTATGCCTTCACGATGGAATGTGGCTTTATCAGTGAATAACAAAAATGGTATTACGTGGCTGTTTTCAACAACAGAATTCCAATTGCTTTTCTTCATCTAGAAAGTGTTGAATGAGCTGTAATACGGTTGGAACCTGTGCGTACTTAATGTCCGTCATACTCTTGTATGTGGAACACCGATAAGTGCAAAATATCTATTTGTGCTTGGCGAAGGAGCGTGCTCTACCGATTGAATTACGTCTTCTACTTTATCCATAGACTGTTCATCTACATGATTAGATACAGTATAGCTAGTGGGCACTTTGCCAGTGTCACACAGTCTATTGAACACACGAGTATACACTCTTGAATCTGGTAGCGATAGGTTAGGAAATCGTATACCTTATGCTCTACAAGCAGCAACAGCGTTTTCATTACGAAATCCAAACACAAATACCATATCGGCATACTCAACACGTGTAAGTACATGCGGCTTGTCTACACGCTACAGTGCAGTAGACTTGCCGAACAAATGAGAATGATACTTTCAGTGTAAAGTAAAATAACAGTTCAAAACTTTAACAGAAAGTCTCTGCTGAATACACATACACATAGAAACCCACAGCAACCGGTGTACCGACAGATAAAACGAAAATGCATTTAACTGAACTGCATGTCTACACTCTTTAAAAATTGGACACATATGGCATTTATTTACTATTCTTCATGTTTTCCCCGGTTTATTTAAAAAGGGGTGTAACTCACCATTTTAGGTATTTTTTATTTTTTGTCATTTCGGAAACTATTTAGGTAGGCATACCTATTGATTTTAAAAGTGTGTTTGTAACGCCTTATATTGAGAGACAATCGCAGGTCAAAAATTACAGTTTGTTTTGAACGGGCGTATGTCATCGATATCCGCCCCTTGAAAACATTTGTTGACAGAGCTCTATACAGTATTTTCAGTTTCCCACTTGTTTTATAACTTCTGATTTGGAATGTTAGTTGTTGTTGACAACTACGTCACGTTGAATGATAAAAAAAAATGTTAATGGCGTGTGCAGTGATGATTACCCAGAGAAATCACGTAAATGGAGACAAATAGCTTACACAGAAATTAAGGAATTACTATTAATCAGTACTCTGTATCCCTTTCATATTCATATGAAAGTAAGTGCTACAACTTGGTGTACTCCACAATAAACGGTCTCGTTTGCCAGACTTTCATTTGGGTCTTACTTGAAACACGCCTGCAATACTAGCATTATGTTCATACCTTTCCGGCAAAATTCCCATTAATAGCGCAAAGATTGAAGATCTTATAGAATATAATCCTCCATACCTCAAGCGCATAAGAATTTCTTTAAAAAAAATAAAAAAAAATAAAAATGGAAGGAAAACCCTCTAACTGAAAGTCGAAAGAATTGGGAAAGCCGAAAACGTCTATCATTATTAATATCAGTATTAGTGTTGCAATGGCCATCAATTATTCTGTTTTGAAATACTTCACAATATTTTATACGCTTTGGAATAACAATAAAAGTAATTTTTAAAAATAAGAAAAGAAATGCAATGCTTCTGACATGGTTATTTTAATTTAGGTCAGTTTTTTAAAAAGGTTTCAAGTTAATTAAGTTTACAATTCAATAGAAACTTTTACAATTACTTCAGACAGTTAAGCGTTTGATATAATCTCAAATTACAGCCCAGAAATCATTGCATTTCTATTGCTTACTTTAGTCTTCAGGTAGTTTAGGTGATTCGTGAAAAATTTTCTTAACCTGACATACATACGACCTAGAGAGAAGAAAAAGATTCTGATCTATGACTACTAGTACCCCCCCCCCCGTGGTACACAAAACTAGTGAGATCACTTTTGCAGAAACAAAGAAAAACGCATGCAAAATTTAAAAAGACACAGAATCCACAAGACTGGCAATCTTTTACTAAGCCGGCCGCGGTGGCCGAGGGGACGGAGGCGCTCTAGTCACGGTCTGCACGGCCACTACGGTCGGGGGTTCGAATCCCCCCTCGGGCATGGATATTTGTGCCGTCTTTAGTCTTAGTTAGTTCATAAGAAATTTGTAAGTTTAGGGACTGATGATGCCGTAGTTGGGTCCCATAAGCTATACAAACATTTGAACATTTTTATCTTTTACTAAAACTCGCAACCTGGACTTCAATGCGAGAAGCCTATAGTAGTTACCACAACGATATCCTGTCTCGTAATCTTGCAGAAAATCCAAAGAAATTCTGGTCATATGTGAAGTACACTAGCGGCAAAACACAAACAATACTTTCACTACCCGATGGCAATGGTAATACTACCGATGACAGTACTGCTAAGGCAGAATTACTAAACACAGCTTTCCGAAATTCGTTCACCAAAGAAGACGAAGTGAACACTCTAGTATTCAATCCATAAACAGCTGCCATCATGCGAAACTAAGAAGTAGATGTTCCTGGAGTAGTAAAACAACTTAAGTCACTAAACAAAAATAAATCTTCCGGGCCAGATTGTATACCAACTAGATTCCTCTGAGTATGCTGATGCAATAGCTCCGTACTTAGCTATAATTTACAACCGACCAGTCAGAGAAAGATCCGCGCCCAAAGACTGGTAAGTTGCCCAAGTTACTCCAATATTCAAGAAAGGCAACATGAGTGATCCCCAAAATTACAGGCCTATATCATTGACGTCGATTTGCAGTTGGATTTTGGGACATATACTTTGTTCGAATATTATGAACTACCTCGAAGAGAACGACCTATTAACCAGTAGTCAACACGGATTCAGAAAGTATCGTTCTTGCGAAATACAGCTTACCCTTTATTCACATGAAGTGTTAAGTGCCATCGACAAGGGTTCTCAAATCGATTCCATATTTTTGAATTTCAGGAAGGCTTTTGACACTGTACCCCACAAGTGGCTTCTTATGAAATTGCGTGCTTCTGGAATATCTCCCCAATTGTGCGCTTGGATTCACGATTTCCTATCAGAAAGAATATAGTTCGTTGTAATTGACGGGAAATCATCGAGTAAAACAGAAGTGATATCTGGCGTTCCACATGGAAGCGTTATAGGTCCATTACTCTGTTTATAAACGATTTAGGAGACACTCTGAATAGCTCCCTTAGACTATTCGCGGATGATGCTGTCGTTTATCGGTTAGTCAATTGAGGATCAAAGGCAACTGCAAAGCGATTTAGACAAAATTTATGCATGTTGCGAAAATTGGGAATTGACACTAAATAAAGAAAAGTGTGAAGTAATACACATGACCACTAAAAGAAATCCGCTGAACTTCAATTACGCGATAAATCAGTCAAACCGTAAGGTCGTAGATTCTACCAAATACCTAGGAGTTACAATTACGAACAACTTAGACTGGAGAGAACACACAGAAAATATTATGGGGAAGGCGAACCAAAGGTTACGTTTCATCGGCAGAACGCTTCGAAGATGCACCAGCTCCACAAAAGAGACTGGCTACATCTCACTTGTGCGTCCTCTCCTGGTGTACTGTTGCCCCTTGTGGGAGCCTCACCAGTCGGGACTGACGGAAGACATTGAGAAGGTTCAGAGAAGGGCAGCTCGTTTTGTTTTATCACGTTGCGGGAGGGAAAGGGTCACGGAAATATTGCACGAATTGGGGTGGAAATCGTTGAAAGAAAGACGTTATTCATTGCGGCGTGATCTGTTTGCGAAGTTTCAATCACCGACTTTTAGTTCTGAATGTGAAAATATTTTGCTAGCACCCACCTACTTAGGAAGACATGACCATCCCAATCAAATAAGAGAAATCAGATCGAAAACGAAACGATTTAGGCGTTCTTTCTTCCCGCGCGCTATTAGAGAATGGAACGGTAAAGTTATGAAAGTGGTTAATGAAACCTCTGCCAGGCACTTGAATGTGATTTGCAGAGTATCTATGTAGATGCAGATGATACATGATCTGTCTCAATAAATGAGTCTATTACTCTGTACTTGTGAAATATTTAATAAATTATTAAATGCTTTGTCAAATGTGTTGAGAGAGTGTACGTTCTGGACTCTGTTACGAGATAGCATGCCGCAAGCTTGTGAATGTCACGCCTTGGTGGACTCTTGCAGAATTTACTGGAGTGTACTCAGAGTTGGCAGGATCCACACAAGTCCCCGTAGCTGTGTAAACGGTGCCTTTGAACGCGGAAAACCGGGTGACCCGTGCTGGCGACACTGTCCTCGGGGTCGGGTCGTAACCCACGGCGACAGTTGACTCATCGATCGCGCACGGCCGAGCGCGTAGGCCGTGCCCAGCAAACACGACCGTGAGCGCTCGACGCTGTGGGCTGTGGAGGGGCGGAGGGTGGGAGGGGTGGGCTCCCACTGGCGCGCAGAGCACGTGTGGGGGGGGGGGGGAACAGGGGAACATCACAATTAACAGGATAAACTGAAATCTCATTTATTTACAGGTTCTGACCTGTGGTGTACCTCACTATTTGCGGCCCGTGTCGCTGGTGCTGAGCGATTACTTTACAGTGTTGGTTACGGGACCTGGATAGAGAGGTGGGCAAGCTCAACAACTTCTGTTGTACGACAGTCATTTTAGTTCCAAGCGGTGATACCGTGAGCTTCTCGAAAGCAAAATACCCCCCCCCCATTTTTTCGAAACATCGCTTACTTCATTTTTGATGAACGCATCAAACCGCATATAAAATTTGCCCATCTGTATGTCTATTCTGAGGCATTTTTTTCGCATTCGGCCGCTATCGTCAGATCCAACACCGAAGCTGCGCTGACTTGCGATAACGTTTTCGTATGGGATCATACATCTTATTATCAACACTTACCTGAAGTCTTTCAATTTTATGACATTAGAATCGTGCCTTTTTTCTCATTCGTCTTTCAACTGTTAATCGTAGTGGAGGATGAGGAACATAGAAAATGTTTGGTATTGCTGGCAACTATAATCGTTTCCAGCCTTCAGATGTATTCTGCTCAAATTTAAATTGATTGTCTTAAAAATTAATATATAAAAATATCGACAAATTAATGAAACTAAATAGTCGTTTCAGAAAGTTTTTGAGTTACAGTATCAACATATAGATCATTACTTAAGATAAAAAGCATTTAATTAAATCATTAAAAATCGATTATCTTCAAAAGGCGAATAAAATAAGGTCTAATTGGGAAGTATGGAACTTTGTAGTAAACTACAACTTAGCTATGTTGTTAGCACACAAAGGTTCGTCCAATTTAACATTACAGTAGTTTCATCGTTTACTAGTACGAGCCGTATGACGCACTAAATTTATAAAAATCAGTATGCACCATTTAAAGGTAACTACTGTTCCTATTGTCAATATGTACTTATAGTTTGTTATCGCCAAAATTTGTATAATTAAAATGATATTTTGAACTTCTATTACATTGCGTGCTGCACGTTTATTTTACTTATATGTCATATTTAATGACAACGACCTTTTCCGATGTTTGCCATTCTCAAGTCTGTCAAAGGTTAATGTCATGGAGTGCTTCCTTTTGCTCATTTATTGTGTTGAGCAAGTTATTATTTTTCGCAATCTTATTAATTTTTTGGTATTGATCACTCCATTGACATTATCTGTTTCCAAAGAGTATGTATAGAAACAGTATGGAGGGTGAATCTAAATTCGTGTACTCGTTCTTCGCAGCGCGATTCCTCACATGCTAGCAACAAAAAATTTCCCTTACAAAATTTCGTGCTCCACATGTTTCCGGCACTATATGGAAGTCGAAGATAGAGGTGTGTGTGTGTGTGTGTGTGTGTGTGTGTGTGTGTGTCATACGTCAGTGTGTTTCAGAATTACACTACTACACCAACAAACGTTTAGGGGATGTGAGAGGTGTCTTGAAGAACAAAGTGAGCATAGAAACCCATGCCCGGAAACGTCATCCAATAACGCTACAGAGCGTCGAGGTTGCTGGAGGGGATGTCTAGCGGCAGGAGCTGGTGCCTGAAACTTGGACTCTCCGTAGTGTCAATGAAAGGCATTTCCGGCCATGGGTTTCCATGCTCATTTTGTTCCTCAAGACGCCTAATACATCCCTTGCAAGTTTGTTGGTGTAGTTATAAAACACACCGACGAATGGAACACACAGCTATCTCAGTCTTTGACGTACATTTACTGGAGGAAATATGCACGGGATGAAATTTTGTGAGAGACTTTTTTCATTGTTGGTAGGTGAGGAATCGCGCTGCGAAGCCTGTGTGCGCGAATTTAGATTCACCCTGTATAAAAGAAGATTTTAGTATAAATAAAAGTCTGTAAGAAATTTCATAGTGTCGGAGCAGTCCCTATAAAATACATTTGAAACTTTTAAATTACAGCTTGTTGAAATTGTAAGAAATTAGAAATGACTGAATCCACTTTGCTTAGTTTAAAAGACTTTGTTGGTGACCATTTGTCACGACGAGAGTTCATGACCCATATTTTACGCCTCTCAGATTCCACTAGAAACGGAAAAAACAAGGAAATCGTTCTCTGAACGATTAGAACAATTCGAAGCATCACAGACCATCGCGCTGATAGCGTACTGATGGCCCTGTGCTCTGCCCTGACGCGCCGACAAGATGGAACTAAAATGGTGGATGCGCATTTCCATCTTGTTTTGTGTGTCCTAATGTAGGCGGTACGAATGTAACTCCTGTACAAATGTTCAAATGTTCGTTAAGCTTATGGGACTGCACGGTCATCAGTCCCTAAACTTACCAATTACTTATGAACTAATACTAAAAACAGCACAAACATCCATGACCGACGTGGGATTCGCACCTCCGACGGGGAACGGCCTCGCGTATCGGAGCATAGCTCCTCAATGCGCTCGGCCACACCGCTGCGGCACTCCTGTGCAGCCATTGGATCGTAAACTTTGAGGTTGACCAGTAGATATGTTTCAAATTAAATTACCGCTAATTGACTCTTTTAGTCAATTTAGTATAACACAATCATGATTTCGGTCGTGTAGCCGTTTATCAAAAAATGTTTGTTAAGCTTATGGGACTTAACTGCGGGGTCATCAGTCCCTAAAGCTACAAACTACTTATGAACTACCTTATACTAAAGCCGGCCGCGGTGGCCAAGGGGACTGAGGCGCTCCCGTCACGGTCTGCACGGCCACTACGGTCGGGGGTTCGAATCCCACGTCGGGCATGGATATTTGTGCCGTCCTTAGTATAAGGTAGTTGATAAGTAGTTTGTAAGTTTAGGGACTGATGACCCCGTAGTTAAGTCCCATAAGCTTAACAAACATTTGAGCATTTGATTCTTATACTAAAGACAGCACAAACATCCATGCCCCATAGGAATTCGAACCTCCGACAGGGAATGGCCTCGTTTGATATGCAATTTAGGCGTAGAGACACTTGAAAATAGCTACACTGCCGAAATAATAAGTGTTATAATAAATTAACTAAAACATTCAAGCCGCGGTGGAGTAGCCGAGTGGTCTAAAGCATCTCGCTGCGGAGCGCGCGGTTGATCGCCGTGGAGGTTCGAGTCCTCCCTGGGGCATGGATGTGTGTGTTGTCCTTAGGTTAGTTTACCTAGGCTTAAGTAATTTGTAAGCTACGGACTGATGACCACGCAGTTTGGTCAGATAGATTTACAAACATTTGAATTGGAAAACATTCAAATGGCAGTGATTTCCTTAAAAGAAATTTATTTGACTGTGTCTTTCCACCAGGAAAATACGACCATTACATAGGTCCAAAATATGTAAATAAATTGTATTTCGTACCATCTTTATATTTATTCAAATATACACAGTTATTATAGTCAAATTTAAATTATTAAGACGCTGGAAAATAACACCACTGGTCAGAATAACGTCAGAAAGCAACGGTATATTATCGGAGATGGGGGAAAACGTATGGTAAAAGAAAAATGAAAAGTGTGAAATTGATCAACACATTGTTTCAGTAAGCATCTTCATTTAATAATGGTCAATTACAAATGGCTAATGAACCATACAACAATGCCTAATGTGTAAGTCAGACTTTAAATTGTACAACTCGATGTGCATGGGCGTACATGTGTCATACTGTTAGTTACGTAAGACCACCCACCACGGCAAGGTCATACCAAATCTGATGGGACAAATCTGTTTTAATTGTCCCAAAGCATAAACCTCATAAAAAGCTTCAATCAAAATCAAATCCAATTTTTTGTTTCCGTAGGCGCAAAATATGTCACTATCTTGTCCATCGTTTCCTGCAACAAGTTGAAATCGTGAAACTGCATGTTTCACCACAGATCGAAGTGTTTCTACGGACAAGTTCAAAATGTATAGAGCAATGCCTGCCTCCAAAGCAGCTAAGTTCACAAGCAGAACACTGAAGACAACACACGGACTAAGATCAGGTGATCGGGACAACGAAGCTCTAGGAAAATCGCGACTGCTAATTCTAGCATTTCCAAAATGTCGCTTTAACTGCTCCTTAACTGAATTTCCAATGTGCAGAAGTTCACCGTCTTGCATAAAAATGATCCTATCCACGCATCTACGCTGTTTTGGAATGACGTGGTTGGGCGAAAGACACTTCTGCGCTTGTCGGCACAGCTAACAGGACTGGAAGCATCTATCTCTTCGAAATAAATATTGCCCTATGATATAATGATGGCGTAAACCCGCATCACACAGTGACCTTTTCAGGACGCAGAGGTACTGTTCGGTTTGCGTGTGGATTTTCTGTTGACCATATTCGACAATTCTATGTACTTTACATAACCTGTCAGACCAAGGGACCTTCACAAAATCACCCATGGCCACACGTCGTCCACTTCCATGCTAGCAAGAAATTCTAAAGGAGAAGTCTCTTTTGCTGACAGGTCAGCAGGAAGCTATTCGTGCACATGTGTAATTTTGAATGGATATCAGACAAGGATGTTATTTAGGATTTTACAGACCGTGCTCACAGGTTTGTCCAATGTTCGGCAAATTCTCCTTGTATTACACGTTTGCACATCACCACGTGAGTCCTCCTGCATTGCTGCAGTCGCTTCTTCCACTGACGACGAATCAATTCGTTTCCTCCATCTACCAGGTTGTGTACCAAAGGAAACCGTCTTTCCTAATTTCCGAATCAGTTTATCCAGACTCTCGGCAGTCGTCGGATCAATACCTTTTTTTCAAACTCTTTAGTATCCGGAACTTCTGCAGAGCGACTTTCATCATTCTTGTAAAAAAACCTTTACAAGCAGAACGCGATCCTACATTGAGACAGCCGTGACGATCATCTAAGTTGTGAAGTGAGTAAATATGTGTACCCGGCTTGTTTATATCATTTTAAATGCCTCGTGTGCATGACAGGTATTTTCATTTACATATTCTAACAGCGCCATCTACTGATCAGTTTTCAAGTATATTCATTTTTCTTTCCCATACGTTTTGCTGCTTCTGCGATCATATTCCGTTGCGTTGCAATATGAAGTCATTCTGATCATTATTGTTTTTTCTTTCTTTCTTTCTTTCTTTTTTTCTTCAGCATTTTGTATTTCATTGCAATTCGAATCTTCTACTGCGGATAACCTTATCCGACTTCATTAACAGACACTCGCTGTTACAATATGAGATCAGATGTCTTAATGTAATTGCTTTTGTTGATGTGAAATCGTTCAGAAATAATAATATCTTATCTGTATTTACATTTTAATTGACATAGAACTTATTACTGAATATACTAGGTTCATATGTTAATTCTTAGGCTTTTTTTTTTATGGTCGAAATGATCGACTGGAAAGTGTCCGCAACTGCACTGTATTATTTCAAATGTGTTTATTTCCGTCAACCGTTGCACATATATTTGATTAATTACATGTTTCGATCACTTGAACCATCTTCAGATCTAAAAACGAAATTAACATAAATATGTACAATTTTATAAACTTACTAAAGGGTAATTGAACAATAATTAAATTATACATAGAAACATTTTTCTTTACCTTATAGTTGCGTCCGCAACTCGTCTGGCTGAGTACTAATACTGAGTTTTACAATTTGATGTAAGCACTTAAATTTGGTTCCAGGTGGTGGCGGGGAGGGAAAGAGCAGGTGGGGTGGGTAGGAGATTGGAGGGGATAGCTTGAACCCTAATAAGCTAGGGTCTGATACCGCACAATTGTTTGTTATATAAATATTTTCCTAAAAGTGGGGTTCTTGAATATATCCAACTATAAAAATTATAAGACTTTAGGTGGTATAATAAGGTAGGTAAGATGATTAAAACATGCTTACGGTATAAAATTATACATACATACATACATATATATATATATATATATATATATATATATATATATATATATATATATATATATACTACACTTCAGTTTCTATAAAATTATCATTAAAATGATTAAGAGTTCTGTATAAAATCTTAAAATTTATATAAAACATCATAGTATGTGCGTTGATTGCTTCTGTTGCTACTTAGTGGCGTAGTGCGTCTTGGTTTAATCATTATGAAAGAAGGCTGTAAACGTGAAAGAGGCCAGGAGACACTGTAAGGTACCAGATTGACTTTATAATGGTAAGGAACAGATTTAGAACCAGATGTAAACTGTAAGACATATCCAAGGGTAGATACAGACTCTGACCATAACTTATTGGTTATGAACTGCAGATGAAAACTTAAAACTTAAGAGACTGCAGAAAGGCAGTAAAGTTAGGAGATGGAACCTGGACAAACTGAAGGACCCAGAAGTGGTTGAGAGTTTCAGAGGGTGCATTAGGTAATGTTTGGCTGAAACGGGGGAAGGTAATACAGTACAAGAAGAATGGGTAGCTCTGAGAGATAGGGTAGTGTAGGCAGCAGAGGACCATATAGGCAGAAGGACAAGGATATTAGAAAACCATGGATAACACAGGATATACTGAACTCATTTAAATAGAGGAGAAAATATAAAAATTCAGCAATTGAAGCAGGCAAAAGGGAGTACATACGTCTGAAAAATGAAACTGACAGGAAGTGCAGACTGGCTAAGCAGGAGTGGTTAAGAGGACAAATGCAGAACCATAGAAGAATGCATAACTAGGGGAAAGATAGATACCGCCTATAGGAAAATAAAAGAGATATTTGGAGTCAAGAAAAGCAGCTGTATGAATATCAAGAACTCATACGGAAAACCAGTACTAAGCAAAGAGGAGAAAGCTGAACTGTGGAAGGAATACATAGAGGCCCTATACAAAGGATATAAACTTGGAGGCGGTATTCTAGAAATGGAAAACAAAGTGGAGGAAGATGAGATAGGAGATATGATACTGCGAAAAGAATTTGACAGAGCACTGAAGGATTTGAGTCGATACAAGGTCCCTGGAGCAAATGATATTCCGTTTGAACTGCTGATATCGTTAGGAGAGCCAGTCATGAAAAAATTGTTCCACCTGCTACGAAAGATTTATGAAACAGGGGAAATACCATCCGACTTCAAGAAGAATATTTTAATTCCAATTCCAAAGAAAACAAGTTCAGACAAATGTGAAAATTACAGAACTATCACTAAAATAAATCATGGCTGCAAAATATTGAAATGAACTATTTACAGACGAATGGAAAAAATTGTGCAATCCGACCTCGGGGAAGATCAATTAGGATTTATGACAAATATAGGACATCGGGAGGCAAAACTCACATTACGACTCATCTTAGAAGATAGGCTAAGGAAAGGCAAACCTACGTTTTTAGCATTTGTAGATTTGGAGAAGGCTTTTGACCATATCGACTGAAATACACTCTTTCAAATTCTGAAGGTACCGGGGGTAAAATATAGAAAGTGAAGAGTTATATTCAACCTATACAAACGTCAGACAGCAGTTATTAGAGTCGAAGGTCAAGAAATGGCCGCATAAGTTGGGAATGGAGTAAGACAGGGTTGTAGCCTTTCCCCAGTGTTGATCAGTCGGTATATTGCGCAAGCAGTGAAGGAATGCAAGGAGAAATTTGGAGCGGGGATTAAAGTTCAGGGAGAAGAAATAAAAACTTTGCGGTTTTCCGATGACATAGTAATTTTGTCAGGGACTGCAAACAATTTGGAAGAGCAATTGAATGGAATGCACATTGTCTTGTAAGGAAGATGGAAGATGAGTATTAACAAGAGTGGAACAAGAGTAATAGATTGTAATGTCAGAAAATCAGATGACGCTGAATGAATTAGATTAGGTACTGAGACAAAATGATTGATGACTTTTGTTATTTGGCTAGCAAAATAACTTCTGATGGCAGAAGTAGAGAAGATATAAAATGCAGTATTACTATGGGAAGAAAAGCTTTTCTAAAGAAGCAAAACTTGTTAACATCCAATATTAATTTAAATGTTAGGATGCCCTTTCTGAAAGTATATGTCTGGAGTCTAGCATTGTATGGGAGTGAAACGTGAGCGATGAGCAGTTCTTACAAAAATATGATAGAAGCTTTCGAAATGTGGTGCTACAGACCAATGATGAAAATTAGATGGGTAGATCACGCAACGAATGAGGATGTGCTTAACCGAACTGGGGATCAAGGAGTTTCTGGCATATCCTGACTAAGAGAATGGATAGATTGCTTGGACACATTCTGAGACATCAAGAAATTTTCAACTTAGCGTTAGAAGGAAGTGTGTGTGTAAAAATCGTAGAGGGAGACCGAGGGACAAATACAGTAAGCAGATTCAAAAGGATGTATTTGTCGAACTTATTCTCAAATGAAGAGACTTGCACAGGACCGGGTAGCGTGGAGAGTCGCATCACACCAGTCTGCGAAGACCATAACAACAACAAGAACACATCAATTGATAAAAAAGCAGCCGTGCCTAAAAAAAAATCGACCGAGGGCTGCTTTTTTATCCATTGTAGTTGTTAACGGTCGCTGGCAATAGCAGCTATGTTTAAAATTTTAAGGAGACAGCAGTTTTTAAAGTCGAAGGTCATAAAAGGGACTCATTGGTTGGAAAGGCTGTAAGACAGGTTTGTAGTATTTCCCAATTTGCCAATTTGTACACTGAGGAAGATCTTAAGAAATGGAAGTAGAAATTTGGAGAAGGAATTAATTTTCAGGGAATAGAAATGAAAACTTTGTGGCATACCGACGACAATGTAATTGCTTCAGAGACGTCAGAGGACCTGAAAGAGCACTTGAGTGGAATTAACAGTTTCCTAATAAGAGGTTACTAGGTGAACATTAACAAGATAAAAGCAATGTTAATGGAATGTATTCTAAGAGAATTATGCGACGCTGAAGGATTAGGTAATGAGACAATAAAAATAGTAGGCGAGATTTTTAATTTGTTGACAAAATAAGTTATGATGGCAGAAATGAAGACGATATGAAATTCTCAGTGGTTATGGGAAGAAAATCATTTCTGAAGAAACAGAATTTAAAAGTTAGAAAGTAGATTGTGAAAGCATTTGTCTAGAGTGTCGCATTGTGCAGGAGTGAACCGTGGATGATGATTTCAGACAGAAAGATGGTATAAGCATTTGAAACGTGGTGCTGCAGATGAATGCAGAAGATTAGGTGGGTGAATCGCGTAACAAATGAGGAGATGCTAAACTGATTTCAGGAGAAAAAATATCTCATATATCCTGACTAAGAGAAGGGTTCGATTAGTTAGACACATTCTGAGACAATAAGGAATCGTCTATTTAGCATTGGAGGTAAATGTGTTGGATAAAAAAACGCAGAATTAGACCAAGAGTTAGCAGGATGAAGACGATTTAGGTGGCCGTTTTTTTTCAGAGATGAAGAGGTTCGCATAGTTAAAAGTATCACAGTTTCCAAACTCCTCCATCGATATGCATTGAATGATGCTGCAGCCGTCTAAAGGTGAGACCATGGTAAAAGCGTTAACGTAGGTGAATGCAAACCTTATTTTTAAAAGGAAGTAGAAATTGATGATCAGCAAACTACCCTCATATTAATATTGCCAAAACTCAAGCTACCTGCTTGTTATATGGCCTGTCACTCACATTACTTAACACAACTTCGTATGACTATTTTAGGTACTAATTAACATCCATACCCTGTACAGTACTATTTCAAATTATTCTGATGTAAATTTGATCTCAACTGTGTTAATTTTTAATGTGTTTCATATTGCTGGCATTCACTATGGAAAATCTAAAGTAGACTGCAAGATTATAGAAATAATGCGAGTAATCATTACAGGCATGAGAAAATGAGAATTTTCTTCAAATCCATTAGAAATGAGAAAATGTTATTTCCAAGACACTGTCACTTGTCGGAAGGAACGTTTATTTATGTAGTATGCTTAACAGTATGGTCCATCTCTGAAGAGAAAGTACTCCTCATCCGTGATACAAAGTACCTCAACAGAATGTTGCATAACCCGTATTTAACAATATTATTCCACTCTTATCGTTTACTTCTTTCAAGATTTTTTGGCATCATCAAACCATACATAATGTCACAATTGAATTAGTTAGTTTGATGGATGAAATGTGCTTTCAATTTTTTTCAGGGATCACCTTATCTGGAGGTCTTATATCATGTACAAACAATTTAACCTGAATCTCCCTGTAACATGCAATATTTATCATGAGCAACTGTGTTTGCGCCAGAAAATTTTTCTCTCAAACTTTTCATTCGGTATTAATTTTACAATAGTAAATCGAAGAGCAGACGTCACATCCACTCGTTCTTCTTGTAGTGAAGCTCACTTTTTTCATTAGTTGTGCGACCTGTTTGTTGTGAACTTTGCACGTCATTCCATATTTAAAACACGTCTTCCTTCCACACAACGGTTCCTTTTAGCTGTAACCTGCTTAAGTCAGTATAAATCTTTGAGTTAAAAGTGTCTGCTTCAAACACCATAGGTTATTAAAATATAATAGATAGATAATCAATAACGCTAGGCACAGATGGATTTTTTTTTCATTTAATCAACGGAACTGGAAAATAAATATTTGCAGCCCACTTGACAGAATGGGCACATGGGCATCTAAATCCAGCATACTATAAGACAAGGTAAAGTAAACTTTAAGCTGCAGTTTTTTGCCAGAAAGCCGCATATTTCAGCACTGTAAACTGAGGAAAGAAACTATCATCAATGAACAAGTACAACTGAGTATTGTTTTCACTCTAAATAAAGTTCGGTACCACTATTATGAATAATGTGCTATCAGAAACCTACACCTCTTGCCCAGCCACCCAGACTCCTTTTTTTCCGACTGAATTTCAGTCTGGAAGGCTTCGACGACATACCGTTCTGCATTATACTAGTTCTTATTATCATAAAACAGTAGTATAAATTTTGTATTTAATTGAAAAATCATTGTACTCCCATACCAAAAATTAATTTGAATTGTGTAAGTTAGTGATACTGGAACTTTTCGAATATTTGAAGTTATCCGTATTACGTAAAAGTGCAGCTTTCAAATGACAAAATATTATGATAATTGCACTGATTTTATTTATTTAATTGAAAGTAAACTGAATGAGCTGTTAATATTATTAAATATCTGACAGGAATTGACCCAAGCCAAAGCTGCGAGAATATTCCGAATCGATATGGCGAACTTTGGTAGCAAGTGTTACTGTTATTGAAATACAATGACCCTGAAAATGAATTAAATATTTTAATTAAAGGCATTGGACAATTCTGAATAGTAACGAATCTAAACTGCAAGTCCTCAGTAAATGAGCACTTTAATTAAAATGAAACTTCCGATTGAACTGATAAGCCTTGTTGCGAACCACATCAATACAGAATATTAACAAAGTAACCAAGATATACAATTTGAACGTCGTGATTTTCGGTATTAGGTTTCTGTAAATGACTTCTTGATGCTGATTGTACTCATCCTGATAATTATTCACAAAGTAAGACATATTACACCACACTTACATAATCTCTCCTCTCTTTGAAGTGGAACCAGAAAGAGGGTTTTACAGATGTGACCCCTATATTTTATAATTGTCACATTTAGTGTCCTTCGACCACCGATAACAATGAATTACAACTTAAAAAAAAAATCAAATGTTTGTAATTCTACGGGACCAAACTATGTAGGTCATCAGTCCCTAGACTTACAAACTATTTAAACTAAGTTAAGTTATCTGAAGGACAACACACACATTCATGACCGAGGGAGTATTTGAATCTACGACGCGGAAGTGCGCGCGATCCGTAACATGGCGCTCCAGACCGTTCGCTACTCCCGCACGGCACACAACTTCAGTGACATACATTATACCTTTAGTCATAATAATTACATATATAGTATATTACAAAATAATCATTGCTGCTTGGTGTAGACATTCGTATACAGTGTTTACACAGGAAAATAATATCGATGACACTGAAAAATCGTAAAAATCACCATCAAGTCTTGAGAGTGGTATTCCAAAATTCCATGTGCGCAATCTCCAAATATGCATCCGTCCATTCTGCCTCAAAACGTCATAGTTTTATGGTAGAATTACGAGGCAAAGGATATAGAAGCTAAATATTACAAGAAAACATATTCTTGGAAATATTTGGTTTATTTAGGATGACAGTGCCCTCATAATAATTTTATATGTCAAAACAGACTAGAGCGCAACACTGGTTATTCGTTACCAACTAGTTTTAACCCAATATTTGGCCACCTTCAGTTATTTTCTCCAAGATGTTGCGGAGCGGCCACTTTAAAAATAGCTCAGCATTGGGTTGAGACAAGTTGGTAAAAAATAACCATTCTTGAGCCGTAAGATGTTTTCACTTACAAAAGAAAACTTTATAGGATTACTGTGCTTGGCTTTTAAAGCCGCATCAATCGTCAATAAACATGTTGGAGTGTGCGTTTACTGTTGGCTTCAGCAATAATTTATTAAATTCCTCTTCTAATAAGTTATTACATCACATAGACTATATTTTGTGAAAATGTAGTTTCTGAATCAAATTGTGAACAAATTACAGACGACCAGTTGCATAATATCGCTTATTACGTAAACCTTGACCAAGGTTTAGGCAAAAATAATTTGGCCTTCTTCAGAAGATTTACGAATTAGCATCAAATTATTTCTGCCGAATCCTAGGTCAAGGTTTACGTAATAAACCATTTTATGCAACTGGTCAGCTGCAATTTGTTCACAATTTGTTCGTGTTCCAGCGTTGATAAAATGAAGCCATATTTAGGATTTTATAGTTCTGAATTACGGTAGTGCAAGCTGAAGCAAGTAAAAATGCTGGCCTTCACAAAATATAATATAGCCAAACACTATGTTGTATGTAATACGCCCTTACTAAAAGGCAGCTGCCATTAAGTTTAATGTACGTGCTATACAGCTTGGCGGAGTCCAAACAAGCACAGCCGGAAAGGGTACAAATACCTAGAGCCATTTAATACGGAAGTACCGCAGTTCTATCATCTCGAGATCGTGACTCTCGACCGATGGTTCCAATCTGTCTGATGACTGTAGAACGTCTGGGCAGTCCGCCGCAAGGCCGTAGGACGTGCAGCATTTGCTTCTGTGAGCCAATTACAGCAGTGTAGTCCGCCTATCGGCCAAACACTCTGGGGTATTGTGACACTACCACTATTCCATTGATCTGCTTCCCTGAATCGGTGTGTGTGTGGGGGGGGGGGGGGCACATGGATCGCAGCTAACCGGGGCCATTGGTGTACCAGAATTAGGCACTGACGAAAGTCGTTACCACTGTTGCCACAGGCTGACAAACGCTATGCACCGTCAGCATTACGCGGGGAACAACAAGAACGGCAGAGATTGCTACAAAGAGTGCTCTTATAATAGTTTGTTAGGAAAGACAATGGCTAATTGCAAATAAAAAACAAATAAAATAAAAGTAAATTAATGTCCCAGTCCCGATCGTGGCAAAAACTTAGTCTTACTAGTTAAACACCAACTTATTAATACTCTTGATGAAAGAACTCTTACGTACATTACAGTTTTAGTATTTACTCCGTCTCAGCAACAGTGGTTAATATTAACCTAAATAAGACACTAACTAGTCGCAGGATCGTATTTTTTCCGACAATAGCTTGATGCCCTTATTCAGGTGTATAATTCTGTTCTATGTATTAATGAAGTTCAGATCAACATCTAGGACACAATTACGCACGTAAAGAAGGGCAAAAATTTGTCTAAACCGGTCGAAAATAAAAACTACGAAGTTGCAACTGGTTGCTACCATATTTAAATTAAAACTTTGTTTTCTATACACCAATGTGTAAATGACGTTTACATATTTGAAAACGCTGAACACCTGTAGTTTCTAAATGGACTAAAAGAACAGATACCATAATAACTGTAAACTATGCCACCAACAGGCAGTTGACAATTTCAAGGCGGACGCAGTCAAAGGCTCGATCCCTTCCGGGAATCCAGTGTAGGCTGCAAGCAAGAGGAATCAACATGCAGGGGACTAGAAGTTGAGAATTTAGTTGTAAGGGAAGTATGCTTGGATAGCCCAATCGGTTATGGCGACCGCTGGCCCAAAACGGGAAATCCTGGTTCGAATCCCGCTCCAGCAAAATATTTCAACGCCCTCCAACGGTCGAAATGTTTCAATATTTCTTTCACTGACAGCTACGGAACGACCACTTCACCTCCCCTCTCCCTCGTACGCCACATCTTTCCAGAGGCATGGACGCCTTTGGTGTCCATTAGAACCAAGTCTACCAGTTACGTTCAGATAAAGGTAATATAAACAATTAATAGTAAATGATAGTAGTTTCGTGATATATTCAGTTATTATTTATTCAAAGAGAATAAGGTTTAAATGATTTTTTCTTCTCCTTTTATTTAATTTGGAGAGTTGCTTGATAGATCGCTGTCCGTCTGAAAGTAAAAGATTTTCCTTGATCGGAATCACCGCTGGGCGGCGCAGTGCGAGGAGAAATGAGTGTAGCTTTAAGACTACAGAGTTTTCAGTCGGAGGTTGACCGTGGAGGCAGCGGGACGCTTTGGACGTTGCTAGATCTCGGGAGGCGTATGCAGCCGGGACACAGACAGTGAGGAGTTAAAGGCAAAGTGGTTACTAGAAAGTTACAATACAACCCAGCAGTTGACGTTTTCGGCATACAAGCCCGATGTTTGCTGGCAACATTGGTTGCAGGAAGAGAACCATGTGAGCGTGAGTCACATTGTAATATACATTCTGATAGCGCTCCGAGTATGCTACTAACGTTCTTCAATTTGAACGTTTCTCTACTTCGCTGTTGCAAGTACATGAAATTTTTGAAGTTTGATTTGCGCTCTCCCACTGATATTACATGGTCGTTAGAACAGTAACTTCTAGTGTTACGCGATCGGGATTTTACTTCTTCATGTGGTTCTCCTCAGCGTTCTAGGCGAAAAATTTAGGAAATGTTTTCTATTAACTTTATCCATTGCACTGTTGCTCTGTCGGGTCTGTCGGCACTGCTCATCGCAATTTTGATGTACACAAAATGGTCGGATTTCCATAGATTGTGATGGTTTATTTGCGACAGGCTACTTACTTTATTAATTAAAAGTCTCGATTTAAGTTTCTAATCCCAGTAGAGAATTTATCTGTTGTTTTACTGGGGTTCCATGAAGCGTTTCGTTTGTTTCCCTGATGTCTGGTGATGATTAATCTTTAAAATATAAAGGTTTTAAGAGATTTGCGTTTCCTGTTGATAAAAGGGAAATTAAGATTACTTTCACTGTTGAAAACAAATTCCCACTAACAGGAGTTATTTCCATAATGGTGGCAATTAGGGTAGATTCAAGTTTTACAGTCCCGGCCATTACAATTGACGTGCTACAGAAGCGAAATTTAACCGACAGGAAGAAGATGCTGTGATATGCAAATGATTAGATTTTCAGGGCACTCACACAAGGATAGCACTGGTGGCGACAGTTACGACTTGCTGACATCAGGAAAGTTTAAAGCCGATATTTCATACACAAACAGCAGTTGACCGGCATTGCCTGGTTACACGTTGTTGTGATGCCTCGTGTAAGGAAGAGAAATGCATACTATGTTTCCAACTTTGATGAAGGTCGTATTATAGCCTATCGCGTAGGTTGCAATCCAATGACTGTCAGCACAATATGAACTCGGTGGGTTCAGGAGGGCAATGCGGAACGCCGTGCTGGATACCAACGGCGTCGTATCACTAGCAGTCGAGATGACAGGCATCTTATCCGCACGGCTGTAACGTATCGTGCAGCCACGTCTCGATCCCTGAGTCAACAGATGGGGACGATTACAAGACAGCAACCATCTGCACGAACAGTTCGACGACGTTTACAGAAATAAGGACAACTATCAGGTCGGAGACCATGACTGCGGTTACCCTTGACGCTGCATCACAGACAGGAGCGCCTGCGATGGTGTACGCAACGATAAACCTGTATGCGCGAATAACAAAACATTTTTTCGGATGAATCCAGGTTCTGTATGCAACATCATGATAGTATCATCCGTGTATGGCGACACTGCGGAGAACGGAAATTGGAAGCGTGTATTCGTCATTGCCATAGTGGCATATCATCAGGTGTGATGGTATGGTATGCCATAGGTTACACGTCTCGGTCACCTCTTGTTCGCATCAACGGCGCTTTAAACAGTGTCCGTTATAATTCAAATGTCTTACAACTTGTGGCTCTAACCTTCATTCGATCCCTGCGAAATACATTTCAGCAGGATAATGCACGACCGCATGTTCAAATGTTCAAATGTTTGTATAGTTTAACTTAACTGCGTGGTCATCAGTTCCTAAACTTACAAACTACTTATGAAATGAAACTTCCTGGCAGATTAAAATTGTGTGCCGGAACTGTGATTTGAATCTGGGGCCTTTGCCTTCCGCGGGCAAGTGCTCACCGACTTAGCTATCCCGACACGACTTCCGATGCCGCCTCACAACTTTACTTACGCCAGTACCTCGCCTCCTACTTTCCAAACTACAGAAGCTCTCCTGCGAAACCTTGATAGACTAGCACTCCTGGAAGAAAGGATATGGTGGAGACACGCCTTAGGCACAGCCTAAGGGATGTTTCCAGAATGAAACTATGCAGCGGAGTGTGCGCTGATAGTCGGTAGAGCGCTTGCCCGCAAAAGACAAAGGTCCCACATTCGAGTCCCGTTTCCGGCACACAATTTTAATCTGCCATGAAGTTTCATGTCAGCTTACACTCCACGGCAGAGTGAAAGTTTCATTCTGGAAACATCGCTTAGGCTGTGGCTAAGGTCTTCACCATATCCTATCTTCCAGGAGTGCTAGTCTTACAAGGTTTCGCAGGAGAGCTTCAGTGAAGTTTGGAAAGTAGGAGGTGAGGTACTGGCGGAAGTTAAGTTGTGTGGTGGCACCGTGAGTCGTGTCGGGATAGCTCAGTCAGTAGAGCGCAAGACCTCGAAAGGCAAAGGTCCTACATTCGAGTCCCGATTTCGGCACACAATTTTAACCTGCCAGGAAGTTTCATATCAGCGCACACACCGCTGCAGAGTGAAAGTTTATTTCTACTTATGAACTACCGTATAGACTACTAAAGACAGCACAAACATCCATGCCCGAGGGGCATTCGGACGTGCAACGACCCCGCGTATCGTAGCATAGCGCTCGTCCGCTCCACCGCGGCGCGGCCGCGGCCTTTCTGGATACGGAAAATGTTTGACTGGTGTCCTGGCCAGCACATTCTCCAGATCTCTCACCAACTGAAAACATCTGGTCATTGGCGGCTGAGCAACTGGCTCGTCTCAATAAGCAATCACTACTCTTGATGAACTGTGGTATCGTGTTGAAGCTGCCTGGACAGCTGTACCTGTACACGGCATCCAAGCTCTGACTGAATGCCCAGGCATATCAAGGCCGTTATTACGTCCAGAGGTGGTTTTTCTGGGTACGGATTTCGCAGGATCTATTGCACCCAAATTGCGTGAAAATGTAATTACATGTCAGTTCTAGTATAATATATTTGGCCAATGAATACCCGTTTATGATCTGCATTTCTTTTTGGTGTAGCAATTTCAATTGCTAGAAGTGCATTTACTACTAGAAAGCTGTTTTGCGTTGATTTTTTGTCACTTCCTCTATGAGGGCAACTCGTTTAAGCATGCTAGTCGTTACGTCTTCGTTTCTGTTACTTTATTTTCAACACGTCTCTTTCTACAATAATTTTCTATTGTGGATCTCTTTTGAGTCGATGCAATTTGCATTTGGGAACAATCGCAGAGGAGTGTCGGAGAGCTCTTAAGTGCCTAGCTGCGGGGTGCGCGGTTGCTAGCTGACGGAGGTTCGAGTCCTCCATGGGGGATTTAAATACATCAGATATTTTTCATTTTCTTGAGCTGGCAAATTTGGAAAACCGACCTACACTAGTTGTCGGAGATTAGTGACACTTGCTTAGTTTATAATTATATATATGCAAGTAGGAAAAGACTTTTTGTGCGTGTGTTACAAGCTTGTCCCGCACATGTGTTTTAGTAAATCCCTAAGTAGCATGAGAAGCAGAATAACGTACTCATATGGGAGCTGCCTTCGATTATGTACGTGATTGCAGTCAGTGATTGAATATTTGTAGGCGGAACAGAACAAAAAGGCAAAGACTATTTATCGCTATCCTGCGAAAGGCAGACAGCCTTTGCGACATTTTACAGCTGCCGAAACCTCTTGGCCTCCTCGTAAGGAAAGAAGCTCCCCCACAGTGTGTGGGCCCGAAGGATCAGTGCTTACGATGTCAGGAAGAGGGCCACATCGCCAAGCACTGCCCAAACGCCGCAAGATGGCGAGGCGTTCGGCAGAACACGACACCAACTCCTGTGGCAGAGGCCGAGAAGACGGGCCGGAGTGAGATGGTTGTTGCGGGGCCCATGTCGCCAACGGGCGGGCTATCAGGCTTCCGCCAGCCACACGTAGACGGCGGCGTTTCAGCCCACAATGCCGCGCTGTCCTCCGACAAAGAGACGACGCCAGAAGGCCACGGAACGGCTGCGGCAGAGTGGCCAGCAAGGAGCGAGTGCTGTCCCAGCCCGCGAACGGCCTGGAAAGCACAGGAGTGATTGCCAGGTGGTACTGTAAGCGGGAAAGCGGAGGGCATGAGAGGGACAGAGTAAGTTGTAATTTGCGGCTGTTTGCTGATGATGCTGTGGTTTATGGGAGGTTGTCGTCTGTAACTGACTGTAATAGCATACAGGATGACTTAGACAAAATTTCTAGTTGGTGCGAAGAATGGCAGCTAGATCTCAATGTAGAAAAAGTAATGTGATGCGCATGAGTAGAAAAAACAATCCTATAATGTTCGAATACACCATTAGTAGTGAGCTTCTTGATGCTGTCGCGTCGTTCAAATATCTAGGCGTAACATTGCAGAGCGATATGGAATGGAACGAGCATGTAAGGACAGTTGTGAGTAAGGCGGACAGCCGACTTCGGTTTATTGGGATAATTTTGGGAAGATGTACTTCACCTGTAAAGGAGACTGCGTATAAAACGCTTGTACGACCACGTCTTGAGTATTGCTCAAGTATTTGGGACCCGCAGTAGATCGGTATGAAGGAATACATAGAGGCGGTTCAGAGGCGAGCAGCTAGATTTGTTACCGGTAGGTTCGACCAATGCGCGAGTGTCACGGAAATGCTCCGGCAACTCAATTGGGGATCGCTGGAAGAAAGACGACTTTCGTTTCGTGAATTTCTGTTAAGTAAATTTAGAGGGCCGGAATTTGAAGCTGAGTGTAGTACGATCTTGCTGCCGCCTACTTACATTTCGCGTAAAGATCACAAAGACTAGATAAGAGAAATTACGGCTCGTACGGAGGCATATAGGCATTCTTTTTTCCCTCGTTCAACTTGGGAGTGGAATAGGAAAGGAAATGCCTATTAGTCGTACAGTGTACCCTCCGCCACGCACCTTACGGTGAATTGCGGAGTATGTATGTAGATGTAGATGTAGAGGGAAGACGCTGTTCATGACCGACATGTATGTCCCATTTTTAGTTCCTTTTGACCTGTTTTTCCCACAGTTGCTATATTATAATATTATAGTGTAGGTATTTCAGTTATCTGTCTATGCAACTTATTTAATAAAATATGTTATTGCCATATGCATTTCGCCTTTATTTGGAAGGCAACATCAGTGACCTGTAATATATACATGATTATGTTTTACAATATTTTATATTTACATTTCTCAGTATTTTTAGGTTATGAACAGTTCTTATGCGTTATTTTGGTGTAGTATTGATATCTGGATGTTATACTTACAATATTTCATGGATATAGCTTTACATCTGGTGCTCATTGGTTGCTTCCAGCTGTTCTGCTTCAATTCTGTGCATTTTGCTGTTTTTGTTGTTCCAGCCTAGTGGTGCTAACTTTGAACTGTTCATAACCTAAAAGTACTGAGAAATGTAAATATAAAATATTGTAAAATGTATATATTACAGGCCACTGATGATGCCTTCCAAATAAAGGCGAAATGCATATGGCAATAACATATTTTATTAAATCAGTTGCATAGACAGATAACTGAAATACCTACACTATAATGATATGCATGTCATCCACGTGCAAAACTGAAAAATCGAATCAGAAATATACCAAAACATATTTCGCAGAGAAGCTGGAGAAATTTCTGTTCGGGTCACTTTACGGAAAATACTGAAATAAATTCTATTATTGATTATAGACAGTGTAAGGTCCATAAAATGTAATTGACGATTGTCATTTTCTCGTTCACAGGTGAAAGTAACGTTTTCATGGAGTGTTAAACAGATTGTAACTGCGGTAATTTCCCTCAAGTGAAACATAATAGACGACTAACATCGTTAACATATTTGCAATAGGAGAAATTACCCAAATCAGTGGCAGAAAATGATTTCAACATTTTTACTTCTAGTGAATTAATAACGATAACAGCCAGAATGGATTACCCATGGTCAGACTATCATTTTGTTGGAACAATTGGTTATCAAATTTGAGAATATTTAACTACTATAGTGATCAGATTCACGACGTCAGTAATTTCTTAATCGAAACTGTCTCTTTTAAATTTAAGTAGATTTTCTTCCACAATTTTATCCCTGGCACAGGAACATTTGGAGATAGGATCAACTTTCAGTTCATAAATACAATTTTATTAGAAAAATGACAGACTTTCCGAGGTATGTTCCTGTTATATGCTATTACAACTGAGGAGCGTCCATCGAATTTTCTTTACTCTTTTTATTAATATTTTAATCGTCGTCATAACACGAAGTGATATGAGAGTAAAACTGATATTTACTGATAATATTTGCTCCATCATCATCGTTGTCAAGTTTTACGTAATCTACACTAGACTTGAAGTCAATTTCTAATTCCTCCCACTCGACAAACAGGATGAGCTACTTGAGTTCGTTGTAAAGAACACTTTTTGAGGAAGAACGTTTCTTGTCCCCAAAATTTGTCTTTTTCAGGGTATTTTCCCGATAGCATTGAAAATTTATATATTTTACACATAGAGAAGAAGGGGCAAAAGCTCTATATTTGGGAGGGATGAGAAATTTTTAAACATTCTTCCTTATATGACGAACTTTTCCTTAATAAACAATTCCAGCTACGTGGTAAAAGCTTAATTACAGGCATCATGCCGCTGCTTTAGAAAATCAAAAGTATTCTGGACTTACTAATTCTCGCAAATTCCGAAATACATTTTCTTTCTTGTTATCACGTCTGGTATTATTGTTTGACTAACATATCGACTAAAATTGTTTCTTTCATAGTCTGTTTTACATATTATCAATTTTACTGTGTATATGTCAAACCTTCACGAGTTGTTCATTTTTATGTGAAATATTATGTGGAGATTCAGACTCCTCCCTTCTTGGTACGAAAGTTACTTGTAATATTGGTTATTAATTTGGCCACTAGATGGCGACAACCTTGCCCAGCCGCTCAGTACACATGTGCATCCAGCTGCTTTTCGACCGTAGCAGCGGTTACATGCAGCGCTTTGTGATTGCGCTGCTGCCGAACACTTCATATTTTAGGTTTGACTATCTGTATGTATGGTAATTTTATTTAATTTTAAGATCTGACATGCAATTTTTAACCTACATCCCACATTGACTGAAAACGGTGTCCCTTGCGACATCGAAACCTAGGCTATATTTTAAATAATAATAATAATAATAATAAATAATAAATAATTAAAAAAACATCGATTAAAAATATACAAATTGAGTTTTGGAAAAAACAAGAAAATTGTCTACAGCTTCTCTCGCTTTTCTCTCCCATGCACTCTAATTTGTTTGAGCAGCAGAAGGCGCATAGCAGTTCCCTATACATATAGATTTAGAAAATCTACTACAAAGACAACCCAACAACGCGGCTCACTCTTAGGCGAACCAATGGCATGGCGAAGGGTAGCAGGGCAACAGAATGTTCAAAACTCAACCTTACCGGTAACATAAGTTGCTACGCAAGAACACGCATTTTAGTGCGTGACAATACCCTCGTCGTTGGTAGAACACCTGTAAGGTGTGTGGAGAACGACAAACTCCAGTACACTGTGCTCACTTCCTTCCAAACATGACGTGCTTTACTTTGCAAGCCGTCCAGGCATCAATACAGCCATGTCCCGCTGACCCTTGGGTGTCCCACTGCCCCTATTCCACATAACATCTGTTGTGACAGTTGAAGTTGATTCAGAGAAAGAAATCGAGAGAGAGAGAGAGACAGACAGAAATTCCTTGCGGCTAGCGACATCGATGTCAAAGTCGTAATTCCAGCGCCCTCCTACTGAGTGAGCGAGAATCAAAAAGCGAGAAGATCGCGACGGGAATTTCAAACGAAGGAATCGCCAGGTCTCAACCCCGTTACTTACACTTTCTTAAAAATTACCAGCATTAATGAAAGAGATTCTTTTGGCTACAATAAATCGCATGTTCATCCAGCCTGACAGAGTTACAGCACGTCACATTCCTCCTGTTACACTCATCTAAACCTAATATTTCCCGTATCTTGGATTGGTACATATGGTCACAGTTCTTGCCCATAATTGTCGGTGGACCAAATCCCTTTTGATTTTTACCTAGGGATGATTGAATGGCGAAGTCTACAAAGAAATAGTAAAGAGCAGAATTCAAATGTTCGAATGTTTGTTGTCATCGGTCCTCCTTAGGGAGGACTCGAACCTCCGACGGCTAGCAACCGCGCGCCCCGCAGCGAGGCGCTTAGACGGCAGAGCAGAATTGATCGTTCAGATTGTGTGTAGTGCAGCCGTTAAAAAAAATAAAAAATAGAAACGGAAAGACAACCACAGAAGAGCTACACGTGGTGCTATCAGGACAAGTCAAAAATGTTTCAAATGTTTGTATAGCTTATGGGACTTAACTACGGGGTTGTCAGTCCCTAAACTTACAAACTACTTATGAACTACTTACGAACTAGAACGGCACAAATATCCATGCCCCCCCGACCGCAGTGGCCGTGCAGACCGTGACTGGAGCGCCTCAGTCCCCTCGGCCACCGCGGCCGGCAGGACAAGTCAAAAGTGCACTGATATTGGTGGTGGAACTTTTGAAAATCAACCTTGAACGTTCTTATTTTGCTTTGCTTTAAGTATGAGTTAAACAGCTGTACGTCTGTAATAAATAAAAATTGGACATATATGGCATTTACAAAGTAATTCATATGCATACCATGATCTGTAGATACGCGTGATTTGTCATTCGAAGAAGAATTCAACAACGTTTTGTACTTTGCTGTTGAAGCTGTTAACATAGACACCCCACGCGCTGATATGAAGCTAGATAGAGCCGTTGCCTCGTCCTGTCGTGGTGCCATACGACGTCATCCAGCTCTCCCACCTGTGCCGCGGTGTGTTGCGGGAAGACGCCCCGCCAGGCGCCGCCGCCGCCCCCACCACCGGCGGCTGAGCGGCCAAGTTGCCGCCAGAGATTAATGCAGTTGTGCGCCGCAGCCCGTATTCGCTCCCCACTATACAAGTTTCTACAACCATTAGGACAAGTCGTGTAATTGGAATTTCCCCAGTGATTTAGGCGGCCTATTAATTGCCGCAAGGAGTGAGTTAGGGCAGTCAGCCGGGGATGGAGGAGTCACCGAAGACGCTCAGTTTAATTATATTGGCTGTCGCCGAACATGGCTAACATTGCATCAGTCTTGCCTCAATACCGTCCGAGAATTACGTAGGCTCAGTTACTTCGTCGATTAGTACGCCGTTTAGCTGCCAGCTTCACCTACATCTACACTCCTGGAAAACGAAGAAAGAACACCATGAAATCCTCGACCCAGCGGAGGGAAATAATTTTATTGACACATTCTTGAGGATGTATACAAGACACTGTCACACAGACAGAGCCATACTAACGTGAATACAGTTCCCAGAACGTGTGCAACGTCGATACTAGTATCGTATATACCGTATGTACCGTATATACCCTCTATGTGGGACAGGTCTGAAGTTCGTGCTGGCAGGGATACTTAAGGTACAGCTGAAAGAGCACGTTGATTGGTACGGGATACATGAAGACGTACACTGTCCAGATGGAAAAGCATATCGCCTCGTTAATGCATAAACGGTAAGATGAATGATGGTTTTGATGTTCTGTGCACTGTTCATAGTTCCCTCGACGATCACCATAGAACAACGATCAGTGTAAGATATGGCTCCTCACAGAATGACGCATGATCATGGGTGCTAGAAAGACGTCTACCGTTCGCGTTCCATTGTCGTCCAGGCCGCCTCCATTGGAGCGGCGAAAGGCGTATTCAGTGATGAGTGTCGTTTCTGCCCCGGTACCAATGATGGTCGTATGAGTGTGTGTGTGTGTGGGGAGGAGGGGCGCATCGGGCAGTGGAACGCGAAAATCTGCAGTGTATACGATAGGTGCCTACAGGCCATGGAGAGCTATATCCTACACCGGGCATTCTCCTCTGGTGATCATCGAGGGAACATTAAACATTGCACAGCACATTGAAAGCATCATTCAACTCGTCTTGCTACCGTTCATGCACCAACAAGGCGATATGTTTTCCAACAGAAAAAAAGGCACATGTATCCCGTGCCACACAACGTGCTCGTCAACCTGTAAGGCAACTACCCTCACCACCACGAGCCCCACATCTGTTTACCATTGAGCATGTTTGGACCAGGATGGAAAGCCATCATGAGTGGTCTGCACGGCCGGCAAGAAATCTGGCCCAACTGAGGCACGTGGTGGAAATTTCATGGCAGGCAATTCCCCAAGACTATTCGACACCTCTACTATCGTGTCCATGGGAAAATTCGAACTTGCATTGCTGCAAAAGAAAAATATACCCCTTACTAGCGACGACACTGTGCACGCTCTGTACTCACGTGCGAATCGCTCCTTCTATGTGATCGTGTCTTGAATGCATCCTGGGGAATGTGTCAAAACATTTTTCTCTGTTGGGTTGAAGAATTATTCCAGGAGTGTATATGTAGATATGTACTCCGCCAGCTATCTCAAGTGTATGGCAGAGGGCAGGGTGTATGTCAGACGCATATCATACCGTGGAGAAGAGGTTGCCAGTAAGCCCCCATAGGGCCTCTTAACACGTCTGTCCTCCTGACCATTTCACGAGATACACTCAAAAGAAACCAAATTGTGATCTGACTCTTCAAGCAACGTACGCTGTTTGACGCCCTTACCTAAATGCAGAACGTCTATTTAAGCGCCATTCACTGCAGCTGGCTGACAATGTCCTTGGTGTTTTTGCCTTTCTTTTTTGATCCTATAACGAAAATAGGTGCTAAATTTTGGATCTTCTCTATCAATCAAATGTTCAAATGTTTGTAAAGCTTATGGAACTTAACTACGGGGTCATCAGTCCCTAAACTTACAAACTACTTATGAACTACTTACGAACTAGGACGGCACAAATATCAATGCCCGAGGGGGGATTCGAACCCCCGACCGTCTCTATCAATCCCGCCAGATCAGCATTCCATAATGGCATTCAATATTAAGGTATTTACTGTTGAGCTCTTTCAATTGTGATGCACCAGTCTTCCTGAGAATTCTTCCTTTACATCTGCCTTATATTTTCTTATTTTTCTGTGGTCATTCATATCAGTTCATATGCATATTCCCAGATAAGTGCTTCCAGAGATCTATAATGGTGTAATCACTTCGTAAATGTTTGTTATTTCTATGCAAAGTCCGCGGCTTAATGGCCGAGCGCGCGTAGAGCACGGTTGCTCCCTGTATGAGGTTAGAGTCCTCCCTTGGGCATGGGTATTTGTGTTATCCTTAGGATAGTTCAAGTTAATTTACGTAATTATTGAGGCTAGGGACTGCTAATCTGAATAGTTAAGTCCCATAGATTTAAATACATTAGAACAATCGATCCATGTAAATCCAGTCCATTACAACTGTTCCTGTTGTCAATTGCTAGTTTCCGCACGAAGCATCGATCTCCTGCATTTAGTTACAACTTTGTTCTGACTTATTTCTTTACACCAGCATTATCCGCGAATAATTTCATAAAATTTTCGACGTTACCTACTCGGTCATTTATATATACTGTGAAAAGTAAAGATCCCATAACGCTGTATTTAGATACAGCAGTTCTCTCCGTTGATAATGATATACAGTGTTTTCTTTGACACAAAATTATCTGTCCTATCACAAACTTTGTCTGATATTTCGTTACCTCGTATTTACTTAATTATGTGACATGCGGACCCATATCGATCGCCTTCAGGAAGTGTCCTGTGGCTTAGATACTGTGAGAGTTACCAGTCGTAATGTCGAGGAGCACCTTATCATGATCACAAAATTATCTGTCCTATCACAAACTTTGTCTGATATTTCGTTACCTCGTATTTACTTAATTATGTGACATGCGGACCCATATCGATCGCCTTCAGGAAGTGTCCTGTGGCTTAGATACTGTGAGAGTTACCAGTCGTAATGTCGAGGAGCACCTTATCATGATCACAAACAGACCAGCACAATAATGTGTTCGCACAGGAAAAGACCTGGAGCGTGATAAATGTGAATTTCAGATCATCGTGTGCATTTGAAACCCAACTGTTCACTCATTTAAAATATGTCGTCCAGTATCAAATATCTTACTGTTCCATATAACAACAGAAATAAAGGATGATTGTTTCCTTGGCAGGAGACTTCTTATGTGCGAAAGAAGCACATTGGTACGCCAAGCAACGAGTCCTCGGCAACCACTAGCGCTGTCCGCATACATGTATTGGAGACTCTACAACGTCATGTTAGTTTCCGAGGTCACGTATTGAAAAAATCACTCATAAACGATGTATATGTGCCGCACTGTAGTGAATTTAGTTTTGGCGGCTGCATTACATAGGTTCATAAGTCATAATTTCTTAGGAGTTTGAGTATGTTCGTTATAAAGAACTGTCATAAATTTTAAAGAGTTAAGTTGAAGTGAGACCTGTATTCATCACTAAAAAATAGACCGGTTATCGTAATTACTCATCGTGGTCTTGTGTTTTTCGTATGAAATTAATTTAGTACTGGAGACGAAACATTGATATCACTTTTAAATGTTCTCTACGCTAATTGCCACATCAAAAATTGTTTTCTATAAAGGAGCAGATGGACCCCTATATGTACATCTGCATAAATATGTGGCATCTCGCACTGAAGTGCATGTCAGAGGCTTCAACGAACCATTTTTATGCTATTTCACTACCGATCCATTCTCTAATAGCGTTCGGAAAAAAAGAACACGTAAATCTTTTCGTTTTCGATATGATTTCTGTTATTTTATTACGATGATCATATCCCCCTATGTTCGTGGGTGCTATCAAAATATGTTCGCATTCGGAAGACAAAGTTGGTGAAAGAAATTTCGCAAATAAATCTGGCCACAACGAATGACGCCTTTCTCTTAACAATTCCCACCCCCAACACGTGCATCATTCCTGCGACACTCTCTCCCCTAAATCTCGATAATAGAAAACGACCTGCCTTTCTCTGACCTTTCTCAAAATCGTCCGTCAGCCCCAATTCGTTGGTATACACAATGCGCAGCAATACTCCAAAATTAAACGCACAAGTGTAGTGTAGGCATTTCCTTTAGTAGAACTGTTGCATCTTCTGAGTTTTCCGCCAATGAAACGTAGCCTTTTGTTCGCCTTCCCTACAATATGTTCTGTGTGTTCTATCCGAATTAAGTTGTACGTAGTTGTAATTCCTAGGCATGTGGTAGAGATTATGGCCTTTAGAGTTGACTGATTTATCACGTAAATGAAGTTTAAAGGACTTCCTTTAGGGTTCATATGGACGACTTCACTTTTTCCATTATATTGTGACAACTGATAATATTTTTTTTTTTTTTTTTTTATTTTCCCCAATTCGGTCGAGTTAATGTTTAAAAAACAGCCTATAATGCGATACTGGTTATTTATTACCAACCGATTTCAACCCAATGCTGGGCCATCTTAGCGGTTTCATCTCCTAGATAGTGTGGAGTGAAGCAGGAGCTGCGCGTCCTCAGGTGCTGTGACTTCTG
This sequence comes from Locusta migratoria, assembly GCA_026315105.1. Taxonomy (NCBI): domain Eukaryota; kingdom Metazoa; phylum Arthropoda; class Insecta; order Orthoptera; family Acrididae; genus Locusta; species Locusta migratoria. The sequence goes on from CM048744.1 coordinate 514,187,459, forward strand.
ACTGAGCAGTGACAGGTAATAAATAACCAGTATTGCATTCTGGACTGTATTTTATACATTAGTCGTAAGAGCCTTGTTTATCCCAAGGAAGCAAAATGTTTCCAAAATGTATAATTTGGATGAGAATAAGGATTCGCAGGAAGCAGGTCTACATACGTTATCTTCTACTGAGGAGGATGTAGAGGACACTGATAAGGAACCGAAGAATCGCCTTAGCCAAACTAACTTATCCAGGCCTGTATTTGGATGCAACGAATTCACAGGTGCAGAAAATATCCAGTAATAGTAAATCGAAAAATATGGAGTACTTTGAGCAGGACGCTAAAGACCTTCATACTGTAAGAGAATATAACAAAGGAATTGGATTTTTTTTTCTTTTTTGTAACAATGCATCCATGTATTGGGTTACCGTTAGAATATAAAGAAAAAGTGATCATAGTGTTCAAATGTTTGTTAATCTTATGGGACTCAACTACGGGGTCATCAGTCCCTAAACTTACAAACTACTTATGAACTACTTACGAACTAGGATGGCACAAATATCCATGCCCGAGGGGGGATTCGAACCCCCGACCGTAGTGGCCGTGCTGACCGTGACTGGAGCGCCTCAGTCACCTCGGCCACTGCGGCCGGCATGATCATAGTGCTGCTGTTAAAAATTTATTTGGAGAACCAGGCTCAATCGGCTGGATTGGTTACCGCCCAAATTGTCGGTTGCTATTGACACCAAGGACGGCGTTTCGAGTGATTTAGTGGCTGAGAACAACACCACCGGAAGAGAAGGGCCCGGTTTCTCGTGTTACGTCGTGCATGACATGTCGCGGACGCGTTGCTGAGAGGCTGGCTGGGCTGGCTAGCCCCTAGCGACTAGACTACTCAGCAATGCAATCCCGACCTGTCCTGTGTGCCGTGACACGAGCACGCAGCGTCGTATTCAGGTGGTGCTGTTCGGGTTTGCTGGTGTCTAGGCAGAAGTTGCATGCTGTAAATGTTGCGGAGAGACACACCGGCGTAACGCTTGGCATCGTGGTGAGAGGAGCCACAAGATACGCATTACGGTCACCTTAAATGTTCAAATGTTTGTTAAGCATAAGGGACTTAACTGCAGGGTCATAAGTCCCTAAACTTACAAACTACTTATGAACTACCTTATACTAAAAACGACACCAAAATCCGTGGCCGAGGGGGCGATTCGAGCCTCCGACCGTAGCGGCCGTGCAGACTGTGACGGGCGTGCCGCAGACCGCTCGGGCACAATGACACAGTGATACGTCACAGAAAATCTGTTTTCACACGTCCTATCTCTTATCGCACAATGTGGATGGTATTTTCCAACAACATAACCCTTTACATACACAACACGTGTGTCGACGGACCGCCTATAGCTCTTTTAGATTCTCCCGAGCTGAGCAAGTTTCCTGGACCATTCCATTATTCGGTACGTGTTTCCATCCCAGTATAAACTGAAGGGGCAAATGTAACAACTGTGCACACAGTTACATCAAAGAAGGAGCCAACGGCTGTTTCACACCATGCCGAACAGCAGTTCACTTAAGCCACATTGCCTGTCATAAGAAAGAATACCCTTCTTAGACATAATGGCTATAATGGTCATTTATTCTGGATGAGCGGTTTCGGCAGGCAAATTTGCCACCATCTGGTCTGGAATAGAAAGTATTGAAATATATGTGGATAATTTACAAAATGGTAAAGTTAAATAATAGAATAAATCACAATGTGATTATTTATTTATTTATTTATTAGCATTTACCAAAAAGAGTTGGATCCGGCACAAGATACTTCCACAAAACACGGAGAATGGTCCACGAAGTTTATCAATAAAGACATTGAAGAAAACGATATAATCGTTGAAGAAGAAAAAAAACTGTGTCTGTGGCATGTACACCAGGTGCAACTAGAGAGCGTTGCCGATAAAATGAATCTCTGATGAACTTACAAACCACAGCGGTGTTGATACTACCTATCGACGATTAGTTACAATTTTCTCTATTCCAAATTCTTAAATACTTTATACGAATTATGCACCTATACTAAGCAATCTGTCGTAATACTTGATACATATCGTATTTTATAAATGGAAGGACATATACCAAGATACGAGACGACCGGTTTTGACACTATTGTGTCATCACCTGGTCTCATTGACAAATACTGCTTACAAGAATGCTCCACGTAAGATATGGTAGGTGCACTGGTTGATATATATACATAAATTCATGTGGTGGTGGGTAGTCAAAAATAAAATAGGTAACTGGTCAAAGCTAAAACAGTAAAAATCTACATAAAATAATGACCACCACAGTGCACATGTCTGCTTGAGCACCTACATAAAACTTTGTCTCGGCATCTATCCTTTCATTTACTTTAATTACATATTTCAAAACTTGATCAACTTGCAACTTTATCAAACAACGCAAGATCAATTGTCAGAAATGCAATTTTTTTATTCAGTTGGCAACAGTCATTTAAAATTAAATATGGATATTCATTTAATTTCAAGCCATCCTTCTGCGTGCATGACTGTTTTTTTATATCATAGGTATTGTGTAACAACGTACCATATGCAGCACCTGCATGTTTAAAATACAGGAAAGTAATTCCTCCTTTGTATCGTATCGATTTCAGTTTGAGAGTTTGTAAGGTGCAGCCCACTGCGCAAAATATCTTCTCCAAGGGGCCAAGACAGAAACAGGAGCAGCGGGTCGCTTTGCGCCCGCTTTCGGCGCTGAGCGATCAGTATTTACTCTGGGTGAGCAATGTAGAAACGGCTGCGGGCGGGCCTTTAAAATGTATGACGCTGTGTTTTCGGTGCTTTTATCGGGCCGGGCGTAAGCGGGCGGCAAGCGGCGCCATTGTTCCGCTGCTCAGCGAGACAAAAGACGCGGATCCCGTAAACAAAATTTAAGGGGGGGGGGGCGGGTACAATGGGCCGTCGGCAGCTGGCGGGTAAATAGCCGCCCAAAAGGCCAGCGGCACTGCAAACAGGCCGCCAGGGCAGGTAATGGCCTGACGCGACTCCACCGTACAAAGGCCTCTACTCTCTGGCCTTTGTCACAAAGATATGCCGAAGTGCATCCTCCGTAAGAGTCCGTTGACGGGGACAGTGATGCTTGGCGGGGCGGGGTTTTTAGTCCTTCTGTCACACGTCCCATGATGTCGCTGATGCTAGAAATTTGGCCAGGTAACATGGAGAAGGTAGTGGACATCACCCTCAAATCAAATGTTTGTATAGCTTATGGGACGTAACTGACAAACTACTTACAAACTATCTAATACTAAGGACGGCACAAATATCCATGCCCGAGGGGGGATCCGAACCCCCGACCGTAGTGGCCGTGCAGACCGTGACTGTAGCGCCACAGTCCCCTCGGCCACCGCGGCCGGCGACATCACCCTCTATCAGCGGCGTAGAACAACAAGTGACACCGGGAACATTCCTCCGCCTGTATCCCCTCTGGTATTTTCAGAAGCGCCTGTTCTGTAGCGAATGTTCAAATGTTTGTACAGTCTATGGGACTTAACTACGGGGTCATCAGTCCCTAAACTTACAAACTACTTATGAACTACTTACGAACTATGACGGCACAAATATCCATGCCCGAGGGGGGATTCGAGCCCCCGACCGTAGTGGCCGTGCAGACCGTGACTGGAGCGCCTTAGTCCTCTCGGCCACCGCGGTCGGCGTTCTGTAGCGTATCGGAACTGAGTAGACGAACCGTCTGGCATCTTTTGTCATCTGATGGAGCTACGAGATAACCTGAGGGTTATCTTTATTCTTTTATTATTTCTTTTGGGCGGTGAAGGGAAGTTTCCCCTTTGTATTAGGGATGTCGATATTTTTAAACAATGATGACTGAAGATTTCGTGTGACATTTTTGGCCGTTGGACCGCTGCTCAGATCGTGTTCGGCCTGCCTGGTGCAAGTTTTGAGTCGACGCCACATGGGAGACCTGCGCATCGATGGTGATGAAGTGATGATGAGGACGACACAACTCTCAGTACCCGAATGGAGAAAATCTTCAACCCGACCGGGAATTGAACCCTGGCGTCCTGCGTGGCAGTCTACCATGCTGATCACTGAACTACGGAGGCGGTCGATACATTTTAAAATATCGGATACCCGATATATCGATATTAAAAACCATTATAAACGATCATATATACATATCGAAAAAACTAGCGCTATATCGGCCTATAAAATATCGGTGTAATACTGTACATATACTGACAGTATTACGGCTGTATATTTAATTACTGACTTCTTATTCGATATTCTCTACATTAACAAGAAGCAGCGTGCGTATTCCTCTTGCAGCATGAATTTAAAGAATCAAAATGTAATGTGAAGATTTATAAGTTAATAATGAGACATTTTTACGCAGAAAAATCTCGTGCTCAATAGTTTTTAAATGACTGTTGTATCGTATGTTAAGTTCTATTTACATGGTAGAGTTTCAGTGGCGCATCGACGGAGGTGGTGGTGGTGGGGGGGGGGGGAGTGGGGCTTATGCGGTTGCTGAAGTCCTCGCTTCGGCACCTCCCAAAGATATTTTATTTTATTATTTTATATTGTTTTCATTTTTTTTACAAACTACTTATGAACTAGCTTATACTAAAGGCGGGACAAACATCCTTGCTCGAGGAGGGATTCGACCCCCGACGGGGAACGGTCTCGCGCATCGTAGCATAGCGCCTCAATGCGCTCGGCCGCTCCGCCGCGGCGAACGTGTGCTGCTGTTAGTGTGAGCGGTTTTAATGTCGCCACGACCAGCTTTTATGCTGCCGCTGCTTACTGGCAAGCAGCTCAGCAATAGTGTTATTGTAGTTCAGGTTTTACATATGAAGTCTCATTTTAATTAAACTACAAAGACCTTTCTCTTTGGCTAGTAACATAGAAGCTCCTTAATTATTTTACGAACTGATTATATACACTTCATTTCCAACACGTTGTTCCTCCTCCACTTTCGAATTAATGCGAGCCTACTAAATTAGTTTCTTGTGCAATTGTTTTCGTAGTATAATTGGTTAAATTATAAAAAGTTTAAAAATAAGTCATCTATCTATATCTATAAATGTGAATGTCTGTTCGGTGCACGTTTGTCACGTCTGAACCACAAGATATAAAGAGCTAAAAATTTGTACAGTTACCAAAGCCTATCCGGGGAAGGCTTTAGGGATCGGATAGCTATTTACACACACACACACACACACACACACACATATATATATATATATATATATATATATATATATATATATATATATATATATATATATAATGTGAATGTCTATTCGGTGTAGGCTTATCACGTCAGAACGACAAGACGCAGAGACTTAAATATTTGTCCAGTTACTAATTTATACCTGAGGAAGGTTTTAGGCACGGTTTTATAGCGATCTGATAGATATTTAGAAATTTGAAGAATATACCGCCAAATGCGGAACAATAATTACTCTTTGAAAATTATTTTTCCTCTTTGAAAATGGTTTTATTGGTTGCATTGTTGCTTGAGGGTTGATATGATAAATGGGTGGAGTATATTGGAATGGAAAGTTATTGGTGTATATAATATTCTACCTTTGTGTGTGTGTGTGTGTGTGTGTGTGTGTGTGTGTGTGTGTGTGTGTGTTAATATTTCGCTGTGCAGCGAAAACTGCAGAACGCAAACGAATGGTCTGTGCGTCATTGTTGTCCGAATTCTCCCGTTGTGCACCATAGCAGTTCCATGCCGATAGCTATAAGGGGGTGGAAGATATGGTGGTTGAAAGTCGTCAAATTTTAGAAAACTTCGGAGTGAAGGTCAGCGATGACGTTTGGGACTCTATAGCAAGGAGGTTACATACAGCGAAACCCGATGCCTCAAACCATATCTTTGGTCTATGGGTGCTACAATGTCTTCAGCTCTTTCTTTGTAAAAATAAGTATACGAATAAGGAAATATAAGAATAAATAAATAAAGCAGAAGAAACGAAATTTATTTTAATTCATCTCATTAAAAAATCAATTTACAGCCCTCATGTTTTTCACATGGTCAACCCTACGTTTACTCCAAACAATACTACAAATAACTAGTTTACGAGAATGCCCTAAAATGAATTTGGACATTAGTCTCACCATACGTGTTGAGATATTGCAACACAGGGTATAAGGAATAATGTATGTATTATTTATTGTAAATCATTAAGCACTTCACATAATGTTATTTCTTTATTTGAATGTTGATTAAGAATGTCTGTTTCTAAACAAGGTATTTTATTTCATTTCATCCTTCAAAACCAGTCTCATAGCACACTAATGAAAGGTAGCTTATCTATCATAGTCAACCAACACGCGAGCGGAGCCGCGGGTTTAAGCTTGTAGATTAATAAATGCAATAGGCTTTATTTTTTACAAATATTAGCCCCCCCCCAGAACCAAATCATGGCTGCGTCACTATACAGTTCACACGATACACCCTACGTCTTACTCCATATTTTCTTAATTTGTCATTGGCAATGTGTCGAAATAAACCTTTTCGTCTTGCTGATGTAGGAAAAATTCAAAATATTTTAAACAGCGAAATCGTTGCAAGAAGAAACTTTCGAGCACCTTATCGACTATTCTCGTGTCTGGAATATAGCAGGTGATTTTTGCCGCTTCGTCATATGATACTAGATTCCAAATAGACATTTATCATGAGGTTGCACTGTCACACTATTTGCGCCGAAAATTGTTTATCGACGTAACTGGTGTGCTACTTTTTCCCGTCGGAAATCATATTGCATTCACACCGCTGTCTTCCATTGAAATTATTCTTCTTTTGTGCCACGTATACTTGCTTCGCGACGTTACACAGAATGACAGGACATGATGAAATTTCAAACAGTAGTGAAACTCTTTCAAACGGCTAAAAATAACATTGTGCTCTTCTACAATTTTAAAACATCAGTTTCAAATATTTACAGAAAATTGAAAAAAAAAGCATTATATGTAATAAAAGATAATGACATTTTGATGTAGATACATTGATTTACAGAATTCAGCTTAACACGGTTCCTGTACCACACCATGATATTTTTCCAGAAAAATCTATATCTTGTTTTATCTTTATTTTATCGACAACCCTATCGTGTGTAAGTCTTTTTGTCCCCCGTTCACAGGTTCCGGTGGTGAACGAATGCCCTTCCTACTGCCACCCCATAACCAACTGCGAAAAAAAAGTGTGTACCAAAATTGTCTGCGTACAGTGTCATAAGAAGATAAAGCAGCCAACAATCCTAAGTACACCACAGTAATCTACTACGCATGGTGCTATATAAAGATGGTATACCACGGCCTTCCTCTGGAAACGTTTACGCATGGAATAGTGAGTGAAAATTTCCGGCTCTTGAGAGTCGGGTAACTGAGGCGTGATTTTGGTACTACCAACCCGGTATTCACCGTGGGATGTGGGAAACCGCGTGAAAATCATATACATCTTGGCCGCCACAACGGCTCAAGTAGTTAGCTACTTCGACGTTCCAGAAAGTAATACCTTAAGCCGCGTACGCGTAGCTAACCTAGCTGGTTCATGAGTTTTAAAAAAATCTGTTAAAAAGAGTTTTGGAAGTTTAGCAGAAACTTCGGCATCCATTTATTTAGTTTTATGGGCTGTCGACACATTTCATTTATATGCTGACGTATGTCATAAATGAGAGCTTAATATACAACAACGTTTTCGCAGACAGTTAACATCCATTTTGTTCCACTTATCATGCCACAGGGTGTTTCATAATTCTCATTACACGCTGCCACAAGTTGCAGCGAGGATTTCTTGCATATTGCCCCATGACGGTATGACACTGACGAACAAATTTTTTTCAATGCAATATCGTTGTTTTCTATTTTTGGAAGAGTGAATATAGACCAACTGACAAAAAAAACATGATCCATTAAACATGGGCTGTAAAATGCATAATGAGCACTTGATCAGAATAAATGTCCCTCTTAACAGCGGATGAGAAACGGCTTAAGTCATCCATTTTACAGCCTATGATTACGTGACATTTTATTGACTTTTTTCTGCCACCAAAATATGGAAAGCGAAGAGCCTACTGCAGATGGGCTTTCTTTAATAGTATTCAAGAAGAGTTCATAACACCGATCGATGATATTTCTCGCTTTTGGCTCATTTGAAACTTTATCTATTCACTTCCGTCTATAACCTCTAAAAATGTGTAACGTGAGTTCTGAAACACCGAATAAACAATGCATAAAATTAGGTACCAGCAAACAGTCCTCAAAATAAGGTACCTTCGTCTACACTGGGTCTCCCTTTTACACAGACCAAGCAATAATATTTTTCATCGCCGTTGTTTAAGAATTAAAGCTACCACTTCTGCCTTCTACCCTCATTTTGGACTGAGAATGGAGATGGTGCTATGAATAACTTGTGTGTTTAATTTTTTTCGTCTCCTCGCTGTTGTGAGGAAATGTGCGATCACGGTATAGCAGTTAAGTAACTCTTTTCAGGTTTTTTCTCCATTACATTAAAACCAGTATTTTATTTATTTAGCTTCAAATAGGGTGTAGTAAGGAAACTTTGTTCAATGCTTGTTCATTATGAAAATTACGTCAGCAGCACCATCTACATCGATAATTTTAAAAGAAACGATCCTATTTTGGACACTTCCAAAATCAAATATTTGTAAACTTATGAGACTTAACTACTATTGTTATCAATCCCTAGGCCTACAAACTACTTACGCTAATCCATGGCGGCTTGGACCCTTTCAGGTTTCGATTGCCCGGTTTCATCACAATGATAGTGATGTGGAAGAAACTCCAGAGGAAGCAGTCACAGCTCAGATGTTGAGCAAGAGTTTGAAATTCCGTAGCTACCAGATGAATAACATCTGCAAATTCAGCCTCCTCAGGAGTCGAGACTGAAGAGGAAAACTTTATAAAATATTGGTAGCAATGTGGAAGTGCAGTAGGTCTGGAATGTGCATGAAAAAGGTCTAAAATATGCGTTGAAAATTGCAGATTTCAATATTAAATCTAAAGTGTATGTTTCTTTCTTTTCTCTCAAAATAAATAACCTTTTTCACAGCCCTTAGTTCCTAGATAAAAATAATTTACAGCAATGATGAGTCACATGTAGTAATTTGAGTAAGACATATTTTCCGTCATACATCAGAATTAGTGAGCTGGAACGGAAGCATTACAGAATAAATATGTGCCGCTCGCTAAAATCTGTCAGGTGCCGAAGTCATCCTGCTATACACCACTGCCAGGAGGAATGCAGCAAGGATAATCCCAGTTGCTCTATGAAGCCACAAGCTTTGCCATGTCAGCCGTTCCTTCCACGAAAACAATCTCCACAAGAGGCGAAGAGTTTAGCCACAAAGTATTTTTTCTCTCCATTAAAGTATTTGATTTCAGGGCTACCCACATTCAGTGTAGCCAATACCCTCACTCTCCCCTTGGTTCATCACTACATTACTGAATATGGCCTTAACGGACGAAATTTCTTTCTCAAGTCTCTGTTTCACGTTAACCACATTCTTAGCCACTACTCTCAGTGCGAACTCAGCCTCCTTGACTTGTTCTAAGCATTCCGTCTGCATAGCACTCATCCCATCACCGAAATCTTTCTCCACTGCACTTAAACGGCCTCCCAATTTCTAATTCTCATCCTCTATCATTAACCGCATTAATAAGCTCTTTCCTGGATTTCATTTTTGATTTTTGAATTTTGTTATGCTCAGTCTGATGTTTTATTTTATATAAAGCTCCCAACTTATCCATAACAAACTGCAAGTGAGCTATTTACAACAATACCCCACTCCTATTTACTGCGACCCACCACACCACAAACTATCTGCACAGAACCCCACTGACATTTCGACTGCATAATTTATTAGACCACGGCACAATGCTAGAAAATTGCAATGACAAAAGCAATTGCTGCTGTCACGCATGTTGCACTTCGAGTTCAGTACAGTTTAATGCTGTCGGCGTGTGCTGCTGTGGCGTGCTCCGTGTGAAGATAAACGCATGGTGAGGCTGATCTGCTGCTGTCGTCCACCACGACTTAACAGCTCTGCAGCTGCATGTGGCCGACAAACCGTGTTCAGGTGCACCACAACAAATACTTGCTGTGACTCGAACACCTCTTATCCACTGGCATCTACGCGACATATTCTTCGGGTTTACTTGCCAGCAAACTAAATCCCAGACACGAGATGCCAATTGCAACTTTTTTGTCAAACCTATACAAAATGATTTACCTTTATTTTTGACCATCTTAGTTCATCTAGGGGTACCATAAATCTACCTGAGGTGCCGCTGCTTTAAATGTTATGTTAGTACAACGACTTTTCAGCACTGTAATGATTGTTGGATTGGATATAGGAACAGTTGATTTGTAATTTTAGATAAAACAATTTACTAGTAATTTTTATGTTAATCAGTTGACTGGGGATCAATAATAACATTAATAATATCTCAAGCCCATATGTAATGAATACAAGTCACTGTATAAGACAAATAAGTCAGCTGGTGGCGCCGGGGGGGGGGGGGGGGGGGATAGCCGTGCGCACTAACGCACTTTGCTGCGGTGCGTAGCTGTTCGTCGTTGGAGATTCGAGTCCCCCGTCGAGCATGTGAGTGTGTGTGTATGTGTGTGTGTGTGTGTGTGTGTGTGTGTGTGTGTGTGTGTGTTGTTCTTACGATAAGTTAATTTAAGTAGTTTGTTATGGAACGATGGCCACTGCAGTTTAGACCGATAGCTTTACAAACATCCGAATATTCAAATAAGTTAGCTGGAAAACACCTTACTGTATTCGCAGCTAGTGAAAATAAAATCAAGTCCCCTCATCTGTGTCAAAGACATTCAACACTGCCAGAAAACATTTAATATCCAACCAACACCCGAACATTTCTAAGAAATGAAATATTTCGACGTGAAATATTTCAAACACTAACTGTAACGACCCAAAAGTTGTCCAGGACACACAACTTCTAAAACTTCATCATACAAAATCTACTCCAGAGTAGACCAAACATACTCAAGAATCCATCCTTATACAGACCCGGTCTCCCCACCAGAAAACTGCCACCCTTCTTCTAATCTTAGCCTCCATGCTCTGAAAGCGAGCAAATAGCCGTCACCAAAAGTCTTTATGCGATCACCAGTTCACTTCACATATATACATATTTCTTAAATTTAATCAAAATTCTGTTTGAAGCACCAGCGGCAATGGTTGCCGCGCGGGCTACTCCTGCTCGCCTCCCGTCAGCCGCAAATTCTCGATTTTCCAACACACTATTGACCTACTGCGCCTCCTCATTATCACTCATTACTCACGGCATCCGTGGTTCGGATTCCACGTTAAATTGTAGGACCCCCTATAACTTGGCTAGGTAAGTCAGTTCGAAGGTCGGAGGAAGGCAACGGCATACCACCTCGAAACAGGACCATGCCTGGTAAAGCACTGTCCTGTTCAAACCAATCTTATGACCATAACATAAGGAAGCCTGTCTGACAAATTTTATCACAGCACTTGACAATGGTTAGAATGAAACACTTCTTAAAGAACAGTAGCATAGATCACATTTAAAGCAAAATTACATTATTTCACTACTAGTTTCAGCAATACGTGTTGCCATTATCAAGTGACAGGCCTACATTAAGAACCACAGTGCACATGTGCAGTAAAACACTTCTCGAATTCGTGGTTTACCAAATGGCCGATCAATATCAAACGGGGTGGCCGGAGGGGGGGGGGGGGGTTGGGTGAGACAACTGTTGGACATGTCGTACAATTGCTGCTTGCAACTCCAAATCAGCTGTTGTTACATCTTCAGTGATGGTTCTCTTGATGTTAAGTGAAAGACACACAATAACGTATGTTGTCAAAAATAAAATGGTGACACACCACTGCTTTATTGCCAAGCAAGCCCTCATTGACAGACAGCGAACAACTGTAATATAATTGTAAATGATGAGAACATAATACACAGTGTGAATTACAGGATAGCCCAACAGAAGCTATATATTACCTGTACACAGTAAATGCAACAACAGGCCAGAAGCGGTTACATTCGAATAAAAGTCCATGGCTTGGCACTAAAGCAGTGGTGTGTCACCATTTTATTTTTGACAACGCACATTATTGTGTGTCTTTCACTTAACATCAAGAGAACCACCACTGAGCATGTAACAATAACTGATTTGAAGTTGCCAGCAGCAATTTTACGACATGTCCAACAGTTGTCTCACACCCCCCCCCTCCCTCAATTGCTATTGGTCGGCCATTTGGAACACGAGAAGTTTCTTCCTGCACATGTGCAGTGTAATTTTTAATGTAGGCCTGTCACTTGATAATGGCAACAATTATTGCCGAAACTAGTAGTGAAATAAAATAATTTTGCTTTAATTGTGATCTAGGCTACTCTTCTTTAAGAAGTGTTTCATTCTAACCATTTGAGATCACTCTCCTACCGACAAATGTCGGCTGTTATTAATACCTTGACAATGGCCTAAGGCCGAAACCAGGTTCTGACTTTCAGTCAAATGGCGGTCAATATATATATATATATATATATATATATATATATATATATATATATATATATATATATATATTCTTCTATTCTTCTGCTTCCCCTTACTCACGGCATTCCGCCGATTCCCGTAAGAATCCGGACCTACTCTTGCAATGACTTTTATTGTTATTACTATAGCGAATTCTCCCAAGAAATGGAAGAGGTTAAGAAAATAACTCGATTAATTGATCTTTAAGTTATTCTTGTTCCTCCAATAGGCTTTTATTATTTCCGAAAAGTCTTGCTTACGTTCAGCCCAACACTTTGGCCTGTACTGTATCTGAATGCTCTGATAGAACATCCCATTTGTCTTCTATGTATCTGTGTTTCTTTCTAAATTGACGACTACTCTTTTATTTTTCTTTGATGCCCATTCGAATTTCATCTGACTAAGGGGTGGAATTCTTAATGAGATTACATAGCCTATTATTCTCTTCATCAATCGATTTTTTGGTAGCCCTCTGAAAACCTTTCTTCCTTTTTAATTGATTGTAGCCTATAGGCCTAAGGGTCTTGGTGATGTCATCCTCTTATATGATCTCCCTCTCTTCTTTTTTTTGATTTGTTGTTAAGGGTTAATGTTCCACCTGCATAGAGCGTTGTTGGTTTTATGATCGTATTGTAGAGTCGAACATTTGTCCTTGGTTCTTTTGTTGTGTAGGTTTTAATGCTAATCCTGTTTTAATTTTTTGGAGGCAATGTTGGTGTGAGATTTTTTCAATATCTGTCAATGGCTTCCACGAGGTAGTTTTTACTACATCCTGTTTACAAGTTTTTAGTTTATCTTTCCGAACAAAAGAATTCAGTTTTCTCATGTGAAATATGTAAACCTACATTTTTCCGCACATTCTTCGAGTACTTCCAGCTGTTTTACTACAGTTCGCTCAAAAATATGTTAGTATCGCCATGTCATCCGCCAATGCAAGATATGGTTCGTATATGTTGATTTCAGCACCATCCAGACAGACGGACGTCCAAACCCCACATTTTCTTCTTTCTCCCATTTTTCCATAACTTCGCCTAGAACTATGTTGAACAGAGTAGGACAGAGTCTATGACCTTGTCAAACATCCGTTTGAATATGAAAGAGTTATGATATCTCTCCTATAAATTTTACTTCAGATTTGGTACCAGTTAGACTTGTTTGATGATACTTTGGGGTATAATCCCCTCCCTTCTAAATTTTGGAACACTGACGGCTTGACTATTGAATCGTTCGCGTTACTGAAATCTACATTCTCTCCACTATAGGTTTTTGTCTCACAGTTCGCATTCTGAGTATGGTATTGAGATTAAACATTATCTCTGTTAGATGTGAATCCTGCTTTATATTCTACTAGTTTGGGTTCTAATTGCTGTTGTGATCCATTCAAGAGATAAGCTTTTAGAATTTGTTACATAACAGGTAATTGAGTAATCCTTGTATAGTTATTTCCATCTATTACCTTTTTTAGGTAGTGGATGAATCAGAGAAGTCTTCCAGTCAACCGGAATTTCTTCATATGTTAATAGATGTTGTGGATTATTTTTATAACTTCCTCCGCTGATGCTTTATTGCTTTTAAGTTTCATGATGTGTGCATAAATTTATTTTTGTGTAGGTGGCGCGAAATCCGTGATGAGACTTCTGGCTGCACTTTCGGACAATTTAAAAGAGAGAAAAATATGTGGCTAGTACTTGGTAATTTTCTTTGTCAGGGCAAATTTACCATCTTGTTTTTGAAAGCAAAGATTCCTTGCTGAGTATTCTTTGACATGGTTTGCGAATATCTTATATAAATCGCGTATGTTGTAGTTTTTTAGGTTTTTTTCGACTGACTGTAGTTGTTCGGTGACATATTTTCGTTTACTATGTCTAACAATCTTAGAAGTATGTTTGCGACATATGATAAATTTCTTCTGTGTTTCTTCCTATCAGCTGTAATTTCGAAATGCTTTCGTTCTTTTTTCTAGTGCATTCTCACATTCTTCATTTGACCTAGGTAGTTTTAGTTGACTTTTGTTATTATTATTATTACTATTACTAAAGGTACTTACCTATTGATACTTAACAGTAGTAAAATCTCTATGTATGGCATGTTACTGCAGAATATTTACAAATGAGCAAACGTTTTTGCGAGATACAAATGTGTCACATATAGCAGACAAGAGAAATTCATACAAGAAAATAGTGTAACATATTATATTAGTGCTAAAATTGTCCAACATTGCTTTATCAGTATGTTAACGGTAGAATAGTATCCTATTAGGATCATTGAGAACAGAATCTTTCTGCTCTTACACATGATTAAACTTGCTGTGGTAGGTAGTGAAAGATTTCATAATGGACGAAGATTATTGTTCCACATATAGTTAGTGCAGTGGATCTGAGCATTTTTGTCGTGTCGTAAGCAGAGACCAACAGGTTCATGAAAAATGAAGTGTCACTCTATAAATAACATTCAGTTAAGAATTCTCAAACACGTGTTGTACCAACATGTATTAACCATACTATTATAATGGTAAACATCACACATTAGTAGCAATTAAATGTCATTTTGCATCAGTATGATTTCTGAAATTACACGTTACGTAAAACTTAGGAATATCATAACCTAATGCTGTTCCTCAAAGCAACAGGAATATGCCGAACTTGTTATTTACCAATAAATAAAAAACCGCTTGTTGGCATAAAGAAACTGTGCGGAAAAGCATTAACGTGAGGTTATTTATCAAAATTTAATTCGTGAAACTGCTTTGTTAGATAAAATATCAAGAGAAGTACATTTAAAAGCTTACTACAGTTTCTGTCATTGTGGAATACAGTGAGCGTTATTACTTCTATAACTGCTCTATCATTAATGCCATAGTAGTTTGGAATCAGATTTTGGTCAACATTGGCTTGTATTCTGGGAAGTAGTATTTGAATTCAGCCGTCAACTATTGCAGGTAAATCTTCGCAATTTCTTTAATTTTCATCAGAATTCTTGCTTTGCCTTGGACGCCGCATATTTTTTTCGCGAATTGCAGTATTCAAATAAACCCACAAAATTAACTACATACATGAACACATTTCCAACGCTTGGTAATTAATTTCACAGAACGTTGCAGATGTAAGTTTAACGTGTTCAAATGTGTGACGATACACGCAGGGTAAGGAAACGAATATTAGTTCAGAAAACTCCTTTCAGTGTTTCATTTCTCCCACGTATAAATAACTGCATCTCTTCTCTAATTTCATATAATCTTCCCTGCGTGTTACCTTCAAACAAATAATACTTCCTGTACGAAATAGAAGGACGAAGTCCTTCGTAATGTGCAGTTTATTTTTTAAAATCTTTTTAATGTCGTTTGTTTACGGTACTGCTTCTGAAACATTTATTACTTACTGACAATGGCATTGTATAATTAGTTACAGATTCATTTCCAATTATAAGTTAAAATTTCCATAATATCTTTGCGTTTTATTTTGTTTGTCTATTTTATCCTTTACTCCTTTCATTATTTTCGTGCAGAGTTTCGAAAATCTGTGAAGTAACTTATGTTAAACTGTACGATTTTATGTAAACGAAGGCTTCCGGGCCATTGACATTGTAGAGTAAACTCTTCTGGGCATTGGACCGCATCGACAATCTATCAAATGTTTCACCGACGTTTCGGCCACTATTGCAAGCCAGAAGAAGGCCGCTTGCATTAGTGGCCAAAACGTCGGTGAAACAATTCATCTATTGACGATGCGGTCCAATACCCAGAAGAGTTTTATTTACAATTTTAATAATAAATCGTTCATTAATAAACGTATAAGAGTCCGTTTTTGATGTCTTTGTTGGCAATAGGTATGGACAATCCGCATGATCTCTTGAGTCTTGCTGCAGTCCGCTTAATTGGTAAAATATTCCGGAGGTAAAATAGTCCCCCATTCGGATCTCCGGGCGGGGACTACTCAGGAGGATGTTGTCATCAGGAAAGACAATACTGGCAGTCTACGGATCGGAGCGTGGAATGTTAGATCCCTTAATCGGGTAGGAAAATTAGAAAATTTAAAACGGAAAATGGATAGGTTGAAGTTAGATATAGTGGGGATTAGTGAAGTTCGGTGGCAGGATGAAAAGGATTTCTGGTCAGGTGAGTACAGGATTATAAATACAAAATCAGTTGGGGGTATCACAGGAGTAGGACTGATAATGAATAAGAAAATAGGAATGCGGTTAAACTACTATGAGCGGCACAGTGATCGCGTTATCATTGTCAAGATAGATACGAAGCCAACACCGACAACAGTAGTACAGGTTTATATGCCAACTAGCTCTGCCGATGATGAGGAGATCGAAGAAATATATGAGGAGCTAGAGGAAATTATTAAGACAGTTAAGGGAGAGGAAAACTTAATTGTGATGGGAGACTGGAATTCGGTGGTAGGAAAAGGAAGAGAAGAAAAATAGTAGGTGAATATGGACTGGGCAGGAGGAATGAAAGAGGAAGTCGCCTGGTAGAATTTTGCGCGGAACATGATTTAATCGTAACAAACACGTGGTTTAAGAATCACAAAAGAAGTTTGTGTACGTGGAAGAGACCAGGAGACACCGGACGGTATCAGATAGGTTTTATAATGGTAAGACATAGATTCCGGAACCAGGTTATAAACTGCAAGACATACCCAGGGGCAGATATAGACTCTGACCATAACTTGTTAGTCATGAACTGTAGGCTGAAATTGAAAAAACTGCAGAAAGGTAGGAAAATAAGGAGATGGGACTTAGATAAATTGAAGGAAAGTGAAGTTCTGGAGAATTTCAGAGGGAGATTTAGGCAACAATTGACAGAAACAGGGGGAAATAAAACAGTAGAAGAGGAATGGGAAATAGTGAAGGCAGCAGAGGACAAAATAGGTAGAAAGGCAAGACCAATAAAAAATCCATGGATATCACAGGAAATACTAAATTTAATTGATGAAAGGAGAAAATATGAAAATGCAGTAAATGAAACAGGCAAAATGGAGTACAGACGACTAAAAAATGAGATTGACAGGAAGTGCAAAATGACTAAGCAGGAGTGGCTAGAAGCCAAATGCAAATCTGTAGAAGAATGTATAAGAAGGAGAAAAGTAGATACCTCCTACAGGAAAATAAAAGAGACATTTGGGGACAAGAAAAGAAACTCTATGAATATCAAGAACTCGGATGGGAAACCAGTTCTCAGCAAAGAAGGGAAAGCTGAAAGGTGGAAAGAGTACATAGAGCTGCTCTACAAAGGAAATGAACTTAGAGACGATGTTGTAGGAAGGGAAGAGGAAGTAGATCAAGATGAAATAGGAGATACTATACTGAGAGATGAATTTGACAGAGCCTTGAAAGACCTAGGTCGGAACAAGGCCCCAGGAGTAGATGACATACCCGCAGAGCTATTAAAGTCTCTGGGAGAGCCAGCCATGACAAGACTATTTGAACTGGTGTGTAGGATGTATGAGAGAGGCGAAATACCCTCAGAGTTTAAGAAAAATGTAATAATCACCATTCCAAAGAAATCAGGTGCAGACAGGTGTGAAAATTACAGAACCATCAGTTTGATAAGTCATGGTTGCAAAATTTTAACACGAATTTTCTACAGGAGAATGGAAAAGCTGGTGCGAGCTGACCTCGGGGAAGATCAGTTTGGATTCAGGAGGAACGTAGGAACCCGGGAGGCAATACTCACTTTACGTCTTATCTTAGAAGATAGATTAAGGAAAGGCAAACCTACATTTTTAGCTTTTGTAGATTTGGAGAAAGCTTTTGACAATGTTGACTGGAATACACTCTTTCAAATTCTGAAGTCAGCAGGGGTAAAACACAACTTGTACAAAAGCCAGACCGCAGTTATTAGACTCGAAGGGCATGAAAGGGAAGCATCAGTTGGGAAGGGAGTAAGACAGGGTTGTAGCCTTTCTCCGATGTTATTCAATTTGTACATAGAGCAGGCGGTGAAGTAAAGCAAGGAAAAATTTGGAATAGGGATTAAAGTTCAGGGGGAAGAAATAAAAACATTGCGTTTTGCTGATGACATTGTAATTCTATCAGAGACAGCAAAGGACCTGGAAGAGCAATTGAATGGAATGGACAGTGTGTTGAAGAGAGCGTATAAAATGAACATTAACATGAGCAAAACAAAAATAATGGAATGCGGTCTTAGAAAATCAGGCGATACTGAAGAAATTAGATTCGGCAACGAAACAATGAAGGTGGTAGATGAGTTTTGTTACTTGGATAGTAAAATAACATACGATGGTTGATGTACAGAGGATATAGAATGCAGAATGGCAATGGGAAGGAAAGCATTTTTGAAAAAGAGAAATTTGCTAACATTGAATATTAATTTAAGTGTAAGGAAGTCTTTTCTGAAGGCATTTGTGTGGAGTGTTGCCTTGTACGGGAGTGAAACATGGACGATAAGCAGTGCGGACAGGAAGAGAATAGAGGCTTTTGAAATGTGGTGCTACAGAAGAATGCTGAAGATTAGGTGGGTAGATCGCATAACTAATGAAGAGGTACTGAACAGAATCGGTGAGAAATGGAATTTTTGGCATACCCTGACTAAAAGAAGGGATCGCTTGGTAGGACACATTCTCAGACATCGGGGAATCGTAAATTTAGCATTAGAGGGAAGTTTATGGGGTAAAAATCGCAGAGGGAGACCAAGAGACGCGTATAGTAAGCAGATTCAAATAGATGTGGGTTGTCGTTCTTATGAGGAGATGAAAAGGCTTGCTCAGGATAGAGTAGGGTGAAGAGCTGCATCAAACCAGTCTCCGGACTGAAGACCATAACAACAACAACTTTTTTAAATTACATTATTAAATATCTGATGCTTTTAACGTTTCCTCCGCTTCCATTGCGTCCGTTTTCTTGTCTTACAT
Source organism: Locusta migratoria (assembly GCA_026315105.1). Taxonomy (NCBI): domain Eukaryota; kingdom Metazoa; phylum Arthropoda; class Insecta; order Orthoptera; family Acrididae; genus Locusta; species Locusta migratoria. The sequence goes on from CM048744.1 coordinate 514,206,921, forward strand.
CTTTTGCTAGTTTAGCTTCTTTTTTGGCGAATCGTCTTGCAATGTTTAAAATATCCTGCACTCCATACACTTTTTTGCTGTATTCATTTTGTTGTGGTCAAAGTAAAGTTTATCTGTCGGGCAAATCATGTGAATGATAATATAGAAATAGCAATGGAAAAAATTTGAATGCCCTAAAATATTTGAAAAGGCACATTAGCTTGTTATTTTATTCCCTTAGGCTTACTAACGTTTGAACAGTTTGATTTTTGGACATATAAGCAAACATTTAAAAAAAATCAAGTCACATAACCAGAAAAGGGAGAAAATGCTTAGATGGCTTCAAACAAGGCAGGTCAGGGTTCCTCGAACCAAACTCAAAGCCATGAATGGAGATGAAGATTTTGCTGATGCATTAAGTTATTAAGACTTCGACGAAGAATCTTGGAACGTAACGCGTCACACAGTGATAAAATGTGGTGTTAATAGTGAAGGAATTCTGTTTTGTTTGAAAACGTTAAACAAGTATGATCGTACTAAGGCCAGAGTGCATCCGTACAGAAACCAACGAATTTTTCACACGAAATGCCATGTTTAAGGAAATATTTCGTTACTATTTACATGATTTCCACACCTTTTTATGTCGTTTACGGTCACCGATAAATTATTAACTCTTCTTTCTTCATGATGTCGTCACCTAAAAGTGGACATACATGAGTAACTGACAATATAAATCGAAGTTTGGCAATTTTTTCACCATTGAAACACGTTTCTCATCGGTCCTTATTTAATTTTTTTTTCTTACCCTAAAACATATTTGAATTATCTGATGGAACAAAGTTTCTCGAACACTGGCTCCTATTGCGTGAGGTTTTTTTTTTTTTTTTTTTTTTTTTTTTTTTTTTTTTTTTTTTTTTTTTTTTTTATAGCGATGTCCATTTCAATATCCGAAACGACACTCGTAAGATTCCCTTGATGACGAAAATCTCGTACCTCTAGGCCCGAGTTTTATTCGTTTCAGAATCTTTCATCTACCTTCAAAGAATTCTGGTGGTCGATGAGAGAAATTAGGATGGACGTTTTGTTAGTGGAGTTTTAATTACGCTGCCATCGAGGAATTGTTCGCAGGAAAGGTAGAGCATTTAACGCTCTGAGATGTTATTGCTGCATTCCCATCCATCAAAGATAATACGAAGGTATTGTAAGTACTGTCGTATTTTATGTTAAGTACCACTTTCTGAAAAGGGTTAAATACAATCGAGCGCAAGCATAAGAAAGCTAATCAATTTTTCATAATACGTTTGTAATACTAAAGCAAGACTACACTTTCACTGCCATTAGTTGTAATAGGATATTCACAATAATTCGATATATCAACTAAATGTACAGAATTCTTTTTAACACACACGTACTGGTATACTCAACGTCCAAATGGTTTTTTGTAATACCTGGTATTGAAGAGCTCAATTAAACTACTGATTTCGTTAAACTATCAAATGGCCAAATAAAATAACTGACACCTACGAGCAAGAAGAAAGAAAGTTAAGACTGATTGATTGGCTCGTAACGTCGATAACTTGCATTTTCTAGCGGTGTCAGTTATTTGACGGGGCCTACTACACTGCTCAGTCAGCATAACAATAGTTTACAAATAAAACTCTGAAATTTAAATCATTCGTGGGAGATATTTTTGATAGTGCAGCCCACTGGTTGGCAACTCCTGCTTTAATTTTAGGTAGACCTAGTATAAAATAAAAGTTACTTGGTTCCGCGTGTCGTATACGACACCCTGGAAAGGAAAAGTCTAGAGTTCAGGAAAGAAATGTCATTAAAACCCGGGCCCTACTCATCAGTACTCTCCGCTTTCTTCCGGTTTACTCTGAATTCATATTTCTTCATTAGACTATTCATTCACTGTCACGCAGTACAGCAATGTCATTAGCGAAGTTTTCCATTCATTCCCTTTCAACACGAATTTTAATCTCGCTCTCCACCCTTTCATGCTTCTTCCATGTATAGATTGGATAGGTAAAAGACTTCGTTATTTTTAAGTGTCACTTTAATATTAAAATTTGCTCTTGGTTTTCCTCCATTTGGTTTTGTGCATATTGAAATTTATTCATAATTTTCTAGAGATTGTTCTTATATTTTTCGAAAATTTCGAATATCTTGTACCATGTTACATTGTCGAAATCCGCGCAGGAATGGCGGCTGTTTCTGTAGCGTCACTTTGCAGTGCGGACGGTCGCTCCCGCCGGAGGTTCGTGTCTATCCTCAGGCACGAGTGTGTGTTGTTCTTGGCATAATTTAGTTTAAGCAGATTGTAAAACTAGGGAATGATGGAACAGTTTGATTCCTTAGGTCAACAAATGTTTAATTTGATTTTTGACTATTGTGCAATCCCTTCTTCCAAGTTGTCATGTACTATAGAAACGACGGTCCTTCTCGTGCCTGTGTCTCTCCTAATGCCAAAATGATCGTCGCCTCAGAGGTCTTTGGTTTTGATATTCGATCTCCGGTACGTCTTCCACCTCTACGTGAAGAGACAAATTAAAGGAAATTATTCACTCTAATTTAAATGTCACAGACATTGGCGACGGATATGTACAGAGTGATGCATCGTACGAAATCTTTAAAATACTAGTATTCTAAACAGACAGGATTAAATAAAGATATCGAGGCATGTACCTAATGTTCTTGACCAGATGTTAATAGGTATTGTTAAAAAAGTTAAACAGGATGTGGATCGATAGGTAACAGGGGAAAATTTCAGAAAAATATATTTATATATTTGTTTAAAAGGAAAACAGCATGCAATGAATCATTTAGAAATGCCCAAGATGATACGACCTTTAGCTTTTTGCACGAATTTATTGGAAAATTAATGACAAAAAGTTAATTTGTGACCTGAAAGTTACATAATTCTGAATGCAAATCAAGGTTCAGAAGACACTTACCATGTACTTTGCTCATACAAATAAAATAATAATAAACACAAGCCAACATCATGCTAATAGCGCCAAAGCAATTTTAGTGTACAATGAAGATTCATATCTCACCTTAATATTTATCATGCAAACCTTTCAGCTGATCAAAATAAGTAAGTATCTGCATCTTTGTAACAGGCTGATAGTAACCGAACAAACAATTGTAGTGATGGGTTTTGAAATTGTTTAGTGAAGTTATCAGAAAACTTATTTACGTAAATAATGTTTGTTGGATTGTAATAAACAGTTCAGTTATTCAACTGGTGTTCATTTCTGAGCATAAATATTATAAACCGCTGGCATTAAATACCACTCTCAAACAATTACTCATTGCAGTAATTGTTTCTGGCTTACCAAGAAAATTGTGATTTAGAAAAGTTCATTAAGGACCAATATTTAACATATTCGAAGAAGGTTTTTTGATAATATTCCTTTTAATTAGTACGTTATCAAGAATTATTAAATAGTACGGCTAGCAACACTTGTATTGTTAGTTGAACTTCACTGACATTTAATTTTGTAAATTAATTAGTATTCAAATGAAAAATGAAGGAAGTCAGTAACAAGTTCTATCATATTATGAATTAGTCTCGGTAAGACAACGGAATAGGGAGGAACATGTCCGGAGGATAAATGTGGTGAGTAAAGTCCTTAATAAGGATTCTAAATTACCGGTATCACTAATGAAAATTGTTCCACTAATATGCTGGTTAGCCATAAATGCTAATCTGATAAACTGGTCGTATCTTACTTTATATATACAGCGTGATGTTGTTGCAAAATAATGCTGACATTTAAAAATTGGAAGACAAATTACGCTAGACCACTCGCTCACAAGTGACTGTATATACCAAAATCTCATCCAGCTTCACATAAAAATGCTTTTTCTCGGCGATCCACAGAGTGTATATATAATGATTAATGACAAGTATACTGTCAAATCTCTCCCATTCCCCAACCACCACTCTACACCCTGCCCGTCACTCTACATCCCACTACTGACTACTTTCATCCACTATTCAGTCATCTTTTCCCTGCCACTCTCCTCCCAATAAATACTCATCACACAGATTTATAGTCTCGTCGCCCTCCAGGTAGCAACAGGACGAGCGATATCAATGTACACAGTCCGAAATAGCCTTGGGGAATGTGGCTTCTACGCAAGAAGGTCTATAGTGTGTGTGTCCCACTAAAACCACGATACTGAATTCCTCGCAGAAACCGAATGAAGGAACATCAGGATTGGAATCATAACGAATGGCGCCGAGTTCTATTAACAGCCCAGTCAGGATTTTTCAGATGGAAAATAGTTGTTCCCTCATCTTGAGAGAACGTGTCACTCGAACAGTCCTACGTATACGCAGATAATGGACGAATGGTGTCTTCAGGAGTGAGTACTGGCGGATGTACGGACCTCTAAGTTGTCAAGAATGACGCTCTGTCTACTCAGAGGTACAGAGACGACATTCTTCGGCTTTTTTCCCTAATGCTGGTGCCATAGAAGATGGTTTCCTTCAGATGGACAATGATGCTCGTTCCCAAAGAGTGGCACTGGTGGACAACATGCTTGAAACTGAGGTAACTGAATATTCCTGGAATGCATTTGGCACACGCATTGCTGCCAGATCAACAACTCCCACAACAGTTGCAGACTTGGATGTTGCACTCTTAGAAGACCAAATATCTCCCGAGCTGATTCATAACATCTTACAGTCCATGCCACGCAGGCGTACATCTTTTCTGGCCGTCCGAAGTGATCACACACCATATTAGAGCCAACGAGAACGTATTTTTCACGATTATGCCTCGCTCTAACTAAGCACCATAATATCTGCATAAAATGCGTTACCATGTGTATGGTGTATGATGTCTCACCTGATCCCCTAATCGTTAGGAGATGTGAAGAGTACAAGAACGACGAAACTTCTCAGTTGGGTGAGAAAGTGAATGTGTGTTGTACTACATTTTGCAGTCCTTAGAATAAACCTGAAGAGAGTAACACATAAAGCATTCTCTAAGGAAATAACAATAGGGTAAGGTGGTACAATTGTGACCACTTGGGACAAATGTTACTGTAATTGGAAATATATAGAAAAAAAAGAAATAATTTTAACTATGACACTTGTTCTTGAATGTTTAATGAATATGTAACACTAATATTAGAAAATTACAAATTTTTGTATAAACACAAAGAGGTTACAGAATTGAGAAAAATCGATGTAAAATGTACCACATAGGTACAATTGTAATCACTTCCTGGTAAAATTTTTATCACTGCTATCTTCCAAATAAAAAGCACTTTATCCCTCGGTGAACAACGCATACTTCGTGGTACCCAACATTGCATTTTTGGCAGCGAATTCAGTCACCTTTAACTAGACAATTTAAAAGAGCACGTTAGACTAAGTAGCTTCGCTTTACCTCTTAACAGGAAAAAATTTATATTTGTTTAGCACAAAGTGGTGTATTCTTGGAAAAGACAGAAGGAGCTGCACAAAACCTGCTACGATACAACGCCGCACAAGGGCAAGTGCTACCAACACTACGAGACTGATAAATTATGTTGATCGGAATTGTACTCTATCGAATTTGTACCACCTTATCCTACACGATCGGCATACTGCAATTGTTACAATTTAATAATGAGTATTGTCATTCCTCCTACTATTGTTCCATGCATTAATAAAAAGATAATAGTACACACTCTTGTCAGTCATAAATTTAAAAGTTTATCTGATGTTTCGATAATATGTTGTTCGCAGTACTGTATTATAAAAATCTGATATCTATAACTTCAGGACGGGATGTTAACATAAGGGATTGTTTTTTTTTAATTTTTTACAATTGAAAATAGCATAACATACAAAACGGTATATAGTTCTAATCACGCTTCAGGCTACCAAATTTTGCTGTTTCGCGAAATTTCATATATCATTGAGTTTCGAAACACACTCTTCCATATAGAATCAAGGATCCAGGTTAGCCTCAAGTATATAAAAAAACTCCGAAAAACGTAAAATTGTAAGTAAACCATTAACAAATATTTTTGCTGTTGAAAACTTACATTGCATATGTAATCTATCAAATACGCCATGAGACACTGCAGGGATTTTCAGTGGTTTTCATTGCCTATTACTAGAAATATTTGTGTATCAGTTAACAAATCTTTCATTCTAATCTTTTAGAGACAGGATAAAGTGATTCTACTAACGCTTTGAAACCATTGATTCCTTTGCTCTCCAGTGATGGGCGTCAGTCCGTCAGATTCCCGTTCCAGAAATAGAAATATTTCTTCACCGCATATACCGAAGACCTGTATATGCCGCTGCAGTTATTTGGTAAGACGTTCGGCTATTTAAAAAAAATTAAAAAAATAAAATTAAATTAAAAAAAAAATCTACTGTCATTTATGCTGAAGCGGTCCATAGAGTAACACGACATTTGCATAACGTAAATAGCCATTCCATTGGCTTTATTGTTCTCCATCCACCCTGGGGACTTCCGTCAAATGTCACAGGTACGGGCAGCAGGGAAGAGTGCAGATTTTATCAGCAGATATGTAATTCCCAATTAGCATGGCACAATAATGCACCTTCAGAGTAATTAAAAAAATTATTGAAAACTTAAGCTAATACCAAGATAAAAAAAACCGCCTTAAAGCTATAAGGCCGGCCGCGGTGGCCGAGGGGACTCAGGCGCTCCAGTCACGGCCTGCACGGCCACTACGGTCGGGGGTTCGAATCCCCCCTCGGGCATGGATATTTGTGCCGTCCTTAGTATTAGCTAGTTTGTAAGTTTAGGGGCTGATAACGCCGTAGTTTAGTCACATAGACATTAAAAAAATAAATAAATAAATATATATATATATATATATATATATATATATATATATATATATATATATATATATAAGCTATATGCATAGACTACATCAGAGACTTTCAGTACAGATGGCAAAGTGCTTCGGGTTCGAGATAGGGTCTAAAGCTAATTTCCGTCACCATTCAGTTACCCTGTAGCTGCTAAAACCAGAAATTTCATTTTCTTAATATTAAAACATTTGCAAGTACAAGAATTTGAGGCAATCAAAACGAAAAATGGGTATAACCAAGTACAGTGGATAAGACGCTCAAAAATCCATATGACACCATCAGACTCGCTGTCCCTATGCTACTTCAGGTCTCCCAGACACTCCCGTTTTCCTCTTGACAGCCGAGGATCCAACAAGAGCGAAATCGGGCGCTTCGTCTCTCCTGTCGCTACGAGCCATTGGACCTGGAAATGGCGCCATTACATCGACCGCCGCCGTACCAAGGACTTCGCGCATCAGAACTGTCCGCGAAAACGACTGTCAGTCTGAATCTGTCTCCATCTGTCGTTCTTAGATGGTAGTAGGATAAATACATTCACCTTTCGTAAATTAATCAAATAGTAACAACGTAAAAAACAATAATTTAAATTTCGCATAATACTATTCGTTTACAATAAAATGTTGGTAATCATAATACAAAAAATCTGTGGCGTACAGAAAAACAGAACAGTAGTGAAGAATTCTACTCTGAAAATCAATCGTTGCGGAATTGCGATTGTTATAAACAGAAGGAAACTACTGGGGTAATAAAGGATGAGGTCGATAGTGAAATTCGTAGAGAATGCCTGTACTCGTACATTGTCTAATTATTCACTTCCTTACAGACGGCTGTTCACATATTTGTCTGTACACAAATTTGCAGAACGTTTACTAGTCCTACTCTGCCGGCCGCGGGGGCCGAGGGGCTGAGGAGCTCCAGTCACGGTCTGCACGGCCACTACTGTCGGGGGTTCGAATCCTCCCTCGGGCATGGATATTTGTGCCGTTCTTAGGATTAGCTAGATCATAAGTAGTTTGTAAGTTTAGGGACTGATGACCCCGTAGTTAAGTCTCATAAGCTATACAAACATTTGAACATTTTTGTCCTACTCTATCTACAGAAAAACCTCTTAGAAGGGACGGCTTTGACCTCAAACTCTCGCAACTACACAAAACGGTGTTTAGAATAACACTAGTTAATACCTATATAGGATGTTCCATGTAAACTTTTCATCCAAAAATGTCTGTGAAACAACAATAGATATTCAAGGGCATGAACGTATTGGCAGCGCCTCATGAAGGCTAGTACTATGAGACTAATACATAAGCAAATGTTTTCAGCAGGAGTTCTTACAAAATGAATACTCCATATTATTTATGATGTACCATGGAAACGTCTTGATTCTTAACTTTCATGGCTTTCTACTTTTCCCCAAATAAATTGCTAGGGTCGTTTCGAAAGCAATGCAAAGATGAATGTAACATACTAACAACATATGGTGGCTTTACCCAATATGCACTTCATTAGAGTACCTCTTCCTCTACCCAATGGCGCTATTTAACATATCAATTACAAGCGATACATTTGAGCCTTCGTTGAAAACAGCATTCAAGTCTACTTTAGAAAAATTCAGGTATGTACTGTCGAACCCACTGCATCACTGCAACTTCCACATCATCTGCATTCTGGAACCGTCGCCCCGAAGACTATAGAGTTTGATATTGTTAAGATGAATATCAGTCAATTTCAAATTCCTCTTGACGGCTTCTAGGAGCTTCCTGAGTGTTGTAATGTAGCTATTACCGTTCACTGTACAAGTATGTTACAGAAAACGAAAATGACACATCTCGAAAACGTTTTCCCCAGGAGATTCATTACTGATAACTGGATTAAGTTTTAATGTATCGGAGAAGCAGTACGACGCCATTCCTTTGACTGCTTCTGTGTTTTCATCCGTTGGGACCAGATCAGAAAAAGTTTCAAATACTTGCATCAGCTCAGAGAAGACTGTTCTGTCCTTTAAATCTCGTGTAAGTTGCCTCGGTACTTTCCGATTCTCTGGGCCTTCCACCGTCTCATTCGCGATATTGTGACCTCAGTCCAGTTGTGGAGCAAGCTTACGAACAGTGATTCACGAATCATTTCATCCAGCCGCGGAAAATTCTCAGCAGTGGTCCCACCTACGCACTTCACACTACGTCATTTGTTTCTTTTTTGTGCTGGTTACTCCTTGTTTAAACTTATTCACCCGACTATGCACCTTTTTCTTGTCAATCTTGCTTTCTCCGAATATATTTTTCAGCCTTCTGTGGATGTCAGCAAGGCTGCACGCTTCCCTTGTCAAGAATTCAATGCTTACACGCTGTTTCAAGCTCGAATCCTTGTCCACTAAAAAAGAGAAATTACTGAATATGGATATCCAGGAAGAGCTACTCCACAAATGTAATCTGAGCTGCAAATGATGAGTACATAAACAAGTTACGCCCACCATAGACATACTTTCGTAACGGACCTCGAACGGATAGTTCGGCCTCTGTAGTTATGGGAAAGCACAACCACAGTCATGGAGGGGGAGAAATATGGAACTAACTTGCAGAGTGTAGGGCAGTATGATGCATTAGTTGCTGCCGTTTATGACGGTCACTCGAAGTAAATCTATCTTTTCCAAGTCTGCTTCATTCTGTAGCCCTGTCACAAGAACACAGTAAAATAAAATGTAGATTTAGTTTGAAACACGTCCATGTCGAGGGTTTCATTAAATCAAAATGTTTCCTTTCCATGTCAGTTACATTTTTTATGTTTCTTTATCACTGAGGGACGTCGAATAAACACCAAATGTAATGAATGATACAACCGCGGCGGATTAGTCGTGCGCACTGAGGCGCCTTGCTGCGGTGCGCGTGGCCGTTCGCTATCAAAGGTTAGAGTCCTCCCTCGGGCATGGGTGTGTGTATTGTTCTTAGAATAAGTTAGTTTAAGTAGTTTGTAAGTTTAAGCACCGTTGAACACTGCTGTTAGGTCGCATAACTTTACAAATATTTGAACATGTTTTTAGTTATACCACTTATTGATGTCACTGTGATCTATTTCTATAGTATTCCATCGTTTTCGTATTTTATGTTTATGTCTTTATGGAGCATTTTTAAGTTTATATTTTAAATGTCTCTCTCATGTGGGAGACATCCTTTATATATAATAGAACGTGTCCCAATGTATTCCCATTCTCCCCTGCTGGCGCGGTATAAGCGGTTTGGTAAACAACTGCCTTGTTACCTGACATCTTATTCAGGTTGTTTTCTAGGAGACGATATTTTAATGTGATAGTTATGAATCCCTTTATAAGAACTTTATTGCCATAGATAGCTTAATGATTTCATATGATTAGTTTCAACTCATTAAAGAGTCATTATCAAATCTTACTTGTCCACGCATTATAAGATACTTCAGAAGAACCAACATCATGGTCGCAAGTTATAAATGGTATGCACATCATCAATTTAATATGACTTTGAGTCATATTCAACTTTTGATGTGCATAACATTTATAAATTGCCACTATGATGTTAGTTCTTCTGAAGTATATTTCTTAACATGCCTGGACAAGTAAGATTTGATAATGACTCTTTAATTAGTCGAATCTAGTCATCATATGAAATCATTAAGCTACCTATAGCAATAAAGTACTTATAAAGGGATTCATAACTGTCACTAGCTTCTGCTGGCGTCGTCTGCCCTTGAGACCTGTTCTGGTAACGTCATGGCAGTAGTGTTCTCTGAAGAGAGTAAGGCTACCAATTTAAAGGCCGGCGGTCGAACAGTAGTTCAAATTAGCAAGGAGGTTGCGACCTCTGTCGCCTGATAATGAAAGGGTTGGATATCTGTGCAGCAGTAGTTTCTCCCCACTTCGTCTCGTGGGCGTCTAGAAGGTTAGGGGAGAGTGAGCGAAGCCGGTATTCTTACAGGGATCTTGGAGGTGAGTGCGTCTAAGGGCTTCAAGCTCTCGCTGTTCAACGTGTGGCTATGTGGCTAGGCCACTGCGACCGAAGGCTGTTTTACTGATATTTCAATTAATTACACTTTATTTGAAAGGATTAATATGATAGGCAGGTGGGTAGTATCTTTATACTGTTGCACCCAAGAAGGTATGTAATTTTTAATTGATTTCCTCATTTGTGCCGTACGTAATAAATTTAAGTCGGTTAATCTTGAATGCAGCCTTTTCTTTTTTTCTACATTTTATGATAATTAATTTTGTGGGTATTTTTCTCCATTTTATTATAATTAATTTTGTGGGTATTTTCCAATAATTTTGTCGTGTTTGATTCTGGAGCGAGCAGTACAGCATTTCCGTTGCCATTTTATTATTTAGTTCTTCCCCACTTATAAAGTTTCATTTAATGTACTTTAGCTAAGAAATTGGGTAAGTTTCATTTGATAGTGTTTTTTGTTCGCCACAGAAGCCATCAGTTATAAGCACATTACTGTTGAGAACATTATAGATAACAGCGATCTTGCAAGTAATTGTTAATTCAAGTAAGAAGGCACTCTAGATCGCAATTTCTTTTATTCAACTGATAATCGGTTTTGGTTACTTGCATGACCATCATCAGACCACGACTGTAATGATACATAATAGATTATTAGAGCGCAAAATTATTTCTAAATTGAATAACTGAAATGAGAATGCAATATACCCTTAATTGTAAATACTCAATTTAGAAATAATTAATCCCTGTAATAATATACGAGGCGCGTCCAGAAAGTAAGTTCCGTTTGGTAATAAAATAAAATTGTACACAGATACAGAAGAAATTTTTATTGCGCAAAATTCTACAACTCTTAAACTACTTTTCCACATAACTGCCGAAATTTTGCAGGCATTTGTCATAACATGGCACCAGGTTTTTTATACCTTCTTCATAGAAATCTGCCGCCTGTGTCTTGAACCAGTTAGTTTCTTTCAGCTCGTTGTCATGGGTGAAGCGATGACCGCCAAGCAAAGACTTGACATGTCCTGAATCTTGTCATCAATCGCGTAAACCAGTTCTTCTGTAACCAAAGGTGGACGCCCACTTCTTTCTTCATCGTGCACATCACTACGCCCGCCATTGAACTGTCGGACCCATCTTCTCACCATCGAATCACTCATCGCATTTAGTCTGAAAACATCGCAAATTTGCCGATAAATTTTACTCGGTTTCACTTTCCTCGCCTTCAGAAACCGAATCACCGACCTGATTTCACAGCCGGCGGGATTTTCAATCAACGCCGACATTTCAAGCAAATACAACAAAGCGTACGTAACTGATAGCGATCTCCAAATGGCGCACGTTCTTCTCCTTGATACACATCGTCTACAGCTCATGTGTGGAACTGTATCCGCAGTGCTGCAGCGGAGATAAATTGAAACGGAACTTACTTTCTAGACGCGCCTCGTATAATGTATGATTACAGTTCTGGTCTGATGATCGTCAAGTAAGTGACCGAAATTGCTTACCAGTGAAATAAAAGAAATTGCGATCTAGACAGTCTTGTTACTTGAATTAACAAGCACATTCTACATCTACATATATACTCGGCAATTCACCGTTAGGTGCGTGGCGGAGGGTACACTGTACCACTACGAGGCATTTCCTTTCCCATTCCACTCCCAAATTGTACGAGGAAAAAAAGAATGCCTATATGCCTCCGTACAAGCCCTAATTTCTCTTATCTTGTCTTTGTGATCTTTACGCGAAATGTAAGTAGGCGGCAGCAAGATCGTACTACACTCAGCTTCAAATTCCGGCCCTCTAAATTTAATTAACAGAAATGCACGGAAAGAACGTCGTATTTATTCCAGCGGTTCCCAGTTGAGTTGCCGGTGCATTTCCGTGACACTCGCGCATTGGTCGAACCTACCGGTAACAAACCTAGCTGCTCGTCACTGAACCGCCTCTATGTCTTCCTTTAAACTGATCTGCTGCGGGTCCCAAACACTTGAGCAACACTCAAGACGTGGCCGCACAAGCGTTATATACGCGATCTCCTTTACAGGTGAAGTACATCTTCCCAAAATTCTCCCAATAAACCGAAGTCAGCTGTCCGCCTTACTCACAACTGTCCTTACATGCTCGTTCCATTTCATATCGCTCTGCAATGTTACGCCTAGATATTTGAACGACGCGACAGCATCAAGAAGCTCACTACTAATGCTGTATTCGAACATTATGGGATTGTTTTTGCTACTCATGCGCATCACCTTACATTTTTCTACACTGAGAGCTAGCTGCCATTCTTCGCTCCAACTAGAAATTTTGTCTAAGTCATCCTGTATGCTATTACAGTCAGTTACAGACGACACCCACCCATACACCACAGCACACCACAGCACACGAGCAACAGCTATCTTTCGAGTTCGAAGCAAACTATCTCCTGAATGAAACTTCACTCTGCAGCGGAGTGTGCGCTGATATGAAACTTCCTGGCAGATTAAAATTGTGTGCCGGAACCGGGACCCGAACCTGGGACCTTTGCCTTTCGCGGGCAAGCGCACTACCGACTGTGCTATCCCGACACGACTCACGATGCCGCCTCACAAATTTACTTCCGCCAGTACCTCGCCACCTACTTTCCAAACTTCACAGAAGCTCTCCTGCAAACACGCAAGACTAGCACTCCTGGAAGAAAGGATATGGTGGAGACATGGCTTAGCCACAGCCTAAGGGATGTTTCCAGAATGAAACTTCACTCTGCAGCGGAGTGTGGTACTGGTGGAAGTAAAGTTGTGAGGCGGCATCGTGAGTCGTGTCGGGATGGCACAGTCGGTAGTGCGCTTGCCCGCGAAAGGCAAAGGTCCCAGGTTCGAGTCCCGGTTCCGGCACACAATTTTAATCTGCCAGGAAGTTTCAAACTATATCAGAACAAATCCTGAACCTGTAAAGGAAGATAGGTGTGTTATCATTACCAGCGTGTCCCACAAACCTTCCGTCTGGCCCAATACGCAGAACACTCGGCGCTGGCATTTGTAGCGGACGCTGCTGCCGGTAGCTGCCGCTGCCCGCACACACGCTCTGCGTCGCTCTGCCTAATCGGGCGCCTCTTTATTTCGCGCTCACAGCGGCTCCTTCCATTAGCCGGGCAGTGCGCGTGTGTGCCCAGCCTGGGTGCTCACCCGCGCACAGTGGGCAGCGGGCAGAGATTAGGAGCCGCTTGCATTACCCGTGCCATTAACGGCGCAAACCCTGAAATACGCCAGCCGGCCATTACCGCACGTGCTGCTCGTTTTATCAGACCCCACCCCGCCACACCGTGCTGCTACGGAAATGGGGGCGTCAGCTGTAAAGAAACAACGACAATTTACGTCTAGTCGCTGCAAAGCGCCCACCAAACCCCACTGGCTTGCCTCTCTTCTTTCTCTTTACTCCCGCTGAATTTAATGGCCACCACCTTGTTACATCCGACTTCCCAAAAATTCCGCGAGAGCCGAAGGTACCAGGTCCGAATCCCGGTTCCAGCACACAATTTTAATCTGCCAGGCCGTTTTAGGTCCGACTTTTCTATTTACAGTGTAAAATCATTCTGTTTGTCGTTATTCTGTTTGACTATCTACAAAACAAATAAAAAAATGATCAAATGTTTGTAAATCTATCGGACCAAACTGCGTGGTCATCAGTCCGTAGCTTACAAACTGTTTAAACCTAGGTAAACTAACCTAAGGACAACACACACACACACACATGCCCCAGGGAGGACTCGAACCTCCACGGCGAGCAACCGCGCGCTCCGCAGCGAGACGCTTTAGACCGCTCGGTTACTCCACCGGGGCCAAAACAAATTGGCTAATTTCTATGTGGTATAGCGGTTTTTGGAGGCAACATCAAAATACTATGATGAAAAAAGAAAACGCTCTGATTTTACATTTTTCTTCCGTAACTCTATCGTGTCTGTCTGTCCGTTAGTTTCAACTCACTAACTTTCGAAACTACCGTTCTTATCTATGACTAGTATTTTGTAAGCTGTCATATTTTACTTGTGTATTTTTTATGTCATGACTAAGTGCAATGTTGCACTTGTTATTTTATACCCAACTTTTTTTTAACAAGATGACCAGCTTATAACACATATGTGACCAGGTCGAAACAGGTCGTCATTTAATAAATTATAAATGTGAGATCTTGGCTTTTCATTTTGAAAACTATAAAATAATCAAATGTTTGTAAAAGTATTGGACTAAACTGCTGTGGTCATCAATCCCTAGACTTACAGACTACTTAATCTAACTTGCGCTAATGAAAACACACACATCAATGGCCGAGGGAGAACTCGAACCTCCGAAGACGAGCAACTCCAGAGTAGCTCTCTTTCATTGAAATCTGATCAAGGATACAAAAGATATCTTAACATATTTAAAAATATATATAAATCCGACGTGTTACCCGTGACTGAATTTGCCACTGTGGAGAGGCCGAGGGATCTAAGGCGCCTTGCTTCGAAGCACACTGTTGCTCGCCGTCGAGTCCTTCCTCGGCATTCTTATGTGTGTGTGTGTGTGTGTGTGTGTGAGTGTATGGGTGGGTGGGTGGGTTTTTGTGCGCGCGTTGTCCTTAGGTTACTTTATGTTAGTATAAGTAGTTTGGAACCCTAGAGAGTGATAACTACAGTAGTTAACATTAGAATATTTTTGTAAAGATACTATAGAATGATGTACGCCATTTTATGGTAACTTGAGCGTATCTTGTGGCGCAGCTCGCGCAAGAAGTCGTGGCCCGTGCGCAGAAACGCATTCGCGAGTTATGCGCAGGGTGCATCCGTTCCTTTGTTTCTGAGTGGCGGACGATGCAGTTGCACGCTTCGTCTGTCAGTCGGCTGTCAACTGCGCCGCGAAACCTGTAGGCAACACGCAACTGAGGTGGCCGCCTATCCAAATCCAAGCTCAAAAGTTCAAATGTCTGTAAATCTATCGGATTGAACTGCGTCGTCATTAGTCCGTAGCTTACAAACTACTTAAACTAAGGTAAACTAACCTAAGGACAACACAAACACCCATGCCCGAGTGGGGACTCGAACCCCCGACGGCGACCGCCCGCAGGCACCGCAGCACAACGCTCCAGTACGCACGGCTAATCCGCCGCGGCCAGATCCAAGCAACAGACTCGTCCAGCACACAATTCGACGAAGCAGCAGCCACGAATTATTGCCCGAGCTCTAACATACAGGCTTCGCTTAATCAAAATCGGAAAAGGAGAAAAAAAGGAAAAAAAGCGTATCTTACGCTTTTAGTTATCTCCTATGTTTAGTTGTATCCAGTGCACCAACCTCGGTCATCAATCAAGATAATGATGACCATGGCCAAAGATAAACCACGTATAAAATCTCTCTGGTGCTTCACCAACGTTAATCGCCGATCATGAAACTTTCGTCTGCCTATCGTGCGTTTCAGCACAGTTAACTCCATGTATTGCAATGGAAAACGGCCTGAAGATGCAAAGATGTTAACAGAGAGGTGAATTTACACACGCTCACCTGTATAAGTAAGTTTTGCAAACAATGCTGAAACCATTTTATAAAGTTTTTTAAGTAGAACATGCGGAACTTCCGAGCAAACATTGAGGATGCTATAGTAGTAAAGCGCATTGCCAGACAGGTAGGACGTTCCGGTTTGAATATCGCTTCTTCGCAAGATTTATTGCATGCTTCCCTCTAAATGTTAAAATAAAATCTAATAAATTTCGTTATATTTAAATATTTAAGTAATGATGATGGGTGAAATTTTGAAAGAAAGTGAAATAGTTTAATTATACCTAAATTTTAGCACTTCCCTACTTATATATTGGAATAACATACAGCAGTGGTGTTAATTTCTGTTACCCATTATTTCTTTATATTTTGTAATCTACATTTTTTGTGGTTTTGATATTTAAACGTCACTTTACTGGTAGAAAATACTCGCACGGTTTCCATTATCCAACAAAGTATAGGTTTTTATGAAAATTCTACGCAGGCACGTGGAGAGACGCTGTAGAGACCGATGGCAGATGCCGACAACGGGTGTAATACGCTGGTGAATGTCACACAGGTGTAACCTCTGTCCACGTAACAAGATAGAGAAGGATATGACAAGAGTCACAATCTTCCGAATTTATCATTCAAAATCCTGCTGCAATATATGAAATTACAAATTTTATAATTAATAATTGAACATCACATAGAATAGGTTTAAAATATAATATGAAACGACCGTAAATCGAATCCAGGACTTTAACGGTAAGGATATATGACTACGACATATTTTTCTTTTAATATTCTTCGGTTTCGTAGACCCCTTTGCGCACGTTTGTTCATTTTGTACCGTGTTGATCGTTTCTCCTTTCACTGAGTTCTTTTTTTAATTTAAAAAGAAAAAAAAAGAAGTTTTCGCAGCCCTCTGGCCGAGCGCTGACTTACAAAGCCTGCAACGTAAGGCCAAGCCGCCACTGTCTAACTCATAATTTGCAAATACATTGTACATCAATTTAAATATATATTGAGAAACCCTGAGACGGTTTTGTATCTCGAATATGTCCAAGACATTAAAGATAGACATGAAGCAATGAATTAAAATTTGTGGTGCGGCCGGGAATCGAACCAGGACCTTCATGATTACTAGACAGACTTCTTACCGTTTTTTTTTTTTTTTTTTTTTTTTTTTTTTTTTTGCTCTATGGGTAGTTCTTGTCCTTGCGGACGCTGATCATGTTTGTTCGTTTTTGTTCGAAGAGTTCTTGGCTCAGCTTTTTTATTACAGAGAGCGTTCAGCCCTCTGACCAGGCGCGCTGAGCCACGGCGCCCGGAAACCGTTACAACACCACACCTCTAACGATCAAGGCGCCTCGGAATAGTCTAAGTACGACTTCCCTCCACGTCAAGAATTTTAATTCTGCTTCTGTGTTTCAAAGATAATTGTCACTACTGCCAAGGCTCTCCATGCAGCGGAATAGCACCTCGACAATGGACATAGTGGGAACATTCCTTGCTAAGATAATATAAATATCAATTTACAGACGTCTGCCTAGTAGGCATGGAGGTCGGGGTTCGATTCCCGGCCGCACCACAAATTTTGATTCATTGCTTCACGTTTATCTACATTGTACTTCATTTGGAAACATTCTGAAAATGTACATCCCTACATTAATGAAAAAATTGTTTCTTAGCGAAATAGAGATGTTCTACATCAGTAGTAAATTCTAACCCATCATCAGTATGGTTTCAGGGAAACCTCATAGATGAAATCTCTCTTCAAACTCCCTGCCACCACATCTTTAAACATGTTCAGTTGTTCGGGATCGGCCGTGCGCTCTAAGGCGCCTTGATGCGGGGTGCGCGGCTGCTACCCTTGTACGCTGATGTTTGTTTTGTCCTTACCATAAGTTAAAGTAATTTGTAGGTCTAGAGACTGATGACTGTCTGGCTTTAGAACACTTAAAACATGTTTCCCTTTGTCACGAACATTCCAATACGGCTTACGTCAAAGAATACGAATTCGTCCTAAATGCCAGCCGTAGTATCGGAAACAGCGCCATATTTGTACAAAATCTTGGTTAACTCGAGAAAACCGGCGGTGAGCAGTAGTCAGATGTAGCCGCGGTCAACTGACTTTGATCGGCGTCACGCTCCAAGATGTTGCAATGAACGCGGCTAAATGTCGGCTTAAGCGTGGTTAACTTTTAATCAAAGCCGTGCACTCGACCATTGGTGCTCTAAAGAACCAACCAATAGCGCTGTTTCATTTTTACCGTAAAAAAGTAATAGCAATATTTTTAGAACCATGTGTCAATAACGCAGGTAACTGCTACAATCTTATATTTACAAATACAGTACAAATTACTTGTATATACGGATTTTCTGCTTTCATTTCTGTCTCAAAAAGATAAGGATTTTTTTTTTCCTTTTTTTTCCCACATCGGGCTGTTCTGTTGTAGAGACAGTACAGGTGGCAGTGTCCGTGCTTAGATTGTGGGCAGGCTGTGCAGTTGGTGTTAACATGAGCTCAGCAATCTTTGTAACCATAGCTTAGTGAAATCTCGGGGGGAGGGGGGGGTTATGGGGGGGGGGGGAGGGGGGCAGGAATGGAACTTTGGCGCCTGCTTCTGAAATATAAAAATCAAACATGTAGCAAAACTGGAAGCTGCATTGCATTGGGAGCCTTTTCGGTCTCAGTACAGGCGATGTGCTTGTTTATCATCTATATATTTTTATTCGGCATGGTGCACCTTGCAATCTCTAACAGGCTTGTCCCCAGGACAATACACTGTGCAGGTGGCGTGCAGTTGACTCCGTTATAAACTGCCCTACCGCATTTCACATAAGTAGCTTTATCCTTGGAACCCAAGGTAGTGTGGCCAAAGTTCTGACAGTTAAAGCAAGGTACTCACTTCGTAGCGTACGGTTGAACAGTTAAATTAAGGTAGCTTGCCTGCCCTATCCACCCTCTTCATAATATTCCGGACATAAACAATACCTTTCTATGACCACTACTCTCTTAGTTCCTCTTTGGAATGTACAACAAGCTCTCGGTAGGTAATTGCGCGTTTGCTATAATTTATTTTGGAGTTCAGTTTCTATAGTCAGGTTTGCCGCTTGTTTAAACCTAGACGTGTCAACCAACAGAGTGTCATTACGGAGCCGTTTCAACTATTTGAATGTGTCCGCTATCCCTTCGAGTCATTTCTGAATGTAGTAAGATGAACCTAACTGAATTGTCCCTTGTTTCCGCTTAATAATCTAAACCACTTTTGGACTAGGAAATTGTGATCTTTTAGTCAAAACTGAAGAAATTTCCGCCTTACACTGCGTTGGCAAGTGCAAGTGTTAGTGCAAGTCGGGGGGGGGGGGCTGGTTACACGAGCACTCGTTTTCGATTGGGTGTTGATAAACCTATCCAACTAGGAGCTGAAAAAGGAATAATCGAAGAATCAGTCCTGGGCCTAAGGAAATAAAGATCCGCCTAGACAGAGCTTAGATTGTGGGCAGGCTGTGCAGTTGGTGTTAACATGAGCTCAGCAATCTTTGTAACCATAGCTTAGTGAAATCTCGGGGGGAGGGGGGGGGGGTTATGGGGGGGAGGGGGGCAGGAATGGAACTTTGGCGCCTGCTTCTGAAATATAAAAATCAAACATGTAGCAAAACTGGAAGCTGCATTGCATTGGGAGCCTTTTCGGTCTCAGTACAGGCGATGTGCTTGTTTATCATCTATATATTTTTATTCGGCATGGTGCACCTTGCAATCTCTAACAGGCTTGTCCCCAGGACAATACACTGTGCAGGTGGCGTGCAGTTGACTCCGTTATAAACTGCCCTACCGCATTTCACATAAGTAGCTTTATCCTTGGAACCCAAGGTAGTGTGGCCAAAGTTCTGACAGTTAAAGCAAGGTACTCACTTCGTAGCGTACGGTTGAACAGTTAAATTAAGGTAGCTTGCCTGCCCTATCCACCCTCTTCATAATATTCCGGACATAAACAATACCTTTCGATGACCACTACTCTCTTAGTTCCTCTTTGGAATGTAGGTAATTGCGCGTTTGCTATAATTTATTTTGGAGTTCAGTTTCTATAGTCAGGTTTTACCGCTTGTTTAAACCTAGACGTGTCAACCAACAGAGTGTCATTACGGAGCCGTTTCAACTATTTGAATGTGTCCGCTATCCCTTCGAGTCATTTCTGAATGTAGTAAGATGAACCTAACCGAATTGTCCCTTGTTTCCGCTTAATAATCTAAACCACTTTTGGACTAGGAAATTGTGATCTTTTAGTCAAAACTGAAGAAATTTCCGCCTTACACTGCGTTGGCAAGTGCAAGTGTTAGTGCAAGTCGGGGGGGGGGGGGCGGGGGGGGGGGGGCTGGTTACACGAGCACTCGTTTTCGATTGGGTGTTGATAAACCTATCCAACTAGGAGCTGAAAAAGGAATAATCGAAGAATCAGTCCTGGGCCTAAGGAAATAAAGATCCGCCTAGACAGAGCCCTGAATACGTGCCTTATATAACTGAAGTGCGACAGTATCCCCAGAGATTGTCCGTTAGCAACTGTTCCACTTTATCATCTTGCAGCATGCTTTAAGAATGAGGGCGAAGCTTGAAGTCCTATACATCATAGCCGGGCACTCAAGTATTAAGCTTAATGTTTGTTTGGCCGGCTATGAGGTATGGTACTGCATGCTGTGCCATCAGAAACGTCGTCGGCTACGTCTAATTTGATATTGCCTCAATAGGGCGAGAGTCGTGACCAGTAATAGAAAGCATATTCACAACCGTAAGTGCAATCTTTCATTGAATTCATAATCGGCTGGTGCACCAGGCGTCAGTATACATAAGAACAACTTTGAGGTCTCGTGGCTATTTGCAGAACGCATTTGATACTTGTGTCTTCACATTAAAGAAAGATACCTTTACAGATACACACTTACTACCTGGAACTTGTTTCAGGACCGCCGGTTGTGATTTAGAGGGCCTAAATGATTCTTTAGAAGAACAACATATTATAATTATAAATCCTTCTGCCTCTACAATTGAACCAAAGCCGTTGTGCTCTATCCTGAGTTGCGTCAAGTAGTCTTTCCGCGGTACATGATGCTCAGTGACCTCTTTGAGCACTTTTGGACACTTCCATAGATATGGAAACTGCTCTTATTCCATACTCCAAGCACTCGGGGGAAAAGTTTCTCCAGCTCACACTGCGAAAATGAAAATTTGGAGCAGAAAGAGATGAAGTGAAAACAGTAACAGCTACTATAAAGGTATTCTGAAGAGGAAACTAAAACTGTTAAGTCCTGCGATCTGCAGGAAAGGCAACAACTCCTAAATTTGCTAACGGTTTATTAAACAAAAGAACCTTCTCAGCGTACAATAACAAAACATCAAGATGGTCTGTCACTTAGAACAACAAACAATGAGAATAATAGTGTGAACATACACACAGACAATTACTATTACAAGTGGCGCTATGCCAAGACAATACACTACTGCGAGAACTACGCTGAGTGCGGCGGCAACTGGATCGGGCGAAGGAGCGGCCGGTGGCTGAGTATGCACTGCCCTCCACACTCCGACGGTGCGCTTATGAAGCCGGCATCGGCGGAGGGCTACAAGCGGTACTCTCCTGACCGTAATGTAGTGCCAAAGTACAGCGCTGCTTCTTCTGCCGTTGAACGTTGTTTATGTTATTACGTGTGAGTGCCTACGACAGGGCGCTCAGCAGCCCGCCTTGGCTGCCTGTTATACCGGCACTCTACATGGGCTGCCACAGCAAAAACTATGCGAAGAGAAGCGTGAAAAAGAAAAGAGAAAGGTGCCAGAACAGGCTCAGAAGAGGGACCAGAAAAATAAAGAAAGGGGAAAAGAAATGGAATATTTCACATACGAACAATAATTATTCATGAGAAGAGTTCTATGATTGACACTAAAAGCGTATTACACTTCTACCCACTACAATTGCTACACCACGAAGATGATGTGCTACAGACGCAAAATTTAACCGACAGGAAGAAGATGCTGTGATTTTCAAATGATTAGATTTTCAGAGCATTCACACAAAGTTGGCATCTATAGTGATACCTACAACGTGCTGACAATGCGGAAAGTTTCCAACCGATTTCTGATACACAAACACCAGTTGACTTACGTTGCCTGGTGAAACGTTGTTGTGACGCCTTATATAAGGAGGAGAAATGCGTACCATCACGTTTCCGACTTTGATAAAGGTCGGATTGTAGCCTATAGCAATTGCGGTTTATCGTATCGCGACATTGCTGCTCGCGGTGGTCGCGATCCAATGACTGTTAGCAGAATATGGAATCGGTGGGTTCAGGAGCGCAATACGGAACGCCGTGCTGGATCCCAACGGCTTCGTATCACTAGCAGTCGAAATGACAGACATCTTATCCTCATGGCTGTAACGGATCGTGCAGCCACATCTCGATCCCTGAGTCAACAGATGCGGACGTTTGCCAGACAGCAACCATCTGCACGAACAGTTCGACGACTTTAGCAGCAGCATGCCACTGCTGATTTATCAGATTGGCATAAGCGGTAATGTCGCCGGTGTTCAATACGTCGTTCTTGTAAAAATGTTCAAATGTTTGTAAAGTTTGTGGGACTTAACTGCGGGGTAATCAGTCTCTAAAATTACAAACTACTTATGAACTATCTTATTCTAAAGACGACACAAACATCAATGCCGAGGGAGGATTCGAACCTCCGACGCGGGAGGCCGCACGATCCTCAACGTGGCGCTCCAGACCGCTCGGCTACTCCCTCGCCGACGTCCTTGTACAAAGTGTCATGACTGTCCAATATAATATTTACTATACTGGTGTGGAAACGTATATACACGGCGTTGCCAGAGTCAATTTCGTCTTGGATCGAACTAATTCCTCAATTTAGCCGGTGGACAAAAACACATTTGATGTCTAAAAGTCGCCCACTGTACGTAAGAAGAGCCTTGCTTTGTCACTAAAATTAGCAAATAGGGTCCGTGTGAACTACTGGTTACTCCCTGTTACAAAGCCTTGTTCTCTGGCCCAAACTGAGAACTGATTCGTTTCAATTACTTAAATAACAGGAAATTAATACTACAGTGATCAATATACATAACAGCACACACGTTATTACACACAGACATTAATATGCAAGTCACCACAATTAGAGTTACCTTAGAAAGGTGGCTAGGAAACATTTATGCCGCAACGGAATTTAAACTTACGAAAATTAGCATCTGATCTTATTTTCAGCACTTGTGAAACAATATTAAATAAACGAGGGAAGGTGCTCTAAAACTACAATTTATAGGCAACTTACGGATTATGCTGAACTTAAACTTGTCTATTCAGATAAAAACAAGCAAAATGGGGAACCAATTTTGATAATATAATAAAAATGTATCTCTTACATGAATTAATGCGAAGGGTGCCCATCCTAAATTATACATGATTAAACGCTACTGGGGGGGGGGGAGGATTCACAAACAACACTCATTCTCTCTCACACACGCAATACCACAGCGAAACTCACCAAAAACAGCGTGCTGAGACGAGGCGGAAGCAGGCGCCGCTATCGTAGGCGAAATTCAGTAAGTCGGAGGTGGCACGAAACACAATATACAAACACTTTGAAACTGGCTCTGGTCTGTCGTGCCTATTTTAATATGCTGCGCGTGTGTAGCAAGTTAAATTACATCTGTATTGGCATGCAACCCATAGAAATGTTTATAATTACATGAAGAAACGAAAGAAATGCAGCTACTCGCGATAGGAAGCGCTTATAGAGACGGATGAAGTCCAGTCTCCAAAACTCGTAAAAGTGAAATAATTACAAAGTAGGAAAAATAAAATTAAGAATTACAGCATGCAACCTATAGAAATGCTTAGAATTATATAAGGAAGCTAATGAAGGAGGTTGTACAAGGCTCAGAGAGAATTACTGACACAGACAGAGTTCGTACTATAGGTCTACTATAGGCAGAATTAAAATAGGCGAGGAGAGAAAATCGCGGAATATTAGTGGAAATCAGAAGGATACCCCCATACTTACTTGCCTGATGGACATGGAACAAACAAGAGTGGAAGCTGAAGGCTGTGTTCTATGGACCAACCACATGGTACACATATCACTCACGGAAGGAAACGATGAGAAGAATTTTACATGCACTGTATAAAATGAACATATCACCTATTAGAAATCGGGCCCCACGTAGCTAGAAAGTATTTACACAGAGTTCATACACCGCCACATGATCACAAAAGGTTTTAACATATCAGATCGTTATCGAACTGCATCTAGAATCACACACAGGGCGTTTATCTATTGGAACGCACTGAATTGAAAAACGAGAACACATTTCCGCACACATCCGGAGAAAATATTCCAAAAATGATTCAAAGTTCACGAATCTAAGTTAAACGTGCTAGTCAATGATACGCTACCAAACAAGAGCAGAACCAACCTTACCTCACCAGACGACCAGCCGAGAATGAATCGCCGTGCGGGCAGCGGGCCGCGGGAAAATCACCGGAACCGGAAAATCCATGAAAAAGCGGTTGTGGGGATGGAGAGCGAGTACACTCACGCTGGTGTAGGTCCGCTAACTAGCCCGCAACCAAAGGGTGTGGAAACCTATTTGGTCACCTCAGCAGCTATCGACTCTGAGCCAGAGAGAACGATGCAAAGTGAGCTATCACTCCCCACATTCAAAAAGCCATAGATTCTCGCACACAATTAAAAGTACAACAACTGCACATTCTCACAGGGACAGTGACGTAGCGGAGAAGCCGAACTTATGCCACATTAATTAATATAATAATAAATTATTAACATAACAAAATAAGAAAAACCTAGAAATATTAACTAGTATTTTAACAAATGAAATAAAAATACTATTCTTCAAGCCTTGAAAAGAGTGGGGTTTAAGTTTTAACAAAATGATAATCTAGCGACATCAAATAAATTATAACTTTACAGAAACTTTACAAAAATATATGGAAGACGACAGGCGGTCGTCTTTCATGTCCTGTTTCTAGAAGATTCTTCGAATTCTGGCAGACATGCCGCCGAAAAACGGCAACAATGCCGTAGCTTCATTTACTTCCGTGGATCAAACTGCCTTAGACTGGCAAGCATTACGTAATTTTTGTCACTATGAACAATTTGTTCTTAGGTGCTGGAGCTGGTCGAGATCATTAGTGAGGCCTGCAGTGTTGACGATAGCATCTGAAGATGTCTTGCAGTTGTTACAAAGAAATATTGTGGGATTTTCACAATGTCATCTGGCGGCAAACCTGTGAAGTATACACGCAGTAGATCTTTCTGGAAAGCCTTAAGGGCTACCTATTGAAAGATGTAAGTTAATGTAGATGATTAGCGAAGAGAATGGTGTATTGTTCATACGCAGTTTTGGAACCGTGCTGCTTAACAAAGCGGTAAAAATATCTAGTAGAACGTTCAGAGGATATGAAGAGGGAAGAGCATGTGACGCCTTGTATGGAAGGCAGATGGTCAGTTTCGGTTTACTGGGAGAATATTGGAACGATATGGTTCATCTACGCAGGGAACCGTATATGGAACAATATTGCGGCTCATTGTTGACTGCTGTTGGAGTATTTGCGATCCGTAACAGGTTGTTTTAAAGGAATAGGTAGAAATATTTTAGAGGGAGACTGTTCTCCAGCCTTGTTCAAAGCAATCACATCAGTATACCATGATATACCCGAAGATCAGCTCTCTAACAAGGAGGCCACATGGGTATCGGATTTTACAACTGTTTGACATTTATGGTACGTGAAACTTAGAACTCAAATAACAATCAGGCAAAGCCGTTCGACACAACTCTAAAAAATTGTCAAAAAGGTCGACTTTGAAGTTTTGCAAGTACACGTAAGTACTAATAATTAAAACAGTTGCAGTTTCTGTCAGAGTAGCTCAAGCGGTAGCGTTCTGGTCTCACAACCATAGGATCGGTTGCACGAGTCCCGCAGTGGCATAATTTTTATTTCCCTTGTGTTCCAATACTCACTCAATATCTAATGATAATTTTTACTGAAAATGCACATAGTTTTGTTTATTAGTAATTTTTTTTTAAGTTCGTTAAAAATGATGGTGTCAAAAAAAATGTAGGATACATTTTTTACAGTATTGCCTTGACCACGGTTGTTTTTGATTGATCAGTTTATGAAGAGATACGACGTTGGTTATGGAAAGTCATCTCCTTAGCTGCCAATGGCTTTCCAAGTAAGTAACCTACTCATCATCGTTTTACGAGACTACACGGTGTTCAGCTCGTGTACTTACACATAAACAAAAACTGACAAAACATGTGGAATTAGAGATCCCAAAATGTTTTATATAACTGAATTCGAAAACAACGAAATGTGTGTGTCACAGCGGGATTCGAACCACCGGCTCTCTAGTTGCTAGGGCAGAACGATACCACCTGATCTACACCGTTTCTACATGTGTTTCAATTATTTGTACTTACAGATACTAGCAAAATATTATTTTTGCAAGAAATTTTGAGAGTTGCGTCGAATTGATTTAGCTGATTCTTTTTTCAGTTCGAAACTTCACGTACCATAAATATGAGTCTCAAATCCGATACCCACATGGTTTCCTTGTAAGTGTCCGTAACCGGTAAAATAAAAGAAGTTTAACTGGTACCATTTTAACTAATATACGTGCGCACTGAATATGAACTTCCTATACCAAGTCTTTCCTGGATTTTTTTTATTTTTATTTAAAGTTTTATGAATATCAGCAGTAGTACGCGGTACGGTCCAACACGAGCGCTATAGTTTTTGACGAATATTTATGTAGATAAATGACCTGAACAACAACAAGAAAAAGGATCCTTATCAGGTGGGTTTGACGGGCGACATCGAAAGAGTCCAAAGAAGGGCAGCTCCTTTATTATTGTCACTATACAGGGGAGACAGCGTTACGGAAATTATACAGAATCTGGGATGGGAATCATTACAACAAAGACACTTAGCGCTGCGGCGTGGGCTACTTACGAAACTCCAATCGCCATCATTCTCCTCCGAATGAGAAAATTTGTTGTTGTCTCCCATTTGTTGTTGTTATGGTCTTCAGTCCGGAGACTTGTTTGATGCAGCTGTCCACCGTACTCTATCCTGAGCAAGCCGTTTCATATCCTCATAAGAACGGCAACCAACATCCACTTGAATCTGCTTACTATACGCGTCTCTTGGTCTCCCTCTGCGAATTTTACCCCACACACTTCCCTCCAATGCTAAATTTACGATTCAAAAATGTTTAAAATGTTTGTATAGTCTATGGGAATTAACTACGGGGTCACCAGTCCCTAAACTTACAAACTACTTATGAACTACTTACGAACTAGGACGGCACAAATATCCATGCCCGAGGGGGGATTCGAGCCCCCGACCGCAGTGGCCGTGCAGACTGTGACTGGAGCGCCTTAGTCCCCTCGGCCACTGCGGCCGGCAATTTACGATTCCTCAGTGTCTAAGAATGTGTCCTACCAAGCGATCCCTTTTTTTAGTCAGGATATGCCAGAAATTCCTTTTCTCACCAACTCTTCATTAATTACGCGATCTTCCTACCTAATCTTCAGCATTCTTCTGGAGCACCACATTTCAAAAGCCTGTATTCTCTTCCTGTCTGCACTGTTTATCGGCCACATTTCACTCCCGTACAAGGAAACACTCCACACAAATGCTTTCAGAAAAACTTCCTTACACTTAAATTAATATTCGATGTTAGCAAATTTCACTTTTTCAAAAATGTTTTGCTTCGCATTGCCATTTTGCATTTTATATCCTCTGTAATGCGACCTTCATATGTTATTTTACTATCGAAGTAACAAAGCTCGTCTACCAACTGCATTGTTTCGTAATCTAATCTAATTCCTTCAGCATCGCCTGATTTTCTAAGACCGCATTACATTATTTTTTGTTTTGCTGTTGTTAATATTTATTTTATACGCTCTCTTCAACACACTGTCCATTCCATTAAACTGTTCTTCCAGGCCCTTTGCTGTCTCTTACAAAATTACAATGTCATAAGCAAAACGCAATGTTTTTATTTCTTCACCCTGAACTTTAATCCCTATTCCAAAATTTTCCTTCCTTTCCTTCACCGCCTGCTCGATGTACAAATTGAATAACGTCGGAGAAAGGCTACAACCATATCTTACTCCCTTCCCAACCAATGCATCACTTTCATGCCCTTCTAGTCCAATAACTGCGGTATGGCTTTTGTACAAGTTGTAAATAACTCTCCCTGTATTTTACCCCTGCTGGCTTTAGAATTCCATAGGTAGAAATGATCATCAGAATAAAATACGAGAAACGGAGCGATTTAGGTATTCTTTCTTCCCGCGCGCTATTCGAGAATGGAATGGGAGATAAAATAGTATAACGGTGGTTCGATGAACCCTCTGCCAGGCACTTAAATGTGATTTGCAGAGATTCACATGCAGATGTAAATTTATAGACACCCCTGTACCATTGAAATCTCCTTAGATTTGTTGCCTGTGAAATGAAATGCGTCCGTTCGCAGTCAGGGCGTGGCTCCGTGGCTCTGCTCGCTTGCCCGAAGGGGTGGCGGGTCCTGCAGCTCTGCTTTAAGCGCGCCGCGGGCTGTGGCGGCCGTCGTGACTGCTGCCTGGCTAGCTGGCTGGCTGGCTAGCTGCCTGGCTAGCTGTCTGGCATTTTTGCGGACACCGCAGCGGCCGGCCTTAATATTGCAGCCGTGGCGGTGGCGGCGCGGTCTGCTGCCGACTCGCCAGCACCGAGCGTGGCTGCGGGGAACCCACCCCCACCCCTGTTGTATACCTGCTGCTGCTGCCGCGCACACACAGCATACAAGTGCTCTCTGCCGTATGAGAGCAGCGACAGCCAAGCCGCCACACATTTCCTCTGCAAATACTTGAAACCAGCGGTTGCCAACCTATTTACCTGTGCCGAGGGGAGAAAAAGCTCGATAGCCCAGTAACTACATATTATACTCTGAAGACCAACAGAAACGAGTACACCTGCGTAATATCGTGCAGGGCCCCTGCGAGCACGCAGAAATGCCGCAACGCTATGTGGCACGGACCAATGTCTGAAGCAGTGGTGGAATGTATTTACACCATACATCCTCCACAGCTGTCCATTAATCCGTTCGAGGAGGTGTACATCTACATCTACATGGGATACTCTGCAAATCACATTTAATTGCCTGGCATAGGGTTCATGGAACCATCGTTATACTATTTATCTCCCATTCCATTCTCGAATAGCGCGCGGGAAGAAAGAACACCTGAATCTCTCCGTTCTAGCTCTGATTTCTCGTATTTTATTCTGATGGTCATTTCTACCTACTTAAGTGGGAGTCAACAATATACTTTCGCATTCGGAGGAGAATGTTGGCGATTGGAGTTTAGTAAGTAGGCCACGCCGCAAAGATAAGCGCCGTTGTTGTAATGATTCCCATCCCAGATCCTGTATCATTTCCGAAACGCTGTCTGCCCTGTATCGTGACAATACGAATCGAGCTTCCCTTCTTTGGACTCTTTCGATGTCCTCCATTAAACCCACCTGATAAGGATCCCACACTGGGCTGCAATACTCCAAAAATGGCCGGACAAGCGTAGTGTATACAGTTTCTTTTGTAGTTCTGTTGCATGTTTTAAGGCTTCTGCCAACAAAACGCAGTCTCTGAATCTACGTGTTCTTTCCAGTTTAAGTCTGAAGTAATAGTAATTCGTAGGTATTTTGTGGAGTTTACGGCCACTTTGATGGATTTCTCTTGTGAAAAAAGTTTAACGGGTTTCTTTTCGTACTCATGTGGACGATTTCACACTACTGATTATTTAGAGTCAATTGCCAATTTTTACACCTTAGTGATATTCAGATCGTTATGCAGTCGGTTTTGAGCTTCAGATGATTTTACTCGATAGTAAATGACGGCGTCCTCTGCAAACAACCTAAGATAGATACTTAGGTTTTCTCCCAAATCGTTTATTTAAATAAGGAACAGCAGAGGACCAATAACACTACCCTGTAGAACGCCCGATATCACCTCTGTTTTAGTCGATGCCTTACCATCGATTACTACGAACTGTGTCCTCTCTGACAAGAAATCCCCTATCCAATCGCAAATTTGGGGCGATATACCATAACCACGCAATTTGATTAAAAGCCGTTTGTGAGGTACGATGTCAAAAGCCTTCTGGAAATAAAGAAATACGGAAGCGATTTGCAAACCCTTGTTTGTTTCAATAAGGAGCTAGTTGTGTTTCGCATGAACGAATTTTCTAAATCCTTGTTGACTTGGGTCAATAGATCATTCTGTTCGACGTAATTCATAATATTTGAATACAGGATATGTCCCAAAACCCTGCTGCAAATCGACGTCAATAAATAGGCCTGTAGTTTAGTGGGTTACTCCTACTGCCTTTCTTGAATATAGGTGTGACCTGTGCAACTTTCCAATCTTTTGGTACAGATGCTTCTTTGAGAGAGCTGTTGTATATGACTGTTAAGTAAGGGACTATAGTTTCAGCATAATCAGATAGAAATCTAATAGGTATACAGTCCGGACAGTAGATAGGTTTTGAACAGCTCGTTGCAAGGCATCCCAGATGTACTCAATAGTATTAATGTTTTGTGGCCAGAAGAGGTGTTCAAACCCAGATAAGTGTGCCTGGACCAACTATGTAGAATTCCGAACTTGTGGAGAGTCCAGTTGTAGGGCTGGAATTGCTTAAGTGGACATGAATGGATGTAGGTGATCCGCAAGAATGCGTAAGTATGTGTCACCTGTTAGAGTCGTATCTAGACGCAGCACAAGCCTCACACCTTTACAGAGCTTCAAACAGCCTGAACAGTCTGCTGCTCATATTTGGGGTCCATGGGTTCATGGATTCATGCCCCCGTTCGCTGGATGCACTTTATTATGTATGGCACATGTTGATAAACCTGGTCATCACATTGTTTACATCATCCATGTGTGCCAGTGAAGACCAAATGCTGCCACAGACACATCACAGCTCTACGAACTATAGTGTTGGGTCAAAGAGATCCAATGTAAGCATATTTTTTATGTTCGGTTAAAAAACATTTTTTTCCACGCTCATCAATGTGTGCTTAAGTTTGTAATTATCAGTCACTGGAAAAACATATACAGCATTGTCGAAACTTTTTTCAGAAATCAGTCGTAAAATATATTTATTTATTCGCAGATCTAGCTTTTGACCACTGTGTGGTCATTATCAATGCTTAAACATCTCGACCTCCATGTTGGAAGTTGCGTTCGTTTTTAAGCATTGATAATAACCACACATTAATCGAAATTTTGATCTGCGAATAAATAAATATATTTTACGATTGATTGCTGAAAATAAATTCCACAAGTCAAATACAGTCGTGGAGCACAAATTCCACCACGGAATCAAGCCTGATACACATACAGCAAGTCAATCACGATGTCAAATATATACGTTTTCCAATATTGTATCATGTCATGTTAATCAACTAACCTCTGTATCTCTACATGTATTCTGCCATAATATACTATCAATGTTGTATATATTTGATAACTAACGCACTTGATAAGGCTGGCTGTTGATAATGGTGTATTAATCAAGTGTTTGTAAATCTGACTCAGCTGCTGGGTTATTAGTCCGTACCTTACAAACTACTTAAATTAAGGTAAACTAACCTCAGGACAAAACAAACACCCGTGCCCCAGGTGGGGAGGCGGGGGGGGGGGGGGGGGACTCGAACCCCGACGGCGGACGGCCGCGCTCACCGCAGCACGACGCCCTAGTACGCGGTGTATTAAGCGAAATCGGTAGCTTTGAGTTAATAAATTGAGCAGATGTGGTAAAATAACGTTCTACAAACAATTGGAAACGATATTTGTCAAACCAGGTAACATGTTTCCAGTCAAATTGTTCAATGACGATGTTGACGAACGCAGGCAAGGCAGTCACCAAGGGTACACTAGTGGGCATTCGGCTCAGAACATCCACAATGATGATGTTAGGTTGAGTTCTTGAAACACTGACATTTGTTGATGGCCCAGAATTTAAATACACAACAAATTGCATATGGGTTTCATATCTCGTTCTCTCGCTTCGAACGATTCTCTTCAGTCATCGTTTGTCCAATTATTGCAGGACATTTTTCGGCTGGAACACTATCGGAGGTCTAATATTTTTCTGGATTCCCCATACCCGCAGCGCACTCGTGAAATAAGTTTGTCATAAAACTATGGAAAACCGTGGTTGCACAGAGGTGCCAACTACAATACACTGCGTAAGTAATATTATACAAACAGACTTTTCAATGCATTCTAAAATTTTATCTTGAAAGATGTCACTACATTACGTGACACTTTCGTATGAATTACGAACACGAGACAGGACAGCCTGACTTGAGAAGGATAGGCACGATTTAAGAATTATTTTGTGTATAATGAGCATTACAAAACTTGAGTGTGCCGTCTTCCACTTAAATTATAACTCCATTCATTGTCTTGAATAATTTCCATGACTGCCACTAATTTATTTACATAGTTGTAAGAGTTATTAATGTTAGCTTCGTACTGGATAGTAATTTTATTGCAAGTAAAAGGGAATATTTTCTTACCCGGTAATACGTCCACAGCTTTCTCAGCAAACTTGTTATTCGGCGAGCACTCCAGTGACCGCTACCAGTGACCATCAAAGTCGTCGGGCCTTATGGTGATGGTTTGGGATGTTCTGCACATCAAAGAGAAATTCTGCGGGAGCCGACAGAGTAGCGAGCTACAGGCTTGAAAGCAAGGGCCAGTTACGCAGAATTAGACGGTTTGTGGATGCGAAAGACACAGGGCGGCTCCGTCCAGTTCCTTGGGACGCTTTAACTGAAGTACGCGCATCTTTCCCGCACCTGGCCTTGTGGCATTACATTAAATATTTTTACAAAAAAGTATATCTATGACGCTTGTCGCTTGCGTATCCGGTCTCGTTTCAGTGCATACCTCTGCCTACTTTTGTTTCTGATGATCAATTTTCTTCCTCCGACATAGAGAGGGAATGGAAGCGCTCTTCGTCTTTTTGTTATGCACTATTGTACTGATTGGACGTTTTTTCTCTCGGAAAACATTTTTTAATCGCAGTAAACCCATTCTTTTATATTCATTACATTTGAGTTCTTATTTCTTCTTCTCTCGGATACCATATGATTAAGTATGATAATCTCTTCTTTTTTTATCGCAGTAAACCCATTATTTTATATTCATGACATCTGAGTCCATATTTCAAAATTATCCGCTATTCATCAAATAATTTTCTGTTGTTTTCAGCAAGCCGCAAAATGTTCAAATTCAAATGTTTGTAGATCTATCGGACCAAACTGCGTGGTCATCAGTCCGTAGCTTACAAACTATTTAAACCTAGGTAAACTAACCTAAGGACAAACACACACACCCATGCCCCACGGAGGACTCGAACCTCCACGGCGAGCAACAGCGCGCTCCACAGCGAGACGCTTTACACCGCTCGGCTACTCCACCGCGGCCAGCAAGCCGCGTTAGATCGTAAAGATGCTTGGTAACCATTACGGTTCGCTTCGCGATTGCACAAGTGTACTTCAAATTCGATTCATTTCAATACTCTATTTGTATTGATTCGAATTTCAGAACTTACAATCAATGTTTTGGGTTACGATAGAGCCCGATATTGATTCAGTTTGTTCCACTGATATTGCAATTTTGAAATACGCTCGTGAACTTAGTGGTATTACCCAAGCATCTCATTACGGCGAAAATTATAAAGAAACTCTTTTGTTATAATAAATTACTAATTACAGGTCTTCACGACATCACCGGCACGGAAAAGTATACACAGGTAACTTTTCGCCAGCTTTGTTTTGTAGTGGTATTTTTGAGTGTTGTCTAGACATGAACGTTAGCTCCCGCAGACTCCTGCCGATTATACTCATGCTCTGTTTTATCTTCTCCTCCTTAACGATCTGATTCCTGCAGATATTTCAGATGCCACTAAACAAAGTTGGTTTCAAAGTGGGTTCAATCATAATCTGAACAAACAACATCAACGAAATATCATTACAACCTTGCTTCTCAGGTCAAGGAATTTTCTAGAATGCGTGCAAATAGTTTGTTTCTCAGATTAGCGCGATGTATGTGTCTTGAGAGGCCAGAACAATGTTCCCCCCTCCCGCAACTGCTCACAATTTGTTCAAAGTAGGCCATTATCCGGCTCTCCTCAAAATAGTAAGTTGAAAAATATAAACTGTTGAGACGAGGGCCATGATTGCTAGCAATATTCCCGAATTGTACGGCGGAGAGAGGCGAACCTCTTTTTTCTCTCCAGAGCGCATACAGAGAGGAATCATCTGCTTCTCCTACTGCCGACTGGTGACGTATATGTACATCTGTAGAACACCATGTTAAGCCTCACTTCAGGAAAGCTTCCAACCGATTTCTCATACACAAACAGCAGTTTGACGGCGTTGCCCGGTGAAACGTTGTTGTGATGCTTCGTGTAAGGAGGAGAAACTGCGTACCATCACGTTTCCGACTTTGATAAATGTCGGATTGTAGGCTATCGCTATTGTGGTTTGTCGTATCGAGACATTGCTGCTCACGTTGGTCGCGATCCAATGAGTGTTAGCAGAATATGGAATCGGTGGATTCAGGACGGCAATACGGAACGCCGTGCTGGATCACAACGGCCTCGTATCACTAGCAGTCGAGATGACAGGAATCTTATCCGCATGGCTATAACGCATCTTGCAGCAACGTCTCGATCCCTGAGTGAACAGATGGGAACGTTTGCAAGACAACAACCATATGCACGAACTGTTCGACGACGGTTCTAGCACCATGGACTATCAACTCTGAGACCAAATGTTCAAATGTTTGTATAGCTTATGTGACTTAACTACGGGGTCATCAGTCCCATGAACTAACTAAGACTAAGGACGGCACAAATATGCATGCCCTAGGGGGATTCGAACCCCCGACCGTAGTGGCCATGCAGACCGTGAATGGCGTGCCTCAGTCCCCTCAGCCGGCAACTCGGAGACCATGGCTGCGGTTATCCTTGACGCTGCATCACAGACAGGGGCACCTGCGATGGTGTACGATGGTGTACGCAATGACGAACCTGGGTGCAAGAATGCAAAACGTTTTTTTTTTTTTTTTTTTTGTTTTTTTTTTTTTTTTTTTGGGGAATCCATGTTCTTTTTACAGCATCATGATGGTCGCATCCGTGTTTGGCGACATCGCGGTGAACTCACATTGGAAGCATGTATTCCTCATCGCCATACTGGCGTAACACCCGGCGTGATGGCATGGGGTGCCATTGTTAACGTCTCTGTCACCTCTTGTTCGCATCGATGGCACTTTGAACAATGGCCGTTACATTTCAGATGTGTTATGACCCGTGGTTCTACCGTTCATTCGATCGCAGCGAAACCCTACATTTCAGCAGGATAATGCACGACCGCATGTTGTAGGTCCTGTACGGGCCTTTCTGGATACGGAAAATTTTCGACTGCTGCCAAGGCCAGCACATTCTCCAGATCTCTCACCAACTTTAAACATGTGGTCAATGGTGGCCGAGCAACTGGCTCGTCACAATACGCCAGTCACTACTCTTGATGAACTGTATATTGTGTTGTAGCTGCATGGTCATCTGTACCTGTACAAGCTATCCAAGCTCTGATTGACTTAATACCCATGCGTATCAAGGCCGTTATTACGGCCAGAGGTGATAGTTCCGTGTACTGATTTATCAGGATCTAAGCACCCAAATTGCGTGATAATGTAATCGCATGTCAGTTCTAGTATAATATATTTGTCCATGAATACCCGTTTATCATCTGCATTTCTTGTTGGTGTAGTAATTTTAAAGGCCAGTAGTGCACTTTCATTACGGTTCGTGTGAAAGTGGGGACAGTTGGTGGCCATAATATTTTTACTTAAAAGGGGGATCGCATATTCGAAAATGTTGAAAGACGCTGCTTTACAGGGTCAAAATTTAAACACTTCCTTTAGCCCAGTAAAATAGAGCATATAGTTTTAATGTTACTCATTACGTCCCGTCAATGGGAAGCTTTAGAAAGCTTAAAAATCTATTTTTATTTGCAGTTCTGGAGAAAATCAGGGAACACCATTATTTTTAGTACGAAACTTACGGATAGTTGGCCAGTTTTATTGCGGAGTGTTCGTAAGGCGACACTCTGAGACTACTGTACTTTTTAGCTTTTCTGGTCTATCGAAAATCAGGTATTGAAAATTATCGTATGCAGAATTTTTTTTCCGGTTTTAGCCGCTTAAACAGCGTGGATAGCAAATATGTAAATAACCAACTATATAAAAATCGTCCAGAGTGTTCTGCAAACAGTTATCCAAAAACCAGCGGTAGACAAACGGGATGGCACTGGAGTGGGTACGTCTCGTCCTTGGAGGGGCCTCCAAATTACGAAAGTTACTCATTCTTTTTATTTATCTACTACTTTTTGAAGAAAACTTTTAAATACCATAAACTTCATTTATGCTATTGATAAATTTAGTAAAATAAAGGCACGAAAACATATCATGTAATAACCTCAGGAGTAAGTACATGAAAGTAATCGCTATTAAATTTGTGAAAGTATTGTTTCTTGACATAAAATATGAAAGGTAATTTTCTAATTCTATTCTTTATGATTTCTTTGCAGTCTACCTTTCTGTTTTTGCACTAAATGCTGATTCGAATTCTAAGTTCACTTTCCTTAATGTTGCGCCTACAGATAAACTTCCATGAGCACTGGTGTTCGTGCCTGTTACACGGACACCCAAGGAGGCGCATGCACGTGTGTCACCCAGGCTCTGAGTCGTTCGTGTGGGCCACCTTGCACAGTCGCAGGAGTCTGACCGTCATATATTGGTGCACAGTCGTTTGTATTTTTTTCTGCGTTTCATTGTTATAAAAAAATATTTCGTACTCATTCAGGTATGCAGTGCAATTACTAGATTATAGAGCAAAGATATTATAATAATTGGATTTTTTGTCACACATTACATTTACATTTCAGTTTTTACACAACGTATGGCACAAAATCATTTTCCAAGTAAACGGGGGTCTCATTTTTCGTGGCCGCCTGGAGCCTCCGACAAACGTAGACCGCCACCGCTAGAAATGCCATCTCTCATTTTCAGATATCTTCATAGGCTATCAAGGCATACCTGAAACACAAAACCACGATATTCCAGACAACGTTCCGGCCACTATGTCACTTCATCTTCGCTAGATGAAGGACTGACTTTAACTTCGTTATTCATCACAGTTATTGCTCAAAACTTCAACAAATTTTTAACATTATTGATAGATCTGAAGCATTGAATTAAAATTTGTAGTGCGGCCGGACATCGAACCCAGGCCTCCATGCTTACTGGGCAGACGTCTGAACCGTTAGACTACCACACCACTAACAATAAATGCGCCTTGGAATAGTCTATGTACGATTTCCCTCCACATCACAAACTTTAATTCACCTTCTGTGTTCCAAAGATAATTGCCACAACTGCCAAGGCTTTCCATGCAGCGGAATAGCACCTCGGCAATGAACATGGTGGAACAATTCTGTTAAGGTGATATAAATATTAGTTAATACAAATAAACAATCCCAGAGATTCCCGGCCGCACCAAAAATTTTAATTCAATGCTTCAGATCCATCAATAATGTCTTTGACATACTTGAGACGTAAATCCGTCTCTGGGATTGTTTATTTATATTAAATTTTTAACAGTGTCTTGAGACTAAACACATTACTTAGAGTTCGCGTAGGGTTTATTTTAGTAAATAGCAGGGAAAGAAATTCGTAGGAGAAATCTACATTTATTCAATACTTATGGCGCAACAGTACCTCATTGAATTCTCGAGATACCGCCTTCACATCCAGTTGACAAACATCCACAATGTGCCCATTTACGTCCAAGAGGACGTGGCAGACGTTAGGAGATACTTATAGTTTCATTTTAGGAAATCCATTCTCTGAATGAATTTTGATTTGGACTTCGCAGTGTGGTATCTTCCGTCGATAAATGTCTCATTTCCTTGCTTCTCATTCGTTGTACCTTGTATAAAAAAATGTCGAAATATAACAGCATAGAGCCGCTACGTGTCACTAAGCAGTTTTAAGGAGCTGTAAACATCTCTCGATGTAGTGAAACAGAACTGGGACTGCACATGAACATTCTCAAGTTTACAAGTCCGCTCTAACTGTAGCCGCTACTGCAGAATCAGTTGGTCGGCCAGCCGAACGAGCAGAAGTTATAGTTGTGCTTCTCCTGCCGCTGCCCTCGGTGCTGGCAGATTCGCGCCGATTGGAATCGTACTTCCGCCAGCCATGTCAAGTATTTGTGGGGCTTCGGCGACTCTTGTGTTGACGCCGGCCATACCTTTATCGTCTGCGGTACTGAACCGGAGCAGTGTTGTTTCTACAACAAACAACAAGTGCGGCAGGTACTGTCGTGATTTGGGTCAGATCAGCCATCTGTGATGTTGTAGACTACGACTAGTGTAGGTCACAAACAGCAGCTCGTGACAGTCGGTGTTCAAATGTTTGTTAAGTTTAAGGGACTCAACTGCCGGGTCATCAGTCCCTAAACTGACAGACTACTTATAAACTACCTTACACTAAAAACGACACAAAAATCCATGCCCTAGGGGGGATTCGAACCCCCGACGGCGGACGGGCATGCGCACCACACCACGGCGCTCCAGTACGCGCGGCTAATCCGTGTAGTACAGCAAATGTACGAATGTGCTGCAACGTTGCATCAGGCACTATCAGTACGATCGCTCTCAGAGGAAAATACTGACTCGCTACTCTCCAGCCGCGACATTTATTAAGCTTGTAGATAGTGTTTTCATGAAGCACAGTTCGATTATAAACTAATATGCTGTAGATGTTTTTCCACACTGTTAGTCACTTTTGTTTCACAGTTGCCTAGCTGCATCTTCAGACCGCCCATAAGCCAACTACGTCTCAAGTAAGTGTTCTTGCACTATTTCAGAGTTGTGGGCGTTCTCTTCTAACAATATTCTGTCGAGTGCCTTTACTTCGTTTCTGTGACCGAGTGTCGCAATGCTTGTGGTGAAAGAGAATAGCAGAAAGTGACGATGAAAGAGACAAGGGACGTTGCCAGTTTAGGGAAAGAAAAAAGAGAGAAAAGGCAATAATAGCACGCGCGCACGTGTGTGTGTGGGTGTGTGTGCGTGCATGCGTGAGTAAGAGAGACAAGATATGAGGCATTGTGGAAGTGAAAGCTATAAATGGTTAATAGCAGTTGGACTAAAGGAGTGAGACGACAGTGCAAATAAAAACGAGATAATAATGCAGACCATAAATAATATAAATTGTGGAAATGAAAGCTATAAACGGTTAATAGCAGTGGGACTAAAGGAGTGAGACGACAGTGCAAATAAAAACGAGATAATAATGGAGACCATAAATACTCTTTGGAGATCTTGAATACCCAAACCGAGAAAGTTTTGTTCAACTTCCCACAATTCCTACCGCCACGTGTAAGGTTCTTTGGTGAGTGTTACTAGCCCAACTAATCCATCAGTAAGGACATACATTGAGAAATGACAATGATAATTGAAGAGACATATAGCAGACTCTGAGAAAGAAAGATAGCGGGCTATGTGAGACAAAGGAATGGGACAAAGACAATGACAGAGAAATTGGTAGATAATAGGACAGACGTACACAAAATTCAGACACAGGTTTGAAGACATTTACAGCCGGAGAGACAAACAGAAGAAACTGCCATTGGGAAAGATACTTGAATATGGTGGCAGTGGAAAGGGTTATGTTTTGTATGAAAACGTCTCTAGGATGTAAAGCTTTATAAAAGTATTTTGCTGTTCAGTCTTGAAAACAGAACAAATATGGCTGTATGTCAAAATTTCAATTGCAAGTTCCATGTGCTGTCTTCACACATGACGTTCTGTTATGACATGTGCAACATCATCTGCCTCGCAACATATCAAATTGTGATGCGATATATGACAACTTGCTCTAAGAAATGTCTTAATCCTCTATATAAAGTTAATACTAACTGCCGAATATAAGCCGGCCGCGGTGGCCGAGGGGACTGAGGCGCTTCATCACGGTCTGCACGGCCACTACGGTCGGGGGTTCGAATCCCCCCTCGGGCATGGATATTTGTGCCGTCCTTAGTTAGTTCATAAGTAGTTTGTAAGTTTAGGGACTGATGACCCCGTAGTGAAGTCCCATAAGTTCTACTAACATTTGAACATTTGAATTTGCCGAATATATGTAACACATCACTTGAGAACGGTCGCGCCAATTCGGCTGACATTCTGTGGTGTTCATAATTCTCATGAAAAGGTGTTTAAGAGTTATTATAACAATTTTTTATTTATTTAATTTATTTATTTTTATTTTGTAGTTTTATTAATTAATTAATAAATTTATTTATTTATTTTTGTATAATCTACTAGGAAATTTGAGTAAAACTGAAATTCCGGTTTTCATTGACGCTTAGAATGAACTTTGCAACTCACGTTTCGGACGACGGAGAGGGATAAAAAAAATAGAAACTAATTTTGGACAGTTATAAAGCAAAGTTGGAAGTATCAAAACGGCAAAACTCCTTCTCCGTAATTATTTAATAAGTTACTAACCGGCTTTCGGCTTCTGAGGCCATCCTCAGCTAACAACGTAATGTAGCTAACATGTTTTCACAAATGAGCAGTTAACAATATTAATCACAGTAGATCCCAATTGACAGGTTCACAAAAAAGTGAAACATTTTTATGGCACTAAAATATGAATATGAAAGGCTGAAGTTGTTATGCAGAGGTTTCAAGATGACATAATAAATATTTTCGTTAAAAGGGGAGGCGGTCGGGGAATTTAACACTCTTCCCTCCTTCCTCCCTTTTAACAAAAATTTCAGTACAAAAACTTTCAACCTCTACATATAAAATTAGCTTTTTATATTTATAGTTAGTAAATATAATTCAATGCCATAAAATGTAACTTTCCTGTGAACATGTTAATTTGTATCTTTTGTATTAATAACACCATTGTAAGTCTCATATCGGTCAACATGCACTAGCAACATTCTATTTTTTATTGCTGACCCAAGAAATCTAAATCCGGTAACAGAAAAAATAATTTCTCAGAACACCAGGAATTTTTCTCTTTCGGTATTATTATAATGTTCTGTCAAGCACCGGCGGAAAATTCAGTTAATTTTATAAAGTCGTAAAATTCAAAGAAAGTTCAAAAATCATAATTATTGTACGTACTCTCTATCCTCACTGACGATAGGAACTACGTACTTGGTTTGATTTATGACCATCAAATATTGCACATTTCTTTAAATCGATAATGGTTTTTAGGTTCTGCAACCCATTTTGGAGGGTACTTTGCAATAGATATCACCTTTCAATAGACATTTGACCGATCAGTAGATTTCATCACCGTTCTGCCGACGACATGAAACATGGCACAGGTATGTTTGTTTTCATGGAGAAGTATTTTACCCTCTGCAGGCCGCTGTATGGTGCTTGATGAAGGGTAACTAGCAATAAGGTCGCAAAAACATCTCGGGCGGCTGCTCCCGCCGGAGGTTCGACTCCTCACTCGGACACGTGTGTGTTTCTGCTGCCTTAGCATAAGTCAGTTCTGTTCATAACCAATAAGATATCTTCGGAGTCTATAACTGCCCCTGGACAGGTCGTACAGCTTAAAACCTTGTTCCGAAATCTATGTCTTCCACGTTACAATCGACTTTCTTTATTATTAAACCAAGTGTTTGTTATTATTAAATTTATATCCGTGCAAAATTCTACGAGACGATTTCCTCTTTTATTCCTTCATTCACCCACTATTTATCCTTCCCTTTCTTTTCCTACTTCCAAATTTCAGTCCCCCGACACAATTAAGTTTTCCTCTTCCTTAACTGTCTGAAATATTACCTGTACCTCATCATACATTTCTTAGAGCTCCTCGTCAGCAGAGCTAGAAGGCATATAAACACGTACTACTTTAGTCGGTGTTGGCTTCATACCTACTGTGACTACGATAGTGCGAACACTACACTATTTCTAGTAGTTTACCCACAATCGTATTTTCTTTTTCATTATTAGACCTACTCGTAATAAGTCCTACTGATTTTGTATTCACATCCCTGATTCACCTAGCCAGAAATCCTGTTCATCTTTCCACGGAACTTCACTAATCACCACTATATCTAACTTTATTCATTCAGCTTTTTAAAATTCTGATCACACTACCAGATTAAGGAATCTAAATGTCCAGGCTCCAACTAGTAGAATGACAGTTTTGTTTTTCCTTATGATGACATCATCCTGAGTAGTCCTCTCTCCGGAATATTTTACACGAAAGGATGCCATAATATTCATAAAGTACAGCTGCATGTCCTCGAGAAAAGTAACAATTGCAGTTGTCCCTTGCTTTCAGCTGATAGCATTAACTGTATGGCAAAGCCAGATCAGGCATAATCGACTGTTGCTCCTATATCTACTGGAAAGGCCGCTGCCCCTCTTCACACGTTTGTCTGACGTCTCCACAGATACCCCTCCGCTGTGTTTGCACGATGGGTATAGCTATCTGTTTCGCTACTGCGCGCAAGTCACTCCACTCGTCTATGTCGGTGGTTCAAGGGGTATTTTTAATGAATAAAAATTACTTTATCTTATCTGCCACATATGACACTATTTCTGATTATTTTCATTCCGCTGTAAAAGTCAGCGTTATTACACTAATGTGGTGTAGTTACTCTGCACAGATAATCCGCAAGAGTTGGTTAAATGGTTCCACATACCAAATAATATTTGTTATTTACCGTCCAAGCCATGCCTGGGTCCATTTATAATGACCACTTCGTTGACCAGATGTAGTAGGAGGTAAGATAGTCTAGGACAAAGTTCGGTAAACTAACTTGCAATATTTTGATAATGCGATATTCTGTTAACAGTTGTAGTTTTATGGCATTGTTTTCCGTTGATTGAAAGGAAGTAAAAATATTTCCTTTCGATGGTTATTGTTTTTTTCTGCCAGAAAACGGCTAGTAAAATGCTCACGTGGGTTACGCGAGAGGCACTTAATAGTTCAAGAAGTGCTTATCGCTACTAATACGTATTTAAGTAGCAAGTTAAAAGACCGGAGTTTTATTGAACATCTCGTACTTGAGACCGGTCATTTCCGAGAACTTCCATCTAGGAACTTTGGTATAACGTCTGAGGACTTCCTAGTAGTTGCGACACAGGGACGAGCAATATGGGAGCCCTTTGTCAGCTCCTGCTGCATCCTCGGGCCATCGTGGCCTCTCTTGTGATCCTCTTGTCAACTTCCACGCCGTAAACTACCTAGACGGCGGATAGACACTCCACAGCAGAAAAGTTTCCAGTGGAACCTCCACCACAGGAG
The DNA here is from genome assembly GCA_026315105.1 of Locusta migratoria. Taxonomy (NCBI): domain Eukaryota; kingdom Metazoa; phylum Arthropoda; class Insecta; order Orthoptera; family Acrididae; genus Locusta; species Locusta migratoria. Next base: position 514,250,702 of record CM048744.1, read on the forward strand.
GTGGTCGCAACCGCGGGTTTGTAGCTTGTTGTAACAGTCCACAGTATTAAGCAAAGCACACTGCGATCGACGGACTAACTGTACGCTCCACTCGCCCTATATTGGAATTTCGTAAGATAAGCTTTTTCAGAAATTTTGGCATGTTTTGAGTAAGAGTAGGTATATATTGGTGGTAAATATTATCAGACATCACGGAATCGTCAATTTAGCATTGGAGGGAAATGTCAGGGGTTAAAATCGGCCGTGGTGGAGTAGCCGAGCGTTGCAAAGCTCCTTGCTGCGGGGCGCGCGGTTGCTCGCCGTCGGAGGTTCGAGTCCTCCCTGGGGGATGGGTGTGTGTGTGTTGTCCTCAGTTTAACTTAGTATTAGCACAGTCTAACATATCCAGTCGCGACACTCACTGCTGTGAAAGTTGTTACCAACTGACAGTTGCAACGAGACTAGCGCTCCTAGCGGTGGGGCAGCCGCCGTAGGAGTGAAGTTTGTTTATATTTATTTGTATTCGTAATCAACGAAATAGTTTTTGTAGATTTTACGTTGCAAGCATTAGTAAAATATTAAGAGATATACATAACACGGTCATTACTGTAAAAACAGCCGAATGTAACTGATTCGGAGGTGTAATGAACAACTTCATCATGAACAAATACTTACGAATATGTTTTATTCTGCAGCTTATTCCGCTGAAAGTAAGTAGACTATAAACATAAGAGAAACATAAATTTCTATTATCGTGTGTTCTTACTACGACAAGAGTTTTTTGACGCGTATCAATTAAGTGTGTAGTCTAATGATTCGCACATTTTTAGGCTTCACTCGTCTTTCTGATACGCGCACATTCGTATGAGTGTCATTACTTTAGCTTAAGAAAACAATTTCTTGCCGTTTGTGGTTCAGTTGTTGCAACGATTGTGGAATTGGGTTCTTCTTTGTTGAAAACAATTTTTATTCAAAAATGTTCAAATGTTTGTTAAGCTTATGGGACTTAACTACGGGGTCATCAGTCCCTAAACTTACAAACATCAACTATCTTATACTAAAGACGCCACAAATATCCATGCCTGAGGGGGGATTCGAACCCCCGACCATAGTGGCCGTGCAGACCGTGATTGAAGCGACTCAGTATCCTCGGCCACCGCGGCCGGCCAATTTTTATTGCTTTTTTCCGTTTTCTTGCCAGGTCTGTTCGTTTTTCCTTCAGCTACAGCTGTGGTGGCTCAGTTGGTATGTTAAATACTGTAGCTATTGAATTCTATATGCGTTTCCTACGTTCCACCCTCATCGGTTTTACTGGAATTGTAGTGAAGAAACCTTAACGTTTCCGAGTAGAAAAGCAACGCCTTTTTGCCAAAGGCAGGTCTTCCGGTATTTCTTAGCCATTTCTTATTTTTAATAGAAAATATTAGTCAGCAAAAGCCTGTACGTTACAAGATAATTGTAAATAAACTGTCCTGCAATGTACCGTTTCGTACTTCATCAGGGATCTCAGAAAACCTAATAAAGACAAAGATCGATCTAATTTTAATTTACTACTTATTTTTATGGCGCTACAAACGTTCCCTAGCGTGAAAAATTTGTAAAAATAAATATAAACGATACTAATGGCACTCATCCAATACCGTATTCAGAAATGTTGCTTTCCGGCCGCTTAGAGCGCTGCTGTCGTAGTGTATAACGAAAATCTGCGGGGAGAGAATGTGGTATTAGTTTGTAAGTTAAGTCCCATAAATTTACACACATTTCAACATTTTTTATTTATTTATTTTTGTTAAAATTGCAGACGGAGACCGAGAGACGAATGGAGTAAGCAGTTTCAAAATGATGTAGGTTGACGTTCGTATTCAGAAATGAAGCTTGGAGAGCTGTATCAAACCATTCTTAGGACTTAAGACCACAACAAGTACAAGGTGTTTCTTGGAACTCCTTACGCTCAGCGCTCCTTCATTTGGGACGTATTGGTACGAAGTGGAAGAAGTATTATAATCGTCAAAACTTATGGTTTATTACTGCCCATTCTGGTTTCTTATTTACTGTCTGTGTAGTACATTCCAGTGCTCTTATTCACTAGGCCATCAGTTAAAACTCAACAACTTATTCTGATACTCTGAGGAAATTTAGAACTTGCACAGACAAATTAGGACTTTCACACCTGAACTTCATAGTATATGTCAGGTAAATGTTTTATTTCTCCCAATATTTCAAATAACTTTGATTCTGAAAATGTCTTTTATATTTCAACTATAGGACTTACAAAAATAAGAGATTTTTTATAGTCATGGTTATATTATTATTTTACTCTTGTCGCAACAGCGTTTATGTGCTTTGTGTTCTCCATATTCTTTGACAACTTTCTTTCTAAACACCTATTAAGCACTCACACAGACGTTGAACTACAAGCAAGGACAGGAAAATCACAGGGTAACAGTACAAGAGGGCATCCTGGTGTAGTTTTGCCAGAATCCTGGCTTCCCATTTAGGAAAGAAGTTACAATTGCATATGGCTGCTTTCAACTTCCGGTTAGCAATCTTCACCTCCACTAGCAATTGACCGACACCAATGTGGTGGGCTATTTGCTTGTGGAGCCGCCAACTTCTCCTTGTTCTCTTTATTCACTGTAGGGAAAGGTTTGCCTTCCAGTGAGCGTTGATTCTTCTCATCATATTCTGTGCAGGTCTAACGACATCGTACATACAGCGAAGACCTAACGCGTTGCTTGGACAGTAGCGTCGCAGCACTGTGTTGACAGCGTGTGATGTGTTAGTGGCACCAAGATTGATGGTCCACTCCTAAAGTACATCTTTGTCGTGTTGTGTTGTGTCACGAGGCCCGGATGGACTCTGCAGCCTACAACAGCAACACGTCTGTCGACCAGCCAGGGTTCAGAGCTCGAGCATCATGCCACGCAGTTGCGTGCACTACCACTACCTAACTACGTTGCCCATTAGTTACCGAGTTACACATATCGGATTGTACAGAACATTCACCTGCTATTATGATTATGATGCACTGTCAATTGCTACTTAATGACCTCTTCTTTCTGGTAGGTTCTGTTGTTTTACTGGTTAGTGGGACAATGCCTCCAAGGACGCTGCAATGATCTTGTTACTGTTTGTTTTTTGTCATATTCCCGAGAGTACGAGGTGCGTCTTCTTAAGTAACATGAGCAGCATTTTCTGATACCACATGTTACTGTTCTGAATAATCAGTCCCCTTGTTCTGTTAGTAGATTTTTTCCAATGGTGTTCTATGTAGTTGTTGTGGTCTTCAGTGCGCAGACTGGTTTGATGCAGCTCTCCACGCTACCTTGTCTTGTGCAAGTCTCTTCATCTGAGAATACGTGCGGCAACCAACATCCTTTTGAATCTGCTTACTATATTCGTCCCTCGGTCTCACTCTACGATTTTTACTCCACAAGCTTCCTTGTAATGCTAAGTTAACAACTCCTTGATGTCTCAGAATATGTCCAACCATCTATCCCATCTCTTAGTCAGGATATGCCAGAAACTCCTTTTCTCCCTCATTCCGTTAAGCACCTCCTCATTAGTTACGTGATCTACCCACCTAATTTTCATCATTCGTCTGTAGCACCACATTTCAAAAGCTTCTATCATCTTTTTATAACTCCTTATCGTCCACGCTTCACTCCCATACAATGCTACACTCCGGACAATTGCTTTCAGAAAGGACTTCCTAACATTTAAATTAATATTGGATGTTAACAAGTTTCGCTTCTTTAGAAACGCTATTCTTCCCATAGCCATTCTGCATTTTATATCTTCTACCTTCGGCCATCAGAAGTTATCTTGTTACCCAAATAACAAAATTCATCTACTAGGCCTACTTGTATCGTCTCATTACGTAATATAATTCCTGATTTTCTAACATTGCATTCCATTACCTTCGTTTTACCCTTGTTAATGTGTACCTTATATCTTCCTTTCAAGACACTGTCCATCCATTCTATTCAATTGCTCTTCCAGATATTTTGCCGTCTCTGACAAAATTGCTATGTCATTGGCGAACAGCAATGTTTTTATTTCTTTTCCCTGCACTTTAATGCCCTCTCCAAATTTCTCCTTCCATTCCTTCACAGCCTGCTCAATGTACATATTGAGGTGTTCTATAGTTACTCTTAATTTTTTCATCAGTTAATGCCACCAGACGTAAACTTGTATATGTCGTTTTCTTCTGCAGCACACTGCTTCTGAAACTACTTTTCTTATTGAAAATTTATATCTATTTCATGTCCGTATTAATTTAGGGGGAAAAAAATCTGTATAGCTATAATACTATGCTCACTAAGCATATCGACACAGAGTGCGTTGCTCATCACGAAGCAAAGCTCGCTGCACGCTGTGTTACGACCTGCCACCTCTCACAGAACGTGACTCTTATCGTGGTTTACGACCAAAGAGCTCTCCAGCAGCAGTTGTCGGAGGCATCTGGTGCGCAAAGTACAAAGTTCATTTACGAAAATGGGCGCTCGACAGATACCTACATAAAATCTGTTCACGACCGTTGAAGGAGGGAATCAGACAGTGATTTTGTAGTCTTGTAATTCACTGCTTCATTTTAGCGCTTTTATATTCATAATAAACATACGTATTTTTATGTTCTACATCTCCTACACTATTGGACCAATTTCAACTAAACTTAGCTGAAATATTTTCGAAGTTCAGCAAACAATCGTTGCGTGATTTAAAACCACCTAAGTCACACATTACATGAGATTATTATGGGTGTCACAAAACTCTGTCGAATCATGCGAGGCTTGTGTAACGAGACTTTACTGCTACAATTTGAAAGCGACAGTACTTTGTGACTTACAAAAACTTTACACATAATTTCAGATATACAAGAAGTGTTTTATTGCTAACAATTCTTAAAAAAATTACGAAAGGGAAGAAGTTTATCACTTACTACGTTTCCGCTGCTCATTCAGTAAAACCACGCTAGTCAGTGCGACTTTACAATTTTTAATATAAAAGATACCAAAGATGCTTCTAGCTGGCTGCAATAATCTCATAGCAGTTGAATGTACATTATTTAATAAAATTCCACTACACGTTTCGGACAAAAGTCCATCCAACTACCTCTTGACCAAATTACATATACGGAATACATAGATTTTTACGTTTGCCATATAAAGCTACGAGATGTTAATCAATATAACAAATCTGAGTTCATGTGGTGTCACATTATATGCATATTGATAAAAATCTATTCAAAAAAAGGTAACGTAAAAATAGCAAACATAGGAGCATCGCGCACTTCGAATTCACGACTCTGTCAAATGTACTACGATTCTAACATGACAAAGCTAAATATCAAACAAGTTTACAAGTTACTAAATGCTCTAAGCAATTATGCCAATGATATTTCATTGTAATAGTACTGAAATTTCATGCGTGTCCTACTCGAGGGCTCAGCATTATAGCGTTGCATCGACAGTGTGAGTCAACTGCTTGCACACCCCAAAGTAAATGGGACACGTGCCCAAACGGACATAAAAAGAACTAGTTGTGAGCCAGAAATACGGCAAGTAGATTTATGAAGTGTATAATAGTGTACGGGGATGTATCTCGTTGTAATAGGAATGTGGAAAATGCAGAACGGTACGTGGATGTATTGAAGCGAGTATTCGTTAAACTTTTGTCAGTATTATCACAGAGTGAGTGCGATTCAGTTAGGCAAGTCTTTCATTGTTTTAACATGCGTAAATTGAAATCGTCTATTATTATTTCAGAGGGCATTTCCGCACCTTTCTGCTAATTTCGAAGTTAATAGTTATATAATTATAAATATGATGACTGTTCTTTTGGACATATCAGTCATCGCATTTATAATTTATTGTAAACAGGTAACAGGTAAATTACATTTTCTGTAGAGATGCACAAAGACGTCCGATCCCTCGCAGAGATACTGATAAAAGTTTCTACTAAATGGAAATCATGCACAGGGAACATTACAGTAATTGTGTGTGGTAAGTGGAAAATTTGCACAGTAGGAGAAATAATTATAGCAGCGTCAACTAGTTAGGCTACAGTTTAGTGTACTATTTACCCTCCGCAGTCATTTAGCCAACCACTAGAAACATATCTCTAAACGGCAACAACAATCTCTTTCCCATGCTTGAACAGCGATGGTTACTGATACAGTTACAGCGCACATGTAGAACAGTGAAAAACGCCGTTAATCGGGAAAGATGAGGGCTTACAGCAGCATGATATATCACATCATAAAACACTAAATAGGGTAGCGTAGCAAACTATGTTTTCAAGCAGACAAACGTGTGTCATAAAAATATTTACTGGTGTAGTGGGTTACACGAGACATTTCATCAGTAGGCATTATTGAATATATTTCTTGTGTGCAGTAAATAATCTTAGTATATCAGAACAGGATAACGATGATCAAGTATTGTCACGGATGAACTGACCGAGACAGTTAGTTAGCAAACAGTACTGTACATTATGAAAGCCGATAACAGAACTGGAAGTAAGTAAATGGAGATTTAGGAATATCCGAATTTCGGAAAATGGTCAAAAAAATTCTGTTTCATGTGTGTGTGTGTGTCTGTGTGTGTGTGTGAGGGAGAGGAGGTGAAAAACTGTAGTACACCAACTGCATAATTGCGGCGAGACGTTTTGCAAAATAAAGGAAATAAGACAGAATGACAACTGACACAAACAATAGTAGACAGAAAGTGGTCGATGAAATCACTACAGACCTTGATTAAAAATATGGAGAAAAACATAGGAGAAATTAGACAAATAAAAACTTACTGTGGGATTATCGCCTTGTTGTGGAAGATTGCACCCAATGAGCTAAAAGAGCAACAGGGAAAGGTAGCTTCTTGCGTGTGAAGGCCAGGTTAAGAGTAATGTACAACGCAGGAGAAGATGCACCTGTTTCCAGTGTGGCCGAGCAGTGACTGTGAGTCCGACACTGTTTATTAAAAAAAGAAGTATAGAGAGCTCAATATTGCAGGGGAGCTTTTACCTCAACAGTCTACTGGAGTGAAGGAGGGGCAAGGAAGTTCTCTCCAGCACAAGACTATGGTTCATCAATTATTAGGGGAAGGAAATGTACATGGGCTTCTTGATAGGAACATGGGTTAGTCAATGTTGAAATGTTTGTGAAGCTTTTCGGACTTAACTACTGGGTCATCAGTTCCTAACTTACAAACTATGACAAACATCCATTCCCGAGTGGGGGAGGGGGGGTAGTATTCGAATCCCCGACGGGGATCGGCCTCGCGCATCGCATCATAGCGCCTCAATGCGCTCGGCCGCTCCGCCGCGGCATTGGTTAGTCCCCCGTTTTGTGGAAATGTACGTCACAGAGAGCCTTAGCATGAAAAAGCCGGACAGACATATCAGAAGACCACGCTGCAAGAGAAAAAAAGTAACGAATTTTGAAATACGATGTATAAGGTAAGGCAATTTTCGAATATTTGAAAAAAATAAACAGATTTAAAAAGAAAAAAAGACTGCAATAAAAGTTGTTGAACTCGAAGAAGAATATGCATTAACTTGAAGCACGACCCCTTCAACACCCCGGGATGTGGGAGAGGGGGGGGGGGGCGACTTTAAAATCGAAATATGTATGTAACTTTCGTATGGAACATTTTGTCCTTTCATGATAGATGTCGCTGTGATCAATATAGATAAAAATAAGTTGAAAAATGGTAATATGTGGAATAATTAGATATCGGACTCTTTCTCTAGGATTAACACTTCCACTTTCAGCAAACAGTTGGACAATACTGTGAAAAGTTGTTACATTTTTCCTCGAAGATCGAGATCTGCAATAAAAAATAGAGGATCTTATTTAAGTTTTCAAAGTCGCTCCCCTCTCGCCACCGGGTTTGATGTAGAGAGAGTCGAGCTTTAATGGATGTCCTTCTTGGAGCGGAAAAACTTTTGTTGCAACTCATTTTTATCCAAAACTTCTGTGAAGTTTGGAAAGTAGGAGGCGAGGTACTGGCGGAAGTAAAGTTGTGAGGCGGAATCGTGAGTCTTGTCGGGGTAGCTCAGTGGTAGAGCGGTTGCCCGCGAAAGGCAAAGGTCCCAGGTTCGAGTCCCGGTTCCGGCACGCAATTTTAATCTGCCAGGAAGTTTCATATCAGCGCACACTCCGCTGCAGAGTGAAAGTTTCATTCTGGCATTTTTATCCAATTTGTATTTTTCCAAACATTTAGAAAATAATGTACAAACGAAATCAAAATAGGCCATTTCAGATGGACATAGTGGCCCCTCATAAGCCTAAATATAGGAGAATGGACAGGAACAACTGGACACTACATCCAGTTACACAGTGTATGCTGTTCTAGAGAAATTCCACTGGGATGTAGTAGACGAGCGTGTACTGAATGTAGAGTTTAAGGTAAACGGACATCAATTAGATTATATTAATAAAGTACAAGGCGTCTGAAAACATTGGAGATATGCAACATGTTAATAAACGGTTCACTAAGTGCCATTTTGGTTAAGTTAGTAGAACGAAAAGAATGTTTAGACACGGTAGTGAAAATGAAAATCATGGCTAATGTGGAGAGTACCGGAACCTCATTGGTCTTAACGAGAAGTAAATACCTACAAAATTGGTATAATGGGGGAGGTTGTGGTGACGGGGATACTGTTGGTTTCAGCATCTCATTAAATAAATTACTTGGCTGATTAAGAAATAATACCTTCCCCGACAAGGAAGTATGTTTTCCTTCTATTGTACTATTACTGCTGTTTAAAAATCGAAGATCGAAAACTTTCGGCGTTTAGTCTACATTATATGTCTATAAGTTTCAATACATGGAGTTCACGGTTACAACCCTGTGTCACCTATGACGATTACTACAGAAATTTCGTTACATCAGAGCAACTGTGAGTGCAGATTTTTTAAGTGGATTATTCTTAAATACAGTCGGGGGTTCGAATGTCCCCACGGGCATGGATGTCTGTGTCGTCTATAGTATTAGCCACTTCATAAGTAGTTTGTAAGTTTAGGTTCTGATGACCGCGCACTTAAGTCCCTTAAACTTAATAAACATTTGAACATTTATTCTTAAATTTTTGTGTAGTTCATCAGATACTTCTTCATTGTTTCTAAGTTTCGGTGTCAATGGTTCAACTATTACCTGTACTACTATGATGTATATGAATAAAGCACCAATTCAGACACTGCTGCAGCGAAAAGTACAATGCGTCTTGACTCTCCCCCCCCCTCCCCGCAGGTGTTCCCAGTGACCGACATGGCGAATGCTGAGGTGAATGGACAGGAGCGACAAAAATGAGCACTGTGACGCTTGGAGTAACCTGTAGTGAGATGACAGACGAGCTTACTCCATGGAACATTCACTACGTAGCAGCGGGATTGAAGTTCATTCAGCAGCTTTTACCAGACTTTCGCCGCACGAACAGGACGCAGAACTACAGACAGATGAAGTAACATACTAATACGGCATGTGATGGCAGCGTGTTAATGTTACATATGACGTTGGATAGTATATTAAGGGATGTAGTGGGACAGATTTGTGAGCCCCTACTCTCCCATACCAGCTTTGTTTTGCAGGAGATGAAAATTAAACATTGCGTATTAATGAAAACGATTTATTAACTGTTGAGTAATGATTTTTATGATATGATACTTAAGCAGAATGTTTTGTGTCTGTTTCTATTTGTTTCATGGTCCATCGAGGTACTGCAATAAACAGGAACAGCTTTGCCGCAGCACCGACTGGCATCACAGAGCTGGCCTTGCGTTATATGACGTTAGCCGACGGTCACGGAGCAGTGGACGCCTCTGCGCCTTCTTTATTGCGGGGCATCGATCGTCCTCTAAGAAGATTATTTTAACATTATTATTCTATGGATGTTCGTCAGTTCCGATTATGTCCTTGTGAATGTAACATTGGATCAGAAGCAAATAGTATATGCTTGTATTGCAAGTGGACCAATAACCATGTGATGTTTGACTGAGGAAGAGTTATAAATATTACATCATCTATATGGAATGCTTTATTATTAATGTGAAATATAAAGATGTGAAAGACTTTTATGATTTTCTACATCTAGGAATAAAACACCGTCAGTTTGAAAAGTTTAAAACAGACTATTGAATTTCAAGACGTATTCAAATGAAACATTAGTATTTTAAATGTGAAACTAAAATATAGAAGGCTGTGGATTTCCGCACGATCGCCAGATTCATGACTGAATTGGTGCTGAAGAGTTTAAACTTTGAATGTGAAGTAACATACTGGCCTTTTTAACTTTCTCCCGCCGGTGTAAGGACCTGTTTGTGTTACGAAAAGATAGAAATATAAACTATTACATATTTTTTTTATATTAGGCGGTGGACATAGACTTCGGAGGGAAGTTCGATGCTACGGTTCACGAGAGGTGCTATGTTGCTAGGTGACGTTAAAAAAAATTATAAATATTTACTTAGCAACTGACTATAAGAGGTATAAACAGGTTTTCTTAATAAGACTGAACCAAATTTTTGACGAGTTTGGTATGATACGAGATTATTTTGACAATTTAAAGTTCTTCACCACCTTTTCCCTTAGTCCCACCGCAGGGAGAGCAAGAAATACGTAGAACCTGACGCTAAAATATATAATCAATAACGTACATAGTCAATAATTCTTTCGAACTATTTAATACCAAATGTTTGTTTTGCTGTAATCGATTAATAAAATTTTAGGTATCGAACTTTAATTATTTTCGTGAAATTTGGTATATGTGTTATCTTATTTGGTGTATTTGTAAAGTTAAACATGATTTTGTGTATCTTGATTGTACAGTATTTTGATGGAAATATTATTGTTATAAATGTAAGAAGATTATGGTCTGGTCCAAACGCATGGCATGAAATAAGATATGTGTAATGTAAATCCAGTGGTACTTCCCCGTTGCCGACGTGGAAGGAAAAATAGGCAGGAACACGGACAGCGTGGCTTAACGGAAGAGTCGAGTGTAGACCGCCAGTGAGTGAGCACATAACTGGGCAGAAAGCGGAGGTTTTAAAATGTATTAAGAGTTTCCAAAAATTAGCCTCGGATGCGGGTTGACTATCTGTTACAGCGTGGCATGGAATTGTGGGCACAATGTAAATTTCTTCGTCGCCAACACAGTGCCACACAGCAAGAGCCACTACTGACGACGATTCGTCTCTAGTTGTGCAATCACGCAACTGCTCGTCTGCAGCACGTGATATTTGATAATGTTATTTTTGTGTCCCAGCCTCGTCGCCTCTTTTGTGTCTCGGTTCCGTCGTAGGTGTCGGTGGCCGAGTGGAATGAGACCGACACAGGAATAAAGATAGCACGCTGGTGCAGGTACGGAGGGGAGCAGCCAGAAACTAGAAACACTAGAGTAAATTAGAACGAGATATATATTGCACAGAATTTATACAATACTTAACTTTTACATAGTACTGCAGAATGTTGATACATAGTTGAGCTAGAGTCCTGCCTAGTGCCTAACTGATAGCCAGGTCTTCACTGGTGCCTATCTGATTACGAAGGTCCTAACTGGTTGCTATCTCAGTCCCAAGTGAACGATGTCGTTCACTGGTGGCCACGAGCGGAGTTGCCGCAGAGGGCGCTCGTGGCTGTCGTCGTAAGAACGCCGCGCCGTGCGTGCATGGCGGCGCGCGGCGAAAGTAGGTGGCGCGCACTTTGGACTTGTGCGACACCACAGTTATGTACTTTTAGAATTGTAACGCGAATGAATCAGACAAAAGTAGTCATTTGTGTGAATAATAAGTGAATTGAAATTAAATTTGTGATAACCTTTGTCTATCCCTGTCACTTACCTAATCAGTGTAAATGTCCGAGTGTCCTAAATAACATTAGATGAAAAATTAAATAATTTTCTTAATTTACTAATTAACAAACTGAAGTGCTAAGTTCCATTTTTGCAGTACATATGTACAGGACTTAATCTCTATCTACGGATGATAGGAAAATTATACAACCCATCCCAGTGCTGCATAAATAAAATGGGTTGGACGCGTTGTCAGGATGGAAGGCGGAGCGGTGAAGGCTTGTGGGTGCCCTAGGAGAGGGTGGCTGAATGGCAAATAAAAGATAGAATTGAAGTTAATATTTGGTATATTCTGAAATACGGGATACATATCAGGACTCGCCCTGGGGACGAATGCAATGAATGAATGCCAGTCTAAAAGGATTAGAAAACGGAAAAGGTTACGGTAATGGTTACGGTTCACACAGTTGGTGGTGGCTGATGCCTAACAGCCGCTTGGCGGGAGCGGACGGCATGCGGCCGTTCGCCCCGCACAGAGGCTGAGCCTCTCGGGTGCGTCTGTACTGTACGAGAACTCAAACTGAAGAGAGAGAAGGAACTGATTCTCGCACCTCTGAGACCTCCAGCAGTAGCACACGTGATCAAACGTGGGTGTCTGCTATTGGCTACACGGTAGCATGGTAACGTCAGTAGTTTCAGCACGGACGCCAGAAGGGTGGCGTGATTTTAGCATCAGCATTCATTACTGGTTCTGGCCGGCTCTGTCCTGCAAGGTGGACAGGCTTGGTCACGTTGTCAAGGCGTATGTCGCGGCAGAAGAACACTTGTAAAACTTAGGCGAAGTTTTGAAATAAAATTTTTGAATTTTTTCCTAACCTGTTTTAGACTGGCTGGTCATCCTGTACATTCCCTCCCCCTTCCCTAGAAGTGGTGACTCACAAAGTTTACATGGATGCCAGACACTTCTGGGAAGAACGGGTTGCCCGAAAGGGGACCTAGTAACTAAGGGAGGATTCTGTTACAATTCCAACTCATTTAGTGTGAGGGTGAGGAGACTTACATGTAGTCACATTTGGTTTTCAGGTAAACAACAAAATTAGGAAATGGCATAACTCTTCAGAAATTTGTAGAACAATGAATTCAATAAGGTGAAAATTTCAAACCATTTAACAGTTGAATGGAATGTTACATTTCAAATTAAAGCTTGTTTCAAATGTTACGTGTCATTACTAAATTCTGTGAAATCAAAGTGTAGACACTGGCCGGACTTAATCAGCACGGGTCTTGCAATAGTTACAGATGCTCCTAGAAATGTGTAGTTGTTTGTGTTGTTTGGCAAATATTAATCTCGTTGTTAAACAGTTTAACAAATGTAAAAATCACACAACAAATTGTATTATTATAAGAGGATTAATGCATCTGGCTAACAAACATATTGGATCACATTACTGCACAAAATTTAAATAAGTTTTCCTTCACTGAATCACGGTGTAAAATATAGTAAAGTAAGAGACTCAATGGAATCAACCCAATGGAAACGGACAAATACACACCATTTTAAAATGCTTATACTCAGACAAAGGCTATGCTTTCCATAGATTAACAAAGAGTTAATAAATTGGTATAAATATAAATTAGATTGTAATTGTAATCTCAGAAAAGAAAGCCATACAAAGAGGTAATATTGGCTTTAACTTAATTAACTGATCAACTATGTTTAAGTAACAAACTTTTCTAAAACCAGTAACATCACTTATTACATAAAATTTTGTGGAAGTGACAAAATACACTATGCAATTGAAAATTAAATTGAAGAAAAGACATTTTTAAATATGCACCAAAGCTGCTTTTATTTAAATGCTGACGACTAGTTTCGGGCTTTGCCCATTTTCTAAGTCACCTATTACAGAGAACAAAGTGTGTTTTACATGAAAATACATTAATATAGTGATGTTATATTGATTATACAGGTTATAATTACTTACATTCATATACATTTATATTTGGTTACTGTTTATGTCACGCTGTTTGTCGTAATTACTTTGGTGTAATTTATAAAGCTGTTGATTTGAAAATTAAATTCGTGGGATTAAAAGTTTTTTCAACAATGGGATAGAAGTAAGGAAGTAAAATATGGAAATAAAACAGAGGTTTTATTTACCTTAGTTCTCAGCATAATCCACAAGGTCTAAAAATATAAATTGGTACATAATGCTTAATTATTCACTTTGAAATATTGGAAGTTAAAAAAGGGAACAATCCTTCCAAACAGGTCATATAGGAACTCTACACAATAACATTACCACTAGATCAAAGTCGCATTTCGAAAGATTATTACACAATCGACCTCAAATGATGCTAACACCAAACTCAATATGGGTGTCTTAACTTTGTATAAAACACAGCAAGAACTAAATTCCTTGAAAAGCTGACAAGTGCAGGAAAAAGGTTATTCTTAAAAATAGTTATAATATTATCTTGGATAAAAATTAAGGTTTTTTCTCCAACATAGCTGCTTTTAATAAACATCTACAATCATTAGGCAGAAGAAGAGTTAATAGTACTTATCACAAAATAAACTGATTCTTATAGAATTTCATAAGGCGTATCACTTGTGAGCCTCAATTAGTATTATTTCATGAATCACCAGTGTTGAGATTCTTCGCGCATAAATGCAGCTTACGGGGCACGGGAACTGTTCGTAAACAAATACAACTGTCAGACGCGCACATAGTTCGTAGCGCGGTAGGGGAGGTGGTAATCAGAAAAGTATAATGGCTGCCTGCGGTAGGCGGGGGAAGAGGGGAGGCAAGTCTGGGCTACACGCATGGCGAGAGGGGAAAGACGCTGGGGACACGTGATAGGCAGGTGGCGTGAGGAAGAGGGAAGTGGTGGAGCGGACACAGCTGATTGCAACTGCCTTGAAAGAGACGGCTGGTCTAACGTCAGGTGACGGCGTATTAGCACGCGCCTTAACAATGCAAGGAAATGAATTCTGGCGGCAATTCGCACAGGTGCACTTAAAATAAAACGGCAGCACAATAACATCGGCTACAAACAGTGGATAAATAAATAACGTATCAGAGATTTGGAAATGAATTTCATTCAGATGATTGGAAAGAAGGTTAAAGTCAGTTTGATACGCAATGGACAAAGATCAGGAAGTTAAAGTACACATTTTAAAATTTCAATACGTCTCGAGGCTTCTATGTATTGAATTTTAGCAGGCACAAGGTTCCAAAACGTTGGCCATTCGTTTTGAGAATCTGTCATCTGCATAAATATCGTAACATAGTAGTTCTAGAATGACAGAATTGTCGATACAGTCTCTAAATTTCTGTTGAATTGACACTAGTTAAAGCCAGAAAACAGGATGTGGATTAAAATTTTATGAAGAAGGAGTTGAAGGGACAAGGCGGGTCGGTTGATTTTAAGAATTAAAAAGCGCGCAATTAATTTTTAATCCTTATAATCACTAACGTCAAATTTGAATTAACAGGCACTAAAAGGTCTCAAAGAAAACAAATGAATATAGCACGGAAAAGGCAGACCACATCCGAATCACTCTAACAATTGGAAATGTAAATGATAAATAATGGTTCGCTGACAATGAAAGCAACAGCATAAACTCCATAAAATAAGGCTCCACATTAAGGATTTGGAAACAAAACGTGATACTTCAAAATGGCGAATAAGAAGGGATAAATCGTTAATGGTAGCAAAATGTTAACTCTACTCACTTAGTGACAGTATAATTAAAATTCTCAAGGATAATTAAGATACTCTAAAAATATAAGTGAACTCTACACACTAATTAATCTTACGAAAATCTATATTATGAGTGACTGGAGCACATTGTAATTGATACTTCATGCTTAATAATGTGGTGCTTTGAAAGAGAACAGGATTTACTAACATCTGATGGGATACTCATCATTACAAAATAGCACTCGATCTCGCTACATTGGATAAGGACAACATCTAACTATTAACACATCATAAAACGTTACAAGTGCCTCTCTTCGGAATAAAACTTCACTTTACTTCTCTATCAGTATTAATAATTATTTACACATCAACTTAGGCTGTCTCTGGCCGTAACAACTGGAAATAACTTCTCATAATTTTCACGTGCGTTGTGTTCCACGTACATTTATTGCCAAGGTACTGACACAGGAAATATAATGGAAACTGCTACGGAAGTTTCGGAATCGGACAAAAAATAGGTGTGTATGAGGTAAACACAGGAGGTATATAGGAATGGCAGCAATAGAAATAAAGAAAAAGTGGTTTTTCTTGGTCTTCTCGCTATGTGCAACAGTTTTCTTCTTTAAACTTCTCTTACGGATATTACGCTCACAGGCGGTACTCTTGACTCACCATGTGGCAACTACATATAGGCGCCATTACATCGGCTAAAACATTACTCAACTTCAGCTGCCCTCTGGAGGGTAACAGCCTGAAAGGCTTTTTACTTGCACGTCACTTAGGGTGCAGTAAGGATTCGGGTATATCTCTAAGGCTATCTTATCACATCTCAACCAGGCTTCTCTCCGGTAAAACATTTTCGAATCAACAAGATTCACATTTCGTGCCCTGAAGCACACTGTCGTCACATGCTTTGGCAACCAG
The DNA here is from genome assembly GCA_026315105.1 of Locusta migratoria. Classification (NCBI taxonomy): domain Eukaryota; kingdom Metazoa; phylum Arthropoda; class Insecta; order Orthoptera; family Acrididae; genus Locusta; species Locusta migratoria. Next base: position 514,267,106 of record CM048744.1, read on the forward strand.
TTTGTGAAAACTACCACTTTCACGGAAGGAAAAGGTCATACTGAAAGAAATACGCAGGAGGGAAAAGAGAAACATGCAGAGAGTAGAGGAGGGAGGGGCGAAAGTTTAATTCTTGGGTTTACAATGTGGTGGATCAACACAGCGTTCTAACGGTTCCAACGGTTTCAGACGCTAGTCGTGTGTACGACTGTTTGTGCGGCTGCAGACTTCAGTCTAAACTCGTCAGCAAATTTGATAGATACAACCACGACTGAAAACTTTTTGTTTGTGGTTTTTCTTTTAAGACCTCAACGCTGGTATTGCGTCGGTGTTTGATCTTAAAACAAAAGCACACATCCTTCAAGATTGAGAATTTCACACTTCTCCCTTGTACCAACGATTTTTCAATTTCTGCCAGACGCGGCTTGGAAGGGGAATGCCTTGCTTTGACCCATCACGTCTGTGGAGGGCTGAAATTTACTTTCATTTACGGCACGGAAAATATTGATAGGAAAGATCAAGGAAAGAGAGATTGTCACACTGAAACTAAGTGGAAGAAATATCACGAACACCTCTGACAACGTGGACGCCAGGCCACATATTACTAGGTTTAGTGAAAAACTTTGTCAATAATCATAAAACTGTGTCATTCATTAGACAGGCTACAAATTGATTAAAAAATGAAACTTCCATACTTCCGGCAATGCTCAAACTTAAATAATACAAGGACAAGAGTGTTATTTTCTACTATAACTGCAACATTAGCTAATCCAGTCACTCAGGGAAAGTTGATATTCAAATTATTCTATTGCGTGGAGGCACCTCGGAACAGAAGGAAATAGGTGATACAGTATCAGTCTGTACTTAACCGTCGGGACGTGGTGTGGCACGGTGAAATACGACAGTGGTGCGCTGCATAACAGGCGGGGGCGGCAGGTGGGCGGCGGGCGATGTGCGGTCGCACGGCGCGAGCGTGGCTTCGACGTGGGCGGCGGAGGCGGCGTGAGCGGCAGCAAGTGGGTCTCACTGCTACGGGTTGCTGTGGTTAGGACCCGGTACGGAGCCATCTTCGTCTGCTTGGCAGGACCGGCAAGAGACGTGTGGCGGCGCCTCATCTGCACAGCACTTGCGGACGGGCGGCGTCGGTAGGCGACGTATGTTGGCGGCGGCAGCGGGAGGTGGGCCGCGCCAACCGGAGTATAGCACTTTACATGCCTTCGGTGGGCCGAAACGGTAGCAAGAACGCGGCGCGTAACTTTTTACGCCTCGTGCGCGCAGGTGAGCTGCGCACGTGGAGCAGTGCACGGCCAAGTCGGCGGTCAACTGCGGCAGGTCGCGCGTCACGCACATAGCGCTCACGTGCGCTGCGGCAGGCAGGCGTGCGGCGTTGGACTTCGCACTCGGCACGGAATGTGCAGATGCAGCGGCGGCTAGGATGTCACGGCGGCGGTGCCGTGCCTCGGCGGGATAGCGGCTGTCTACCAGCCACACAACATAATGTGAACCAAAATTTTGAGGCCACCCTAAGGGCCGAAAGGTGGGTTATCGATCGCACTTCGGACGCCAAATTGTACAGGACTTAATCTCTATCTACGGATGATAGGAAAATTATACAACCCATCCCAGTGCTGCATAAATAAAATGGGTTGGACGCGTTGTCAGGATGGAAGGCGGAGCGGTGAAGGCTTGTGGGTGCCCTAGGAGAGGGTGGCTGAATGGCAAATAAAAGATAGAATTGAAGTTAATATTTGGTATATTCTGAAATACGGGATACATATCAGGACTCGCCCTGGGGACGAATGCAATGAATGAATGCCAGTCTAAAAGGATTAGAAAACGGAAAAGGTTACGGTAATGGTTACGGTTCAAACAGTTGGTGGTGGCTGATGCCTAACAGCCGCTTGGCGGGAGCGGACGGCATGCGGCCGTTCGCCCCGCACAGAGGCTGAGCCTCTCGGGTGCGTCTGTACTGTACGAGAACTCAAACTGAAGAGAGAGAAGGAACTGATTCTCGCACCTCTGAGACCTCCAGCAGTAGCACACGTGATCAAACGTGGGTGTCTGCTATTGGCTACACGGTAGCATGGTAACGTCAGTAGTTTCAGCACGGACGCCAGAAGGGTGGCGTGATTTTAGCATCAGCATTCATTACTGGTTCTGGCCGGCTCTGTCCTGCAAGGTGGACAGACTTGGTCACGTTGTCAAGGCGTATGTCGCGGCAGAAGAACACTTGTAAAACTTAGGCGAAGTTTTGAAATAAAATTTTTGAATTTTTTCCTAACCTGTTTTAGACTGGCTGGTCATCCTGTACACATAATTGATAACTAGAAAGAAATTTTTGCAATTTGTTTACTTCCTAATTAAAGATTGCACTCCATATATCAAATGTAACGATAAACTATTAAAACTAAATTAATTAAAATAACAGTTAATAATTTAAAGCGATAGTACCGAACAGTTGGTAGTCATAAACTGATTGATTGCATCAAATCAGGAGTACACTATATATTTTCTCTCCAATTTCATAAAAGCTAATTTAATTTCAATGGCATTTGGTAAAAGTGATAAATGTACTTTAAAGAAACTGCAAATATAGTTAATGGTGCTTAAAATTAATGAAAACAGTGGGAAGTACACTATACAAGTTTCAGAGCTACCACCTTATCTTTAGAAAATCCATCAGTAAAATTTCCGTAAATTTTTTATTCAATGCTTAGGGTAGTTAAATATGGGTTTGTGGTTGGTAAATTTGTGTAATTTTTGTGTGCAATCTGGAAGTGACAACTATGGTCAACTAAATCTAAAATTCTTTCCAAAATGTTCAAAATGTTTGTATAGTCTATGGGACTTAACTACGGGGTCATCAGTCCCTAAACTTACAAACTACTTATGAACTATTTACGAACTAGGACGACACAAATATCCATGCCCGAGGGGGGATTCGAACCCCCGACCGTAGTGGCCGTGCAGACCGTGACTGGAGCGCCTCAGTCCCCTCGGCCACCGCGGCCGGCGAAAAATCTTTCCTTGTTTGATCACGTGACCATATTTCTTCCATATTCAGGGATATATTTAAGTACTAAATAAGTGGTTTGGTTTGCCTTGTCTTGCATATTGCTTTCCGTAGAGATTATAGTGTTTCTTATTGGACCATAAATCTAACGCTTACTACTTGTTTGTACCTAGTTGTTTTAATGTAATATTTACAACAGATTGGAATCAGGTCATGAATAACAGTTCGATCATTTTATTGCTTAATCAGGCTGGCGACCGTATAAATAACATTCAGTAAACTCATCAGTACTTGTTCACAGCATTTTGTTACCGTTTAGCAAACAGTCTGTCCAAAGGCCGATGTAAATGAAGAATGTCTTATTCTTAGGGACACACGCGGTCAAATAAAAATGTCCCACTATGGGTTGTACCATTACGTTCGGTCAGGACGCGGTTTTATCGTGTTTGGGATGATTGGTAGTTAGACCCAGAGGTAAGAGGTTACAAGGGGAGAACGGGAAGTAGGAAACCATGGATTACTTTCAGCTTGGCCCGACCTTGGTACTAATCCTGACGTGCTGCCTCTAATAATTGCAAAAATGAAATACCAACATTGGAACTGAGTTCTAGAATTAGCAAATTACTTGCATAATGGGAAAAACCACTGAGCGAACACTAGAGAATTGGAAATTCAGTGGTTAAGAGAGACGGGGGACAATGCAGCCAAGACAGAGGTTATGGTTAATGATGAGATTTTTGGCTAGTCTAAAAGAGAGCCATATAACCTGTCGTGACCGGATGGCACAAAGTTGTGTGCTCAACTTTGAATATGTGGTTCAGCTCGACGTTTTGTTTTTGACGAAGTACATAAGCAGCTGTTATTATATTTAATTATGTTGCCTAGCGGTAGATAAGTTTTATAGACTTGGTAATGGGATAATGTCGTCCCTAAACGTGTCGTGCTGACATATAAAATTTTATTATTGACAACTGGTGGGAGAGTTACATTAATAATATAAACTTAACATAGTAATTACTAAGTAAAATCACAAATGTGAGGTTCAGGCTGTTCTTACAGTACTGAAAGATTATCCTCTTTCCCCGTGATGGAATATTGCCACGAGTCGTCCGACAGCACGCGGGGTGCAGTGGTTAGCATCGTAAATCGCTGTGCTTGCGGTCATCAGTTCAAATCCCACCAGGGGCAGAAAAAATATTAGTTCTTTGTATTTACTATATCTGGAATGTTCAACATATTTCTTGTGTTTGATGTAAGTTCCAGAAAGTTCTGTCTATGTGTAAATTGTGGAGCACTCCAAGTAGGAGTCAGTCTGTACTGAAGGTACGCTAGTGTTCGCAATAAACGTGTTCTAAGCGTAAAGTGTAGTGCTCTGTTAACGACTAGCCTTGGAATTCTGTACCACGTGCAGTTTTCAACGTGACAATATTAGCTTTGAAATCTAGTTCACCGTTGCGTAATGATATCCAATACTGGTTCTTGATGTGAGTGGAAAAATTCAGTCTATTAGCCTCGAATTAATTTAACAATATACCACCAGTATTACGCCAGTATCCATACTAAAAATATTCTTCATCAGAGGCCTGGTAAAATTATTCACGAAGAGTATGACTTCCAACGAAACAGATACATGTCACTGTCATTCTGCTCCAACTAACTGTTTAACTACACTTGCCGGCCACTGGACGTGCTGTTTCCATTTTTTCCCATCACTTTTCCTTGAGACAGGGATGCCCCTATCTTATTATATACTTATATAATTAAAAAAAAAACGTAACCTCTAAAACATTATAATTTACATAACATTTAACAAAGTAAGTGTTACGAAGGAAAGGATGATTACACTGAATTTATAATTTTCAGTAGCCTAAAATACGAGGGTCGTCAACAAAGTAAGTTCAGTTTCTATCTGCGGCAACGCTATGATCGCAGTTCCAAATATGCGCTCCAGTTACCCTGTTTACATGAGAAGACGTGCGCCATTTTCAGATCGCTGCTGCCGACGTGTCCTTTGTAGTGCTTCTTTATAATGTCAGCCGCAATTGAAAATGCCGCCACACGTGATATCAGATCTGTGATTCGTTTCCTAAATGTGAATAAAGTTAAACCAATGAAAATTCATCGGCAAATCTGCGAGGTTTACGGACAAAATGAGGTGAGTGATTCAATGGTTAGAAAATAGGTCAGCTGTTCAGTGAAGGACATGACCAAATAAACGATGAAGAACGAAGTGGACGCCAGTCTGTTGTTACTGATGAGATGGTTCACGCAACTGAAGAGAAGATAAAGCACAACCGTGACATTACACTTAGTGCCATTGCTACGGATGCCCCGCAAATCTCACGATCACAAATTCAAGAAATTTTTGCTGAAAAACTGAAATTTCGAAAACTTTGCTCACGCTGGGTACCAAATATTCCTACTAAATAACACAATAAACAGTTTTTGAGACGCTGAAATGAAGAGGTCGATGGTGTTCTTTCTTGGATAGCCACGGGGAATGAAACTTGGATATCGTACGACATCACTGGAAAAAAAACGCCAATTTATGGAATGGAGGCACACTTAACCCCCAACGAAGGTTAAGCCTAAGCAAATCTTGACTGATCGAAAAGTCTTGCGCACCGTTTATTGGGACAAAAGGCAGTTTGATGATTGATTTCTTACTACGAGGCCAAACATTCAATGCACATGGTTACTGCGAGACCATTAAGAAATTGCGCCGCGCAATTACACGACAAGTGCCGAGGATTTCGGTCGAAATGTGTTGTTTTTGCATGGTAATGCCCGACCTCAGACGGCGAGTGTGACGAAACAACTCCTACTGGAATTTCACTGGAATGTGTTTGATCTCCCTCCGTACAACCCGGACCTCGTTCCTAGCGACTTTCACCTGTACTTACACCTAAAACCCGTCCTTGGTGGTCAAAGCTTCAACGATGAGGACGAGTTTCAAAAACATGTTACCACATGGTTGAATATGCAAGTGGCAACCTTCGATGAAGAAGGCAAATAAAAGTTTGTGCCACAATATGACAACTGCCTACAAAATTTAGTAAGATAGGTAGAAAAGTAGTTTAACAGTTGTAGATTTTGTACAATAAATAATTTTCGGTATCTGTACACGTTTGTTTTACATATCCAAAGGGAACTTACTTTGTGGACATATCTCGTATACGTACTAAGATGATAGACTTAAAAACGTATACAAATTAAAAGTAATTGATATGGAACAAGTTATACGAAGATAGTATACGAATTATGAAATTAGGTACGAGATATAAATTACGATGTCACATGGACCCTGTTCACAACAAAGAAACCAAAGTGGCTCCTGGTCTGAAAAAGGTTGGGATCCACTGGTTTAGTGCAGTACTAGGCTGAACACCTTAAAATCCTGACTGCCGGCCGTGTAAACCATTCCATACCTTTGAATGCCAGGAAGTAAGCGGAGTTGCACTTGGTTTCCTTACCTACAGTGGTGCATAAAGAATTATCTGCTCTCTGAAATGAGCAAGAAGGTCCCTTTCCACGAAACGAAAAGAAATCCAGGATTGAAAACACATCATCTGATTCACATACAACTCTGACGCCAAGAGCCCCACTAAAAACGTCTCTACAAAAAGTCTGTATAAGTCCACCTCTCTGTAGACTCACTACGACATGTTTCTGTCTTGGCTTCCTCTCAGTACTGTCAGAGAGAATATTTTGCGATTGATGTACCTAAAAACAAAGAAAACGTGATTGTTCAGAAAATCGTGAAAAAAAACCTAGAAAACAATTCGTTCCAGAATCATCAAACTCCAAATACTCATTAGAAATTTGACGCAATTCTTCTTGCACAAAAACTGGATCATCGTCTGGATTGTCGATTTGTCGTCCTCACTGTAATTATGAATAAAATTGTCTCAAATTCATGCAATATTTCGTCCAGTGTAAGAGAGCGTGAAGCCATGTCCGTTCATTGGCGTACCAAGTGAGCGGACGCCACTTTCAAAAAATGTTCAAATGTTTGTAGAGCTTATGGGACTTAACTACGGGGTCATCGCTCCCTAAACCTACAAACTACTTATGAAGTAGCTTATACTGAAGACGGCTCAAACATCCATGCCCGAGGAGGGATTCGAATTCCTGACCGCAGCGGCCGTGCAGACCGTGATTTCCACGCCGCAGACCTCTCGGCCACTGCGACCGGTGACGCCACTTTCTACCTGCCCCGTTTCATTCAATGAATGTGACCAATCGGCCGATTGAGAAACGAAATGTACAGATTGGATTAGATTAGATTAGTTTTTCGTTCCGTAGATCAATGTTGAGGAGATCCTCGTGGATGTGGAACATGTCAAAAACAAAATTTACATGCTGAATAATAGATAATACTAATAATATAAATACAGATACAAACATTTTAAGTGTTTAAGCAGATAATATAATAACACAAATATAGTAAGTATAGTATATATAGTATAGTAAGCTGATAATATAATAATACTGATGTAGTAAGAGTACCGATACGTGTATAATTCGGTGCAATTTAGAAATTCACTAATGGAGTAGAAGTTGGCACTAGAAAGTCTTTTAGGCTCCTCTTAAACTGATCTTAATTTCTAGCTAATCTTTTTTTACTTGCTGGAAAATTATTGAAAATGTGTGTTCCTGAGTAGTGGACCCCGTTTTGAAGTAAGCTGCTTTTAAGTCCTTGTGTAGATCATTTTTAATCCTAGTATTGTATGTATGAACTGAGCTGTTTGTTGGGAAAAGGGATATATTATTTGTGACAAATTTCATTAAGGAATAAATATACTGAGAGGCAGTAGTTAATATACCCAATTCTTTTAACAGGCTTCTACAGGACGTCCGTGAATTTACTCCACAAATAATACGTATTACACGCTCTTGGACTCTGAAGACGTTTGACTGACTTGAAGAGCTACCCCAAAATATTATACCATATGACATCATGGAATGAAAGTAAGCGAAGTATACAAGCTTTGTTATTTTTATGTTTCCTATGTCTAATAACACTCGTATTGGAAATACAGATTTGTTGAGTTGTTTCTGCAGTTCTGTGGTGTGCTCCTCCGAACTAAATTTATTATCAAGCTGTAATCCCAGGAATTTAATAGTGTCAACCTCTTCTATCTGCTCTTCTTCATACTTAATGCATATGCCGGCGGGAAATCTCTTACATGTTCTGAACTGCAAGATCTATAGGCTGACTGAGACACAAAATTTTTTTTACTAAGTAAGGCACTTAATATAGTCTAGCCGGTCAATAAATTTGATTTTTTATTTAAAAGCACGAAAATACGGAAATTTCCGTATCCCATCAATTGTCTTGATTGGCAGTGAAAGTGTGAATTACAATATGTAAAATCATTTAAATGTTGACAGGTAGGCTTCTTGGAAATGACGGTGGATAAATAAATGTCTTCGAGATCGTTGTCGAATCAAAGCTCGAGTTTCCTCTGTAATAAGTCCACTTTCGAGAGGACAATGATTTTTTTTAAAGAGGAAACGCTGCTTCATTGGGTTAACGGCCCCTGACTGATTTAGTGGGAGTCCACAGTTTTTCTGGCAGACAGCGGAGGCGGCGCCCTGGAATTCGGCGCTCTAGCCAGCGCAGCTATCAGTACCCCCCCCCCTCCTGACTCCTGGTGGGGACTTTTTCGGCCGCGCCTGCAGGTGACACCGCTGGCCAACTTCCAGGGAACTTGGGCCCTCCCCTGCCGCCGTACATCAGCACCACGGCTGCGTCCATTCTGCCGCTTCTTTTGTACATGTTGCCCACTGACAAGTCACCCAGGCGCTGCCGCTGCTTTTTGCAGGAGTCGAAGGGCCAGGCAAGCACATCTGCGTCTGTGTTGAGAAGGTAAGAAAGGGAGAAAGAGATTTAGTGTCTGGGAAAACGATACGGGTGTGAATTCGGAGGGAAGAAAATACCATTCTTTCGTTTTTCCTTCTTGCATTTCCCAGCACCTTGCAGATACCAGGAAACGTTGTATTATTGGCAAATCAGAAAGGTAAGTATCAGATGCGTGAGACAACAAAGGACAACTTTACAAAAGGCGACCGAATGCTATTTATCACAGTTTAAGGATGCAAACACACACATGATAGCGCGTCTCTCCGACATACTTCACTACTTTGGAAAATTGCAACCTTCACACGGGCAATCTTATCTATAAAATGGATGTATCTACCCCCAATTCTCTCACCAATTGTCAGTTATTTAAAATTCTCAAGACGACATATTTCGGGACGAACCTTATCAATTCTCGAGTCCCAAAAATTGAAAATTAAATTGAATCTGTCGTTAGGCAATGTCCACCTTAAAATGTATGCAGCATCGGTGCACTGTCATGCAATAATCTGACATGTTGCCGGTTTGAGGAACAACTAGATCATAGTGCTTCTTCAAACTTGCAACATGTCAGATTATTGTATGACAGTGCACCGATGCTGCATACATTTTAATGTGGACGTTGCCTAATGACTTATTCAATTTACTTTTTAATTTTTTGGACTTGAGAATGCACTAAGGTACGTCACGAAATATGTTGTTCTGAGAATTTTATTAAACAGACAACTGGTGCGAGAATTCTAATTATATGGGACCAAACTACGTTGGTCATCAGTCTCTAGTCTTAAAGACTACTTAAACTAAGTTGAACTAAACTTAGGACAGCACACACATCCATGCCCGAGAGAGGATTCGAACCTCTGACGCGGAAGGACACGCAATCCGTAACGTGCCGCTCCAGACCGCTCGGCTACTACCGCGTGGCTGCGAGAATTGGATAGATACATAGCACAGTTGTGTGATGGCGTCAAAACAGAAAAATCGATGTGTGTATGTCCGATATGGACTACCGAGACAGCTGGCTCAATTTCTATGAAATTAACCAGTTTAGCCTAGTGGGTGATCCTGTGAAGTTTGGTAGCGATCGGGTCAAGGCATTTATTAAAGTACAGTAAAAGATTACGTCTATCTTTTGGAACGACAGAGTCCCCCAAGTGGAAAAAGAGGCAAAAACGCCGCATTGGAGTGGCAGAGAGCTCTAAGCACTTTGCTACGGACCGTGAGTTGATCGCCGTCGGAGGTTCGAGTTCTTTTTCGTGCATGGAAGACGACAGACGGTCGTCCTTCAATATATATTGTCTTAAATATATTTTTTGTATAGTTCTGAAAAGTTATAATTTTTATTTAATGTCTTTAGATTATCATTTTTATATTATCATTTTGTTAAAACTTGAACCCCACTCTTTTCAAGGCTTGAGGAATAGCATCTTTATTTCATGTTTTAAAATATTAGTTAATACTGCTAGGTTTCTCTTATTTTGTTATGTTAATAATTTATTATTATGTTAATTAATGTGGCATAATGTGGCTTCTCCGCTACGCCACTGTCCCTGTGAGAATGTGTACTTGTCTTACTTTTAAGTGGATGTGCGAGAATCTGTAGCTGTCTGAATGTGGGGAGCGATAGCTCCCTTTGCATCGTTCTCTCTGGCTCAGAGTCGATAGCTGCTGAGGCTATAAAAGAGGTTTATACACCTTTGGTTACAGTCCAGTTAACGAGCCTTCTCTAGGGCGAGACTCTCCATCCCCACCACTGCTGATCTTGGATTTTCCGGCTTCCGGTGGTTTCCCGCGTTTCTTGGCCGCTCTGGCTGGTCATTCTATACTTGGCGTCTGGCGAGGTAAGGTTGGTTCTTCGCTTGTATTCGCAAGATGGTAGCATTTCATGGTCTAGCACATGTAACTTAGGGTCGTGAACTTAGAATCATTTTCCAATGGATAAACGTGGTGTATGTGATTCTAGTTGCAGTTTGATAACGGCCTGGTATGTTCAAACCTTTTGTGATCATGTGGTGGCGTATGAACTCTGTGTAAATACTTTCTAGCTTTGTGGGTCCGATTTCTAATAGGTGATATGTTCATTATTTGTACAGTGCATGTAAAAATCTTCTCGTCGTTTCTTTCCATGAGTAATATGTGTTCCACATGGTTGGTTCATAGAACAAAGCGTTCAGCTTCCAGACTTTTTTGTTCCTTGCCCATAAGGCATGTAACTATGCGGGTATCTTTTGATTTCCACTAATATTTCGCGATCACATCTCCCCTCCTATTTTAACTTCTCTTTTTCTTCTCTGACTTGTAGTATGCACTCCACCTTTGTCAGTAATTCTCTCTGAACCTTGTACAACCCCCTTCAATAGCTTCCTTATGTAATCTAAACATTTATATGGGTTGCATGTCGTAATTGTTATTTTTAATTTTCTGACTTTCTAATCATTTCATTTTTGTGGTTTTTCTGAGAAAGGACCTCATCCGTCTCTGTAATAGCCCCCTATCGCGGATAGCTGTATTTCATTTTCTTTATTTTTCGGAAACTAAATTCATTGAATTTTATCGGTTTTCGAAGCCACGTGGGTCTGAGTCCAGACTTTTGCAGCTAGTCGCCTGAATTAACGCCACTTCTCATATAAAACCAGTACCTAGATCGATTTCTAACCGACTGCAACTTAAGAATCCACCGTGAATTTGTATAATGAATCCGATTTTCAGCCACTTCATCTTCATTGGAGTGCGTTCATGTAACGTAGCCGTGTGTCCCCGTTAGTGTGTTTACTCGTGGTCCAATTCAGATGTAATTTACCTTTTATACTCACGCACCATCGCGAAACAGGCACGACAGACCAGGACCAGCTTCAAAGTGTTTTTGTATATTGTGTTTTGTGCTACCTCCAACTTGCTGAATTTCACCTACGATAGCGGCGTCTGCTTCCGCCTCGTCCCAGCACGCTGGTTTTGGTGAGTTTCGCTGTGGCATTGCGTGTGTGTGAAAGAATGAGTGTTGTTTGTGAATCCTTCCCCCCAGTAGCGTTAAATCATGTATAATTTAGGTTGGGCACCGGCCACATTAATCCATGTAAGAGATGCATTTTTCTTGTATTAACAAAATCGGTTCCACATTTTGCTTATTTTCTATCTGAATAAACAAGTTTAAGTTCAGCATATCCTTAAGTTGCCTATAAATGGTAGTTTTAGAGCACCTTCCCTCTTTTATTTAATTTTTTTTCACAAGTGCTGAAAATAAGCTTAGATGCAAATTTTCTTAAGTCTAAATTCCGTTGTTTTCTTAGCCACCTTTCTAAGATAACTTTAATTGTGGTGGCTTGCTTATTAATGTCTGTGTGTAATAACGTGTGAGCTACTATGTATATTAACCACTGTAGTATTAACTTCCCTGTTATTGAAGTAATTTGAAACGAGTCAGTTCTCAGTTTTGGCCAGGTTTTATATCAGGGAGAAACCGGTAGTTCACGCGGACCTCATTTGCTAATTTTAGTGATAGAACAAAGCTCTTGTTTCGTACTGTGGTCGACTTTTAATATATATAGGGTGTCCCAGCTATCTTGTCCACCCAAAATATCTCTTGAACAATAACAGCTATTGGAAAACGACTTTCACCGGTATCAATGTACGGCTGGGGCCCATGAATGTACATATTTGGAAACATTCTAAAACGAAAGCAAATTTGTTTTTTAACACAAACTTATGTTTTTTAAATGGACACCCTATACTTTTTCTTCAGCAATCCATAGCATGACAAATCACACAAACAATAGCGTTGATTGCATCGCAATATTCCAATTACATCCCGAGATATTGCGAAGCGAAGTTGACGCTTCAAATACGCGAAACGCGTGGCTAGCGCACGTCCTGGGCAGCATGGGGTTCTCGCCTGAGTCTCTGGACGTGCGCTAGCAGCGTGTTTCGCGTATTTCAAGCGTCAACATCGCGTCGCAATATCTCGGGATGTAATTGGAATATTGCGATGCAATCAACGCCATTGTTTATGTGATTTGTCATGCTATGGATTGCTGAAGAGCCGGCCGCGGTGGCCGAGGTGACTGAGGCGCTCCAGTCACAGTCAGCACGGCCACTACGGTCAGGGGTTCGAATCCCCCCTCGGGCATGGGTATTTATGCCGTCCTAGTTCGTAAGTAGTTCATAAGTAGTTTGTAAGTTTAGGGACTGATGACCCCGTAGTTAAGTCCCATAAGCTTAACAAACATTTGAACATTTGATTGCTGAAGAATAAATATAGGGTGTCCATTAAAAAAAAACATAAGTTTGTGTTAAAAAACAAATTTCATTTCGATTTAGAATGTTTCCAAATATGTACATTCATGGGCCCCAGCCGTACATTGATACCGGTGAAAGTCGTTTTCCAATAGCTGTTATTGTTCAAGAGATATTTTGGGTGGAAAAGATAGCTGGGACACCCTATATATATTAAAAGTCGACCACTGTACGAAACAAGAGCTTTGTTCTATCACTAAAATTAGCAAATGAAGTCCGCGTGAATTACCGGGAGTTTGGTCCAATAAGTTTACAAACATTTGACATTATGAAGAGCCAAACGCCGTTCTTCTGTAACAACAGTACTGCCGCTTGCAGCGCTAGCGGCACTTCAGTAGATGTTAAATGTAAACTTTCACGGCTGAAAATGTCAATATTACTAAAGTAGTCCGGGCTATTATGGCGTGTTCTTATGGACTTGTTACTAAAACCCAACGTTTCCTCGCAGTCAGTAACGAGCCATGGTATGTTTCGGACGTACAATTGAGCCACGATCCCCCTTGAGAATTTCCTCCGCAGATGGAGACGAAACGTTGGGTTTCAGTAACAAATCCATAAGGCCACGGCATCATAGCCCGGAAAATTTAAGTAATATTGCTTCCATGATTGTTCATGATGAATCTTTTCAGCGAATAAATGACTATGTGAATTACAACAGCACCCATTAACTAACCAAAATTTCATATGTGCTCTCTCTCTCTCAGCTAGAATAGCAGCAACTGTGCAGTTCGTAATTTTTTTTTCTACTGAACACGTCATAAGTTGACAACCGCATACACGTTCACGATTAAAAAACAACGTTTTCTTCTATATGCTGCTAAAATGCTGCCTTGGTGGTGTCTGAATGGTACTGTGGAAGACTCTGATATAAGGATGTTCCGATTCGAATCTACTGACAAGCTTCAAAAAACTTACGGGTATGGAGGCAGGTTTCAAAATCGACAGATATTTTGGCAGGAGACCACCTTGCCATTCTCAAGGCGAAACTGCAGTGACGAAGCAGTGTGCACGACCTTTAAACCCTCGGTTATCAATGAGTAAACGGAAAAGACAACACACAGCGAGCAAGCAAGCACACAGCTCCGACACGAACCAACATGAAAACGATCATGATATCGATAATAAACATCAGTTCTCGACGGATGAGGTCGGATTAGTTTTGTCCCCATATATATATATTTTGACAAGTTAGAGAGCAGGATCCCAAGCGAAATTTAAGCAAAACCCTTCATTCCTATTCATAAGTTTGTCAGCTAGTTTTATTTCTGTCGCTTCCTTGATAACACAATCCCAGTAGCTGGAAGAGCATGCCAGAATTCCCGTTTCGTTGTATTCCATAGATTGACCTGTGTCAAGACAGTGTTCGGCCACAACAGATTTGTTGGCCGTTGTAAACGTATGTGACATTTATGTTCGATACAACGATCCTCTACAGTCCTAATGTTTTGACCAACATATAACAATCCACAGCTATATGGGATACGGTAGACACCCGCCTTGCTCAAGCTGAGATCAGCCTTAACGGATACCAAGAGTGCCTTAATTTTAGAAGGTGAAGGAAACACACATTTTACATTGTTTTTACCCAAAATGCGATCAATCTTCTTGGAAGTGCTGCCAATGTATGGCCACTGACGGGGTGCCGTTGGGCCTAAGATAAATTAATATTGCAGATATTTAATAAAAACGGAAAATAGCGAATGCTCGTCCATTTTTGCAAAAAGTTTTCATTTAGATGGTGAACATCTTTTGTGATATTTCAGCGCATTAGGTACTACATAAGTCTCTTCATTTTTTTTTCCATTTCAGTCTGATTAGTAGTCTACCCAAATGTATTAACGTTAATAAACTCAAACTTTCAGAAAGCACTTGCTTGTTGTCGAGCATTTTGCTTCTGGCGCTAGAGAACGCTTGTAGAATGTCCGCATGAACTGTCTGTACCACTGACTCGTCGCACGCGCAATAGACATACTTCCTCGGATATTGACGGAATAGCGACGCGTCACGGATATTCGGTGTCAGAATAGTGCTAGAACAAGATAATGCACTGCTTGCGTAGATTTTCCCGGCTTAGTAACTGATAATATTTATCTCGGGTATGCAGCCGGATACCGTCGTCAATCAGACACGATATTTCAGCAGACCAACTGGCTGCCATCTTCAGGTGAGAGCGCAGAACACTAACTCGCCGGAAACTGATAAAGAACAAGAAACAGCAGCCCCTTTATATACGGTTGACGACCCACCGCGCGTGCGCGAAACCAAAGTAGAAGCCACCTAGGCGCAATAGAACCAGTAGCGCGCCGGTGGAGAAATACGGCAAAAACGATGGGTCGAAAACAAGACTAGTTAAAAGAAACAGCAGGTCGAAATGAAGACCGTTGTTGCTTGATGTCAGATAAAATCGGGTTCCAAGTTTTACTTAGTGGAAAACCCTCGTCCCTATTAATAATATTATCGGCCATACGAATTTCCATGGATTCTTTGAGAACACATTCCCAGTAGCGGGAAGCAGGAGCAATCAGTTTAGTTTCATCGTATAACATCTTGTGTCCCTCATTCAAACAATGTTCAGAAACAGCCGACTTTTCAGGTTGGAGCAAACGAGTATGACGGTGGTGTTCCACACACCGATCCTGAACTGTGCGGATCGTTTGGCCAATGTAAGTTTTACCACAATAACACGGAATGCTATGAACACCGGGTTTCCTCAGTCCTAAATCATCTTTGACTGACCCAAGGAGGGCCCTAGTCGTTCTCTACCTCCATAGTAAATTTAATATTGGGATGGAGACAATTAAAATGGTCTAAAAAATAATTTAAAGCATCCATACCATGAGGCCAAACCATAAAAATGTCATCGACGTATCTCCAAAAACAGGTAGGCTTAAGAAACGACGTCCTTAAAGCCACGTCTTCAAACTCCTCCATAAAAAGGTTTGCGATTATGGGGGAAAGAGGACTCCCCATAGCCACACCGTCAGTTTGTTCAAAAAACTTATCATTAAAAAGGAAATACGTCGAAGTCAGCACATGACAACATAACTTGACTGTTTCATAATCCAATATATTAATAATTTAATAACAATGACTCTTCAAGAGGAACCCGGGTAAAAAGGGAAACAACGTCGAAACTGACAAGCAAGTCTGATAGACCAAGACAAACTGACTTCAGCCGCCGAATAAAATGTGACGAGTTCAATATGTGATGATCACACTTTCCAACATGAGGAGCGAGAACAGAAGCTAAATATTTGGCCAAATTATAGGTAGGGGCACCCAAATTGCTCACAATAGGACGAAGAGGAATTCCATGCTTGTGAACCTTAGGTAGGCCATACAATCTCGGAGGTCTAGCAGCTCCAGGGCGAAGTTTCTTAACAACATCCTCTGACAAGGAACTCTTCTTTAAAAGTAAAAGAGTCTTCCGTTTATACGTTCGGTGGGATCATTATGTAACCAACGATAGGCTGAGTCATCCAATAAAAAGTTCATCTTGGACACATAGTCTCCACGTGATAGAAGAACCGTTGCGTTCCCTTTATCGGCCGGAAGGATAACCAAATCCTTATCCTCTCTCAAAGACCGGATGGCCGCCCTCTCACTACTAGAAATATTGCTTCTAGGAGGAGGTGCTCTGCGAAGTTTGTAGGCAACCTCTTGTCTAATTTCATCATCCTGATCTTCTGGAATACGAGACACCGCTTGCTCAATAGCACAAATAAATTCCGTAATAGGAACAACCTTGGATGTGGGTGAAAATTTAAACCTTTTTCCAAAACAGATAATGAAGCGTTGTCCAGTTCCTTATCTGTAAGATTGACAACAACCCGCCGACGGAAATCGTTACCAGAAATTTTCTGTTGAGTGCAAAGTCGCTCAAATTTTGAAAACTGTTTGCAAGCAGCAACCCTCTGTGCCGAGTCGGAAAAGGCTCAAGAAGCACTATCAACCCACTCCCATGACGCGGCCGAAAGCCGAGAAATACTGAAATGAGCTCTAACATGGAAATTAAGCTTTTCCGGACACATGTTCACATAACATATTTTCTTTCTTTGTATGTGACGAATGTTTCCTGAAAGTTTGGCCGTACCTTTTTGTAACACCCTGTATAACAATCTCACATTTTTACATTATTTCCTTACAATATGTGTCTTAATATATTAAAATATTCTTTGAAGATATAATTTTTCTTTTAAAGTATGACAATTTTTCAGAATTTGTCTTCAGTGTATATCTATGTTAGTAAGGCCTGAAGATGACTTTGAGACACCGAAACTCTATTTAATTAAATAAAATGTTAAAATTACGTCGTATAGAATGTTTCCAGAAGCAACAGAATACTCATAAAATAATTTATTTTACGAAAAAAATGTGGTGTTTTCTGTCAAGTCTGTGAACAGGACTTCAAATCAGATTTGTTGAAGGGTGTCGTTGATTTTTGAAAATTTTTCTACTGGGCCTTAACTTTACTACGTGACAGAACAATATATGAGAGTTAGAAATTAAACAATGGTAACACTGCTGTCAAGCCTCTATGCAATGGCATCTACTATTGTTGCTGATAGCACAGGTTGTTTAAATACCTACCTTTCCTCCGAGCTAATGGACTCGCCCGTCCCATGTCATCGGCGTGCGTACAATCGAGAGAAACACAGTCACTTGTGAGCGAGCGCTCTAACGTAACGGTGTCACTATGTTTTCCAAACAGGAACACTGGAGTTGGGACAAGATTGAACAAGCCAGAGGTTGTATATCTCGTCAGGTCTTCAAGGTCTTCAAGAGGCGTACGGGGAATCGACATTCCCGTACAGAAGAGTGGCAATGCGCGGGGGAGACACCGCAAGCTGTGGCTGCTCTGTTCAGTCAATGGGAGTGCGACGTACTGTGCCATCTACCATACTGCCCGGACTTAAGTCCTTGTGACTTTTACTTGATTCCTAAGATGAAGGAACCACTTCGTGGCATTCGCTTCAGAACTGTTCTAGAGATTAGACAGGCAATAGAGCGCTGCATTTGCACCATCAACAGAACAGGCTCTGCTAACGGTATACTACGCCTTCCATATCGGGTTCAACATAAGGCTTGTGACTACTTTGAAGGACAATAACAAGTGAAAAGAGGTAAAGCTTTTGTATTAGCTGTGAATAAATATTTGCCACCTTTGGAGTTACAACCCTCGTATTTAGGTAGTATGCACCAGGACGTCATTCTCTGGTCTCTGTCGTCACCACTATAGGTAACTTTCTCTCAGATTTCCGTTGTCATATATGTTGGAGCGTAACCGATACATATCAAGAATGCATGAAACCAATTCCTTTCTTATCTCTTCTATCCATATGTTATATAACTGGTACCTTTCATTACATGTTTATCCACGATTTATATCCGTTTTCTTTCCGTTTATTGACCCACTTTAGGTTACGGTAGTAACACTAAAAGTGGGAATTTGCGATCGTCTTTTGACAGCTCGAAATTTAAATGAGAATAACGGCTTAACCATTCATCTAGCAAGAAAATTGAGAAACCGAATTTGTAGAGCATTGCTCTCATGTTTTCTTTTTCTTTTTTTTTCATGACTCGTATCGTTTCAGAGATATTTGCAAAAATTACGGCGATTTTGGGATGTCTATCTGTCTGTCTGTCCGTGACGTGTTCCCTGTTTTCAAAACGAACCGTTCAACCCATCTGCACCAAATTTTACAGACATAATTGTAGGCCGCCATAGCCCAGAACCTGCCTTTTCCAAATTTTTCGAACAAAAAATACGGTAGTATACAAAAAAAAAAAAAAAAATAGCCGTTTGTAATATAATTGTAATTGCAAACGAACCGTTCGTCTGACACAAAAATTGAATAACCATTGATAGAGGGGAAACTTCTCTACAACTTGGCTCTATTACGTTTTTTCATATCTTGCATCGTTGCAGAGGTATTTGCAAAAATAACGCGATTTGACGATGTCTGTCTGGCTGTAACGTGTTCCAATTTTTTAGGTCGAACCGTTCAACCGATCGGCACCAAATTTTACAGACATAATTGTTGGCTACCAGAAACCAGAACCTCGCTTTATGAAATATTTCGGACAATAAATACGTTAGTAATACCAAAATAAGCCGTTTGTAATGTAATTTTAATTGCAAATAAACCGTTCAACTGACACGAAAATTGAATAAACGAATTTGTAGAGGAGAAAATTCTCAACAACTTTGCTCCGTCATGTTTTTTTGTTTTCTTTTTTATTCATATCTCGTATCGTTTGAGAGAGGTTTGGAAAAATAACGGAGTTTTGACTCCCTCCATTGAATTAACGAAAACCAGCCGTTCGCAGATGTCACGTGACATTCCTCTCCCAGAACTCTCCCTGGCATACGCCATTTTGCGTTGCGGATTTGATGATTTTCTTATTGTAACTTACACGTTGTCATTTCAAAGTAGTGGCGCACTGAAGAATTAACAAAAAAAAAAACGTCGTTATTCGTACGATAAATGATAATCTAGTGTCATATTAGCATCAGTTAACAACGGCCAGCCGCGGTGGAGTAGCCGAGCGGTCTAAAGCGTCTCGCTGCGGAGCGCGCGGTTGCTCGCCGTGGAGGTTCGAGTCCTCCCTGGGGCATGGGTGTGTGTGTGTTGTCCTTAGGTTAGTTACCTAGGTTTAAGTAGTTTGTAAGCTACGGACTGATGACCACGCAGTTTGGTCCGATAGATTTACAAACATTTGAACATTTTGAACAACGGCCAACAGTATTATGAGATAAAAGAAAGCAACTCATAACTGTTAGCCGCAGCGTAGTGGGCAATGTGTTCGACTGTGATGCTGAAGGTTAGTGGTGCAGAATCCCCCACTACCTAAAAGTTTTCATTCCTAAAAGGGTTTCAGACACTCTTATTAATTAATCCTTTATTATTTAGATTATTATTTTGGTCCAAAATTTTTGCAAAAACTTATAAAATTACAAATCTAAAGTGGGCCGTAAAACACGTCAGTGCGATTATTTTTTTCTTGTTTGTTTCACCGTATAATTCGGCGTCATAAAAGTGGCCATCCTCTGGCACTCAAATGCTCGCCTTTATAGAGTTACTAAAGAAAACAAGTACAATTTTTCATTCCGATACCGACCATTATTGGAAAAGTCTACTGTGGGCAGCTGTAATGAGCACAACAGAAGAGCAGTAATTGCGCCGGGCCGCGCGCCTCTGCCCATTCCGCCCCGTGGCGTCTGGGCCGAGTACGTTACTCGAAAAAGCCAGGCCGGAACGCGGAACGCTCCAGCGAGTAGAAGGCAGCCCAACTCCCAAAATGCAGACGCCCGCCTTCCACGGTCGACCGCGCGGAAGACCACGCAGGCTCGTTATACAGGAGCGCTCCATTCTGCCTACCATGCTGCCAACTGTTTTCAACTCCACGCCGGGTTTACTACCCAAGAGAAACACAACGTCAACATTCTTGGCAGCCATATCGTGATAATCGATGTCCTCTATGGTTACTTCCTAATATCACATTACTCACTATGATTAGATGACCATATCGGGTTATCAGGTGCACCCGGCGGTGTAAAGTGTTTTCTCCAATGTTGATAAAACTCATCTGGGTATTGGACCGCATCGTCAATATATCAAATATTTCACCGACGTTTCGGTCACTATTGCAAGCGGCCGTCTTCTGGGTGTTACGTAACACCCAGAAGATGGCCGCTTGCAATAGTGGCCGAAACTTCGGTGAAACATTTGATATATTGACGATGGGGTCCAATACCCAGAAGAGTTTTATCAACAATGACAACGGCCGCGGAAGCCTTCGTTTACATGTATTCTCCAATGTTGATGTGTTCCAAGACGAAATCGTATCTCTTCATACAGCTCAAATATGTTCGCACGTTTGTAAAGCTACGGGACCAAACTGCAATGGGCGTCAGTTCTCAGAATTACAGATTACTTATACTAAGAACAACGCAACACACCCACGCCCGAGAGAGGAGTCGAACCTTTGACATGGACCAGCCGTGCATTGCGGAGACAAGCGCCTTGGAGCGCACGGCCATTCCCTCGCGCCGAATGCAGCTCTTATCAATGCGTGAAATGTCTGTGACCACAAGAAGAAATTGTTGCATTTCTTCTAACAAATCCACGTCCACCATCGTTGGCATAATTACACTGGAAATCTTACAGTAACTTCATTTATTCATTCTCAGACTAAATCAGTGTCTACATCTACATAATTTCCCTGCAAATCTCATTTAAGTCTATGGCAGTGAGTTCATCGAACCCATTTTAAGATATTTCTTTGCCGTTCCATTCTCTAATAACGCACGGAAAAAAGGAACAGCTAAATCTTTCGGGTTGCAACCTGATTTCTTTTATTTTGTTATGATGATGTGTATCCGTGTGTAGATGGGTGCTAACAAAATATGTTCGCATTCGGAGAATGAAGATCGTGACAGGAATTTCGCAAATAAATTTCGCAGAAATGTATTACGCCATGCTTTTAATCATTTCCACCCCGACTTCTGCATCATTTCTGTGATTCTCACACACCACCATCGCGATAGTGAAAATCGGAGTTCCTATTCACTGACTATTCCCTACATCCACCGTCAGTCCCAGGTAATGGGGATCCCATAGAACAAACAACTGTAGTATAGGCAGTTTATATAGTGCAACTGTTGAATTTTCTAAATGTTATGCCTATGAAACGTAGCCTCTGGTTCACCTTTCCTACGAAATTTTATGTTCTCACCAATTAAAGTTGCTTGTTATTGTAATTCCTATCATATGGTATTGGTTATGATACTGCACACTGAAACTAAAGAAACTGGTCAAAGGCAAGAAAATACGAAGCGGGACTAGTCACGTTGTCGAAGGCATCTTGCTACGGAATGCGCGGCAGCTCCTGCCTGATGTTCGAGTCTTCCCTTCCATATGTGTGTGTGTGTGTGTCTGTTGTCCTTAGTGTAAGTTAGTTTGTAAGTTTATGAACTGGTGACCACTTAAAAAATGAGCGTATGGCTTTCTTGGCCGGGAGATCCCTTGCGGGATTGTTCGGCCGCCTGAGTGTAAGTCTTTTTATTTGACGGCGCGTGGGCGACTTACATGTCAATGATGATAAGATGATGATTAGGACAACGCATATCGTGGGGATGTCAAGCAGTTGAGTAATACTGAAGCCGGCGTCGTCAAAGTGTTTTGTATGCGGTCTCTTTTACAGACGAAAACCACTTTCAAAAATGTTCCCAATAAAGCGGAATCACCCACTCGCCTTTCACCACGAGTATCCTTATATGCTTGTTCCATTTCATATAGCTGTGCAGCGTTAGGCTTAGATATTTTTAAGTGACGCGACTCTGTCAAGAACCACACTTCTAATTCTCTATTCGAACATCACGGAATTGTTTCTGCTAATCGTCTGCATCATATTACATTTTACTACAGTGCCGTTCCCCCTACCACTTTCAAATTTGGTTCAAGTCACCCTGCATACTACTAACGTTATGCAATGACGACACTCCTGTACACCACACCATCCTCAGAAAACAGCGGTATATCATTTATATGGACAGAAAATAATAGCGGTCCTATCACACTTCCCTGGGGCACCCCTGACGATACCCTAGTCTCTGATGAACACTCGCTAACGAGGACAACGTACTGGGATCTGTTACTAGTCTTCGATCCATTCACATAATTGGGTGCCTATTCAATACGCTCATACTTTAGTTAGCAGTTTGAAATGCGGTACTATGTCAAGCGCCTTTCGAAAATCGAGCAAGCAGTCCACCGGTTGCATTTTATCGAAAGATCACAAGATGTCACGAGAGAAAAGTTCAAGCTGAAATTCGCATTATCGTGCTAATGCATGGACAGAAGCTCCTCCGTCTCTAGGAAATGTACTATATTAGAACTGAAAATATTTAAAAGAATTCTTCAGTCACCTGATGTCAATGATATTGATATGTAACTATGTACATCCTTTCTTTCGCATTTATTACACATGGGAGTTATCTGCGCCTTCCCCAGTTACTTGGAACTTAGCACCAGATCAAAGATTCGCGATTAATGCAAGCTAAGTAAGGGGGCAATGCCACAGAGAATTCTCTGTAAAACCGCTGTTGTTTTAACTTACTTATTTTATATTTCGACTAAATGCTATGTCGCACGTACTATTTAACGTCCGGTAAAAAAAAAAAAAAAAAAAAAAAAAAACAAAAAAAAAAAAAAAAAAAAAAAAACATAAGATGTTATATATGTACTGGTCTACGGCCGCTGCTCCATCGGCGGCCGCGGTGGCCGAGGGGACTGAGGCGCTCCAGTCACGGTCTGCACGGCCACTACGGTCGGTGGTTCGAATCCCCCATCAGGCATGGATATTTGTGTCGTCCTTAGTATTACTTAGTTCATAAGTAGTTTGTAAGTTTAGGGACTGATGACCCCGTAGTTAAGTCCCATAAGCTATACAAACATTTGAACTTTTCTGCTGCTTCTTCCTTGCAAGACGTTATGTGAAAAAAGAAAAAAAAAAGCTAATTTTACGATAGTATGTCTACATACCATGTCATAAGAAATCCTCTACCACTGCCGAATTAGAAATTCCCATTTGTCTTGAGCCAATCATCATACCCCGTTCGAATGGCGTCAGCTCGCAACAACATTGCATGTTACATGTCTTACATGGTCTCCTACCCTCCCGCAGCTGGCGTAGTGGGAGGGTCGTGAGCAAACCATACACGTACGCTCTATGTGCACCACAATTCTTTGACATCTGCTAAGTCAGTGTAGATTACATCGTATATCCTCATGAGGATCATATTCTGATATGTGAATTGCTCATCGACATTGAGACTTATGTACCGCAAGCAGGTACCGGTGGATGTAATATTGATAGTGAGTGAGCACAGTCTTGGCGCCCTCTGGTCGGTGTGCAGAAACCTCGTGGATGTGGCCCTGGGCGCCCGCGGCCGTGTGACGTCACTCCATGGCGCTCGCATCGACAAAGCGTCTTCACACAATGGCCGCCCTCCCCCTCCCACGCCGAAGCCCGCAGAGCTCCCGCAAGCCAGCCGGCGCGGGCGGTCGCGGATTACGGCGGAATCACGCACCGGAGGCTCGCCAAGCCACGCCGACGCCGACGCCGCTACTCTGCCCGTCGGCTTCCCGCTGCCACTACGCGACCAGTCCGCCGCTAACACGCGTAATTCGCTACTGACCTAAAAGTGAAACTACATTGATGATGGTCTCGTACCCTTAATTTCCAGAGCCGTGTCTTAGAACCCACCATTGCAGCAGGAGAATAGCCCAAAATGAATTCTGCATTTCTACGGCATAATTGATTATACTATACTTTTCAACGTCCTCTCTACGAGGAAGCTTTCTCTATAAAAACAAGACGTTCCTTAAACTAAAATGAAATCTATCCTCATTCCTTCTCTCAGCGTCATTAGAACATCAATTTCATCATTTCTCTCGATGTTCAAAGAAAGGTACTGATATGGTGTTGCACATTTACGAAAGAACAGTATTAGTTGACAGTGTAAATTTTACGAATACGAGATATTTATACGTATCTACTGTTGCAGGGTATTGATATAAATTCAGCGGAGGAGTTGTAAATTCGTACTGGACCGGGATTCGCAAATAGTCGAGAGCTTGGGATCTTTCTAATTCCTAATTTCACGACTTTTCATTCAACCATTCTTTCGACATATCAGAAAGAGCAGACACGTATGGTTTTATGAAATGTCGTAAAATTAGGAACTGGGAAGATTACAACATCTCGACTATTTGCGAATCTCGGTGCAGTAGAGAGAGCAGACACTATATCTCTTTGTATGTATATAGCCGACAGTCAATTGACAATTTCTGTGTGCATACAGAAATTTGTTCCATGTCTTGTTGGAATACAGTAAAAAAAAAAAAAAAAAAAAAAAAAAAAAAAAAAAAAAAAAAAAAAAAAAGTGAGATTAAGGCGTCCGCTGGCCCGAAGCGGGAAAACCGGGTTCCAATACCAGTGCAGCAAAAATTTGTATAACATTTGTTGCAGTAAACTGCTTCAGCCAATTTTTGTAAATATTTCGTATCGTAAAAAATTTCTTTCTCTATAAAGAATGAAAGCCCAAGCTATATATTCTTCATGCATCAGGAATAACCGTTAAATCTACGGTGCGGATTGCTTGCGATCTCGGACTCCTGTGACCTGCAATATTTGCGGTTTTTCCTCCTTCTCTACGTTTTTATTATTATTATTATTTTAGTTGAATTATGTATATTGATTCAGCTTTATCTACGCCAGCGTCTTTTTGCAAATACATGACAAAATCTTTTCTGAGGCCTTTAAATAATTTAAGAAGTAAATCATGAAAAAGGTGATGGAAAACAGGTTTCATTACTTCTAAAAAACAGTATCCCTAGCGTTTAATGACCAAGCTATAGCATTTGGCTTAATGAAGCTAAGATTAAAGAACAACCAAATGCTTCTCCTGTCACCTGAAAGTACAGTTACATGTAACTTTTCAACTGGAATCTCCTATTAATTGAAATTACTATATTTCGCTATTTTGAACGTCGTCCCACGAAACATTATTACTTGGCCTTTGACTGCAAGTGATATCAAATTCTAGAGATGGAGTTAAAATGGTGTACTTCCTTCTTCTTTCCGACCATTGATAAACCAATTGCTTTTCACTTCATGGTTTTTAGAATATGAAGATGTTATTCCAATAGCCTCAAACATTGGTGTTCAAAATGGTTACCGAACATTCATATACTTTTTATATCGTTTCTTTCGTGGTGCCGCGGTGGATTAGACGAGCTGTCTAAAGCACCTCGCTGCGGAGGGCGCGGTTGCTCGCTGTGGAGGTTCGAGTCCTCCCAGGAGCATGGGTGTGTGTGTTTGTCCGTAGGTTAGCTTACTTAGGTGTAAGTAGTTTGTAAGCTACGGACTGATGACCACGCAGTTTGGTCCGATGGATTTACAGACATTTTTTTCTTTCGTGGTCCTTCCGTGTCACTGGCCTTTTCCTGTCGCCATCAGCAAGAGTAAGACGAAGCTACCGAACAGCTGGAGGATGGGGCTATATTGAGTCCTTTATAGAAGTATATTTTCCATACCCACGTATTTAAATAGTTTGATTTCCGGATATTTAAAAGAAGCTGTACATTTCATTACATTGCCTGTTAGTTTGGCAGAGAAAACGGACGCCTTACATGTAATTGCATGTATACTAATCTTCAGAAAGGAAACAGAAGGACTAGAAATAAGAAGTACATATGCACAGGACATGTTCATTGGTATGTTCTGAAGAAGTACAGTGTGTACATAAAGTACGGGAACATTTCCAAATACTTATTGCGCAATAACCAAACATTGTACAGATCTTCGTACATACTTCATTTTGAAGAGAAACCTCTTTATTATTATTGTTATTATTATTTACCATGTATACCCCAACAGCGTAGTTTCGTAATTTGTCGATAGTCAGTGCTACTTGAAACTTGCGTTCGGGTGAGAAGCGAGCTTTCTGTGTGTTGGAGTTTGATAGAAACTTGTGTACTCTAGCTGTTCAACGAATGTTTAGAACCAAGTGCGCTAAGAAGCCACCAAGAAGGAGGGCCACTTACCAGTGGCACAACAAATTCGTTAAGAGGGTTGCTTGTGGCCGGCAAGAGAAGCGGACGTCCCAGTGTGGGTAGAGTTGCCAGATTGAACTCGAGGCAGGCCCGGAGAGAAGACGTGCTCCCTCCCCCTTGGCCAATGACTCACCCCCCCCCCAACCCAACCAGGATTGTCGTCTTCTGCAGAAAATTGTTTCGGCAAGAAATTAAGGAGCGACTGATTCTTCTTTTGTGTGGTAACATTCGCTTTGTGTCTTTCTGATTGTAAATGTTTACTCATAGCTTTCACTCCGTCGTACGTAACAGTAAATGAGATATTGCATATTCTGCACTTACACATACATTCATCAGTATCGACTTTTTGTAGCCACTCTTTATAATTTTCTTCCTGCAACCATTCTTCACGGAACGAACTTAGATATTGTCTCTTCATTTCACTGTTATTACTCACTAATCTGAGTTAATGTAAGCTTGTCTGATCACACACGATCCGAGTATTCCAAAAATTGCCGGTAAACTGATAACAAACAATAAACGAACGAACACAAATAATAGACGTCGCCAGCTGACACGTGTCAGGTGAACGGTTCGTTTGCCGCAACAGTGTTTGCTTAATAATGCGCTAGCTGATTACTACCAACGCAACAATGAAAAGTTTTCGGAGGAAGAATAGAAAAGTACCGTTTTGTTGCAGTGAGAAATTGATATTTATATAAAGTTATTCATAATTACTGGAGAGGAGCCGGCCGGGAATGGCCTATCGCACTGACGCGTCTTGTCACAGTGCGCGAGGCTGCTCCCGCCAGAGGTTCGAATCCCCCCGTAGGGCATGGATGTTGTGTTCGTCCTTAGTTTAAGTTACGTTAAGTTCGATGTATATCGTCGCTACATGAGCATACTACTTAAAAAGCGTCGTAAAAAAAAATAAAAAAAATAAAGAAAAAAAAAATAAAGAAAAAAAGTTAAAAAGTTAAGCCTGGAGATGAGTCATTGGCCCATAGACCCGGAGAATTCATTCCAAACCCGGGCACTCCGGTCGGCGCCCGGAGATCTGGCAACCCTAAGTGTGAGTGAAGTGAATGTGGAGCGCGTTCGAGAGACATTCATGATGAGTCCAAAGAAATCGGAGCGTCGTGCATCCCGTGAACTCTAAATGGCTTCAATGACAAAGTCTTGCGACAGAAACTGTCTATGAAATTCAAATTGCAGTTAGTGCAGAAGCTCAATGACAACGACAAAGACAAGCGTTTTTCGTTTTGTTCGCAGCTGCAACAATTGAATGAGGAATGGGAATGGCATTGTTGATGGCATAATTTTTAGCGACAAAGCCGCTTTTCACACTAATGTGAAAGTGAACAAGCATAATTGTCGAATCTGGGGTACGAAATATCCACACGAATGCACTGAATTCGAGCGTGACTCCCAAAAGATAAATGCATTTTGTGCCTTTCACGTCGAGTCACTGGATATTGCTACTTGGACATGTTGCAGGCTTCTGACTCTTTCTCTCGGTATACCACTGTGCCATGAGTGTTGCCTGTATACAGGGGCAGCTTCATGGCCGGTATAGCTCCTGAACTAGCCTTGTTTGCGACTAACGCTATCGTCAAAAACCAAACTACACTCTAACGATGTTCAAATGTTTGTAAAGCTGTCGGACCAAACTGCGCGGCCATCAGTCCGTAGCTTACAAACTACTTACACCTAGGTAAACTAACCTAAAGACAACACAAACACCCATGCCCCAGGAAGCACTCAAACCTCCGACGGCGAGCAACCCTGCGCTCCGCAGCAAGACGCCTTAAACTGCTTGGCTACTCCACCGCGGCCTACACTCTAACGGTATACATGAAAAAAAGTTTTCCTTTCAAAATGACATATGATATCAGTAAAATGTTTCATTCTTGCAATAAATAATTGAATGTGTTTCTGCATTTAGCATTTTAGTTGCCTCGGTCCAGCATATGCCCAGGTACGTAGTAGTCACAGCATACACCATGGCCCTGATGACTTGTTTCATACATGATTGCATTAGCGCCTGTTAGGCGCGAATGGCGTCCTATGTTATAGCCATCAATGCTGCCTTTCTCTGCTTACAAGGCTGATCTGTGCTGGTTGGACTTGTCACAATGCTGCACCCGTCGTTTCACCACACCCCACATATTTTCCAATGGCGACTTTTGGTGTTCTGTTGATCGAGGGTAAAAGGCTGACACCGTGTTACACCAAGAAGGCACATATTCGTGCGTCAACAAGTGATCGTGCACTGTCTTGCTGAAAAATGACGCCTTGACATTACCTGACATCACAGGTTGTGGAAGCGATCTGACGGATTAATTCTCTTCAAAATTAGAAAGCCAAGATCGTAATATAATTATAACATTCGTATTTGCTGTTGATAATATCACAGTGGCTGACTGTTAAAGACTCTTTAAGAGTCTTTAACAGTCAGCCACTGTGATACTATCAATGACTAGAACAATGACAGCAAATACGAATGTTATAATTTTGAATTCTTGTATAACGACATGTCAAGCTATTAGCTAATCTCTGCCAACGCTTGATAATGGTAAATGACCGAAACCGATAGCACTGAGAGAAAAATAAACAGCTATGGTCAATATGTCGTTCTGCAATATTACGAACTGTTTTGACTGTTTTATACCTTCCACTTTCGGGATAAAATTATCGCTATCTAAAGTAATGTCAATCTTCACGTTTATATTTTAATAATATGATCGGATTTACAGAAATTATAATTATACTGCACTGTGCATACAAACTACTTCCGTATATTTCGGGGACACTTCTCGTCTTCGGAAGAATTCAAGTACGACTCGCGATTCTGCTAGGATATTCATTTAGATATTATAAAATAGACGCCACCTTTGATCGTGCTGATATTATCTTTTCATATTCACGGAATGTATGACATTAACTGCGAATGGGTAAAGTTAAAAATGTGTACCCAGCCCGGATTCCAAGGCAGGTCTCCTGCTTTCTAGGCAGTAGCGCTGACCACTATACCACTGAGAACACAGCGATTATCGCTACTGCATGGACTAGTGAAGCACGCATCCCGTCAGGTAAAAATTCTTTACTTTACCCAGCCAACTATTATTCAAACTCGTAGTTTTATAAACTCTTTCCTGTATTAGTAAGGGCCTTAGGAGTGCCTCCACACTGAAGAAAGGATCATTGTCCGCCATCGGCAAAATGTATATACAGGGTGTTTCACTAAGTGTATTTGCCTCTGTAACTTATAAAATAATACGTGACGAGAAATTTTAATGTGGTAGGTCAACACAAGAAATGTTACACTTTCTGCGGAGCTATGAACATAGTTTATTGTATCATTTTCCAAAGATTTACAACACAAAGATATAATTTTTAAATTGAACAATAGTGTTTTCTATCGTGCATTGGATTCATTGAAACCAGCTGCGTCCAAATCAATTTAAACTACATTCCTATCACTGTTAGTTTGGGAGCTACAACCCTTCAAACTCTAGGGGGCGGAGGCTACGACAGCATAGCTGACTGGCTGGTGGTCATGAGACAGTGGGCCGTGCCCCAGGGGATAGCCACTCGGCCAGTCAGCTACGCTATCGCAGCCTCCGCCTCCGGAACTTTGAAGGGTTGTAGCTCCTAAACTAACAGTAAAAGAAATGTAGTTTAAATTGATTTGGACGCAGCTGGCTTAAACTAATCCAAACACGATAGAAAAACTATTGTTCCATTTAAAAAATTAAATCTTTGTGGTGTAACTCTTTGGAAAGTGTAAAATTTCTTGTGTTGACCTACCGCATAAAAATTCCCCGTTACCTATTATTTTATAAGTTACAAAGGGAAACACACTAAGTGAAACACGCAGTATATAACTTATGCAACATGCCTAGCTGTTGAGAAACTTGTGCGACTGTGACAAAAGGCGGTGGTTGGCTGTCTCATTTTTGCAATGTGAAGCATTTCCGCACATACATTTGGACGTCGTCTCCCGAGGTGAAATGTTTGGTCCTCAGTACCTTTTTTTAAGAGGACCCAACATGACGTAATCACACCAAGAGTTGTGTGGACTGTATGGTGACCTTGAACTTCCCATTTAAATTTCTGCAAGAGTGCCGCGACTGTGTTGGCCGTATGAGGCTTTGCATTGTCGTGGAGCAGAATGACGCCATGGCTGGTCGTTTCTATTTGATCGCATGGCGAAGGGTGGTGATGGTTTGCGAGTAGAGCCGGGCATTCACTGTTGTTCCGTGCTGCAGGAAGTGAATAAGAACGGGACCATCGTCGTCATAGAAGAACGTCAGCAAAACCTTTCCTGCACTCGTGTGGATGGCCATAACTAGTTTTGGTGGTTGTGACCCTGGATGCTTCCACTGCAGACTGTCGTTGTGATTCTGGTTGGAAGTGATAACATCATATCTTCAGCGATCACTAGTGCCAGGAGCATAGCACTGCAAATGAGGAAGGCAGAGGGTCATTTTTGGTGTGCTTGAAGACTCTGAGGCACCCATTGGGCACACAGTTTGCGCAGGTGCTGTCGTTCCTTCGTGATGGTGTGAACACTTCCGACGCTCAATCCGACCACGGCAGATATGGCTTTCCTTGTCATTCGGCGGTCCTGGGTATTTCATCAACCAGCTGGACGACGGAATGCAGTGTGGTGCTCCAGACCGTGCATCATCGTCTAACGACACCCGTCCTTCCCTGAAGCTCTTGTGACACGCCTTGACCCCTGTAAGGGACATTGTGACATTGGTCGATGAACTCTCCGTTCCCCCTACTCCTGCCGTTCTTACAAAACGAACAACACCCCTTTTCTCTTCTTTTGACGACTCCAAGTCATTGTTCACTATGCGGCTGGCAGGGTTGGATTGATGCAGGATAAAAATGTTCCAATGTTTGTAAATCTGCCGGACCAAACTGCGTGGTCATCACTCTGTAGCTTACAAACTACTTAAACTAAGTTAAACTAACCTAAGGACAAACACACACACCCAAGTCCCAGGGAGGACGCGAACCTACGACGGCGATCAACCGCGCGCTCCGCAACGAGGCGCCTTATACCGCTCGGCTACTCCACCGCGGCGCTAATGCATGATGCTGCTATCGTTGTACATTCCGTGACGTGCACGTGTTCTCTCGAAAGACTGGCTGTGAATTTACACACTCTGGTCGGAAGCACACTTCATTACACACACCACGCCTCCTGTCGCATTTCAGACTCCGTCCCGTTTCTTTCTGATCGCCTCTTATACATTCTGTCTACCGTCTCCGTATCCCCTCTCTCTGTCTTTCTCCTCCTCCCCCTCTATATACTTCCTGCCCATACTCCTCTGCAATGACCACGATATCCGCTGGACGTTAAACCGTAGACTTCTTTTTCTTCCTCCTCGTGCTGCTCCTCCTCCTCCCTCTATACATATACGTCTTAGTTCATCTTCTCTTCTAACATCGCCTCCCCTTTTCTGTTTTCATTTGTTCTTTCCCTGGTGGTAGCTGTTCCAAAACATTAAAACAGCAGGAACTTACTTGAAAAACGATGGAAAGCTATCAGATATTTACTCTTTGAGAAGACGACATGAAATAAAGAACTCAATAAGAAAACATTTGAATCCATTTTTCTATCTACATACAACAGCGACCGTTGATGATTTGTGATTGGAAACCAGCGATTACTTGCGAAATAAATTGTTTATTACAGATCCATTTCAGCTACTTCTTAGTTACAGTGTTACAGCATACGACACAGAGTAATGTTTGTGGTGGCTATAGCCGTACCTGCTGACATCCTGCTGCTGATGGATAGGAAGTAGCCGAAATCGATCTGCAATCAAGAACTTATTTCGCGGTTGATCGCTCTCTTATATTTTCAATGTTAACAATACTATCGACGCACCTGTTACTAAAATTGATACATTTGAGCTTGAACGTCCGCAAAATGCTATTACACGGAACACTGTACTTTGTTATACCTAACAGAGCACGTGATCGGTACGCCACAAAGAGTATTTGTACTGAAATCCTAGCAAATTTATTTATGTTAGTTTTAAACGTTTAAAACACTCCGATTTACTTTTTAACGTAATTTGAAGTGTAAATGCCCTTAAAATACTTCATCGTTAACATTACTGAGGTGTCTGTGATGACTCGGCATGCATTTCTGTCCTTCGGTTCGCACTACGCTTCTTCTTCTTCTTCTTCTTCTTCTTCTTCTTCTTCTAATGGCATTTAAGCTCTGGGTGGGTCCTAACCTCTTCAACGAGCTTTCTCCATTTTTCCCTCCCCATCGCGGTTCTTCGCCATCCTCTTCCACATCATCTATCCATCGTTTCCGTGGTCGTCCTCTTTGCCTTCTTCGTCTCCATTCAAAGATCTTTCTAGTCGTTCTGCCAGTATCTGTCCTGAGGGCATGTCAAAGCCAGGCTTTTCTCCTATTTTTTATTATTCGGATGATGTGATGATGTGATTCGGATGAGGTGATCCAGCTCAGCATTCGTTGTAGATCTGCAGATACCGTTGTTATCCTGAATTGCCCAATAAATCTTACGCAAAACTCTACCTTCGAATATCCTAACTGTTCCTCATCAATGCTTGTTAGCGTCCATGTTTCGCATCTGTGTGTTACAACTGACCTGATCATAACTTCATGTATTTGCAGTTTCAGCTGCCTATTTATTATCCTAGAGGCCAACAGTTTCTTGAATGTGTGGAAGCATCCATTACCATTTTAGATGCGCTGTTTCATTTCATTTGACATGGAATTTCTCCTATTAATATTGGAGCCCAAATAATGAAAGTTCTGCTCCTCTTCAAATTGATCACTTCTGCTAATAGTCTTGCCAAGTTGTTATTTTGTGACCTGGAGAAATTCACGTACTTGGTCTTCTTTTTATTTGAAAGACATCTGGTTTCCGTGGTTTCTTTCAACTCGCCTTTTGTCCTCTCTAGTGATACCCTTCTCAGCTAATAGTTGCCACATCATCACCATATGCTTATATTTGGATTCACTTTGTGCCTATGTAATAAGATATTTGGAGCTGAATAGCATTGTAGAGAATGCATCCCCTTGTCTGACTCCTATACTTATGCCAAACCATTTGCTCAGTTCTCCATCCACTCGCACTGCAGTTTTGGAACCAGCCAATGTTGCTTGAATAAGTGAGACATAATTCGATGGTATACCAAGTAGCAGCAAATCATTTAGCACTTGTGCTCTATCACGATTATCAAAGGGCTGCTTGAAGTCGACGTAGGGGTTATATAGTTCGATGTTATATTCGTACGCCTTTCGTGTACTTGCTTCGTCACAAATATCTGGTTTACTGCAATAATGTTATAAGGGTTGCCCAGTTTGATCTGCAAAAAAGTTGAAGGCAGTAAGTACCTGCTTCCCAAGGAAAAATATCTACACAGGAACCTGAAAAATGCCAGGAACAAATGAAGCAAACGAAATAGACCACATACTGATATCAAGGAAATGGGCAGCTGACATGAAAAATGTGCCCACCTTCCGAGGAGCTAATTAGGATTCTGACCATTACTTAGTAGGAGTCAAAATGAAGCTGAAATTAGCTGTTGCTGCCAAAGGAAGTACTACCAGAGTAAAGAAATGGAATGTAGAAAGGCTGAAAGAGAGATCTATTGTTCAAGAGTTCTAGAACAAATTGAAACAGGAGTTACAAACAAAACAGGGTGGAGACCACATAGACAGTGAATGGAACTCTATTAAAGATGCATTTTGACAAATACTGGGGGAAACAAGGAGACTGAGAAACGAATATTGGTATGACGATGAATGTAGACAAGCAGTGGAACAGAAGAAGGAAGAAAGACTGAAATATTTACAGCGGAATACAAGATCAAACCAAGCATTGTATAATGAAAAATGAATAGAGGCAGAAAGGATACGTAGAAGGAAAAAAAGGGAAGCGATAAGGAGAAACATAGAGGAGATCAAAGGAATGACAGTAGAAAATTTGATAAGGGAATTAAAGGAAATTAAAGAAGGAACTCAAGATTACAACGAAAGATAACAGTATGTAACGACAAAGATCGGAATTTAGTGACAAATAAACAAGATGTCCTGCATAGATGGAAGGATTCCAAGAGAATTTTTCGAACCCCCGACCGTAGCGAGCGGCCGTGCAGACTGTGGCTGGCGCGCCGCAGACCGCTCGGCCACTGCGGCCGACTGCAGAACTGTTGAAAACTGGCGAAATCGAACTGTATAAGCGGATCCACAAACTTGTCAAGTTGATATGGAATCCGGAAAGAATCCCAGAAGAGTGGATAGTAGTTATAATTCATCCAATATATAAAATAGGAGACAAGACTTGCTGCTCAAATTTCAGAGGAATTATCCTGCTGAATGTAATATACAAGATCCTCTCTATTATTTACAACAGGTTAGCACCCTATGCAGAAGAGATTCTGGGGGACTATCAATGTTATTTCGCACTAAGCTACTTTACACAATTTCACGCATTTCACATTGAAAATAGCAACTTTGACTATTGAGACACCCATAAATTGCTGTATCGATTTTGTTGGTGATATGATAACAGGAATGTTTCTATTAAAGTAGCCAAATGTCTCGTTATGTAGAGCATTGTTCCATAAATAATTGTTCTAACACAATATCACGTAACAAATTTCTTTTAAAGTAGTCTCTACAACTATATGTCTTCTCTTCACACTTCGATAAAATCTACTTTTTCTGAAGTTCAGATTCCAAATATCTGAACGAAAGAGTTAGTGAACCCGTCTCAGCATTGGGTACCTTGTTATTTCAACTAGTTTGATTTCCACGCTCTTCAATTTCTCATCGACTGATCTAGCAAAATATTCCTTCATTATCTTGTATAAGGCGAATCTAGGAAATTCCTTTTCTGTTTCCAGAGACTGGAAAGCTCAAATAAGAAATAACTAAATAAATAAATATATAAAATACAAATTTGAGTAATGCCGTTGCCAATTTCAGAGGAGTAAGAACTATATTGTATTATTTCCATTTTACAAAAGACTATACAAGGATAAATTTTTAGTTATAGTCAAAATTTCAATTTCATTTTACGGAAATGTAAATATATATATTTAAAAAGTAAGTGTAACGTGTAAATTTGCGTTAATACTGTTTTAATGCGGAAGGAAATGTTGATGGATTTATAGATATTTTCAAATAATATGCAGTTAAGTGATTACAATGAATATATTTTCACTTGCACCAAAATAAAATTTTTGTTTTTATATACTAAGTACTTTTATACCATTGTTGATGTTTGTGTGATTACAATAAACATTCTTATTTTTCACTTTAACGAATAAAATAAAAAAAATATGAAAATAATCTCCTCGACAGATTTAAAGATACTAGTAAATAATGATTCCTATGTTATTATTACTTATACGGACTAGATGTTTAGTAGTAAGCTCATTTTAACATAACCATGCCTTTAAGTATTAGGGAAGTAAGAAGGTATTGTGGATTTTAAAGCGTTATAAATTAAAATGGCCCAAGATTGCACAATTTATTATTTTGTAAATGGGCTCTCAGTGGCTCATCAACCACGACAGTGATTTTGGAGCAGCACGACTAGGCGCAACACACTTTTAAGAATGTTTATCTAAATTGTAGACGATCAGTAATCTTATTTAACTTCGAAATGTTGTTGTTAAATTATAATAACACGTATTTAAATTAATTCATGTGTGCTAAAGAGCTGTTGCATTTCTGTAATAAGAAAATCTTTTCTAAATTCCAACCATCATTGAGATTTAAACTGACAACGCAGTCGGGAAACGCGTCATCTAGCAGAAAAAAGCCGCTCTTCAAACGAGGCTAGGAGCAGCTAGATACGTGTCAGAGTCCTGAAAATTTAGTCATCAACACAGCAGTTAGTCAGTCATTATACATTGTGTTTTCTGCTATTGTTGGGCAGTCTTCAATTTTTCCATTCTTATAGTTAAGTTGCATATTATACGTATGGAAAATGATCAAAATTTATATAAAACACACTTACTTCAGCCAAGATCGCTAGTTAATTTGTTGGTTTCGTTACCGGTTTCCATTAACTATGTCATCATCTTCAGAAATAATTTTTTATGACAATTTTGTCCTACTTCCACTTTGTGACACCCACAAAAGAGTTACTCGCGAAACTGAAATATGAGAAAAATAACATAGTCAAACGATTAAAATTTTCCTTTTTGGCCAGTATTTCGGAGGAAATACTCCACTGTACGCTGGTATGAAGTTAGTCTCACTTCAGTTTCCGATGTTCAGGTGTTTTTACTGCAGACATGACATTAGATAGCATCTACTTCGTTTTACCTTTCTTAACGGCTGCGTGCACAGATTTCGAATTACCAAGTTCCATTTCCTTTATTGACTAATAAAATTCAAAATAGGTATCTCAATTTTAATTTTCACGTTTAGTTACAACGATTCCATCTGTTCCCCATTATATTTTACCACTTATCGACTCACCTAATACGGCTTCTCACTGCTGAAGTCTTTGGAAAGCACCGAACACTTATTAAGAAACTTCCATTTCCATGAATAGCGAAATGCAGTTCAGGGGTCTCGCGATCTACAACAATGAGGGAGGTCAACAAAGCGCGCTCCTTAACGACGCAGTTCCACGAAAATTAGCCTCGTTTCCGCCGCGAGATGCATCTGGAGGCGGCGCCGCCGGCCGCCCCCGCACTGTGCGAAATAGCGAGAGCGCCCGAGGCGCGGCCGTGGGGGCGGGGAATTGCTGCGTGGGTTGGTGGGGGGGGGGGGGCAGTCTGCGAGATGTGCAGTAATGGCTCCCGCAGGGCGCCGGGACGGTCGCAGCGCCGGAGCCAGTGATCTCGCGGCCGCCCATTACCGAGATCCCGTGTCGATATGCTAGCAATGATGTGACGTCACGAGGTGTCACTGCTGCGGTGGACACGTAGCTGCAGTGGTACAAGGACCGAGCAGCACTTCTACTGGGCGCACGGTGCTTGTAAACGGCTATCGAACTCAAGGAAAAGAACGAATATGTACGACATCATTATCAAGATACTTTGTAAATGAAGACATTTAATGTACTGATATGCTACAGTGGCTACATTACTTACAATATTTCTTGGTTTCAGTGAAGCTATGTCACCATTTTCAAGTGTTTCTACATCATCAGAGACATTTT
This sequence comes from Locusta migratoria, assembly GCA_026315105.1. Taxonomy (NCBI): domain Eukaryota; kingdom Metazoa; phylum Arthropoda; class Insecta; order Orthoptera; family Acrididae; genus Locusta; species Locusta migratoria. The sequence goes on from CM048744.1 coordinate 514,305,038, forward strand.
TATCATCTACAAAAAATAAATAAATAAATAAATAAATCTCTTCACAAAATTAAAGTACTGACTCTGTACTAATACAAGTGACTATAAAAATAATAATAATAAATCTATCTAAAACAATGGATTTCCTACATTTGGTTGTTACATATTTCCTGTAATAAGAAAGCAGATCTGGGATGAATTATTATAAGCTTTGTTCGTATGAATACTAGTTTGTTCTCATGACTGGAAATCTGTTCTTATGACTATCAGATGCAACCTTGCGAAATGGTTTCACCAATTTTCTCATTATTGCAGGAGACTGTAGGTTAATATTATCAGAGTTTTCGTGTTTACGGTTCCCCATGTGCCTGCTGCCCATGTGGGATCACCCCTGTCAACTACAGTAATGTTCAAATTTTTGTAAATCTATCGGACCAAACTGCGTGGTCATCAGTCCGTAGCTTACAAACTACTTAATCCTAGATAAACTAACCTAAGAACAACACACACACCCATGCCCCAGGGAGGACTCGAACCTCCACGGCGAGCAACCGCGCGCTCCGCAGCGAGACGCTTTAGACCGCTCGGCTACTCAACCGCGGCACCACAATAATCATTAACCACATTAGCTCTCTGTGCAATAGTAAGAAACGTACTATCTTGCACAGCAGTTATAAGAAGATTGAAGGTCAGTAGGGACTGTGGCACATCAGTACGTTGTTTAAATGTCTTCATTTAAAAAATCTTTTCCAGTTGAACTCCTCATAGACAATGTTTAATGTTACATTAATCAAGAGTTTCGTCATTTTTGTGTACACGGTACAAACATGTGTGTTGTCTTCCACATTCGCTCCTTCCAATAAGTTTACAAACCAAACTCAGTTTAGACGAGATGTAACTATTTTATGATCAGATCGAGTTCAATTTGCCACTGACTCTTAAACTTTAAGGAATATTTTCTTCAAGAGTACAGCTGTTTCTGCTACATACTAGTAGACTTTAGTCCTTTTATCTGACGTTAGCCATTTATAACACACTGTTCATGTGAGCCCCCGAAATCTCACGTTAACTTTGTTTCAAGGTATCTGATGTTTAATTAGAATTGCTATAGAAATACCGGCTGTGTAAATAAGATAAGATTTCAGCATAAATTTACATTTTTTTAATTTATTAAATTTTTGTTTTTGTTCAAGTGTCAAAATAGTGTGCGCCAGGATGTTCGAGTGGAGGAATGGGCATGGAGTTAAATGAGAAAGTCGTGAAGTTGTGGTAACATCAAAATGGGCTTTATTGCTGAGTCTGTTACATAGCACTAACGCGACCCTAGTGGGAGGTCACTAGAGATACATCTTAAGCTGCGTTTACACTAGCAAGTCGCCGGCCGCAGTGGCCGAGGGGACTGAGGCGCTCCAGTCACGGTCTGCACGGCCACTATGGTCGGGGGTTCGAATCCCCCCTCGGGCATGGATATTTGTGACGTCCTTAGTATTAGGTAGGCCATAGGTAGTTTGTAAGTTTAGGGACTGATGGCCCGTAGTCGAGTCCCATAAGCTATACAAACATTTGAACATTTATTTTTTTTAACACTAGCAAGTCGCTTGTAGAAGTTATTGCAGCAAGTTATTGCGATACGCTTTCTGCTGCGTTTACACAACACTCGCAAAAAAAGTGAGCAAGATACTTTTGCAAGTACTTTGACAAGTAACGTGCAGACACCGTTCACATTTACGTTTAGTGAGAGCAAGTAAAATGACTAGTTGGTGGGTCATTTATGCTGTAGCTCCTTAATTATTACGAAGAACATGAAAAAGATAAATATTTCGGTTTGAGATGATGCTTAGAAGACCACAATATGAGTTGCTATATGTGGTTTCTTTTGAACATGGTTAGCTTTGAAAGCTTTTCTAGAATGTCTATAAATGATGTGGATTGTTTATTAACATCAATCTGACACATCCTATTGAAACCGGATGCATGTCACAGTTATTTCAGCCACTGAACTTTTATTTGCCACGCTGTAATTTGATGAGCCATTTTTTATTTTTTTACCAATTTGCGTCTTTATATTTTACCACTTCCTAAAAAACTCCCTTCATCGAAGGGAATTCACTAAATCTGTATGCTTGTTTTCTTTATATGTCTATAATATGTGTACTGTACTGAGTACATTTTATATAGGCCTCCACAGCTTCATTCAGTGTTTAGTATCTTGCTTTCTCCATTCTCTTTTCTCCTCCATTTCTGTTATTTGTTAACATATAGTACTTTCTATGGTTGTATTAAATTAATCGTAGCATTCAGAAAAATGTTAAATGTGTGTGTATCTGATGCTTACAACATACGAATTAAGAATAAATTGCGACTTCAACTTGCAGAAAATAAAAATGAATCCTAAAAGCAGCAAGTACCTTGCAGAAGTTTCTTGCATACTGTTCACACTGAAAGTCAGATACTTGCAGCAAGTCACTTGTGCAATAAATTGCAACGGCCGCAAGTCGACTTATTGGCGTATTTACACTCCCAAGTAGTTCGACAAGTTCCCATCCGCAAGTAAATTGCTGCAATAACTTGCTAGTGTAAACTCAGCTTTAGAGGGAGAGTTATGGTATGATCGGAGCTCAAGGAAGCACGTCTAGTCGGGTCGGAGGCCGGAGCGCAAGAGAGCGTCTGTTGTTCAGGTCTGGGCACAGTGTACCCCACGTGACTGCCAGTCTGGCCTTGGTTGGTGGCTGGGTTGTGCCGAGTCTCCGAGGGTGGCGTGCCTCGCCAGCAGAACCGAGCCTCTATGGAGTGTCGAATCGCAGGCTCGTGTCGGGAACACGCGGGTGGAAATCCCCCGCAACTGGCTCGCGGCACGACCCGTGATCGATCTGGCAAGCAGGGCTTAGCGAAATACGTAAGACAATTCAAAATATTTGATTTCTATGCAGCCCAGGGGCAGATGTCGCCCTCGTACAAGAGTTACTCCAATTATATTGTGGCCGTGAGTATGGCATTGCAGATAGCAAAAACATCCATGGTGCTAAAAATACTGTATTGATAAGTGAAAAAGCTTCAAATGTTTCTAATTCTATGGGACCAAACTATTTTGGTCATCAGTCCCTAAACTTACAAACTACTTAAACTAAATTAAACTAACATAAAGACAACACACACATCCATGTCCGGGAAGGATTCGAACCTCGGACGCGTGATATTGATGAGTCAGGTACATTCTGTTAACATTATTTTCTACTCATCATCACTGCTTTCTTTTACGTTAGGTAGTGTGCCGAAGTCAGCGGCATTGTCTCTCGAAAAACGCCTCTCGTAGTATGATGATGAGCGGGAGGGATGTATGTTAGAGGGTCTGTAGCGCGCGCGGGAGTAGCCGAGCGGTCTGGAGCGCCACGTTGCGGATCGCGAGGCCTCCCGCGCCGGAGGTTCGAATCCTCCATCGGGAATGGATGTGTGTGTTGTCCGTAGGTTAGTTTGACTTAGTTTAAGTAGTTTGTAAGTTAGGGACTAATAACCAAGCAGTTAAATCCGTAAGAACTAAAAGCATTTGAATTTGAGAGGGTCCGTCTTATGCTTCGGACAGGGAGTAGACACGGGGCGTCCTTAAGATTGTGAATGGTTTTCTTTTTTTTGTGCTCAATGCATTGCATATTTAACTACGACGTAGAATATCCATCACCGTCTTCATTTATATGTTATTTTTAAGTAGGTTGTGAATAATGAAAGAACCATTTTTCTCATTGACATAGAAATGAACTGGTATCAATAATTAGGAGCAAAAATCAGTTGCCTCCTGCTGAAATTTTCTATTCAGACCAAGTCGCAGTCATTGGGAAGATAAAAATATCCGCTTAGGATGAGGTTTGGCCAATGACTTCCATGCTCTTGTTTTCACTTTGATAAAGTTTTATTAACGTCATGACAACTGTCCAGAGTCGGTTCTGAACTTTATACGTCTCTCTGTACATGATAATATGGTTTGCTGCAGAATCTCTTGTGTTAAAGCGTTTCAACAGACAGGCAGCAACTGCTTCTGAACCTTTAGATCGCTGGTAACTTTGTCCTGGCAATAAATGAATTCTGACGTTAATGACAACTCGTAGCATATTAATTACGTTTATAGTAAGCTAGTATGACAGTTTTGGGAGTGTCGATGACTTTTGCTTATTAAAGGTAAACGCATAGTAAAGGTTCTCATTAGTTGATTTTTCGGAGTCCATTAAAATCGATTTCCAGTATCTTCGACCTCCCTTAAGTGAAGTTCGTGGTCCTATTTAAACCTACCTTTTCTTCATCTGTTATGTGTGAGTTTATTGACAAATACGTTATACAAAAATGTTTTTATTCTGAGCATGGAAGTGAGAACTTAGCTCATTGAAAGCTCTTCCGCAAGTTGACGTTTTTGGATACAACATGGTTTTTCTACATGTTGTATGTTTAAGTCTTCCAATAACTATATTACGTTATGACTTCTTGTGTAATCTGAGTGATAAGAGGGATTGATTAAATAAGCTCTCTCACTAGTACCATTTTGTCTTCAGGTTTTTTTCTCTGATCTCTCTTGCCTCGTTTGTCATCACCTGAGGACTTTCAATGTTTAGTTTTATAAGAGGTCGGATCATTATACAACAGATATTTTGTAACATGTAATTTTTAGGGACGTTTTTACTTTTGCATCAAAAGTGAAATAAAAATATTTGTAGTACGTACTTTTTCCCCTTTTTGGCATTTGCTGTTTCACCAGGCCACATTACAATGGCTTTTGACTATAGTAAGTGTGCCGCATGGTTCTAGCCCTAATGTTAGAGACTATGTGGTCATGCCCCACCGGAGGTTCGAGTCCATCCTCGGAGGTTTGGTTAGTTTCAGTAGTTTGTAAGCCTTTGGACTGATAGCAATACTGGTTTGCTCCTACAGGTTTACGAACATTTGAACTAGATTAATTTCTAATTTCTTAAAATACTTTGCCGTACTGTGAAATTCTATTAAACCGTTTCTTTGTACAGCAGCCTTAAGAATTCCTACATCTTCTCCAGTGCCAGTTTTTCCAGTCCTTGTAAGATTTCCCTGCATCATGTATTCCGCTTCTTTCAATTTTTGGCACTTTTATTTTTATTTTTTTATTTTTTTTTTTTTTTGTTTTGTTTTTTCCTGACGTCTGTTTGGGCGGCCCACAACTGCTTTTGACTTTGATCAAATTTATCATCTACCGAAAGAATGAAATAACCATATCTCATAATTTTAGAGACAATTCAGAATGGTGATTGTGACGTTCCTAAAGTTACAACCAATAGACCAACAGCTTTTATCGTAATTTTCTGTTTACTCTTACTTACAGACAACTAGACCCTATGCGACACGATGTAGATCTGAATGTTGTCAGGACTAGTGGTATAACTCCAATCTTAGGTAACGCATACGTTTAATTTCTAACGATACAAAATGTTTTAACTCTTAATTTATACTTAGTATACAATCATTTTATATAAAGAAAGCTTGTAAATAAATAGTTGAGAAGACATAAAAGTCAGAGAAAGAAACAGCTCTTATCTGCAGCAGTGTATTGGTCTGAGTCTTACTGTAAATATTCATCTTCAGAACCATTATATCCCAAAGTGCTTGGCTCAAGGATACTTTCAAGTCCATCGTAAACCAGCTAAAAAAATTTCTGTGGCTTGAATAAAAAAAACTCGGGCAATGTACTCTGTGTATGGACACAACTTGATTACAGTATTGTGTTATTGCACTAACTCCCAGTCGCACCAGTGGCATTTAACAGATACAAGACTGCAATACCTTTTGCTGCTACCTGTGCAGTCCTTAGGTGATCTACAACGTTCACTGATTTTCAAGTGAACCGAATGACATTTTCTGAACTGGATCACTTGAAAGAAGGTCTGTTGGTTTCGATAATGTTTGTCGCAAACTTGAAAGATATCACAGTTAATATCGTGATATATACAAGGGTTGTTAAAATGAAAAGATAAGAAGAGACAGTGTGGGGATAATTGAAGTCATTATTCGAAAGAAATCGCCAGACGCCTGCGCATAACTATCCAACTGTTTAACGAGCCGAAGGATTTCCTGTTCCCAGAATTCCTGTGGCTGTGACAAGAGCCAGTTTTTTTTTAATTTTTTGTTATTTTTATTTCTTTATTTTGGAAGAGTTGGGGGGATGTCCAAATATCTATCAGCCACAGGGCAACAAGTCCAGGCTGCAGGGGTGATTGCACAAGTTGCTCCCTCTTGAACTTGGCCAGTACACTTTTTGTGACCCTGGAGACGTGTGGACGCACGTTATCAGGGAGCAGAATCACTGCCCATGAGCAGTCCTGGTGGACTGCTCGTGATGGTTGTTGACGGTATTTCGGTGCTTGAGGCATTTTATGAGTACCAGACCTCGAACCCCGACATGGACGGTTGCATCACCTTGCCTGCTTGAATTTTCTAGGGGCAGGTGACGACGCATGTTTCGCGTCTCTCCTACATGTCGCACTACATTATACCAAGGCAGCATAATAAATGTCAACGGGTTTCGCAGTTCGGAAGTTTCTTACCTTTTCATGGGAACACCCCTCGTATGTATTTTTGTTTGTTTATTTCTTTTCACCATACCGTTCATGTTAAGGTGAGACGGTAGACCCTATACCGACGATGTTAAATTAAGCAAATTCATGCCCCATTCTCTCAGAAAAAATATTGAACAGTTTTGTCTGAAATTTTTACTGCAAATTAAATGATCTTTGTGCAAATCACTGAAACGAAATCGTTGTGGTACTGTAATTTATAATATACTTATTGACAGTATTGTCGTTCATTAAACTTTTTTGTGCAAAAGAAATATTTTTATTACAGCAGAATACCTGGTGCAATCAACACGACTGCGGTTTCACAGCTATAATGCAGTGTTGTTTACAATCTGTCACATTTTCATTAAAGTTTATCTAAGAAAAGAGGACAAAAATTTCAGAATTTATAGTTTTGAGAAAATGAGAGATAAAGTTTTACAATATGTTTATTCTAGGAAAAAGTTACAGACCTGTCCCCAAGAAGTGGTTAGAAGCAGCTCTCATTATCTTTGTGTTCATTTGCCTGGTTCCTTTTCCTGCTACTTGACTCTTTAGACATTACAGAAGCAGTAAAATATGACTTGGCAATACGCATGCTGTCTAGTTCTCTTAGAATACGTAGTATTCTGTCCGGGTGATATGCCTAACTAGTTAAATCCTTTTGGTCTGGCAATGTTTCCATTGTTCTACGTTATCACAGCATCTGACACTCCTAGTTGTAAAGTTCTCTAACCAACAAACATATTTTTAGCGATGCAGGTCGACATGATTTCGTTGAAGGCCTCATTTACGTGTTGAGTTTTTCCGTGCAAGCACTTCCTCAGTAGATCAGGGTGGGCAAGGTCTTTGGTTTGATCATCATGATCATCATCATAAGAGACTGATTATGCATTTCAGCGTTCAGTCTGGAGCATAGTACCTCTAATACAATTCAATGCTAACATTGACGCCTCGTCTGATGTTACGCCTTTTACTTCAAAATCATTCTGCACCGAATCTACGTACTTCGTTCTTGGTCTACCTCGACTCCTTTTACCCTCCGCTACCGAGCTCATGAGTCTCTTAGGTAACCTTGCTTCTCCCATGCGTGGAACATAACCCCACCATCTCACTCTGTTCGCTCTAACTGCTTCATCTATGGTGTTCATTCCCAGTTTTTCTTTGATTTCCTCATTATGGACACTCTCCTGCCATTGTTCCCATCTATTAGTACTTGCAATCATTCTTGCTACTTTTATATCTGTAACCTCTACCTTATGAATAAGATAACCTGTATCTACACAAATTTCACTCCCATACAACAAAGTTAGACGAAAGATAGAGCGGTGCACTGCTTAGTCTTGGTACTTACTTCCTTCTTGCAGAAGAGAGTAGATCTTAGCTGAGCACTCACTGCATTAGCTTTGCTGCACCTCGATTCCAGTTCTTTCGCTATGTTGCCATCCTGTGAGAAAATACATCTCAGGTACTTGGAACTACCTGCTCTAACTTTGTTCCTCCTACTTGGCACTCAGTCTGTTTAAATCTATTTCCCACAGACATTGCTTTCGCTTTGGAGATTCTGATCTTCATTTCATAATCCTTGCACCACTGATCGAGCTCTGAAATATTAGTTTGCAATCTTTCAATGGAATCTGCCATTGCAACTAAGTCATCCGCATATGCGAGACTGCTTATTTTGATTTGACCTATTTTAATCCCGCCCTACCAGTCTACTGTTTTCAATGATCCATGATCAACAGTGGTGAGAGGTTAATTTGCCATCTACTCTGTGCTGCCTGACAGACAACGTAAAGCCCTTTAATTGCCTGCAGGTTTGCCTCCTATACCATAATCTTGAAGAAATGACAGTAGCTTACTCTTAGGAACACGTTCATAAGCCTTTTCCAGATCTATAGAACATAGATACAATTCCCTGTTCCACTCATAGCACTTTTGCATTACCTGCCGTAGGCTAAAGATCTGGTCCTGACAGCCTCTAAGAGGCCTAAACCCACACTGATTTTCATCTAACTTGTCCTCAATTAATACTCGCACTCTCGTTTCAACAATACCTGAGAATATTTTGCCTACAACGCTAATTAAAGATATACCTCGATAGTTGTTGCAATCTTTTCTGTTTCCATATTTGAAAACTGGCGTGATTACGGCTTTCGTCCAGTCAGACGGAACCTATCCCGATTCCCACGCCTTTTAAATTATCGTTTGGTTTGATTGGATCCATAACTGATTCAGGGATGGAGTGTTTGTATGTGAATGTGTTGAGGTTACCAGCTGCCTGTGTCTTCCTACAATTGAACTACGTATCAGGGGGTGGCGGACACAGAAAATATGTTGCTTCACGTTAGTGGATATACGGTGGAAAAAAGTGGCCCACACTGCTTTCTTCATTACCTCCAGAATTCTTAATAATGGCTTTCCTATAATATTCGTGCAACTCAATGATATTATCTGTCAACCTATAATTCAAAGAAAACTTTTGTTCACAGACATTTGACTATCGAAATGCGCTCTAGAAGGTTAACCAACATATGAACCGTACATTTCTGTACAAACACACAAGTCTAATTATCTAAGTGTAAAAGTGCCGGAGGTGTAATCTTTTTATGAAAAGGGGCGTAAATTATCACAGAGTGACAGATATAATAAAATAAAAAAAAATAAAAAAATGTTCTAACTGGTGGACAGGAATAAAAATACATATAAATATTCACAAAAGAACATAGTTTCTTATTAAGAAAAATACCTGAAAATAGCGTTTGTTAAAAATTTCAGCTTTCCACATTACCTTAAACCGTGCATGCCCACGAAATTTTAAACGACTCCTGGACAGCCGCACCGGATTAGCCGTGCGCTGTGGGGTGTCATGCTGCGGGGTTCGAATCCCCCCTCGGGCATGGGTGGGTGTGGGTGGGTGGTGGTGGACATGAGGGACCAAACAACGAGGTCATCAGTCCCTTCAACCTCAAATTGAATACGCCATGGAACTCGACAAAAAATAGGTGAAAGCCAAAAGACCATTACACTAGGAAGTAAAATCGACTCGTCAACAAGACTAAGACCAACCCAGGGCAGCAAATGCTACAGTGTCCGAACCCACAGCTCTGGAAGCGACCTCCAGCCTTAACCACAAGGTACTAATGGCACAGTGGTCAACGTATCATAGCTCCAGAGCAGGGAGAAATAAAACTACATTAAAATGTAAAAGAGTGGGGGGGGGGCTGATGGGGATAAGGCTCTAAACCCCACAATCAGCCAAGAATCACAAACCCACTCACCCCGAACAAGCGAGTCCTAGAGCTGACAATAAAATCTACTTTCACGGAGGAAGGCAAGGACGCGATCAACCATCCGTGGGTCATCCGCCAAAACTGAAGGCAATGCAGGTGGTAGGCCATAGTCGCCACGGAGTGTGGAATGGAGAGGACATTCAGTCAGAATATGAGACACGGATTGTACGGCTCCACAATCACAATGTGGTGGATTGTCATTACGTAAAAGAAATCCATGGGTCAGCCTGCAGTGTCCAAGACGAAGGCGACAGAGGACAATTGATTCTCTCCGGGAAGGGCGTAAAGATGAACTCCAAGCTGCAGTCGTATCCTTGATGGTGCGGAGTTTATTGGAAGGGGCAGTAGCTTTCCAACTGCTATCCCATGAGGAGTGAAGCAAAGATCTGATCTGCACCCGCAGATCCGCACCCGGAATTTGAAAGGGAGACGGGCAGCGAGTAATTGCCGATCTAGCCAACTGGTCAGCTACTTCATTCCCTGTAATACCAACATGGCTTGGCACCCAGAGAAAGGTAACTGAGCAGGCAGCACGATGAAGGTCAGCAAGGAGTTCATGGATGGAAATAACTAAAGGATGGGAGGGGAAACAACGATCAATGGCCTGCAGACTGCTCATGGAGTCAGCACAGATTAAACCACGTTCCACGGCAGAACGTTTAATAAAACAGAGGGTTCTATAAATCGCCATCAGCTCTGCCGTAAACACACTGCATGCCTCTGGCAGAGAATGGCATTCCGCCCCAACAGGAGACGTAAAAGCATATCCGGAGTGGCCCGCTGTTTTCGAGCCATCAGTGTAGAAGATAGAGGCTCCCTGAAACTCTTCTAGTACTGGGCGCACCAAACGCCGAAAGACCATGGGGGAAATTAAAGCTTTTGGGCCCTGGAAGAGATCCGTCCGAATTAGTGGTCGCGGCACCATCCACGGAGGTGTGCGTGCAGTAAAATGGGAGGCGCAATCTAGCGAAGGGAAATGGAAATCCCGGCAAAGAGAGGCAAGCCGCAGTCCGACGGGAAGGCCCGCCCGCGGCCGGGTATCAGGGGGTCGAAGCCCTTTATATGCAAAAAGAACCTGGTAAGCGGGATGAGCAGGATATTGCCGGATGGCGATGGCATAAGACGCCAGAAGCTGATGCCGCCTGACCTGAAGAGGGCAGATTCCCGCCTCAACAAGGAGACTGTCGACCGGGCTAGTCGGGAATGCACCTGTAGCCAAGCGGACACCATAATGGTGAACCGGGTCTAATAATTTCAGGGCAGAAGGAGCTGCCGAGCCATAAACTTGACACCCATAGTCCAATCGGGACAAGATTAGAGCCCGATAGATACGGAGGATAGTTGTTCGGTCTGCACCCCAAGATGAATGAGCAAGGAAACGTAGGGCATTGAGTTTCCTCATACAACTAATCTTTAGGTGGCGAATATGGGGCACCCAAGTCAATTTTTTGTCAAAGAGAAGACCCAGGAAACGATGCTGTGCTACAACTTCCAGGTGCTGATTACCCAAGAACAGTTCTGGATCAGGGTGAACTGTAGTACGACGACAAAAGTGCACCACCCTCGTTTTTGATGAGGAAAACTGGAAACCATGGGACGTAGCCCACACTGAAGCCCGCCGAATGGCGCTCTGGAGCTGACGTTCAGTAGAGGCTAATGAGTAGGAGCTGTACCATTTGCAAAAGTCGTCGACATACAATGCCGGGGTTACCAGTGACCCAACAGAGCTCACCAACCCATTGATGGCGATTAGAAAAAGTGTAACACTCAACACTGAGCCCTGGGGGACACCGTTCTCCTGTATCCGAGGGGAGCTAAAGGAAGAGCCAACTCTGACACGGAACAGGCGGTAGGATAAAAACTGACGGATAAAAATTGGTAAGGAGCCTCTGAGGCCCCAGTCATGAAGAGAACGTAAAATATGATGACGCCAAGCAGTGTCGTACGCCTTATGCAGATCGAAGAAGACTGCTACCAGATGATGTCTTTTAGAGAAGGCCTGTCTGATCGCAGTCTCCAGTCGAAGTAAATGGTCAATAGGGGATCGTCCCTCCCGGAACCCACACTGGTAAGGTGAGAGAAGTCCCCAGGATTCAAGAACCCAGCATAATCTGCGGGCTACCATCCGCTCAAGTAGTTTACAGGGGACACTTGTCAGGCTTATTGGTCGATAACTGTCCAGCGCCGACGGGTCCTTGCCAGGCTTGAGGGCAGGGACCACAATACTCTCCCTCCACTGGGAGGGGAACACCCCTTGAAGCCAAATACGGTTAAAAACTTTTAGGAGAAATTGTCATTGTGAGGGGTTAAGGTGTTTCAGCAATTGATTATGGATATCATCAGGGCCAGGTGCTGAATCACGAGAAGAGGAGAGGGCTAGCGACAGCTCCCAGTCAGTAAAAGGTTCGTTATATGGTTCCACCTGGTGAGAAGTAAAGCCTAATTTAAAGGTTTCGGCCTGGTGTTTCTGAAGGAGAAAGGTCGCCGGATATGAAGTTGTTGCTGATACATTGGCGAAGTGAGTTGCAAGATGTTCTGCAACAACAGATGGCTCTGTGCAGACCCCATCAGGCAGGGCAAGACCAGGGACGGAAGACGGCCGCCAGCTACCTTGGATAGATCGGAGCATAGCCCACACTCTTGTCAAAGGGATAGAAGAACCCAACGAGGAGACAAAATGCTCCCAGCATCTCCGCTTACTTTGTTTGATTAAGTAACGAGCTCTGGCACGCAGACGTTTGAAATTTATTAGACCAGCGAGCGATGGGTGGCGCTTAAGATGTTGCAAGGCCCTTCGGCGCTCGCGAATGGCTGCGGCAACAGTTGCATTCCGCCAAGGGACAGGCCGGCGAGAAGGAGGGCCTGTCGACCGGGGAACAGAGGCGTTGGCAGCTTGGGTGATCATGTTGGTCATTTGGCTTATAATATCATCTATACAGCCCTGAGGGGGAAGATGGGAACACAACCTGGGATGTATATAGCGGCCAATTAGCACGACGGAATACCCAGCGGGGTACCCTGGCTCGTGGTAGGCGTGAGGGAAGTGAAAGGATCAATGGAAAGTGGTCGCTATCGCAAAGGTCGTCATACGCTGACCAGTGAAATAAAGGAAGGAGAGAAGGAGAAGTGAGAGAGAGGTCTATGGCAGAAAAGGTGCTGTGAGCGGCACTAAAATGAGTTGGGGAACCATCGTTGAGAAGGCTCAGATTGTGGTCAGCAAGAAACTGGTCTATGAGGTGGCCCCGGCTAGATGTATAAGCACTGCCCCACAAAGGATGGTGGGCATTGAAGTCCCCAAGGATGAGGTAAGGAGGGGGGAGTTGCTGAAGGAGGGCCACTAGGGACGTGAGAGTAGGTGGCCTGTCAGGTGGAAGGTAGAGGTTGCAAATGGTCAATGGAGTGTCCAAGTGAACCCGGACAGCAACCACTTCCAATGGAGTTTGGAGAGGAATCCAGGTACTGACAATATCTGTCCGGACCAAAGTACAAACCCCACCAGACGCCTGGAGTGGACCAACCCGGTTCCGACAAAAAGCACGGAACCCACGGAGGGTCGGTGAATGTGCATCCATAAACCTCGATTCCTGCAGGACGACACAGGCCGCAGAAGAGAGAGAGATTAGCTGTTTAATCTCCAAGAGGTGACGGTAGTAACCATTACAGTTCCATTGGATGATCACATCACGAGGATCTAGGCGGGAAGCGAATGGCATAACGTCTGTCACGCTGCTTTGTCAGCGTCCGTCACCAAAGAAGAAGGGACGACATCCATAAATAGCTGATCAGCCTCGGGCTCAATGGGATGAGCGAGTTGCGAAAGCACAGTCGGCACCTCCGGTGGTACCGGAGGGGCTTTATCTTGTAACTTTGGTTTCTTCTTCTTCTTCTTCTTCTTCTCCTTCTCCTTCTCCTTCTCTTTCTCTTTCTCCTTCTCCTTCTCCTTCTCTCGTGTGGGACTGGCAGGACCCACCCCATAGAGAGGACTTTTGTCAGTTAGGTCTGGTACTGACGAGGATCGGGCGACCTTTGAACTCACTGAGTCCGATGGCCGGCTGGAGGTCGAAGATCTCCGATCTGGGGAACGCCGGGACGGAAGGCCCTGAGATAGGGCACTGTCACCGGCAGGCGACGGAGAAGGGGTGCACTTCTCCGGCTGGGAAGGGGTGGGACACAAAGGGAGGGCTACAGGAGCTACAGGAGAGGGAGATGTGAGGGAGGGGTGTGGACAGGGTGTAGGGGGGAGATGGGAGTGGGAAGGGGAGGGTGAAAGGCTAGACGATAACGTCGTAGCGAAGGTCGTCGCCATTTGTACGGGATGCAGACGTTCATATTTGCTGCGGGCCTCAGGGTACGTCAAACGCTCCAGGGATTTGTACTCTTGTATCTTCTTTTCTTTTTTGAACATAGGGCAATCTGGCGACCGTGAAGAGTGGTGTTGTTGACAGTTGACGCACACCGGTGGAGGAACACAGGGGCTCCCCTCATGTAGTGTGCGTCCACAATCGCCGCATACTGGGACTGCTGTACAGCGAGAGGACATATGACCAAACCTCATACATCGAAAACACCGCATGGGAGGTGGAATGTAGGGCTTCACTTCACATCGATATATCATGATCTTCACCTTCTCTGGGAGTGTGTCCCCCTCGAAGGCCAAGATAAAGGCCCCAGTATCGATGCAGTTATCTTTAGGTCCCCTCTGAACGCGGCGAACAAAATGTACACCACGCCGCTCGAGATAGGCCCTAAGCTCCTCATCAGTTTGAAGGAGGAGGTCCCGGTGGAATATCACACCCTGTACCATATTCAAGGATTTGTGCGGGACAATTGTGACTGGAATGTCGCCAAGGGTGTTGCAGGCGAGCAAAGCTTCAGACTGGGCTTCCGAGACTGTTTTAATGAGTAACGAACCAGATCTAAGCTTACCCATAGATTCCACTTCACCAAACTTGTCCTCTATGGTCTCGACAAAGAACAGAGGTTTGGTGGAAGTGAAAGTCCTTCCATCAGTCCTTGAGCAAACGAGATAGCGAGGAAAGGGTTTTGCTCCTAACCGGCGAGCCTGGCCTTCCTCCCAAGGGGTAGCAAGGGAGGGAAACATCCTCTTATCCGCAGTAACAGCATTAAACGATCTCTTCCTGTCTTGAGAGACGGCCGATGCACGACCAGTTTGGAGTCTAACTCTTTTCATAGTGCTAGACGTCCGCCCTGGTGTCACCCACTCCGAAACCGGGGCTCTCTCCATGGGCGCCACCCAGCCTCAGCAAAGGCCACCTGGCACGATGGCCATTGCCGGGAGTTCTGATACCCCCGAGGACAGGCATCAACTCCTTGGCTTGCATGGAGAGGTCGCAGCTCAGACACCAGTAGTGTGATCCCTGTGGTGTCAGGGGGCTCAGCCAAAGGGTACATAACAGCCCCCCCACACGGACTGGCTACACGTGCTGGGGACCTAGCGGGGGATGGGGGCTACAGCGAGGAAAGGAAGTGGAAAGGAAAGGATAGGACCCGCGCTGTAGGGGCTAGGTCGGGAGTTCTTCCCCAATTGGCTCACACATTATCGGACAATTTTGGTATGGAAGGTCAAACCCCGAGGGGGACCAAACTGGGCCAAAAACCGGTGTACACAGCAGACAAAACCAAAGTGCAGGACAATCGGTACCATGGGATAGCCAAGCCGTCATCCAGAGTACCACCGAGAGACGGGGTTGGAGAGGGTGGGAAGGAGGAATTGGGATGGGAAGGAGGGGGAACTAGGAGGGGTAATGCAGCCTGGGGAAAGCAGGAAAAAAGGCTGCAATGGCTCGGGGACCCGTGCGCGCCACACACGTACCCACAAAAGAGCTGTGGGCCCCCTGGGGGGATGGGTGGGTGTGTTGTCCTTAGGTTACTTTACCTTAGTTTAAGTAGCTTGTAAGCTACTGACTAATAACCAAGCAGTTGAGTCCCATAGATTTATAAACATTTGAACATTTTTGACCCCAGGACAGCAGGCTACCCTGCACAACACGTGATGGTACAGTAGCAATGAGCATGTGACAGGTGCAGTCGGGAGGGCCTTTATTTACGACATTGAAGACAGGGCGACACACTGCCACATAACTGTATAAAATTATTAATTTTCTTTCGCATCAGGATGAAAGGTTGTGGCAGCCACCACAAGGGACATCCAGTAGTGAAAAATTCGAGTGCATTCAGAAATTTTTCGACGAACGCAACGTCCCATCGATTCTGCCACTAAAGTATCTCCTTTCTTTAAACCGTCTTGATTGCAAATTATTTTATTAGTTAATGACGCGTTTCGCCCATTAGCAGCGCATCTTCAGTATATCTGCGTGACAGAATTTACACAAAATTACAAGGCGGAATTACAAACGGTTATAATGGTACATGGACTTATTTTGTGTGAAGAAGACAGTATAAATGGTAAACAAAGCTTACAATGCGCTCTCCGTGGTGTGACACCGTAAGTTGTTATTGCGGTGTTTCTATTTTTCTGGAATTTTTTATTTTATTTTTTATTTTTATTTTATTTTTTTAATTAATTTATTTATTTTTTGTTTCCTTGTCGCCCTACAAATGATCGGGTAACAAAGAATTACAGTAGGAACATACTCGGTAAAGATATGAAAAACATGAAACCGACTTTAAAATTACCTTAATAGAAGCGGTGGTCTCTGGTGATAACAACTTAAGGTGTTACACCACGGAGAACGCATTGTAAGCTTTGTTTACCATTTATACTGTCTTCTTAACACAAAATAAGCCTATGTACCATTATAACCGTTTGTAATTCCGCCTTGTAATTTTGTGTAAATTATGTCACGCAGATTATCTGAAGATGCCATGCTAAAGGGCAAACGCGTCATTAACTAATAAAATAATTTGCAATCAATTTGAAGGAATATTTATTCTAACTGCTGTACACCATGGATTGGAAATCATTTGGTATCTCCTTTCTTCTCCAAATACATAGAACCTCTCGGTGAAGACACATAACCACTGAAAATCAATAAACCTAGAAAAAATTACATTTCATTCTGAATCTGTGATATGCTGTTCATCGCCGTCAGTTCATGTGTGTTTTCTAATTATGGGAAGAGTTGTGAAAAAAAGAAAAGAAAATTATATGACTGAGGTCTATGGATGGATAAATCTTGTGTATTTAGTAGGAGTGTGGTTGAAATGTAAGGTGTGATATGCAGCAGTGAAGTCAGCGAGTATACTGTGTGTGCGTTCATAGTTTAGGGCTTCTAAAGCGACAGAGGCGAGGGCGTGTGCGCTAGAGGCGGGATTAAGGGATTAGAGTTTGAAGGAGGCGGCGTCGCAGCAGGCGCGTCGGCTGATAAGCTTCAAAGCTCGCAGGTAATGGGAGGCAGCGTCGTGTTGGAAGCAGACTTGCTGCAAGGTACACAAGCCGTAAATTTTGTAAGCCAGTTAAATACTGCAGTCGATTCAGGAAGAAGTATCTGCAGATGGCGACAACCCAAAGTTTTAGCACAGTAAATCGGACTTTTTTTGTCATTGGTCATGTGTCCACAACTTATTCTTAATTTATTATTTTCATTTTGGCCCAGATGAGATGAACAGAAAAAAATGCATAGAAATGGCAATGTAAAATAAAAATATGTACCAAGGCCGGAAGTCGAATCCGGGTGTCCTGCTTACTAGGCAATTGCCTTAAACCCTACGACATCCTGGCACAATTGCATCAGCAGAACTGTACCTATTTACCCTCGAAATCCTCACTTCTCAATTCTCTATAAATACATCATCAATGTTCAAATATTTGTTAATCTTATGAGACTTAACTTACAAAATACTCATGAACTACCTAATACTAAAAGCAGCACAAACATCTATGCTCGAGCGGGGATTCGAACCCCCGACGGGGAGCGGCCTCGGCCATCTGAGTATATCGCCTCAATGCGCTCGGACACTCCGCCGCGGCCATTATCAACGATTTGAGAATATAAACGTCTCGGAATCGTAAGGTTTGATTTTCATAAAAGATAGGTGGTCATAAAAGTGCAAATTAACTGACATGAGTAAGAATAAAGAGGTAAGCCTACAAAATATGTGATGAACAATGATGTAAAATCGATCCATTGTTTCTTTAAAGCGATATCAAAGCCGTAAGGACAGATTTTTATACTTCGACGCCGGGGAAATCGAACACAACTATGATTTAAATATTTTGTAGAGTTTCGCATGTGTAACACACTTAAGAACAATACGGAGGAAAATTATGTTACGATTAATGTGCAGTTTATATATATTTCAAAATTTTTTTTATGCTTTCGATTCTCCTCAGTCGAATAAATAATATTCTATTCCAATAGGATGACTTAGCAATATATGGTACATGTTGGTTGAAATGGTGTATGCAGTTATGTCAATATAATTATATTTTTCTGTCCTATTAGTATGTCAATTTGTGGGAAAAATTGTTATACAGTCGTCAATATGAATACGTGTTCTGACCATTCAGGCTAATATACAAAAGGTCGTAAGTAATTATTTAAGTTATGTGTACTATAATGATTTACGTTCTTTTTTTTTCATCGATATATGGTGCCTTACCTGGAGAAAAAGTGCATAATTAATAATTATGAAGTAAATACAAGAAAGACCGGAATACCTTGCTATACAAGATGAGCACAGTTGCTACTATAGTTGCAAACGAAACAAGATTTTTGTTGTGTATTTGCTGGGTCGGTTGACAATTCGGCTCTTCTTAGGGAGGCAAACATTTTCATTCACACATATTGTGCATAATAGAGATAATTTATTATCAACTTTAGAAACGTAAAACATAGGAGGAATTTCCGCCCTAGAGTCGGATACTGAACATCACACGCACGACCTATCCGCAAATAACTGCTCTTGAGAAACGTGTGACACTACAGTATAGCACATTTTGTACACATTACAGGAAGTCATTAATGCATTAAATACAGAACTGACGGACTTTCTATTCTAATTCATTCGTAACACAAACGCTGTTTCCAGGAGTGTTGCTGTCAGATAATGAGGTTGCTTAAATAAAAACAGTAGGGACGCCTAAATAATAATGTACAAGTTGTCATCGTCTTTAGTTCAAATACTGATTCGATGCAGCCCTCCACGCTACTACGTCCTGAGCTTTGAATAAGAATGGCTACCAACAGCCTTTCGAACCTGCTTACTGTATTTGTCTCACGGTCTCGCTCTGGAATTTATACCCCACACACTTCCCTCCAATACTAATTTGACGATTCCTTAATGCCTCTGGATGTATCTAACCAATCAATCTCTTCTTTTAATCAAGAAATATCAGAAATGCCTTTTCTCTATAACCGTCACCCGGAAATGGTCGCTTGTCTAAGGCGCTGTGCCACGGATTCCATGACCGCCCCCCGTTAGAGGTCCTCTCTCAGGAATATGTGTTTTCTCCCCAATTCTCTCGGGTACCTCATCGTACAGTCTATCCACCTAATCTTCAGTATTTATCTGTAGCTCTACATTTCAAAAGTTTCCATCGCAAACTCCACGAAATACCTAGCAAATACCTTACTTCAGACTTATACTGGAAGGAACACTGGAAGATTGGAAAGTGCACAGGTCACACCTATATTAAAGAAAGACAGTAGGAATTACCCATTACACTAAGGCCTATTTCATTGAATTCAATTTGCAGCAGGGTTTTAGAACATATCCTGAATTCTAATGAATTATCTCAACAGAATGATCTATTGGCACAAGGTCAACATGGATTTAGAAAATATCGTTCATGCAAAACACAACTAGCTCTTTACTCACATGAAGTGTGCTATCGACAATGGTTCGCAATTCGATTCCGTATTTCTTGATTTCCATAAGGCTTTGCAGACCGTACCTCACTAACGGCTTTTAATCAAATTGCATGGTTATGGTATATCAACCCAAATTTGCGACTAGATACGTGATTTCCTATAAGAGAGGACGTAGTTCGTAGTAATCGACGGTAAGGCATCGACAAAAATAGAGGTTATATCGGGCGTTCCACAGGGTAGTTTTATTAGTCCTCTGATGGTCCTTATCTACATAAACGATTTAGGGGAAAATCTAAGTAGCTCTCTTAGGTTGTTTGCAGATGAGGCTGTCATTTACCGGCTAGTAAAATCATCTAAAGATCAAAACCAACTGCAGAACGATTTGAATAAGATATCAGTATGGTGTAAAAATTGTCAGTTGACTCTAAATAATGGGAAGTGTGAAGTCATCCACATGAGTGCGAAAAGAAATCCGTTAAACTTTGTTTACACGATAAATCAATCAAATGTGAAGGCCCTAAACTCCACAAAATACCTAGGAATTACAATTACTTCTGACTTAAATTGGAAAGAACACGTAGGTAATGTCGTGGGAAAGGCTA
The DNA here is from genome assembly GCA_026315105.1 of Locusta migratoria. Taxonomy (NCBI): domain Eukaryota; kingdom Metazoa; phylum Arthropoda; class Insecta; order Orthoptera; family Acrididae; genus Locusta; species Locusta migratoria. The sequence continues at coordinate 514,325,269 of CM048744.1, forward strand.
ACCAGACACTGCGTTTTATTGGCAGAACCCTTAAACGATGCAACAGAATTACAAAAGAAACTGCACAAAATACGCTTGTCCGTCCATTTTTGGAGTATTGCTGCCCAGTGTGGGATTCTTAGCAGGTGGGTTTGACGGAGGACGTCGAAAGAGTCCGTTTCGTTTTGTCACGATACAGGGGAGACAGCGTTACGGAAATGATATAGGATCTGGGATGGGAATCATTACAACGACGACGCTTATCGCTGCGGCGTGGGCTACTTACGAAACTCCAATCGCCAAAATTCTCCTCCGAATGCAAAAATATGTTGTTGACTCCCACTTACATAGGTAGAAATGACCATCAGAATAAAATATGAGAAATCAGAGCTCGAACGAAGAGATTCAGGTATTATTTCTTCCAGCGCGCTATTCGAGAATGGAATAGGAGATAAATACTATAATGGTGATTCGATGAACCCTCTGCCAGGCACTTAAATGTGATTTGCAGAATATCCCATGTAGATTTAGATGTAGATCATCTCTTTGTCTGAATTCCTTATCGCCCACGTTTCACTGCCATTCAACGCAACATTCCAGACAAATGCTTTCAGAAAGTTATTCCCAACACTTATTAATTTATATTCGATATTTTCTTTACTTCGGCCGTAAGAACTACTTTTGATACCCAAACAACAAAATTAATCTACTATTGATATTGCCTCGTTCCCTAATCGAATTTCTTTTGCATAACCTGATTTCCTTAGACTAAATTTCACTACTCTTGTTCCGCACTTGATAATGTTCATCTCATACCATCAAGATTATTATACGCCCCATTAAAATTCTCTTCAATATGCACCTTTGATAGAAATGATAAATAAAATGGACCGCAGCAGCAAATTTTCAACTTTATTAAAAAGTGTCACGACCAGTTTCGTGATGTCAGCAGGTTTACGACAGTGAAAATATTAAGCAAGGGGTAACATCATCTTAAGAAAAAATACTCCCGACCCCTAACTTTCAAACTTTATCCCAATTAAAAAAGAAAAACAAGGATGTGGTAAGGACCACCTCCGTCAATCAAACCAACAACATTGGCTGGATCGTATGAGACATAGGGTAGTGAAGGCCGCAGAGGACTTTACAGGCAGTAGGACAAGGTCTAATAGAAATCCCTGGATAATACAGGATATACTGAACTTAACTGATGAGAGGAGAATATATAAAAAGGCGTCAAGTGAAGCAGGAAACAGGGATTACAAACGTCAGGAAGTGCAGACTACCTAAGCAGTAGTGGGTAAAGGACAAATGCAGAACTATAGAAGAATGTATACCTAGGGTAAGATAGGTACCGCCTACAGGAAAATAAAAGAGATATTTGGAGATAAGAAAACTATCTGTATGAATATCACGACCTCAGGCGGAAAACCAGTACTAACAGGAGAAAGCTGAACTGTGGAAGGAATATCGTATATAGGGCCTATACAAAGGAAATAAACTTGATGGTAGTATTCTAGAAATGGAAAACGAAATAAAGAAAGATGTGATAGGAGATATGATACTGCGAGGAGAATGTGACACTCAGCTACAAACATAAGCCGCGGAGGAGAGTTCAAGCTCATTGAGGCGCTATGCTACAACGCGCGAGTCCGCTCCCCGTCGGGGATTTGAATCCCCTCTTTTTTTATTTTTTTTAATTGGTCAGTATTTACAGGTTTTACAGTTATTAATATATTAGCTCTGTTACATTAATAGCAAACAGTAAGTAAGGTTTTTTCGTTCACATTTCACAAGAAGACGAAAAAATATATACACAAAAAATAAAATAAAAAAAAAAAAAAACAATGAGCTGCTCCTTCGTATTTATCCTCTTGTTTTATATTTTTCCTTTTCAGGGTGTTTTCATAATTCATGTGTCCCTCCATATATCACAGGTGATTTGCCCATTTTTTATACAGCTATGAATTTAATATGTGACACACCACTATCCTATGCCTGTCCTGTTAAAAAATTGTATGAACTGCATTTTAAAATTTCTTCTTGTGATCTTCATAATTACACAACTTGACGTACCCAGTTTCCACGTGTGTCATAAACTCTGTATTACTGTCACCACCGAGTTTATTTGTGACGTAGCTGTTGTATTGTCCGATTAGCCACATAATTGCATTAGTTTTCCATTGTGGGCACTGATGTTTGTCTGGTCTATAGAATACTGTTGGTTCAACAAAGCCATTTGAAGTTCTGCTAAGAAGCGCTATCTATTTCCTAATCCGTTTCCAAAAATAAACTCGGTCACCAAAAAAAAAAAAAAAAAAAAAAAAAAAAAAAAAAAAAAAAAAAAAAAAAATCTATCGGACCAAACTGCGTGGTCATCAGTACTTAAGCTACTTAAACCTAGGTCAACTAACCTAAGGACAAACACACACAGTCAGCCGCGGTGGCCGAGGAGACTGAGGCACTCCAGTCACGGTCTGCACGGCCACTACGGTCGGGGGTTTGAATCCCCCCTCGGGCATGGATATTTGTGCCGTACTTAGGATAAGTTAGTTGATAAGAAGTTTGTAAGTTTAGGGACTGATGACCCCGTAGTTAAGTCACATAAGCTATACAAACATTTGAACATTTGAAACACACCCTTGCCCCAGGGAGGACTCGAACCTCCAGGGCGAGCAACCGCGCGCTCCGCAGCGAGACGCTTTAGACCGCTCGGCTACTCCACCGCGGCAAACTCGGTCACCACACGTGAATCTGTGCGGGACAGTGTCTACTAGGTTGCATCTGAGGCAAAGGTCTGTAACAATCAGTCCTATTCTGTCTAATCTTTCATTTGTGCTTACAACGTTGTTGACCGTTTTGTACGGAGCAGATTTGACTTTGGATGAAAGCACACTGCAGTTGATATTTTGCCAAAGTACATCCCAGTCGACATAATTGAATGATTCTATTTTATTCCTGCCTTCATACTTTTTCTGTATTTTAAAATATCATTTGTAGTTTTTTTTTTTTTTTTTTTTATATTTATTTTTATTTTTTTATTTTTTTAAGTTTTTCACTCAGGTAACTTCTTTTGAGATAGTATTCACGAATGTGTTTCAATTTAAAGCTAATTGCATGTATGTTTGTGCCATCTTTAGTATAAGGTGGTTCATAAGTAGTTTGTAAGTTTAGGGACTTACGACCCCGCAGTTAAGTCCTTTAATCTTAAGAAACATTTGAACATTTATACAAACATAAATTCTTTTTCCGCATGTTCCTACGTCAATAAATGACAATGCAATTAAATGTTAAAAATCTGGAAACATGAAGTGGACTTTTGGGTGTTACTGTGCGCCGACATTGGCCATGAGGACAGACGGCAACAGGGCACACACAGCATGCGAGTGTTGTAGGTACTCAAGCCGCTCACGAGAAGGCGAGGCATGTGGTCTCAAGCGACGGTCTGCGTGACACCGCGAGCAATGACAGCGTTCACATCAATCTCGTACCGTTTTCGCTGGTCGGTATTACGTATCATGGCTAATTGACATAAGGAATGGACCTTGTGCCCTGTTGCCGATCTGTCCCCTTGTCCACTGTCGGCGCACAGTAACACCCAAAAGTCCACTTCATATTTCCAGATATGCAAAGTCATTTATTGAGATAGGAACATGCAGAAAACGAATTTATGTTTGTAGCTCAGTGTATATCAATGCCCACGAAATATTTTTCCTAATTTATGACTCACCCTATATATGGATTTGATGATGGCGGCATATACAGGGTGTCCCACTCAACTGTGTCACCCGATATATCACTGGAACTACAAGAGATATAGAAAAACGAGTGTCACATTCATGAACGTACGGCAGGGGCTCATGGAAGTAATTATTATGAGACAGTCTAAAACATAATGAAATATTATTTTCAACACTAACTTACGTTTTTTTAAATGTATACCGCGAATTATTTCTTAAGCAATCAATAGCATGAAAAATCACAGAAACAGTGGCTTTGGTTGCATCCGGAGAAACTGCGAAGCGAAGTTGACGTTTGAAACACATCAGTGTGAGTCCAACACTCAAGCGAGACTTGGACATGCGCTAGCAGCGCGCCTGATGTGTTTCAAACGTCAACTTCGCTTCGCAGTTTCTCCGGATGCAACCAACGCCACTGTTTCTGTGATTTTTCATGCTATTGATTGCTTAAGAAATAATACAGGCTATCCATTTAAAAAACGTAAGTTTGTGTTGATAGTAATATTTCATTACGTTTTAGGCTGTCTCATAATACCTACTTTCATAAGCCCCTGCTTATGTTCTTGACTGCGAAAGTTGTTTTCCAATAGCTATTGCAGTTCCAGTGATATATGGGGTGAAACAATTTAGTGGGACATCCTGTATATAAAGAAGATGAATGAATGTACTTGCATCTCTAACGTCAGCAAGCGTTAAAAATCTTAATGTGTAAACTCATTCTACAATGCTGCTTACATAACTGTTGAAACGTGATTGCCGAACTATTTTACATTACCTCTGTCTGTGCGGCGTGTTGCAGTGAGATAAAAAATCTGTTTATCAGATGGTAGAATGTACAGTGTATTGGCCGCACAACATCTATCACTACAGTCACGCGTCTTCCTGGCATCTTATTGTCAGGCCTCATCACATACAACTGCACGGGCTCTAAATCATTTAGGTAACTGTCTGCTCGTGAACATGTCGTGAGCCCGCGAAGTTGTATGTGATGAGTCCTGACTATAAGATGCCAGGAAGACGCATGTTTATAGTGATAGATGTTGTGGGGCCAATACACTGTACATTCTATCATCTGATAAACCGATGTTTTATGTAACTGGCAAACCCGTAACACGCCGCAAAGAAGGAAGTAATGAGAAGTAATGTATAATAGTTGGGCAATCATGTATCAACAGGTATGTAAGCAACATTGTAGAATGTGTTTACACATTAAGATTGTTAACGGTCGCTGACGTTATGTTAGCAATGCAGGTGCATTTATTGATCCTCTTCTTTATATTTGTTTTAGTTCTGATGATGGCTGCAAAATCCGCCGAAACCGGTGAGACCAACTTTGATAAGAGAGGCTTGACGAGATTTCTTTTTTTATTTTATTTTTGTTTATTTTATTTATTTATTTTTTTTTTTTTGAGGGGGATGGGGAGGGGGAAGGAGATGGTCAAGGAATAGGCATGAAATGGATGGGGGGGGTAGGAGTACATGCAAGGGGAGAGAGATTGAAGGAAGATGTGGACAACGAGGGGGGGGATGGAAGCAAAAGGGGCGATGACAGGGATATCGGAGTATAGGATGCAATGCAATTCCCATTCGAAGAGAATTAAGATATTAGACATATCATAAATGTGTCGTTTCTCTTTCCTTTCTTTTGCATTTAAACACTATACATCAGTATTTTGTGGCCGGTTACAGGTAGAAATTAATAGCTGACTATCTGGGCTTCTGGTGCAACCATGCTCAGCACAGCATGATGCATAAAGTGGAGCTTCTGGCAGGGCTCCACCTCGGACCGTCTGCAGTCCAAATGTTACCTAAATTTACAAAAGCAGTATGCGGATTCTATCAGTCCATCAACAAACTGTAAGGTAACCCAGTTAATTTAGGTAATTAAGAAACATACAGGCATACAGAGGTGCCCAGTGTCCAACAGTCGGCAGAAAACATCGACCTGAATTAGCCGCAGGTTGCGTGTTCCACGTGAGTCATGCCGGTGCCTGCAGACACGGAAGACGGAGTGACGCAGGTATTGACCTGACCAAGGAACACAAGGTCTCAGCGGCTGCCGCTGCGCTGTCGTTGCACAAAAGTAAGGCAGAAGATTAACAGTGCCTCAGCAAACGTAGTTAAATCGGTTAACGTCGCTCACAAAGAGATGTGCGAAAAAGTGCCGCATCATGCGGCACGTGAGTAATGAGATTTTATTCATGCTCTGTTTGGGAAAGAATTCATTTAGACACTGTTAACAAACTTTACACACATCCATTATAACGGTTTGTCATTTACTGCTTTTGCGACTACCATGCAGTAAAACTTCGGTATTAGACAGTATATAACTGTTTTTACATATACACTACAAACTTTACTCCCGAGGCACCTTACACATAGTGTACTCATATACCACCGAATACCTTTGGAATTAAATTTTGAAAGTCACATATTTCAGGAGCTATGAGATCATAAGCAATAAAGGGTATGAGAAACTGCCTGTCCATGCAAGACGTTTTAATGGTTGTGAATCCCTTTATTAGATCTTTATTTGCCATAGATCGCTTATTGATGACTAGTTTCACCTCGTTAAATAATCATTATCAAAACTTAATTGTCCAGACATGGTAAGACATATGTTTCAGTTGAACCAACATCATAGTGGCAAGTTGTAAATGTTATGCTCATCATCAATCAAATATGCATTTGGGTCATATTGTTCAAGACTCAATGTAAAATCAATAAGCGATCTAAGGCAAATAAAGATCACATAAAGCGATTCATAATCATTACATTAAGGATCGACTCCTATAAGCAACCTGAATGTCTGGTAATTATAAGGTTTTAATTTATTACGTCACTGCTACTAACTGTACTTCCGACACTTCTGCAAACTATCGGTTTTTCTCTTCCATTGCTATGTGTATCATTTTCTTTAGAACTTTAACTGCATTCTTCGGTAGTTCTGACAGTTATCCGTTCTTCCTATGGTTTGTATTGTGCGAATGATAGTTTCCTAAAGTCTGATGGTACGACACCAGTCTCAAAGATTGTAGTCAAGAAATTTAACTGCCGTTTCGGAGCAACATACGCAAAGATTTTAGAAATTCCGATGGAATGTTATCTTTGCCTTCACCTTGTCTGTCAGAGCTACGTTATGACTCTGAAACTGTATCTTCATTTTCTTCCATAGATGAAGCTGCTCATATGTGAAAATCACAAAACCATTAATTTAATAAGTCATAGTTTCAAAATTTTACGACGAATTATTTGCAGCTGCAAAAGCTGGTAGAAGCCAACCTCGAGGAAAATCTGTTTAGGTTTAGGAGAAATGTACTAACGTGAGAGATAATAATCACCTTAGACTTGTCTTAGGTTAAGAAAAGGCAAATCTGAATTTATAGCTTCTGTGCATTTGGAGTAAGCGTATGACAAACTTGGTTGGAATGCAGTCTTTAAAATTCTGAAGTCAGAACGAGTAAAATATACAGAATGGAAGGGTATCTTAAATTTGGAGAAAAAATAACAGACACCTGTTATAAGACTCGAAATACGTGAATGGGAAGCATTGGTTGCGAAGGAAGCAAATGAGGGCTATAGCCGTCCTCCAGTGTTATTCAGCCTGTACGTAGAGAAAGTCGTGAATGAATTTAAGGAGAAATTTAGAGAAGGACCTGAAGTTCAGCAGGAAGAAATAGTGTCTTTCCAGGCACTTAAATGTGATTTGCAGAGTATCCAATGTAGAAATGCTGATATAATTCTGTCAGGACCTGGAAGAGTTACTGAACGGAGTGGACTGTGCCTTGAAAGTAGTGTATAAGACGAACATTACCATGAGCTAAACAATGGTAAAGGAATGTAGTTTATGAACATCAGGCTGTGTGGAAGGAATTAGATAACTAAACAATGAACGTGACAGAGGAGTTACTTAGGCAGTAAAATAATATAAAATGGTCGCAGCACAGATAAAAGGCAGAATTGCAAAGGAGAAAAAACGTTTCTGAAAACAGAGTACGCCGGGGCAATCGAAGACGTCTGTGATTTAAATATATTGTAAAGTTTCGCATGCGTAACACATTTAAGAACAATTTAGGAGTAATTTATGTTAGCATTGATGTGCAGTTCATATATGTATATTTCAAAATGATTTTGTTATGTTTTGGATTCTCCTCAGTCATATAAATAAAAATCTATTCCAATAGGTAGACTTAGAAATATATGGTAAACGTTGGTTTGAATGGTGTATGCAGTAATGTTAATATTAAATAATTATATTTTTTCTGTACTATTAGTATGTCAGTTTGTGGGGAAAATTGTTATATTGTCGTCAATATGAAATAATGAAATAGTTGTAAGTAATTATTTCAGTTACATGTACTATACTGGTTTACTTTTCTTTGGTCATCTACATATGGTGCATGTATGTTGCCTTAGGTGGAGAAAAAGTGCATAAATAATAATTATGAAGTAAATACAAGAAAGGACGGAATACCTTGCTATACAAGATGAGCACAGTTGCTACTATAGTTGCAAGATTTTTGTTGTGTATTTGCTGGGTCGGTTGACAATTCGGTTCTTCTTAGAGTGCCAAACATTTTCACTCACACATAATGTGCGTAACAGAGATGATTTATTATCAACATTAAAAACGTAAAATATAGGAAGTATTCCCGCCCTAGAGTCGAATATTGCACTTCACACGCACGAATTTTCCGCAAATAACTGCTCTTGCGAAATGTGTGACACTTCAGTACAACAGTACAACAGTAGTAATGAAGGGGTACTGAAAGAGATTGATGAGAAAGTGAGTTTCTGGCATTCTATGACTTAAAGAAGGAATCGATTGATAGGATACATTCTTATACAGCAAAGAATCGTGAATTTACCATTGGATGGAAGTGTATGCATTAAAAATTACAGAGGGAGACCGAGAGAGATATATAGAAAGCAGGCTGAAATGGATGTGGGTTCCCATTCTTATAAGGAGATGAAGGGGCTTGCTCAAGACAGAGTATGGTAGACTCAGGACTGAAGACCACAACAACAACAGAAGAAACTTGTGCAACATAAATACCAAACTGGGGAAGAAACTTCTGCAAGCTTTGGTAAGTGGGGGAGTAAGAAGCAGCGAAAAGACTGGAGCCTGCACGTGGCCTCCGCGCTGGCACTTGTCGAGGAGACAGGCGAGCTGAGGGCTGCTGGCTGGAGCCGTTGATGCGGATCCCCACCCCTTCCCACCCCCAGGGGACGCAGGCAACTTTACTTGTTACCGCCGGCCCTAACTTGACCGTTCCGGGTGTCGAGTAGCCCGCTATCCGCTACCATGGCCCTGTCGCGCTTCCGCCGGCGAGCGAGCCACACCTGGTATTTCAGGGGCCTACCACGTGGCAACCTTGACACGCAGCACCTACACGTGTCTGATTACTGCCATATGCGAGTCATATCAGCCATTCGCAAACTTGTACTTCTGAAGTTAAGCCGGAGTCCAACTAAAGAGGAATTTTTGCAATTTCGCACTGTAGCGCCGCCAAGCGGCTGGCTCATATAACCATACCGCGAATCGAATGTGTGTGTTGAATGCGTGTATCTGGGGTGCAGCAACACAGTCAAAATTAAGCTGTATTGCGGAGCGTTTGTGGGGCTATATACGAGGCGCGTCCAGAAAGTAAGTTCCATTTGGTAATAAAATGAAATTGTACACAGATACACAATAAATTTTTATTCCACAAAATTCTACAACTCTTACACTACTTTTCCACATAACTACCGAAATTTTGTAGGCACTTGTCATAGCGTGCCACAAGTTTTTGCATTCATCCTTCACAGAAGGTTGCCGTCTGTGTATTCAACCATGTGGTAACAGCTCTTTATCATCGTTGACGTGTTGACTACCAAGGACAGATTTTAGGTGTGAGAAGAGATTAAAGTCGGTAGGAGAGAGGTCCGAGCTGTATGCAGGATGATCAAACAGGTCCCATTGAAATATCCGTAAGAATTGTTTGGTCACATTCGATGTGTGAGGTCAGGCATTATCGTGAAAAAAACATCTTTTGACAGTAATCCTCTTCTTACACCTAAAATCTGTCCTTGATGGACAACACTTCAACGATGATGACGAGCTGAAAGACCATGTTATCACATGGTTGAATACACAGGCGGCAACATTCTATGAAAAAGGCACACAAAAACTTGTGCCATGTCATGACAATTGCCCACAAAATTTCGGAAGCTATGCAGAAAAGTAGTTTAACTGTCGTAGATTTTCGTACAATCCATATTTTTTCTGTATCTGTACCCGTTCGTTATATATAACCAAACGGAACTTACTTTCTGGACGCGCCTCGTATTTTAGCAGCTAATATAATCTGTATTTGTTAAGAATGCCAAGATGTAACAGAATAATGTTACGAATAACAAGCGTTCATTTATGGTGCTTAATTATAAGTTAACAATACATTCACTTCGAAACTTCGGCTATCAATGAAAATCGCGAAAGCTTAACCACTACCCACTACTTCATAATATCACTGCTGTACGAAAATACTGTTTCAACATTACGATTGCAGTTAATCAAATATTTTAATAGTCTGTTTGCCGCGGTGAAGTAGCTGAGCGGTTTAAGGCACCTCGCTGCAGAGCAGGCGGGTGCTCGCCGTCGGAGGTTCGAGTCCTCCCTGGGGCATGTGTGTGTGTGTGTGTGTGTGTGTGTGTGTGTGTGTGTGTGTGTGTGTTGTCCTTAGGTGAGTTTACCTTAGTTTAAGTAGTTTGTAAGCTACGGAATGATGACCACGCAGTTGGTCCGATAGATTTACAAACATTTGAACATTTTTTTTAGAGTTAGCTTGATTCCGAACCTCACTTTTACAAAAAATTATAGGCCATTTTACCGACATATTTTGTCGATTAAGTACTAGTTTGGAAAAGCGAATGCGCAGCTACAAATAAATAATATGTCGAAGTACAATGTTGAAATGTTTGTTCACCCATTGGACCAAACTCTTATGGTCATAAGTCCCTAGACTTACAAACTGCTTAAACTAACAGTAAGGACAACACACACACACACCACATGCTCTAGTGAGATCTCGAATCTCCAAAGGAAGCGGTCGCTCAGTCCGTTGTATGGTGCCTTAGACCACGCGACTACTTCCGCATTGTTCCACGTATAAGCTATTGACGAACTGTCAATATTAGCATGTCACATTCGTAAAGATATCTGACAAATAGCTAAAAAGTCATGATGGATTCCCGGGAGACGTAGACGAATGCAGGAGGCTGTAAGGGAGATATAGCCCCTAGTCACCAAGAATGTAAAAAGCGTATCTAGTTTTGATTATAGTGTAATGTCCGAAATCGGCTAAAAACTGGTGCTATGGGAATGTACCGACCGATCACGCGAATATAATCACAACCAGTTCCTCTTGTACTTGAGCACATCTAGGTGGAACAAATTTTTGCTCCTAAAAGGATACTGGACGATATGATTACGCCGCACGTAATACATTGCGTTAACAGTGTGATATTGTAAACTGTCATTAACAGAAGTGGTTGTATAACTTGAATGACGTTTCTATATTTGTAATACAAAATTCACCACCACTTAAGTTGATTAGTGAATGTGAAATTAACAGCATTAAATACAGCAACTACGCAGTGTGTTTCTTGTTATTTTTCTGGTAGCTATTACTGGCCACTTGGAGTGCTAGCATCGCTTCGATTGCTCTTCGTTCTCTTCTTGGCGACGACCACTTTATCACTTAGTTAGTGTGACAGTTCCACAGACCAGCTTCAACTAAGTGTATTATTTTCATCTAATTGTTTAGTGGGAACAGAATTCTTGGGTCACATAGAACGACCACACCAACTTGTCAATGCTAAAACATTGTTGGCTGTTAGTTATAACGTATCCTCAACTCGCTATCGTTGCAATTTGAACATCATCTTTGTGCTTTTATTTAGTCGCAGGGTTGATAGATTTGTGGTACTCTACTTCTTGTTGCAGCAGCAATGACAAGTAAGATACTTTCCGAGGTCTCAAGCCTACAAAGAGACTATATTGGGTTACAACTTCGGCAGATATGTAATAAAAAAGAAAATAGGTAAACGAGACGCCATTCAAAAACTCGAAAAAATATGTGTATTGAACATACTGAACTCTTTTTCAAGGACTGTGAATAAGAAGAACATGTAAAATAGTTAATAACTGTGTAAGTTATTTCCTGTGTTCAAATTTTCTTTGTTATATCATACAGTCTGAGGTGTGTTATTTCATCATCCTCATATATTCTACTCGATATTAATGAGAAGCCTCTGTGTCAAAATGATTCCACAAAGTCTCAAGATGTTAGATAGATTCTCTCGAAAGCTATACTGTTGAAATAAAATAAAAATACAACATGCGATCTTAGTCGGAAAATATTATTATTACTACTAAAGTGATAGCATTACTATTCTGAAAAATGACTGGCACTAAAGGAAAAAATATGTTTATATTTCACGAATGTAACCCAAAAAGGAAAAGAAATGGTTCAAGAAATGATAAATGCATTTAAGGATTTATGATACATGTCTACACTATTTTCATGATATGCTGTTACGGTTCCGAAGAATATGATGGAAGCTTTTTCTTGGAAAAGCACAATGAAGGGAAATGGTACCAGACTACCCGAGGACATTATGTAAGAGAGCAAGATTGTTCAAAGGAGGATGAAATAAATATCCTTAGAGAGAATATAATTGTAATTTTTTAAATAAAACCATCTAATGCATAAACGTTTGAATTTATTGAGACATGTTGACCAATTTCATTCTACTCCAAAGCTGGCGTTGACTCCATGTGCTGTCATTAGACATCCGTAGCACTGCTCCACTCCACGCCAACTTTGTAGTAGCCTGAAAATGAACTACCTACGGAATCAAAATAGTTGCTAATAAATTCACAATGTTTCGCTTTTGATTTGTTTCTGAAAATAAAGAAATAAAAAAGCACCGATACCCACTGTTTGCAATAATAAAAACTTTCCATGGAATTTACGACATTTATTTTTCATAAGCACCACTATTGAATCCCACAGAAAACTTTTTATAGCTTCGAGGAATCAAGTAGTGTCAAATCAGAAGGTGCATCAAACTTCACGTTAAATTATTAAGTCATTGTAGCTGACTAGGTATACCGTCTGTACCAAAAGCTTGTTCCTGGCGTATAAGCGACATAAAACGGCGTAATTGCATTGGCAGCCTGACTGTAAACGGCAGGTATAATGAAACTTCAATACGGATTTGTGTGCGACATCGGGATTCGAACCTGGGACTTTTGCGTTTTCGCAGGCAAGCGCTCTACTGACTGAGCTATCTCAGCAGATGCAATGTTTCATAGGAACACAGAAGCTGAATTAAAGGAAATCGTGCTTAGACTATTCCGAGGAGTCTTAATCGCTATTGATGCGGTGGTGTAGCGGCGCCGGGCGCCGTGGCTCAGCGCGCCCGGTCAGGGGGCTCAACGCCCACTGTAATAAAAAAGCTGAGCCAAGAACACTTCGAACATCAACGAACAAATACGAACAGCGTCCGCATTGAACAGAACTACTCATAGACCAAAAAATATAAAAAAATAAAAATATAAAAAATAAATAAAAAAACGGTAAGACGTCTGCCTAGTAAGCATGGAGGTCCGGGTTCGATTCCCGGCCGCATCACAAATTTTAATTCAATGCTTCACCTTTATCATTAATGTCTTTAACAATATTATTTTCCACTGAAGATAGCAAAAAATTTAACTACATAAATTCGTGCGGTGGCCGATGCTTAGAAAAACAAGTGGAGTCTGGCAGAGATAATAAGGGATGGAATGATAAGATAAATTACGTAGCCTATTTCTCCTTCTAGATTAAATAAGGAAACTCAAGTGGAGTAGATATACACGATTGTGAACTGGGATCTAACTACTAAATAAGATTCTGAAGCTCAAAACACAGCGGCACTGATCCTGTTAGCAATTAAACTGGGAAATGTTATTTAGACCTCGATCGTAGCCCCGAGTACGTCACCTTTTTGATGCTGATATAGTGCAGCGATAGGCACCAAAGTACGAAGTCGTACTAATGCATCGCCAACATCAGAGTGGCTTCTATGTTGCACTCGGGATGGCGCGTTGTCTACATCTACATCTACGTGGGATACTTTGCAAATCACATTTAAGTGCCTGACATAGGGTTAATCGAACCACAATTATACTATTTATCTCCCATTCCATTCTCGAATAGCGCGCGGGAAGAAAGAACACCTGAATCTCTCTGTTCGAGCTCTGATTTCTCGATTTTATTCTCTGTTCGAGCTCTGATTTCTCGTATTTTATTCTGATGATCGTTTCTACCAATGTAAGTGGGAGTCAACAATATATTTTCGCATTCGGAGCAGAATGTTGGCGATTGGAGTTTCGCAAGTAGCCCACGCCGCAGCGATAAGCGCCGTTGTTGTAATGATTCCCATCCCAGATCCTGTATCATTTCCGTGACGCTGTCTCCCCTGTATCGTGACAATACGAAACGAGCTTCCCCTCTTTGGATTCTTTCGATGTCCTCCGTCAAACCCACCTGATAAGGATCCCACACTGGGCAGCAATACTCCAAAAATGGACGGACAAGAGAAAATGTTCAAATGTTTGTAAAGTCCATGGGACTTAACTACGGGGTCATCAGTCCCTAAACTTACAAACTACTTATGAACTAACTAAGACTAAGGACGGCACAAATATCCATGGCCGAGTGGGGATTCGAACCCCCGACCGTAGTGGCCGTGCAGACCGTGACTGGAGCGCCTCAGTCTCCTCGGCCACCGCGGCCGGCGACGGACGAGAGAAAAGCTGCGTCCGTCACGTTTGACGACATTACCCAGACTCTTCTTCTCTTCGACCACTTTGCTCGTTCTTCCGTATCATCCACGTGGAGTGCGCGCGTAGAAATAGCAAATGCCCAATGCGTTTTGTCGTTGCGAAAAGCAACGCCAGCCATTTATAACCTTTCATGTGACTCAAATGTCCAACCAAAGCGTCTATAGCCAGTAGCCTCTTACGTGTAACACCAAACCGCCCCTAGAGGTTTTTGGAACAAAGAGACGCCAATTTCGCAGGGTAGTGACTTCGCTGGTTAATGGCTTATGCTTGGCGTCATGGGGACGCGAAGCCTGCAAAGACATTTCTTAGCACTTCTCACTCCACATCCGCCCTGCTCTGGAGAACTCGCAGCCTCCTCTGGCGCATAAGAACAAAACCTCACCTCCTGACCCGCGCACCGCTACGTGCGATGACAGATTAGCTATTCCGGGAAGGTGAACAAACACTGACTCGCCATCGTTCTGGGCTCATTCGATTAGGCTGGCTAGGTGCTCTTCTGGCTGGCTCACAATATTTTGCAGATGCTTCCCTTGATAATTACTAACTACATCTCGGTACTATTACAATTCAACTCGTGTTATACGGTTAACATTGAAGTTTCCGTAATAAACAAGACGAAATTATACTCATTTCAAGTTACTGTCCCCAGTATACATGTACCCATCTCCATTGAACTATTTCTCCATTAAATCTATTAGTTACTCAGGAATACGCTATAACTTTCCGGGCAACATCACGCACCTCGCGGATTGTATTTTACACGTCTCGTTGTTCCTGGAATCCTACCTCGGTTCTTATACGCGTCTCTGTAAGTCAGAAAACTTGTGGCACGGTAGCTGGAGGAGAAGACTGCTACCTTCCAACTTGTCTGATCTAGTTTTTAATGAGCGACTATTGTACGTTTCCTTGTTCCGCAGCAAAAATTCAAAAATGTAAAAGTAGATATAAAACCTGAGGGTTCGAAGAACAGGTAACGTTGACTGGAAGGAACTATTGTATAAAATAATATTGTATATACAGTTTAAATCTATAATAATACTATATGATTTGATAAATATTTACCTTTATTTATTTCTACTTAACGTCACTGGCCACTAACGGTGCGATGTATTCTCCTAAGTCATCTAATATTTTTATTATTATTAGAGGTACAAAATTACATGACCCTAAATTGTCACGATAACATTTCTGTTATTCCGTTTTGTACGTAATCATTATTTTTATTTAACCCTTTGATACACGACTGTTTATTTGAAGCTATGAAAAGTACCACGATTAATATATAGTGCGTATATTCTGAGAAAAATTATTATGCACTACTATCAACATAAAGTACATAGATTGTCAGCTATATAGTGCTTCCATGATGTACCTGATGCAGTAAATATCATTATTATGCCTCTCATATTTCTAGAAAGTAAGTCATAGTAGTATTTGATTGACTAATTTTACACGGCAAAGGAGGAATACTAATGTAAACAAACGCACGTGTTAGGAGTAACCCAATGCAGCTAACTGTCGAAATGATTCAGTAGCATTCTGAAATTTATAATTTTTGGACGAGATACTAGCATATGTAACACTATGTACACAAACAGCTACAAATGAATTTGTGATAAAATTGTGATCTTTTTGAGAGATATGGGAAAAATAAGGAATGTAGCTGATCAGTTACACTATGCATGAGAGGGTTAAGCTATGCATACTATACATGGCCTCTACTAGGAGAAATGACCGGTGTAGTTTTGTCCCTTGAACGCCAAATCAACCAATGGTGAGATGTACTTCAAAGTATTCCATAATTTTTCGGACAACATCAGATCCAAGGCGGATTGATCTTTGCAGGACTAGTTGTACCTTCAATCGTCCCTCGGCTCTTACACGTGTCTCTGTTCGTCTGAAAATATGCATAGAAAGTAGACGTCGCGCTGGAAAATTATGAATACAGCATTCGGTACACACTACATTGCGGTGTGTCTCCCCATAAATTAGGTGTCACATCATACGGCGGAATAAGGAGAAAAAGCATGGGTTGATCTCTTTATAGTTCGAGAAAGTTAATTACTTGAAAGCGAATAAGTCCTGAGGTTCCCCAAAATTTCCTTACCTTTTTACCTTCTTTCTACTCACGGTCCTGTTACAAGACACCTGGCGCCAAAGTTCCAATTTGCGATATAAAATATCGCACTAAACTTGAGGGGCCGTATTCCTTCGTACCTCTAATCAGAAAGCCACAACTGTATGATGGAAATTAACAAATATTTAACAATTTTATAATATATTTTACGCGGTCCACGGACTCAGTTGACACGGGTGTTGTCTGTCCGATGACGCTGGCTCGATTGACTGCGACAGAGCAACACTCGCGCCTGTGGCTGCATTTTGGCGACAACGGAACATTCTAGTGTTTTACGTCTGTCATCCTGCTATTAAACTAAAGACCAATTAAATTTAAACAGATTCATAGCTTAATACAAGAGGACAACATATTACAAAAGGAAATATTTAAATACATTGGGTATATTAAAAATTAATAAAATTGCTGAAGGGATTTGGCGGTCTGAGAGTATAACTAAGAGGCAATCATATTTTATATGGAAGTATGGGTTTCCCGACGAAATACGTGTTCACCGGACCATATGTTCTACGTCACACTCACACCACGTATTACATAATGCTCTTCCCAACATTGTAAAAATGTATTTTAAAGAATAGAACAAGAAAGAGCAAGCATATGGTGCCACATCAGCCCCTTAACAATCTGCATAGTCTTCGCTGGAGTCTGTCTGTATATAAGAACTGATTCAAACCTCAAACAGACGGCCACGTGCCCTTATTAGAGTAAAACCAGAAGCAAAACGCACGGTTGGTGGTACAGCTCAGTGGATATTCGATTATACACTGTGGGCAGCAGGCAACCCTTATTGAATTCGCGTATGCGGAAATCATGAAAATATCGAGGACGCTGTGTGTGGACACCGATATAAGAAGTTCCTTAATTGGAATTAAATCTGCAAGGTAGTATCAAACCATGATTTGATAAAGAATCTAATTCCCACGAATAAAAATATTTCAAACGTCTTGTTAACTTAAAAATAAGTTGATGTGCTTAGTTTTTGACTTTTATTATGTAATCCAGGAGAAGTTTAGAAATGGTTTCGTGTCATGTTTAGAGCTTAACGAAACTGATGTTACTATCAAATAAAGGATTAACGTATTCTTTATTTTAGACAAAAGCTACATATTAATACTTCTCAATATTGGAGACGATGTAAATCATAAAATTTGCGTCATACAATGGTGTACTTTTTCAGGTAGTTTCAGTGATCAGCATAATTGAAATGCCGCTCCTGCTGCTGTACTGTTACTCCAAGCTAATCTAGGCAGAATGCAGTTTCTGACGAGTCTAGGGCTCTGTCATTTCATATCTTCTGACCTATGTGTCGTACAGTAATATAATGTAGTAGGTGCGCTTGGTAACATATGTAAAGTGCCTGTAAAGGGTGTTGCGAAAAATTTTTGTATCTGCAAAGTAATTAAAACGTTATGGCAGAGACTGAAATCAGGCCGCATATAGTAATCGATAACCCTTCCTTTCGTAATTTATGTGGATGTAATGAACAAAATTTTTGATAAAAGTTTCAGGTTGTTGTTGGTTGCTAAAAACATTCGCGAGTACTTGTTGAACAAACCCGGCATATTTCAGCATCATCAACTTAGACCAATATACATGTTTAACTGTAGTAAACTTTGGTTTTAAGCATTACATAATATGTTAGACCTCCTAATGAGTAGATTATTATAATGGAACTGCCATTGGTTTTGGAATTAGTGCAAGGTTCATCTTTTTATTCTGATTTCATTTCGTAAAAATTTACTAAGTCTGAATTTGAGTCAAAGATAGTTAAACTACCGTAAAAAATTCTTTCACTGATAGGAATTACTAAACAAATGGTGGAATTACTTGTTGTATTTTAAAGATTTTGGAAGCTATTTCGAGCAGACGTTGCCGGCAGTTACACAACAAAAAGAGTCGGAGATATCCTTACTGTTATTCCTTTAACAGATCAGTTCATTCCGGTGTTGTTGTGCGTTAAATTTTAGTTCAATATTCAGTCGTAAGTTACGGTGAAAATCGCAAACTAAGAATTATCGAACTTTGGAGAATTAACATGACAAAGAGAATACGCTACTGCAGGTTCTAAAATAGTGATTAATTTTGAATACGAATGCTTATGTTTGAATGTTAACAAATTTGGCATCAATCACTGCACGAATATTCGTCAGCCGTAATGGCGTCCAAGCCAATTTCACAACTTAACCTGGCGTAATTACTTAGCCAGATATCAATTCCGGGAACTAAAATTAAAAATGCTAATTATATTACATTTGGCAACATTTGCTACGGTTTATTTTAACGATTACACTATACTCACATAGATAAAATATGGATAACAGGAACTGACACAGACGCGTCTAAACACCTCGGAGAATAGGAACAGACAGATGAAGTGGGACGCTGTTCTTTCTCTGGTGTCCAGAAAAACAAAAGAATACTGATCACGGTTCAGAGATACACGAGAAATAGGAAAACACTCCGGATAAAACATATCTTCGGGTAATTTTTTTTTAATTGTATCGTTTCTGTATGAAAGCATTTTAAAGATTTAAATTCAGTTCATAACTAAATAAATATTGAAAGCTATATTTTTCTTCTTTCTGAAAGCCATTACATAGGTTCGTTGTTACTGCCGGGCCGCGTCGCGAGATAGACGATTAGTAACAAAGAAGTTTCATCATTGCAGAAAGTGAATAAATAATGATTATTATGAGTTGTAGCATTCATCAGTGGAAGATGTGTAAAACATGAAAATAAACTCACTAGTACATAGAATTAATAAAGATAAGTGTATATTACGACTTACTACCTTACGTCAAAGGCCGAAACATCAAAACTGTAGGCAATAAATGCCTACAGTAACATACAGGAACAATTACAGGTCGTTAACAATAGGGTCCAGTTTCAGTTCCTTTGGAGTAGAAGCTCCCGCGATGTTCTCACCACCACATTTCAGTAGAAGTCGTCATTTGCCAACTGACACAGCTCCACTGGTGGAGCCCGCCCGCTGCTGTTAGGCCGGAATCTCTGGTGACGGCAGATCCCACTGGGAATAATTCTGAGCGCTGCCGCGTTAATCTCTCGCGGCAGAGATCTGCAGTATGATTTATGGCTCCATGCAGCGTGCTGCTGTCCGACTGGGACAAGGCAGGCGACAGCCCGCGCAGCTGCGATTAACGAGCAGCTCCACACACAGACTACCCCTCCTTACGAAACGTCAAAGTTGTTGTGTGATCCAACGACCATAAAAGTGAAAGTCAGCCCGCGATGTAAGAAAACTACTTCGTTTAGAGCGCACAAGGAGTGAAAATTTCGCAGAATTGACTGATATCCAAAAAGAACAACTTGCGTTAGTCCATTTGGGACATTTCTATAATTTATAATGACTGTTAGCAAATACATAATCGAAACCGTTTATAGGATACAGCCAATAGCCGCACAAACGGATTATTCTTCATAAGAACCTCGTATCTGTAAATCTAGACGCTGGTGTAACGTCGAAACTTAAGAAAAAGTAGCAGAAATACAGAACACGTACTGTATGTAAAGTACTGTAAATGCGGAATCTGAACGCAAAATTGTCTTATGTTTGAATAGTACTTTACAGCTTGATAATAAATTTAGTTGGGAGGAGCACACCACAGAATTGCAGAAACGACTCAACAAATCTGTATTTTCAATACGAGTGTTATCAGAGATAGGAGACATAAAAATAACAAAGCTTGCATACTTTGCTTACTTTCATTCCTTAATGTCATATGGTATAATATTTTGGGGTAACTCTTCAAGTCAGTCAAAATTCTTCAGAGTCCAAAAACGTGTAATACGTATTATTTGTGGAGTAAATTCACGGACGTCTTGTAGAAGCCTCTTCAAAGAACTGGGAATATTAACTACTGCCTCTCAGTATATTTATTCCTTAATGAAATTTGTCATAAATAATATATCCCTTTCCCCAACAAACAGTTCAGTTCTTACATACAATACTAGAAATAAAAATGATCTACACAAGGACTTAAAAGCACTTACTTTAGTTGAAAAAGGGGTCCACGACTCAGGAACACACATTTTCAATAATTTACCATCAAGTATAAAGAATATAGCTACAAATAAATATCAGTTTAAGAGGAACCTAAAAGACTTTCCAGTGGCCAACTCCTACTCCATTAGTGAATTTCTAAATTGTACCAAATGATGCATGCACTCATACTATGTTAGTATTATTATATTATCAGAAAAAAACCTTAAAAATTTATGTATCTATATTTATATTATAACTGTATGTATTTGTATTTATATTATTAGTATTACCTATTATTCAACTTGTAAATTTTGTTTCTTGACATGTTCCACATCTACGAGGGTCCCCTCAACATGGATCTACGGAACAAATAAGTAATCTAATCTAATCTAATAGAGGAATAACATGATAACGAAATGGAAAAAACTATTAATAAGCGATGAAACTGATAGGGACAATATAAATTAATCTTATGTAGTGAAAGGCGATATTTTACGACGTAAGTACTGTGGAGGCTGATCCGAGAATTTGGCCTGGTAGGAGTTGGAACTGGCTTTCTAAATACTAAAAACCGAGTCCTTTTTGGGGGGATTTTTCCCAGTTGAGGATAATTTCTCCGTGAAGCCCTATGTAGTATAATAATCACAAACGGCATAACATCGTGTGTTCGTGTTCTAAAAAATCTAATCAACAGTACCAAAAAAGACATTGTCTTATAGATAAATAATTTTTACTATAGGCATTTCGTTTACTCATATGTTAAATAATGAAAAACAGTGTATGAGTGCATGCTTTCGCAGCTATATGAATGAATGTTACTCACAAATCAGGACATCGGCTTGCAGCTAAGCACAGGTTGTGACCCAGTCATAGCGAATATGAAGCTGAGGAAGATGCAGAACGAACGAGCAAGCGTCAATAACGTCATATACAGCAGTCAAAAGCGAACGCAACGGCACGTAAACATTGCCATGTATGGCGAGGCAGTCAGCCAGCCAGCGACTACATAAAGGCGACTACATAAAGGCAGGACAACGACGATGCAACAATCATTTACCACTTAAAAATGGCCAAGGAGAGCTTGACGAAAAGCTCGTGGTATTCTAACCACCGGACGTGGCTGAAAGACCGATCAGATTTTATTTTAAAAAAATAAATAATTAACGTTACACTGTTGGTAATCACCAAATACATAAGAAAAACAAACGTCGGACGTTACAGCCGATATATTTCTCCAGAAATGTAATGACAGACACTTCGTATAATACAGGAAGTCTGTAATCAATCTCGTACTAAGCGTTTTTAGAATATAGATTTTATATATTTATACGGTACCTTTCTATTTCACTGTAAACGATACCGACTAAATCGTGTGCTGGTATGATGTTGACACTTTGACGTGAGTGCCATAAAGTGATTATAGAGAATGATTTAGCAGACCATGTCGTCCTCAAAAACAAAAGCAAATATTTACGTCCTTGTACTTTTTTATGTACTGTCTTCACCTCATTACCTTTACAGTTAGTGTTCAAAGACATAAATTAGACATAAATTACTGCTATTTACTGTTTGTAGTACTTATGGGACTTAACTACGGGGTCAACAGTCCCTAAGCTTACAAACTACTTATGAACTAGCTAAGATTAAGGACGTCACAAATATCCATGCCCGGGGGGGGGATTCGAACCCCCGACCGTAGTAGCCGTGCAGACCGTGACTGGAGCTCCTCAGTCCCCTCGGCCACCGCGGCCGGCTACTGATATTTAATCGTTTTATTGATGTCGATTGAAGTGCGCGATAAATGCACTTAATTCTAGAGAGGAATATATCCTCGGAATAGTTTTTCTTATAACGCCTTCAGGAGTCTGTAAAATTAACACAGTGATATATTTACCAGCCCCATGGAAACAACCTGCAGCAGGATGATAGGGAAAAACGCTCCAGTAACCGAAAACCAAACAGAAAACAATTTCTCGATAGTAACACAATCGTGCAGCTGACCAGGAAGACTTTTATGATCATTAATAACACCACAAGGCTGTCTGGAAAAATATACACAAGAATAATGGAAACAAAAATCACAGGCGAAAGTTTCCCACATTGATACGCCCATCGACCAAGCAAAGATATCAACTCTTTTATTTCATAAAATGTTTACAGTCCTGCGATGCCGTTTCAAGTGTTTCTTCCTATTCTGCATCTAAATTGATACTCTGAAGTCACACTGAAGTGCACGATATTTCTTCGTTGTTCCATTCTCTAATAGCTCGCTGGAAAAAGGAACACGTAAATCAGTTTTCATTCTGATTTCTGTTATTTTATTATAGTGATCATGTCTCCCTACGCAGGTGGGTGGTAGCAATACATGTTCACATTCTGAAGAGAAAGTTGGTGAATGAAATTTCGCAATTATATCTCACCGTAACAAATAACGCCTTTCTTTAATTATTTCATCCCGAACTCGTGCATCATTTGCGTGACACTCCCTCCCCATATCGCATGAATACAAAACGAGCTGCCCTTCTCTGAATTTTATCTAAATCGTCCGTAAGCCCTACCTGGTGTGGATAGCACAATGTTCAGCAATATTTCAAAATAGGACGCAAAAGTGAAGTATAGGCAGTTTCTTTAATAGAAATGCTGCATCTTGTAAGTGTTCTGCCAATGAAATGTAGACATTTGTTCGCCTCCCCTACAATATTTTCTATCTTTTCTTTTCAATTTAAGTTGTTCGTAATTATTACTTCTAGGTATTTAGTAGAGTTGACAGCCTGTATGTTTGACTGATTTATTCTTTTTCTTTTTATTCTTTTAATGGTCATATGCATGATCTCACAACTAATCTAATCTACTCGATAATATACCGTCAATTAAAACGTAATGTGTCCTTTCTGACAGGAAATCTCGAATCCAATTGCACAATTCTGGCGATGTTCCACAAGCACGCAGTTTGATTAGAAGACGCTTGTGAGGTACAGTGTCAAAAACCTTCCGGAAATCTAGAAACAAGGAATATATTTGACATCCCTTATTGGTAGCACTCATCAAATGAGTAAAGAGGTAGCTTTGTTTCACAAGAACGATACTTTCTGAATTCGTATTGTCTATCCGTTAACAGGTTGTTCTCTTCGAGGTAGTTCAATTATGAATTAACTCAAATTTTAATTGCAGGAAAATATATGTTCCAAAATCCTCTGCAAACCGACTGTAATGATATAAGCCTGTAATTCTGCGGATCACTCCTATTGCCTTTCTCGAATATTGGAGTGATCTGTGCAACTTTCCAGTGTTTGGGTACGGAACGTTCGCTGAGCGAGCGGTTGTATGTGATGGTTAAGTACGAGGCTATTGCATCAGCAGACTCTGAAAGGAACCTAACTGGTATACAGTCGAGATCGGGAGACTTACTTCCGTTAATCGATTTGTTTTCATATTCCAGGGATATATACTTCTAAATTACGCATGCTGGCAGCTGTTCGTGATACAAATTCTGTAGTATTTGCTTCGTCTTGTCTAGTGAATGAATTTCGGAAAGCTGTGTTAAGCAATTATGCTTTAGCTAGAATGTCATCAGTATCATTTCTATGGTGCAATAAAGGTATTGATTGTGTTTTGCCGTTGGTATACTTTACATAGGATCAGAAGTTCTTAGAATTTTCTACCTAATTATGTGACAGGGTTTCGTTTTGGTAACTATTGTAAGCTTCTCGCATTGAAGTTCGAGCTAAATTTCTAGTTTCTGTAAAAATTTAACAATTTTGTGCGTTTAAATTTTTCATATTTTATTCTTTGCTTTTGTAACAGTGATGTACCAGTGTGTTCCATAACGGGTCAGTCCCCTCTGTTGATAATTTTTTGGTATGAGTCTGTCAATGGTTGTCGATATTATTTGTTTGAATGTAAGCCTCATCCGATCTACACTCACATTCTTACTTTGGAAAGACTGGGAATTCTCACTCAGGTAAGCGCTAATCGAATTTTTATCTGCTTTATTAAATAAATAAAAGTTTGTTTTAATTTTGGTGGATTTGGAAATCCGATAAGCAGTCTCGCTACGACAACTCTGTGTTCAGTGATCCCTGTGTCTGTTTTGATCAGCATCATTAGCTCCGGATTATTTGTTGCTAAGAGGTCAAGTATGTTCTCACAACCATTTACTATTCTAGTGGGTTCACGAACTAACTGCTCGAGATAATTTCGGACGATGTTTTATGCTTGCTTCCGGTTGTGAACACGTATTTTTGCCAACAAATCGAGGGTAAGTTAAAGTCGAGAGCAATTAAAGTTGTATGCTTTGGGTATGTTTTTGAAATTTGATCCAAGCTTTCTTTGAACATTTCTGCAATCGAATCGTCTGAGTCAGGGGATCGATAAAATAACCAATTATTAATTTATTTTAGTTGTCAGGCATAACCGCTACCCATACCAACTCAAATTCGCTACAGCAGCAGCCCTTGACAACAATAAATACGCCATCACCTGTTTTATTCAATATATCTTTTCTGCCCCATTGTAAAAATTTGAGCTGGACTTATCTCCGGCTTTAGCCAGCTTTCGGTACCTGTAATAATTTGAGACTGAATACTTTCTATTAGCACTTGGAGCTCTGGTATTCCCCATACAGCTATGACAATTTACAACTGTTAGATTAATGGTTTTTAGATCTGTGTTTATCCTATCTTTGACCTGGTAGGGGGAATGAAAATAGTAGTAGCATTTCAATGCTCTCCTTTATCTACCGTTTCTTTTCTTTACCTACTCCATGTTACCACAGATATCGAGTAATGTAATTCGGCTGTAACGAAAGTGCAGTTCTCTCCATGTGCCTAGTTGCTTTCGCCGCCCTGAGTGAAACTCACAGCCTCTGCTTCACAGGTTGTGTCTCCAGTGAGGCAGACGGCACACAGGTCGTTCGAGTTTGATGTTGAGGCTGTTAGATAAGTTAGCGGGGAACTAGTGTGGTAAAACAAATTATTAAACCCTCCGTCGGGCGCAGTCGGCCTCACAGGCCAGCAAAACACTTTTTTTGATTCCCGTGCTTAACAGTGGTGGCCCAGCGGTCCGCCTCTCCGTTTAGTCGCTTAACTTTGGGAACCTCGCACAGTGCCGATCCGCAGGCTGCCGTCGATTTCCACGCGGGTCAATAGGAACTCCTTGGGCCTCATAGGCCGTCTGCGCCCGATTACGTTATAGTTTTTAAGGTGAGATTTTTCAAGATATTTTTACTTTAGTACGTCGTTTCAATCAAGCTAAGTCTGTCCTCTGTGATTTTTACCGTTACTTTCGTAAAAAAGAAGACTTTGACGACCCTGGCCCTTCAGACTGAGTGCGCCTGATCGAGTTCTAATTTCAGTTTTCCTTTCTTTTCCTACGTTATCACATCCATATTTTCTGCTGAAATGACCAGAAAAGTATATTATGCCTCTAAGCCAATGATCTTGTGGAAATAATGCGCGTCCTCGAGGACGAAACTGCTGAAGATCGAGCCGCGCTCGAAGATTTAGTCGATGAGAGACACCCACTCTCAGGATAAGGTAGGAGAAGGCACGGAGGACTCAGCAACTGAACAGGAAGTTTAGGGAACAGCTCGGGAATATGAAGAAGAGAAGAAAATATGTGAGGAGTTTTTATTTTGGAAACGACAAGACGACGAAGTACTCTAAGTAGATACCTTCTACTATTCATAGTGTGAAGAGTCACATCATTATTACACAACATCCAGTGTAAAAGATATTGCTACAAATGACGCCACCAATTGCAAATCCTTGTGTCGTCAACTTCTAACTGGACAATTTAGCCATTTTATGCTATGAATATATGTGGAATGTCGATTCGGCTGCAAACTCGACTGAAAAAAATTTTACCCCACAAGGAACGGGAAAGTTAACCCACATTACCTCCCAAATGGCTAAAACGTCGACCATGCGTCGCTGAAACAAGAGTTAGGAGGATGAAGAATCACGAATGTTCGGCTTGTCATCAACCAATCTGCTTGATAACGTATACGTTCTGTGTCATAGTTGTATTTCAGCTGTTGATTTGGGAGCTATAGCATCGGTTTTTGGCTGCCAATGTGGCGAGAAAAGATGATTCCATGTCGGAATAGACTGCCTAATGTCCTTCAAAAATAATTTCATTACTTTTTAATACTCTTTGTGGGAAATTGGTAATTTTGGTCACTTTAGTTTAAGGTGTATTATGTTCAATAAATCAATTATTATGCTTTAAGTTTGCTGTAATTCCTTCCTTTAGATCCTCTTCAAGACTAGCCAACACGCATTTTGAATTTGATTTAACATGGCGGAGCTAGTCCACAAAATATGTGGGTGGCCTCTCAGGCCGTGTGCGTCTGATATTGTTTCATCTGGAAGTGCGCCCGACGGAGGGTTAAAGAATCCATGTTTTATCCAAGAAGAAAAAAAATGCATAATTTCAACTAAATCTAATTAACATTGAGAATTTATGTTGCCATTACAATGTTAAAATGTACTTTTGTGTGATCAATTGCCAGCGTACGACAGATCACATCGGACAGCCGGTCGAGAAATGTAACATAATTATCTTTTTTTATTTGATTTTCTTTTTTTTTCTTTTTTATTTATTTATTTTGAGAGAGACAAATAAAAATAAATCTACTTCGTTTTTGTCGTACTGCACACAAGAGCAAGCTATTTTTAATAAATAAGTATGCTGTTTATTTACTATCAGTCTAAAAATATGATTTTCGTTAATCGAAATTCCTGTTTGTGAAAAGATTATTTATTTTTAAGCGTCGCAGTACCAATAAGTAGAAATAATGTCTCCTACGTAATGCTTAAATATAACATCACATAATATTAAATTTTGTAAAAATTATGAAAAGATCAAGGTTTTTTAAATCATCACAAGGCATCGGAATTCTGTACTGAATTATTCTTATTGGAAAATCATCTCTTACAAACAGACACATAATCTTACATACACGACAGAATGTTCTCCGCATCAAAATCTGTTAAAATCAAGAGAAGTTGACTAATAAGTCCTATCAGTACAAGGTCCTAAACGAGAGAGAGCGATCTTTCTGTCCACGCTCCTGGTGCTACCTCAAGACAACTGACAACTGAAAATACTCATTTTTGTATCGTCTGTGCTTTCTGGTTAGTTAAAATAAATCTTTGCCTTCGCCGTTGTCAAATTAGTTAAATAACTATATCATTTGATGTTATCTGCCGTAGTATTTTGTATTTATAGTTCGTGATAAATTTATTTCTCACTAAGTCATTTCTTATTCCCCGTAATATAAGAGTCTGCCCATGATGACTGCCAAAAACGCAGTGAATGGGCAGAACGAGGCACCTCGGTTATCACGCGCTAGATCGTACCAAAGTCATGGCCGAAGTGAGTCCTACACATTTTCGAATTAGCTTTGTTTAGTAATTTATATATTATGATCTGAAACAACGGAATGTTAGCTTGCGAAATTAAAGTAAATGTAATTAAACATATCTAATTTTGACTAATGAAGCAATTAGTTTTGGCGCGGAGCCTCCAAATGCACTGACCAATGGTAGCAGCTGGCTTTCCCACGGAAACGATAGCGACTGTACCGCACCTGTGAGTGGTACCTCACAGAACCGTGCATCAGCTGCATTCAGCTGTTCTGAGTTTACTCTAAGGAAAGTGAATATGATTGCTTTAAATCATAAATGTCATAATATGCGTGCAGTCTCCTTATAGACTGCGCGCGAAACAACGTACCGCGTTTCCAAAATTGTATTATCCATGTATATTTATAAATAATAGCTACTCCTATAATATCAGACAAATATAAGAATATTAAATTGATAAGAATACTAATATTTCTTGCAACTTCGGTGCCAATTTAAAGTATAAGAATATATGAATGCATAACTACGATTTCTGTTATAGTAGCAGTACCCGGCATGCTCATGTACTCGTGTAACATGCCATTTGTTGTTAGAACTCGTAATAATCGTAGAGTTAACGAACAAGAAGGTGTCGGAATTTGGATTAAAGGAATGATGAATTGTAGTAAGGTTAGAGTGTTTAGTCGGGTGACATGGTTTTGTTTGTACCCTTTCCCGGTCAATAAAATAATTATCATCGGAAAAGAAATATTGCGTTGCTGCCATTAGCTGGGGAAAATCGAAGGCACTAGAAGAAGAGGACGGCAAAGGATGAGGTGAATCGATGGCATCACAGAAGCAAGGGGTTCCAACCTGGAAGATCTACGGGAGAAAGTGCAGGACAGAGGAAAGTGGCGTGCTTTGGTTCATGGGCTCACGAAGAGTCGTAATCGACTAAACGAATAGGGAACGAGAACCACTCGCTCTTTACGACGCCAGAGACTTGACGCCTGGAGAATGCGCAACCCGCATGATATGTATGTTGTACACGCTGCCGCGTTACGCCTGTAATCAGTTAATATCTTCAAATCACTAAAAATCTTGTGTAGTAAGTTAGTCGTCGGTGGTAAAATTTCTGGGAGTCCAACTACCATTAACTTTTTTAAACCAGACTTTGTGACTACCATTTTCAGAAAAATGCAGAAAATTTCGTGATGTAGTGTCGTAAAACGTAAATTATGCAGACTTTACGTAATGCAATAAAATCAACGTAGAGATTTCAAACAACTCTTAAGTAACTTTACAAATAAATGTTATGTAACTTAAACTGAAATTTTCAAACAACAGGGATCCCAGAGATCGCAACTGATAGGATACATTAAATAAAAGTCACCTCGTCTTTTAAGGGATATTGCATTGCGTGTCTTCCTTCTGAAATGTATTCGTTCGCGTAACCAACAGTTTTGCCAATAATATTTGGATAAATGAATCATATCGGCTCGTCCGTGTAAATATTCCCGCCTGCACGTGTCAGGCCTAGCAATATTTTCATAATGTCTTTTGGTTTCGATTTCTTCAACAAACAGAAAGAATTGTTTCTCCATAGTATGTCTTTCCGATGCGGAACCAGTAATCATCGTTGTGAATATCTAAGCGTTTGGATTGTTGGTCCTCAGTTTGTTCTGAGTCACTACTGCGGAAATCAAGGATCACACTTTCGTTCTTCCCTTCCCTTTCGTAGGTGTAATCGCATGGAGCCGCACCCTCCTCATCTTCATTCTCAGACAGCATTCGAATTATCTGAGGTTCACCTTCCTCTTGTATACTTTCCAGATTCCTAGAATTCAAAAGACAGCAAAGACATGATTATGTGCATTACACTTATCTCAATATGCAGCGACGGTTAGCAAATACAATAGTAAAAGCGAAGCTATATACGAAAAATGGCACACGCTCTAATGACCACGCTGTCGTCTGGGCGTTAAACTAACTAATTACATACGGTATGGGGTGATGCCTGTGCAACGTTTACAGCTCAACGGATAGTTTCTCACTGGATATACAGGTAAACAGGACCCAAACAAGCGTAATTCTAGGTGGAAGGGCGAATCTGGGAATACCTGTAAACAGAAAACGAGGCGACTCACGGCTAATAAGAAGTTCCGGGAAATCTGCGGTAGCGGCACTTTATGCCCACGGGCTGTATCTAGAGGGCCAACCAGAGAACAAGTAAACCCAGGAGACTCAGCTTTAGAGTCCATTATTTGAATGAATGCTTCGCAATTTCATTTTTACTTCGCCAGTGTCAGCAAACAAGACTGAAAGAAAAACTCTGAAGTATTAAGGAAAAAAAATCAAATCATATAGTTAAAAAAAATTTGCACTTTATGAAAAGCTTGCGTTAAATAGAAAGAGCTCGTAAATTTAGCCATTATTACAATTTCAAACAAAAATAAAAGAAATTTATTGATGATAAAAGCAACCTGCCTCAAATACATTTTACGTTACTTTCCACATAATTAATCATCAGTCGATTTTATGCATTTAACATGCTGCAGTGATACACTGTTAAGTTTCCCCCACGGTAATAATCCACAATCTATGGTGTAATAAACAAACTTTATTACACTTTTAGATCTGGCATATTGTTTATCCTAGGGGAAACCTATTCATTCTCATGAAAGCACAAAGTCATCTGATGATGTATTATGTAAATTCGCTAATGGTTGTTGTTGTGATCTTGTTCGCAGACTGGTTTGGTGCAGCTCTCCACATACCCTGTCCTTTGCAACGTCTTCATCTGCGAATACGAACGGCAACCTACATCCTTTGGAATCTGCTTACGGTATTCGTCCCTCGGTCTCCCTCAACGACTTTTACCCCACACACTTACCTCTAAGCCTAAGTTGATGATTTCTTGATGTCTCAGAATGTGTCGCACTTCTCTTAGTCGGAATATGCCAGAAACTCCTCTTCTCCCCAATTCTGTTGAGCACCTCCTCATTAGGTGATTTACCCATCTAATCTTCATCATGCTTCTGTAGCACCACATTTCGAAAGCTTCTATCTTCTTTTTGTCTGAACTCCTAATTCTCCACGTTTCACTTCCATAAAATGCTACACTCCAGCCAAATGCTTTCGTAAGGGACTTCCTAACAAACTAATATTGGATGTAAAAAATTTGGCTTCTTCACAAACGCTGTTCTTCTCATAGCCATTCTGCATTTTATAATCTTCTTTACTTCGGTCATCAGAAGTTATCTTGCTACCTATATAACAAACCTCGTCTACTACTTTTATTGTATCATTACGTAATCTAATTCCTTCAGCATCGCCTGATTTTCTGATACTGCATTCCATTCCGTATAATTGCTCTTCCATGTCCTTTGCTGTCTGATAGAATTACTGTGTCGTCAGCAGACAGTAAGGTTTTTATTCACTCTCCCTGGGCTTCAATTCCCTCTCCAAATTTCTCCTTGTATTCCTTCAGAGCTTGCTCAAAGCACAGATTGCACACATTGGGGAAAGGCTACAACCTTGTCATACTCCCTTCCTAACCACTGTGACCCTTTCATGACCTACGACTCTAATAATTGCTGTCTGGTGTTTGTACAAGATGAGTATAACTCTTCGCTCCCTAAAGTTTACCCCTGCTACCTTCAGAATTTAAAAATGTGTATTCCAGTCGACATTCAAAAGTTTCTCCAGATCCACAAATGCAAAAAAACGTAGGTTTCCCTTTCCTTAACCTAAGATAAGTCGTAATGTGAGCATTGCCTCGCGTGTTCCTTCATTTCTCTTAAATCCAAATTGATCTCCCCCAAGGTCGAATTCTACCAGTTTTTCCATTCTTCTCTAAATAATTCGTGTTGGTATTTTGCAACCATGACTTATTAAACTGATAGTTCTGTAATTTTCACATTTGTCTGCCCTTGCTTTGTTGGGAATTGGAAACACTATATTCTGCTTGAAGTCTGACGGTATTTCCCGTGTCTCATATATCTTGCATACCAGGTGGAACAATTTGTTCAAGACTGTCTCTCTTAACGATAATAGCACATCAGACGGGACATCATCTACTCCAGCATCCTTGTTTCTACTCAAATCTTTTAGTGCTCTGTCAAATTCTTCTTGCAGTATTGTGTCTCCTATCCTCTACTTTGTCATCCACTTCTAGAATACTGCCTTCAAGTCTATTTCCTTTGTGTAGGCCTTCTATATATTCCTTCCATCTTTCAGTTTTCCGTTCATTGCTTACTGCTGGTTTTCCATCTAAGTTTTTGATATTCATACCGCTACTTTTCTGGTCTGTAAATGTGTCTTTTATTTTCCTGTAGGCGATATCTATATTTCCCCTAGTTATACATTCTTCTGCGGTCTTGGATTTCTCTCAAGCCACTCGTGCATAGTCTGTCTGCACTTCTTGTGAAACTCTTTTCCAGATCAATAGCCACTACGGTCGGGGGTTTGAATCCCCCCCTCGGGCAAGGATATTTGTGCCGTCCTAGTTCGTAAGTAGTTTGTAAGTTTAGGGACTGATGACCCCGTAGTTAAGTCCCATAAGCTTTACAAACATTTTAACATTTTTTTTGAACCAGGTCAATACCACAATGAATATAAATTATTTATACACTGCTTTAGAACTTTATTATCTGCCTATAAGCTTATTTCGGTCTTAGGTCATCATCAGGTGTTCTGTAAATACGAGTAATATGGAGAAGTTATTACATATACTCTTATAACATAATTAGATAATTTTGTTTTACAATGTTTTACTTACATTAATTATAATATTGTTGTCGTTTATTTGCTGCCCAATTGATTTTAGAAGCTGATGTAATGCTTATCTATTGCTGCTTATCTGTATATGTGCAGCAGCACTGGTTATAGTAATCGATTTTTATCGGTTTTTGTAGTGGCAGCCTAGCATAGACTGTAGTGGCAGCATACAACGATGTTATAAGTTTACAAGGTTACCAGTAATTTATACATTAATATCTTTGGTTTATTTATTATTTTTTATTGGAGTTTTATACTATCGATTTGGAATCTTTGGTGTTTATCCATTCTCATGTCTATAATTTGAATAAAATTTTCGATGTATTTTTCATGTTTGAGTTCGGTTTGTTCATTTAGTACATAGTTCTGATAGTTGTGTATATGGGAATATAGTTCGATTTCCTCGAGAATATTCATTTTTGGCCGTTTTTCTATAATGTGTAAAATTTTTATGGCTTCCTCTATCAGTTTTACATCGTGTTTCTCTATGATTAAATGTTGATAGAATTTAGATGGCTTATTTTCACTGTCTCTTGTGTGTTCTTTATATCTAGCTTGGAAATTTCTGCCAGTTTGGCCTATATATGATTTTTGACAGGTGATAGACGTAATTTTGTAGATACCTGGATTATTGTATTTTAGTGTTTGTCTGTCTCCTTTAAAAATTTTGTGGTTTCAGCAGTATTTGTTTGGATAAGCAAATCGACGTTTGTGTGTTTAAATATTTTATTAATTTTATGCGATATGTTTCCTATGTATGTTGTATTTTTTTTCTTTGTTGGAGTGTCTTTTGTTACACAGAGAGATAACATTAGCAAAAGACACTCCAACAATTTTTGTGGTATTGAACATGTCACTCAAAGACATACTCTACACTGCGGGCCCCACAGAACGGAAATTCTTTTCCAGATGTCTGTACCCCTTTTTACCTGATTCACTAGATGCATTTTTATATTTTATATTTATCTCTTTGCAAAGTAACGTAAAACCAATTCGTGGCAGTTTACTGTTTATCATCAACATAGAAACTGTCTTCATTTGAAAAATGAAAGGACTTATAGCTTGCGAATATTCTATGCAGTGATACGATATTAAGAACGCCGTGCAGAAAAACAATATACGCGTGGTGAATAAACTGGAGAAGCCATAATGGAGTTGCCGCTGCTCCCGTCTCTGCTGCGTAGTGCAATCTATTCCATGTCAAAACGAGTGTTTGACACACTGCACGGAGGTCAGCTGTTGGATGCTGTGGTGTGATGAGCACAGAGATATAAAGTGAAAAATCAGCTGAGCATTTCTGTTTTTATTATTTATTGCTATAACTGGAGTGGAGACAATCAAGATGAACGTAGGCTCTCATATCATAAGCTGACAGTAGGGAACGTTCTTTTCAGTTCAGCATAACAATATTATAGGAAAAATAGCGGGAAAATAGAGTGAAATTACATATGGATGTATTGCTACTCCAGAGTATCGAATCACATTCAAAAGGGTCGAGATGAAGGGCTTGTTTTCGTAAAAATAATCAGCAAGTTAAGATAAATATGATTTTGTCACATATTAGTATTGAATCTAGATTAATATAGGTGTGAAGAGTACGTTAATCTTTCATCTCTTTCGAAATGTTCTTTCTTCCTGCCTTTAACTTTGTGGCTAAAGAAGGGAAATTGATCAGCTCTGGCAATATTTAAAAGCAAGATGGCCTGCTGTACCCAAATAGCCCATGCAGTGCGACTTTGCTTCTGTGCCAAGACGTACAGCAGCGCTTACTGCCAACAATAATGAATCACTCAGTACTGATTTCTTCCTCACTAGGCTTGTGATCATTGTACAACATTTTATCCCCAAAATGAACTTGGTTTTGATATCTCCGTTCCTCTCCTTGTTTCTGCATAATCTCCCGTGTCAAGTCTCAAAATCTTTCCCACTGTATAGTGGTGTTCATGGCGTGAACTCTATGCCTTTTCTTCTTTCCTCTTTTTTTTTCTTTTTTTTCAGAAACATATTCCTCTTTCCTGCCATTTCATGGATAATTGCTGTGGTGCCGTTATGTAGGCCTATAATTGGTATTTACTGATGGGAAAATTAAGTCATTTCCGCAGAAAATTGTAGTAGCAATTTCACATTGTGCGCTTGTCTCGTGATTAGCATCGTATGCCTCTTACACAGCGATCCATTGATAAAGTTTCGGAGCTGTAACCATTCTGCCCCTTGGTTCTTTTTGTACTGCGTTTTGAAAATGGGACTTTAATTATTGACACCCACCTCATAGCTGTTATTTAATGGTGCAAGTGCCGCGTTCAGAAACTAACGGAATTAGCGCAAGCTTAGCTGCTTACGTTCAAAACTCTGAAATGATTTAATCAAATTCCTCGACGATGACCGATTGCAATCGAGAATCATGCGGTTACGGTAGCACATACGACATATCATAGAAAAAATATTCAGCCTTTTCTTGTAGCGTTGCTAAAAGAGATCCACTAAACCGCTTACACGTAAGTGACGTTTCTTCTGATGAACAAAATTAGAACTTCCTAAATTCTTGTAACGCTGATCATGACACGTTAAATACTTTATTGTACTTGCATGACTATGTAGTTTTATTTCTGACTGAACGAATGGCCCTTGTCATATTTCATTCCATTTATTGCTTTCTCCCCGCAGGTTATGTAGCATAAATGCACGCCGTTTTGGGACATTTAAAAATTAATTTATGTCGGCCAAAATATCACGCAACAGTGCACTGGTGTCGTTTTACATGATAGCTAACGTGACCTGTGAATTTTTCGAAGGGCTTTAGATACTACGTTCGTGTATGCTGCAGATAATCTGATTCGAATGTAGCACTATCAGGCAGTAAAAAGACAGCGCACCAGAAGCAGGCCCAGCCTGCAGAGACACACTCAGCTGCCACGTCGATAACAAGAGAACGACGAGCGCGTTTCTAAATCTACGGTTATTATCAGTCCCTAGCCTTACAAGCTACTTAAACTAAGGTCAAAATACAGAAACACAACCAAGCCCGAGGGATGACTCGAAACTCTGAAGGGGAGCAACCGCGTGCTCCGCAGCAAGGCGCCTTAGAGCGCTCAGTCATTCCACCGCGGCACCGGGCGGTCTGCGTCTTTACCTGCTTGTCAAGCACAGCGTGCCGAGAATCCGTACTCGAACAAAGCAGGCCCGAGACCGGCGCACTCGAGCGAGTACGAGCGAGCACAGTCCCCAGTATACAAACCTCTAGTGGCTATTTCCGGTAATTAAATCACGGGTTATAGAAAAGAAACGTGAATTTGGGAAAGACATGGCAGTTGTATTCATAGATGTAAAAAGCTCTTATGACACTGTTAGAAGGGAAGAGATATGACAAGGTCTGAACAAATTGAAAGTGTCAGCAGAAAAGCACCTGAGAATCAGGAACCTGTACAAAAAGTGCCTTAACAGTGTTATAATAGATGGCATAAAATCTGAGTGGTTTGTAAAGGACAGAGGGGTTTGTAAATGAAGTGTGCAGTCGCCGGTGCGTTCAAAAATATAGTCTTGGACAGCATAGGACAGTTTGCCAAAGTTATGTGCATGTGCAGATGAAGTGATGATTTCGAAGAAAAATGATCAGAAACTGGAAGAACAACTGAATATCTATCACGGAGTAATCAAAGAACCATGTATGGAAAGAAGCTAACCAAAAAGTAAAGCAATGAAAGTCTGCCGAAAGAAATGGGAAAAATGATGTAATTTGCAATGGACAAGTTATTAAAGAAGTAGATTCCTTAAAATATCTGTGAAGTGACTCAAACATGAGTGGAGGCATCGAGGAGGAAATTTCAGAAAGAATAAAATTATATCTAACTTTTTAATGTTGTGTATCGGACACAATTATGAATTGGAACGTACCTACTGAACCAAAAATCATTATGTATGAGTCCTTTTATCCACCAGTTTGATACTATGGATCAGAATTTTGGAGTTGAACAAAGAAAGATATGGATATGGTACAAGCAACAGAAACTTCCTGGGAGATTAAAATTGTGTGCCGGAACCGGGACTCGACTCTGGGACCTTCGCCTTTTGCGGGCATGCGCTCAACCGACTGGACTCACGATGCCGCCTCACAACTTTACTTCCGCTAGTTTGGAAAGTAGGAGGCGAGATAGTGGCGGAAGTAAAGTTGTGAGGCGGCATCGTGAGTCGTGTCGGGATAGTTGAGTCGGTTGAGCGCTTGCCCGCGAAAGGCAAAGGTCCCAGGTTCGAGTTCCAGTTCCGGCACACAATTTTAATCTGCCAGGAAGTTTCATATCAGCGCACACTCCGCTGCAGAGTGATTCATTCAGGGACTGGATCAGAAATTAAATAATACGAAGCACAATAAAGAAGAAGCTCCTAAATGAAATTACGGAAAGTATTACGATTAGACGGTTTTAGGCACATAAAATGAATGGGGCCAGAAAGACTTCCTAGACGAACCTTAGAATGGACAGAAACGGGACGGAGACCAGTTGAAAGTCGACGAGCAACATGGAGAGACCAAGTGAAAGACGATAGAACCAAGACGATAGAAGATGTCTGCAATGGGAAAATGTGATAAACAATAAACCGTGGAATAAAAAAGAGAAGCTTGGAAGAGAGTCTGTCAACGAAATGCTTGAGACGTTGCAAAACAACACAGAGAATGTCTTATTGCATCTATAATTACTGGTGGAATCGGGGCTGCGGCTGGTCAAGATTGCGTAGGATGTAGGATACCGACAGCCTTATGTTAAGAGAAACATTTATTCCGTAACTACCAGTTTCGGCATTCCATTATATCATCTTCAGGCCCCTAAATCGGAGTATTATATCCATTAAATAGTGATCGAAATTGGTTGCGTGGATTTCTAGTCCTCAGTAAGAATCAACAACAACAACAACAGTTGCCGTTATAGGTTCTTACTGAGAGCTAGAAATCCACGCAACCAGTTTCGATCCCTGAATGAAACTTCACTCTGCAGCGGAGAGTGCTCTGATATGAAACTTCCTGGCAGATTAAAATTGAGTGCCGGAACCGGGACTCGAACCTGGGACATTTGCCTTTCGCGGGCAAGCGCAATACCGACTGTGCTATCCCGACACGACTAAGGATGCCACGTCACAAGTTTGGGAATTAGGAGGCGAGGTACTGGCAGAAGTGGAGTTGTGAGGCGGCATCGTGAGTCGTGTCGGGATAGCACAGTCGGTAGTGCGCTTGCCCGCGAAAGGCAAAGGTCCCAGGTTCGAGTCCCGGTTCCGGCATACAATTTTAATCTGCCAGGAAGTTTCAGTTTCGATCCGTATTTAATGGATATAATACTCCGATATAGAGGCCTGAAGATAGCATAATGGAATGCCGAAACTCGTAGTTAGTTTATCGAAACAAATTTTAGTTTTATTTCAGAATAGCAATGTACAGGATCTCTAGTATACATGTGACATGCTTCAGTACTTTGTGTGACCACCTTTAGCCGTTTGTAGGTCTTGTACTAGATGTTTGTGTTAAACGTATGGCTGTTGGTATCCTACTTGGTACGTAAGACAGATGTTGGGTCCGTTTGCGGCTGGACGGAGTTGTCGTGGCTTGTTAGTGGTCCCGTGTGGTGGTGGTGGTTATTGAGCGCGGGTCTGTCTGCGGCCGCGACTCGCCGTGCCAGGCACCGGCAGCCGGCACGCCACGCCACGCAGACCTGCCGCCACACCTGCCAGCAACACCAGGGGCACCAGCAACACCCACCGCTGCAGCCGACAGTCTGACCCACACACCACACATCAGGCTGCATGTCAACAAACTCTGCCGCAAAAATATATCCCCACCTGCATGTTTTAAGGAAATCATATTTTAAGAGAGTATCAAAACAAATTAGCGGTTTGTTTCAGAAAAGCAATGTACAGGATCTCTACTATACATGTGATATGCTTCAGTACTTTGTGTGGCCACCTTTATCCGTTTCGTGGTCTTGTACTCTTTGTGGCATTGATTGAACAAGTTTACCGCATGTATCACGCCCAATTTCTTGATATCACACTTCAGCAATTTTTGCAATTAGTTCTTTTCTGATGGTATAATTATGTTTTCTGAGTTCTCCAGACATAATAGTCCATAACTTCTCAATAGGGTTCATATCAGGTGAATTTGGGGCCTACCATAATCGCAGAGTGCCAAGATCTGATGCACAAGCCTGGATCGATGACAGCTGGCATTGTCGTCTTGGAAAATAAACAATCCTTGGTCTGTACCATTAAAATGGACCCTAGCAGTATTCAACGCTTCTAATGATGTCACAGTATGGCATTCCATTGATTGAATCCGTGCAAAGTATAATTCTTCCTGCCTCTTTGGAAGTTAGTGCCCCCAACAGCATAATACTTTCACTAAACTTCTTAGTTTCCGAAAAACATTACTTCTTTAACTTCTCTCAGGGCTCCACCCACAGTTTTACACCTCCATCTTTACCGAACACATTTATTTTTATTTATTTATTTCTTATTTTGTCCGTAAAAATCACCTTACACCATTCCTCAGTTGTCCAATTTTCATACCTCAACAAATATTTTTCTCTCTTGAATACGATATTTGTCAGATATAGCTTCTTTGCAGACTTTCGTCTTAATGTTCATATCTGAGAGACGTCTTAACACTGTTTGGTGTGTAACGGAATGACCTAGATCACGTTGCAACTTGCACGAAAGCTGCCTCGAACTCAATACTCATTCTTCTTTAGCCATTACTTTCAGCACTCTGCACATTCTTGGGCGGGCATTCTTCTTTCGATTATATTATTTTATGCCTCAAACTTATCATCCCTATCTCCTTCAATTTCCTTAAACTAACCCACTGTTTTATGGTCAAAGGATAACCTCCTAGCAGCTTCTCTGTTGCAATTAGGTCTTTCTTTTCCTTTTCATTAAAAAATAAAATAAAATAAAATAAAATGTTCGGTTTACGTAAGAGCAACCGATAAGAAGTCAGATGGAAGTACAACTGAAGGTATATGGTGTGAACTTTGTGAACTTCAGGCATGTGCATGCCATATCGTAGGCAAATAGTGTAATGTCTTCTAGACGCCTTATTTTAATGTGCCTTGGAAGCTGGTACCTTAACCACGGCCAATGTCAAGATAAATCTTATCACATTGTTCTATCAGTCACATTACTCCAAATAACCTATCAAACATGAGCTTTTAATAATAAATACCAATTATAGAGTGTCTTAACTTTATAGGAAATAAACTTATAGCACGAAAATTCTGGTACCAATGCAATTCTGTTAGTAAATGAGGTTGAAATTGACATTTTGGGACAATATTGGTAGTGGGAAAATTTTTTGGACCAGAGTGTACTTCGTCACCTAACAAGGAAACCGCTCCCCCCGCCCCTCCCCACCCCCGCACCCCACCGACCGCCCCTCAGATTTAGTGGAGAAAGGTGCGTCAAAAGCATGAAAACAGGCAGAAAGTATGTGGAAATATGAAAAAAAAAACAAGCAAAAAACAGTGAACATACCAAGTAGATCCATAAAACGTGGAAGCTACAGCAGCGGTGGTGTGGCCTATCACTCACTATAAGGCTCCTTGCTGTGGAGCGGGCGGTTTTTCGCCGTCGGACGTTCGACTCCACCCTTGGGCATGGGTGTATGTGCTGTCCTTAGGATAGCAGTTTGGAAGCCTAGGAAGGAAGGAAGCTTAGGGTTTAACGTACCGTCGACAGCGGGGCCATTAGAGACGGGTAAGCCTAGGGACTACTAAGCAAACAATGGGTATGAGCTCATGCGTTTGTTAGCCGGGAGATCCCTTACGGGATCTTTTTTAGTTGACACCGCGTGGGCGACTTACGTGCCTATGATGATGAGATGATAATGATTAGGACAACACACAACCTCTATTCCCCTGCCGGGAATCGATCGGTAAAAAAAATGTTTATAGAGTTTATGGGACTTAGCTACGGGGTCATCAGTCCCTAAATTTACAAATTACTTATAAACTAGCTAATACTAAGGAGGGCACAAATATCCATGCCCGAGGGGGGATTTGAACTCCCGAACGTAGTGGCCGTGCAGACCGTGACTGGCGCGCCGCAGAGCGCTCGGCCACCGAGCTACGGAAGCAGACATAACCAAAGAAATTAACTCGCATAGATATACAAACATTTTTACAAACACCTACATCAAGAGCGTGTAGTCCTCTGAACCTCCCCCAGCGCTAAAATTTTTATTTTTTTCTGTTTCACAAAATTTGTGAACTGTCCGCAGTAACTAGTTTTGTGCGTTATTAATAGATTCTTCCGTCTTTTCTTGGTGGAACAATTCCATATTTCAGTTTGAAAACAAACAATCTATATTCACGGGATGCATGGCAACAATGTCCAAAAATGTGCTTGCATGGCAAAACACATGATCCGATTACGTCTGTAAATGCGATGGCCCAAGACAACATTGTCATCATCTACAGTTGGAAAACTTGTAAATATGATGTTGTGAATGTATCGAATGATTGAAACATAGGAACAGTGAAATTGTAATTGATTACGGCTTTCAGAGATGGTGCATTCGCTCTACCCATTTTGAGGAAATTGACTTTCATCGTGTGGCAAGAAGTGAAATGTCTATGCAGGGCCTTGTAAGAGAAAAGTAGTAACAGGACAAGTCTTGAAAGAAAGAAGTTCCTGAGTACAGTTTTGGAAGATTCTGCGAAGGTGTAATTAAGAGAATATGACTTCAATCTTTAAATTCATTTTCCTGGAAACTACACATTCTGGCACTTATGTATATTTTCTCCTGTATATCTGTGACAGTGATAACATTTTTATTGAGAAATAAAAGAAACAAAATCCTATGATAAAACCAATACTCAACGGCCTATCAGATCATGACTTGCAGCTCTTGTTTTAGGTGTAGATTCTAAGCGGATTATGAAGAGTGCTAAATCTGAATGCAGGAGAGTAGTCAAGCAACCAAAAATTGACTATTTTACAAAACTGCTCGAAAATATAAACTGGAAAGAGGTTTATAGTTCTCCTGACATGAATAAAAATGTAACATATTCATTAATAACATCGGTATTATGTTTGAAAGCTGTTTTCCTCTAAAAGTATCTCGAAACAGTAATCTATAATAAAACCATGGATTACGCAAGGAATAAACATTTCTTGTAAAACAAAAATGAAGTTATATCTATCAGCCAAGAAAAGCTCCAGTGATGATGATTTAGCTAAATATAACGAATTCTGTAAAATATTAAAAAAAAGTGATTCGGACATTTAACAAATGCACTATGAGAAGAAGATAGCAGTGTCAGGCAGCAAAATAAAAATAATATGGGACACAGTGAAAGAGCTGGTAGAACGAGAAAGGGACAGGAGCAGATAGCATTAAGAGTGGATGATACATTAGTAACTCATATAGTATGACAATTTTCAGGGCTATAAAAAGTGTACTGAGACATGAATGACATGACGGACACTTCAAAATGTAGTGACAAAAGGAATTAGACATTTCGTTCAGAAATGGGTCTTGAACCCAGGTTCAATTGTATTCAACACCAAGTTAGCTGCATTTGCTTCATTGATGTGGCAAATCGTACGCTTAGAGTTTTCAGTTTGCATTTTGCTTCCTTTTTCATAGTCCCGTATATTTTCTTCCTGTGTTCGTTCTTAATCTGTATTCAGTTTCTGTCGAGCTATTATTTGCGCCATCCTTCCACTGAATCTGAGGTGCCGCGGCGGAGCAGCTGAACGCATTGAGGCGCTATGCTACGATGCGCGAGGCCGTTTCCCGTCAGGGGTTCGAATCCCACCCTCGGGAATGGATGTTTGGGCCGTGTTGTGCTAGTTCATGAGTAGTTTGTAAGTTTAGGGACTGATGATCGCGCAGTTAAGTTCCATAAGCTTTACAAACATCTGAATAATTGAAACTTCCTGGCAGATTAAAATTGTGTGCCGGAACCGGGACTCGAACCTGGGACCTTTGCCTTTCGCGGGCAAGCGCACTACCGACCGGGCTATCCCGACACGACTCACGATGCCGCCTCGCAACTTTACTTCCGCCAGTACTCACGCCAATACTCACGCCAGTACTCACGCCAGTACTCACCTCCTACTTTCCAAACTTCACAGAAGTACTTCTGCGAACCATGCAAGACTAGCACTACTAGAAGAAAGGATATGATGGAGACATGGCTTAGCCACAGCCTAAGGGATGTTTCATTCTGGAAACATCCCTTAGTCTATCAATCGAAGAACAGCTTCCAGCATGCGAAACTTACAAGTAGATGTTCCTGGAGTAGTAAAACAACTTAAGTCACTAAACAAAAATAAATCTTCCGGGCCAGATTTCATACCAACTAGATTCCTTTCAGAGTATGCTGATGCAATTGCTCCGTACTTAGTTATAATTTACAACCGATCACTCAGCGAAAGATCTGTACCCAAAGACTGGAAAGTTGCCCAAGTTACTCCAATATTCAAGAAAGGCAATAGGAGTGATCCCCAAAATTACAGGCCTATCTCATTGACGTCGATTTGCAGTAGGATTTTGGAGCATATACTTTGTTCGAATATTATGAACTATCTCGAAGAGAACGACCTATTAACCAATAGTCAACACGGATTCAGAAAGTATCACTCTTGCGAAACACAGCTTGCCATTTATTCACATGAAGTGTTGAGTGCCATCGACAAGGGATCTCAAATCGATTCCATATTTCTGGATTTCAGGAAGGTTTTTGACACCTTACCCCACAAGCGGCTTCTTATGAAATTGCGTGCTTATGGAATATCTCCCCAACTGTGCGATTGGATTCACGATTTCCTATCAGAAAGGACATAGTTCGTTGTAATTGACGGTAAGTCATCGAGTAAAACAGAAGTGATATCTGGCGTTCCACAGGGAAGCGTTAAAGGTCCCCTACTCTTCCTCGTGTTTATAAACGATTTAGGAGACAATCTGAGTAGCTCCCTTAGACTGTTCGCTGATGATGCTGTCGTTTCTCGGTTAGTGAAGTCAACAGAGGATCAAAAGCAACGGCAAAGCGATTTAGACAAAATTTCTGCATGTTGCGAAAATTTGGCAATTGACACTAAATAAAGAATGTGAAGTAATACACATGACCACCGGTGAACTTCAATTACGCGATAAATCAGTCAAACCATAAGGTCGTAGCTTCTACCAAATACCTAGGAGTTTCAATTACGAACAACTTTGACTGGTGAGAACACATAGAAAATATTGTGGGGAAGACGAACGAAAGGTTACGTTTCATTGGCAGAACGCT
Source organism: Locusta migratoria (assembly GCA_026315105.1). Taxonomy (NCBI): domain Eukaryota; kingdom Metazoa; phylum Arthropoda; class Insecta; order Orthoptera; family Acrididae; genus Locusta; species Locusta migratoria. Next base: position 514,369,399 of record CM048744.1, read on the forward strand.
TCGAAGATGCACCAGCTCCACCAAAGAGACTGCCTACATCACACTTGTGCTTCCTCTCCTGGAGTACTGTTGCCCCTTGTGGGACCCTCACCAGGTGGGACTGACGGCAGACATTGAGAAGGTTCAGAGAAGGGCATCTCGTTTTGTTTTATCACGTTACGGGGAGGGGGGGAGCGTCACGGAAATGTTGCACGAATTGGGGTGGAAATCATTGAAAGAAAGACGTTATTCATTGCGGCGTGATCTGTTTGCGAAGTTTCAATCACCGACTTTTATTCCTGAATGTGAAAATATTTTGGTAGCACCCACCTACCTAGGGAGACATGACCATCCTAATAAAATAAGAGAAATCAAATCGAAAACGGAACGATTTAGGTGTTCTCTCTTCCCGCGCGCAATTAGAGAATGGAACGGCAGAGAAAGTTATGAAAGTGGTTAATGAATCCTCTGCCAGGCACGTACTATTTAATCTCATTTTTTTTAATAAGAGGACCAATTTGTAAAATCTGATATGACCAGACGATGGCGGCATAGACCACTGAAACCGATCGCCACGAAATAAATATTTTGCGACCTTGTCTTTTCATTTTTGAAGGTTATTAGTTCATGTTAAGAGTTCTGGGTCACAAACCGCCGTACCTGCGCTGTGGTAGTTGCCCTCACAACGACATTGGCGGTCGTCCAGAACCTCATGTAGGGGCGTCAAAATGTTTACGTGAAATTTGCAACCACCATCGTTGCACAAGTGAGCAGCTCGTCAACGTGTGCGGCAGTGCTCAGTAAGGACCATCCCGCCATTTGGCAGGTTATAGTTATGACCATTCTAAGACTCGCTCAGTTGGCTGTAAGTACGACTGCATCTCCGTCGCTTGGCGCCTGTTTGCTTCACACGTTCATATCTCACTTAGCCTTATGGCTGTAAACGTTGACTATTAAAGGGTACTCACAGATGGCGCTTTGGCAGCCGTCTCACTGTGCTGTCTGGTGAACGGCAGTCAGATCATAATACCATTCCCCAGGGGGCATCTGCCATCATCTAATCAAATCTGATGTCATTTAAATTCAAATCGTTCTGAACGCCTACTCGGAGATATATTATGGAAGTATCATCTTTCACTAATTGTTCTGGGATCGATTAATCATAAAGGCTCTTCCTGTGTATTCGAAACACATTTATTTATGTTAGCAGCCTCCACTAAGTGTAGATACGTTACAGATCCTCCTTCATTTCGCCATAATTTTCACTGTTGCCACATTTTCGGTATGTTATAGCACCATCCGCGGAAACCATCATAAAACTTGTATACTGCGCCATTTACGGAGATATTGGGAAAAATAATAGTGCTACGATACTCACTTGGAGCACGACAGATATTACTTTCACACAAGAAGATTTCTTCCCTTTCGAGAAATTACATTCTGGAAGGGGAATGATCACTAGTGGAGACGCGGTAATTCCGATAGTGGATAGCGGGTCGTGGTAATAAAAGGTAAATGTTGCTACTTTCGTATTACCGCACCAGTACCGGCATAAGGCATTACAGTAATGATCCCCTGTGTGTGTGTCTGTGTGTGTGTGTGTGTGTGTGTGTGTGTGAGAGAGAGAGAGAGAGAGAGAGAGAGATGGAGTATAGCGACAATGTGTCGAATATATTCCTACACTCCTCCGTTAACGTTTGTGCATTCTTTTAAATATTATCGTTTTGTCTCCAGAGTATATTGGCTAATACATACAGTGACTATGACATTAACGTCTATATTACTTTATAATAACTGAAAAATTACCTTTTTATGTGAGATACAATACTATGGAATTCTGTTCGGGACATGAAGAACATTTAAGGACATTTGACAGAAAATAGTCTGTAATATTCTTCAAACATATATTTAGTTAATTCTGGTTAGAACTTTAGTTATGGAAAGGAAAGAAAGTCATTGCTTATATTTGAGCTACCGCTTTGTTTTATCTGTCTTGCTTTGTCAGATGATTCATTGAACAAACAAATTCCAGTGACCGATGTTATTTAGTAATTAAAAAAAAAAGAAAAGGAAAGAAGGAAAAAAACTGTTTATAGTGTGCCACTCGGCACGTATGTTGTGTATTCGTGGAGGGTGATTCCCCACAGCTAAAAGAAGTGGGAGGGGGGGGGGGGGTTCGTTTCATTGCATTATTCCTTATCTTTCAGTACGTCCGTGTGGTTTGCTACAATGTCTACCTGCGAAATAGTGTAAGTTTGAATGCACCCCAAGATTATGCAACGAAGATGTACTGTTCCTTTGCAAATTACAAGTTTTCCAACGCATGGACCGGAAACAATAATCATTCAAACACTACTACTGCATTTACATTCTCAGACAAGAAACATATGAACCTAATGAAAACACAAAAGTTGACAAGTAGAACACTGATATTAACTCTGTGATGATTTATTAAGCACTTGAAACACACCTATAACAGCACCGGATGAACTAATTTCGGTAGTATGTTTACACAGTCAGTATCCACTTACAGGAGTTTCTGCAGCACTATTTCTCAGCACATCTTCTGCATCAAAGCGCCGCAGTATTAATTACGACGGATCGTAGCACGTTAACATGCCGGCGGCGGCCACAAAACAACCTGAGCACCGTTCGATATGTCAACTGTGCCAGTCAGTTGCTCAGGGTTTGCAAATACTCGTCAACTGTTGGTTCTATGCACTTACATCGCTTGTCCATAAAGTAATTACTTCTGCTTTAAAAGAGAGTCTCCTGCGCTGTGAATACATTCATTGTGTTTAAATAATTTAAAATACAAAACATTGTATTACGCTTCTTACTACTGTTTGAAAGTCACGTTTGGAAGTAGATTGGTTCGTGATTCTATGGTATAATGTAAATTATAATGCCATAAGGGGCACATACTTTTCTATGTTTGAAATGTCGCAACTGCTGAATCAATCGAAATACCGAAGCTAGTATATTTTAGTTATATATTTTTCATAACTTCGTTCAACAACACTTGGAATGATAATTTGCACTAATTAATACTGTCGCAAATTTGGCCCTGAATGACGGCGACAAAACACATACAATGTTCTAGTACCTTCTAGGTGAAATGAGAAATAATGTTTCATAAGTTTCTTTTAGTGTATACAAACTGTATAAACCTACGGCTGGAGTTGATCCACCCTGTGTTCTTGCACTTGTGTGACAAGTGGTAAGTTATCACCGAGATCAAACCAGTGTGAATATGAAACCAGTGTTCTTCAATCAATTAACTATGTCCTACGAGACCGCTATGTAACATTTTTGTGGAGGCCATTGACAGAAAAATGCATCGTGTCAGACAGAGCCGTCGTGTGCATGGCGAAACCAAAGTTCTAGTTATAATCTGCTGAATGGAAGACATCGGATTGCAGAATGAGAAATATGACGGCGAAGGTCTGCCAACACGTGAGGTAATAGACAAGTCAAAAAACGAGTCGTTTAAACAGATATAAGTATGATTCTAAATTTCATAACTGGGACGAGACAGTACGCCTAGAATAGGAGGAGACCGCCAAGCAATGCTATGAAAATAACGAGGAGAAGCTGACAAGACTGGCGGTATTCCAGAGGGAAGAGCTTAAATAAACTGGAAATGCACGGTGGCGCAAGTTTCAAGCCGATGAATAATTGCAGGGCAGAACGGAGCGTCAATCAGAGACTACAATAGCTTACTTTCAAAACGTCTTGGAGCTTTCAAGGATAGTCGACCATAAGTTGAAGGAGGAGGGTAAAGTTGCGCATCTTGCAAAGGTTTTGCTGGGGATATGTACTCATGAAGGAGATTTCGCAAACAGACGACTTCTTAAAATAGTGCGCATCCGTAAGTCGTATCGATGGCTAAGATGAAGCAAGAATCCGATCTCGTCATTCATCAAATACAAGTTATAACGGCGCTGAGAGTGCACTTCGAGGCGAATGCCAATACGATTCAGGAGATAAGGACGAAGTGTAGCGAACGCTGACTAAAATCTCTCATCGTACAGTTCCATCGATTTCTGCGAAACTGTCGCTACCAAAGCGGCTGTACGCTCCCAAAACGCAGTATTTGGTGCGATACTGCCGAGAGCAGCGACAAATATTGCTGATGCCCGACCAAGCAGAATACAAGCAAAATAACGCCACCATAACCCCAGGACGAAGAAGAGAAAAAGACGACGTAGATCACCATCGGCGCAAGCTAACCGTTCGAGGACGCTGGAGTCCCGGAGGACGATAAAGGTCACTGTGGCATCTTAAGAACTACAGCCAGCCTGGAAAGCTTGTCATACATTTTTCTACGAGGAGAGATCGCCAAAGAGCAAAATCCTCCATCGTTAGTCACTACCACAATGGTGGGAAATTTCTTTAACTTCCTTAAGGACGTTCGACGAGCAAGATTCTTGTGATCTCGGAAGCGACGTATTCTGTTATTTGGGAGAAGTACAGAAGTACAGAAGTAAAACTGAACATCGCCCCACACAGGCCTCGAGGACCCAACAGGTGCCTAGCGCCGTGTCATCCTCCGCCCAAAGACATCCCGTATGCGGTACTGAGGGGGACGTGATCTGCCGTTGTGTTGGTTTTGCAGGCCGGAACCGCTACCTTCCAATCAAGTAGCTCCGTAATTGGTCTTACAAGAGCTGAGTGCACCCCTCTTGCGTTCAGCGCTCGGTAGACCCGGACGGTTAAAGAAACAAGTCGAAGTCCGACAGTGCTTAACTACGGTGATCTAACGGGAACCGGTGTATCCACTGGATGTTGGCAGCCTACCGAAATATTGAATGACCAAACGCAGCCCTTTGAGTTTCTCGACTTACACGAATGCAGTCAAGACTTCCTAAAGGATTCCCAAGCAATTTGTGGTCGCTCAGAGATTGTTATAGGAGATAAGAGGTTGTGAGAATGGAGATAGACACCCTATAGAATAAAGTCAATGCGTCGTGGATGAATTGGTTATTCCTTTGGTGAGTGACTCAAAGGTAAATGTTATGTACCATGCAACAGTCCGCCAAGCAGTCGGCAACAGAACGTCGAATAATGAATATGTACGGAAAATAGCAAAGGATATTTCTCAATTTCAAAGCCCATTACCATCGGCGGATCTAAGCCCTTTCATCTGGTGCATGGTCGTGAAAGAACAACAAAGATGGACATTCTCCTTCCAGTTCAGGCTGACGATTTGGACGCTGATTTCATCGATTAATTGTTATGCAAGATAGAGGAGGCACGGCAGTTGGCTACATGCTCACTATAAGGATTGTGAAAGGAATGACGTGAGCCATCGTCCTGAATTGTTCCAGCCTTTTGATCTTCTCGGGATATATTTTTCGGATGGTTCGGCCGTATGAGAACCAGACGTTAAGGTCAAAACTATCCGATATTACTTATCAAGTTTACGATTCCGACACGAGACGACGGAAGTTTGAGTACACGGTTCACGTCCTGTGTATAAAACCGTACAGATATCCCACAGCTCAGGATAGAATCTAAATCCAGCAAGACTGAACAAGGTAAAAGGCAACGAAAGTTGTAATGTGTACATAAGGTCGTGTTCCACCGCCAAAACGAGCACTAGCCATCTTGGGCTGCAGTGTACAGAGCTGACTACTTCTTCTAGCAGCACTTAGATGTGAATACCAAGAGTGTTATCTAACGGAGGTGTCGGGTCCGGTGGTCTTGGATTAAAGCGCTCGACTGAAAACAGAGGGGTCGCGGGTACAAACCCTCTGACGGATAAAAATCGGCAAATATAACTATATGTCAGCTGTATTTTTTACACAGTTATTTAATTGAAACTATCCACATCACTCAACTCTGGAAAATCACCTGTTGTTGAACTATCATAACAATAGCTCCCCATGGATGTATAGAAGACGTGGAACACTGTACCCACTTATTTTTATAATTGCTTAACTTCATTAGGCATAGTAATTTGCTTGTTCCGTGGATCATAGTCCAGAAAACTTGGTATGATGTGGAACAGATAAGAACGTTTTAAATAAGATACCCTATCGTTATTGAAATATGTGTCCATCTGGTTATTTAAAAACTGACTGTCCGCAGTAAAATAAGTGCTAACCAACGGCACTCCGACATAATAAGAGTTTGAGGGGGCTCTTGCTCCGAATTTGCAATTTAGTGCAATACCCATACGGGTATATAGGTAGACTATAAGCAGCTATATGTAGGCAGGAGATTACTGTGACAATGTGTTTATCTTGTGTGCTTACTGCAAATGTGGAAACATTAACTTTGGCGACGTAAAAATTGCTTGCAAACAGATTAACGTCTTGTAATTCTTATCTTGGCTGCCGAAGGAGAAACACCATCGGAAATCTTTAGTGAACAGCAGCACTTCCTTGTCCGAGAAAACCGTTACACGCTGTGGCGATAGTTTAGCACGCGTTCCCAGGTCGCAAATATCGTAATGAGGAAGTAAATACAACGTAAGAGAGAGATGCTCAATCACTCAATAGTTCGGATTCCTATTGATGCAACTGTCACGCCTTAGCTCCCTTAAAAAAAAAAAAAAAAAGCTTTAAAGAATGGACTATTCTTGACGCTCGACGATATGGAGCGCGGACTTCTTCACGCAGAAGGACACGGTGTTTCATCAAAGGAGATCCTTACCCTGGTGCGTCGGAGACTGCCTAAGTGCTCAGGTTGATTTCACATAATAGGATTATCGATTATAGACGGTAAGGCCTTCCAAGAGATACACTTTTGTAACCCTTGTACGTGTAATGCTACATGAAAAAAATGTAAATGTTCTTTTATGCCAAAGCTTTGACTCTGAAAGTTCTTAACAGATGGCTATGAGATTCTGAAAGCGATGCATTCTAATAAAGAGCGGGTTTTATATACCGCCTTCTTTAAATCTGTGGCTCGCAGCGCCCAGTGCAAAGACAAGTTACTGGACGCATTTCTTTGCATCTGAAGCCAATTTTTGAAATCGTACTGTGCAAACTAGGTGCTGCAGTATAGTTGTTGCCAGATGAACTGCCAAGTATCAGTTTTTCACAGTAAGGCATTAGCGTGTGAGGATGGTGAGCGTGAAATGGCAGCGAGAAGATTCGAAATGCAATTCACCAGTTTAACAAAGAACGGGCTAATGAAATTTTCACTAAATGCAAGGATCCTTTTCGTCCTAAATTGTATGAGAGAGAGAGAGAGACAGAGAGAGAGAGAGAGAGAGAGAGAGAGAGAGAAACGGGTGGTATCGCTTGCTCCATTTGATTTTTCTTTTCTTTTTCTTTGTAGAGTTGAAGATATTGAAGATATTATGATTCCTTATGTTCTGTAGCACAGTTGTAGAGTACAAGTGCAGCATGGTGCCTCAGCGCCTTCCACAACGGAACACTCTATCCGAAGAAAAAATGCCGAGTAACACTGACCGTGGCTGGGTAAGTCAATTGTAAGGTCAGATGAAGGCAACATCATGCCACTTCAAAATAGGACCATGCCTAGAGAAGCACTGAGGTGTTAAATCCAATCTCCGGATTCTTGACTACTCTAACTTTTTTTTACCTATTTAGATTATCAATGTTCAAATGTTTGTATAGCTTATGGGACTTAACTACGGGGTCATCAGTCCGTAAACTTACAAACTACTTACGATCTAGCTAACACTAAGGACGGCACAAATATCCATGCCCGCGGGGTGATTCGAACTCCCAACCGTAGTGGCCGTGCAGACCGTCACTGGAGCGACTCAGTCCCCTCGGCCACCGTGGCCGGCGATTATCAATACTGCTATTACTGTTCGTCATAAGAATTTCATTCGAGACTTACTGTATGGATTTTTCACTTGTGACTAACTGCTAATAACAATTTCTGTGCGCAATGAACTATATTGCCAGGTTCTGAGCATAATAACATTCTTTCCTAAGCATCTGCGTACAATAAGTACAATGATAATAGAAATGATAAAAAGTACTGCAGAGTTCATGTCAGTAATATTACTTAGATAAGTTGAGAAATTTAACACATCCCTTGGCGGTCCATGTATGAAGGTGTAATAAGTCTCTGTCACTGCCAGTCAACACTTAACGGCCGAAATTCTAGTGGTAAACAGTTTCTTCATGAGTGTCCAAGATGTCTCCATTAACTCTGACATCATATGTTTTCTTCTTTATCATGAAAGTAGGCTTTTGACAGCAATGAGGCTCATTCTAGATCGCGGTAGCTTTCGGAAACTCAGCAACAGCAGTCATACTGCTGTTAATTTACATCCAGTGTCAGTATTTTCACCGTTTAACTTATTGTATGTATTTTGGAGCGCGTGCCTGGAGTGGTTGCGGCTGTTCTCGTCCCCGCCTCAGAGCCCTGCAGCCAGAGCAACAGCCGGCCACTGACAGCCGCCATAAATCTCGCAGCTGCGCCGTTCACCCACTACGGGCAGTCGCAACGCGCCCCAGTATTTCATCAAAGAAATAGCTCTGCAAACTCGCCGTAAGCCTTCCAACAAGGCAGAAGTTTCGGTTTCAGTGCAGAAAATATTGTCGCTTCCAAGTTAATATGTTTGTTTTCTAGTTTCAATTTCAGTTATATTTGAACTTTAGCTCAGCCACGAACATAATAATACTATTTGGGCGCTCTAGTATTTCAAACAAATAAAAAATCATGATTTTTAGTTCTTTTCGTAACTGCCATTACCCCTTCTCCGATACAGCGTTATTTCGAGAGTGCCGTGAACTATAGTTACTGGTAAGAGATGATTACATGTTCCACAGCTCATTCATACTGTGGTTTAGACCCTTCTGTTAGCACCATGTTATTGACGGCTATTTCAGACGTTCTACCTCTTACCAAAAGATCATATGGGAAAGTTCCATTTTGGCAGAGTATTTCCGCCAAAAATGTTATCAAACGTTAGCGTGTGAAATGTGACAATGACTGTATTACATACTGTATTACGTACATGCTGTATGAGTTGGGATTACAACATGCGAAAGTTACTTTCGTCCTTACATTTTCCAAATGAGTGTATATAAGAACTCGTTGTCTACAACAGCAGCTGCAAGTTATGATAGGTACCGAATCTATTATGTTGTGTTCTATAGTTGCAATGAATGTGGAGCATACCATTACTTTCTTTCAAGGCCGTATAGAACATTTTCTATAATCAGGAAATATGAACAAGAAAGGAACCTTACCTTGTAACAGTTGAGTTCGGCTTTCAGCACTACTCTGTGGAAAAGTTACTGCCATCTGCGTATTCACATTTTGACATCTTTTGCTAATTTAATGTTGGGCTCACGAATGCACACAATCAGTATCCCCTAAAAATTAAATTGCATTGGTTTTTTTTTTTAAATAGAGTATTGTGAATGAAGTACCTACTAATGAATCATTATTAGCTCTGTTCTGCAGACCGTTGCGACTGTCACTTATTGTCCTACGTATATGAAGCGAATCAATAAGTTGTGTGCTAGGTGGATTCGTAAAAGATAGTATCGTAAAGAAATTCCTCAGTTTGTCCTTTACAATGCCTCTGTTATATCTCTGAAATGAGATAAAAGAAATCGTATTAATGTATCCCATAAAGAAAGAGAAGAAAAACATCATTAATAATCCTCAATACTCCCCTTATGGTCATTGGAGGAAGTTACTTGTGGTATTAGCAACTCACAGAGTTAATATTATGTACGTGAGATGTTATCAACTAGATTAATATTCAATGCTTGGCGAGACATACTTATTTTATTCCATCAAAGTAACAGTTTATTGCAGCATCATAAGTTTAATTCATGTAATTTGCTAGTGTTTGATCATTATTTTCTGGGACTGTTGCATATGCTTTGACTTTCATCTCGACTACTAACTGAATTTGCAGTCACTGAGGGTTTGTATGCATTTGTTTTGTCGATTTCTCCTCCAAAATCCCAACTCCCTTAGTTGCCCTCTTACAAATATTATAGAATTGATATCCATTCTCAGCTGTTTGTAAATTCGACTTTGTTTATCTAATTAATTGATTTTTTCGTCGGTTCTTGACAGAACATGATAATAATATCAAAAAGGAACAACCTACTGATGTTCTGCAAAACGTTTTGCAGAACATCAGTAAGTTGTTCCTTTTTTATATCTGTTTATCTACTCCCATACTTTGTCTTCGAAAAACAATTATCTTGAGACTGACCTTTAGTTTAATTAGATGAAACCCACATTTCTGCAAGAATATTAGTTATGGATGAGCTGTGTATTGATGTATGATTTTGTATTGCCAATTGTCATTTCAGTCTTTACACATTACACCACATTAATTAATTAATTGTCCATTCATCCACGGGCAGATCTATATGATTCCTGCCTAGGTCACCAGTTACAGGCATGACCCCTATCTTTGAGGTTTCATAATTTATGGGCTACTTTTACTGTATGGCAACACAAGAATTATTAATTCATGCACACCATATGACAGTGAATGAACGCATCCTAAGTGGGTAAGGATAATGTTAGTGATAAACTGAAACGAAATTGTGCCTTAGAGCCGCTGTCTTTTAATACCCTCTTAGTCACTATTCTTAATTTAAGCTGCGAATTGGTTAAAAATCGTTTTTAATGGAGAAGAGCATTGCGTATGAATTTTCATCTTTCCAGTGTGGTTACTGCGAGAGTTGAAACTTCATCTTTAAACAACAAATACTGCGTATGCGTTTAGCACAGAGTACGGTGATGTATGATCCATTAACAGCACTAAGCCGAGCGCTCATTTGTCATGCAGGATGCTGAAGCTCCTGTACCATGTAATGTCGTCACCTTTCCTTGAGTAGTGGACGAGTAGTGCAACAACGGGCATGGATGACTGCGTTGCCTTTACTATAAGATAGTTCATAAGTAGTTTTAAGTTTAGGGACTGAAAACCCCGCAATTGAGTCTCATAAGCTTCACAAACATTTGGACATCTACAAAACACGGACCTTAAATTCATTGCTCATTTAAGACTTTAAAAGTAATCACTTGTAAAAATTGAGTCCTAAAATATTCTGAAAACCTCTAGCGTCACTGCCCGTTTGATCCCGAAACAGACTTCCGACGCCTTCCATTCTTAGGTACGTGCAGACCTTCGCATCCTTTCATGTTGGCCGCAGTGGAGTGGCCGAGCGGTCCAAGGCGCCTAGCTGCGAAGCTCCCCTGCTCGCCGTCGGAAGTTCGAGTCCTCCATCGGGCATGAGAGTATTTGTTGTCATTCACGTAAGTTAGCTTAAGTAGTTTTTGAGCCTAAGGACTGATGGCTAGAGTAGTTCAGTCTCATAGATTTGTAAACATTTGAACATTGTTTCATATAGAACTGCAAAGGCGTATGGAATAAATATCTTAGACGTTTTCGCACGCCAGTATGCAACAGGTAATGAAGATATAATATTTGGATACAGACTTTTCCTATGGTTTTTACCATTCAGTTACGCAAATGAAGCAGCAAAATCAATTGTTCGACATTAACTAAAAAAGTGTTGATTATATTTCACAACGTAGGCCATTCTTATTGTTTTCTACAAAGCTGCTACATTTCGTTATATCTCAGATCTTTGTACATACTTTTTACGTTTTCTCTTTTTATACAGTGCATTCATTGTACAAAGAGGTATCATTCTAATTACTCCTAATTTACGCAAGTGGCACACATTGCTCTCATTATTTCCGAATTTGTAGATTATGGTTAAATAATTATTACGTCGGGAAAGCAATACGCACGTTCGGTAATTAAATAGCAATCAGAAAATAAATTCTGCAAAACATTTATTGACACAGGGGAAAAACCGCGCGGAGAAAATCTATTACGCAATATTTTTCGTATTAATTTGAAGTATTGGCTACATTTTTGTCTATATACGTTCGATATAGCAACAGCTTGTTATGTTTGATACTAAAGTTTCCTTATAACATCACAGAAGAGTTCCAGACAGTGTCTCAAATTCCTGTGGAACCTCTTCTGACGAACTTTGGCCTTGGGACTGCCATTGTCTTTATAGAAAATTCATTTTTTCATCGATTCAAACTGTCTTTCCTCTCTCTCAAAAATACACGTCACAAATATTTCAGTGAAAGCAGACCTTTCTTTTGCAGAAATTCTTCACTTAACTAATGACGTGTGCCAAGTTAAAGAATATGTCTGTCTAAAATGAGCAGAGATTTCGTATAATTTACTATAATGATGACGATCACCTGGTGAGTAAGATACATGAGACAGGCAAAATACTGTCAGGCTTTAAGAAAAATTTAATAATTCTAAAGAATGATGGTGCAACCAGGTGTGAATATAACAGAACCATCAATTCATGGATGCACAATTTAAACACGAATTATTTACAGAACAATGGAAAGGCGGATAGAAGCTGACCTCGGGGAAGATCAGTTAGGATTCAAGATAAATGTAGGAACACGGAAGGCAATACTCACCTTACGACTTATCTTCGAAGATAGATGAAGGAAAGACAAACCTACATTTCTAGCTTTGTAGACTTGGATAGCTTTTGACGACATTGACTGGAATACACTCTTTCAAATTCTGAAGTCAGCGGGGTAAAATATAGGGAACGCAAGATTATTTACAACTTGTACATTAACGAAACAGCAGTTATTAGAGTTGAAGGGCATGAGAAGGACGCAGTTGTTGGGAAGGGAGTAAGGCAGGGTTGCAGCCTTTGTCCAATGTTATTCAATTTGTACATTGAACAAGCTGTGAAGGAAAGCAAAGATAAATTTGGAGAAGAAATTACACTTCAGGGTGACGAAATAAAAACATCGAGGTTTGCTGATGGCATTGTAATTCTGTCTGAGACAGCAAAGGACCTGCAAGAGCAATTGAACGGAACGGGCAGTGCGTTGAAATGAGCGTGTAAGATGAACATTAACAAGAGAATGGAATGGAATGCAGTCTTAGAAAATCAAGCGAGGCTGAAGAAATTAGATTAGGTAACGAAACAATAAAGGTCGTTGATGAGTTTTGTTACTTGGGTAGTAAAATAACATATGACGGTCGCAGTACAGAGGATATAAAATCCAGAACGGCGATGGGAAGGAAAGCGTTATTGAACAAGAGAAATTTGCTAACATCGAATATTAATTTAAGTGTAAGAAATTCCTCTCTGAAGGCATTTGTGTGGCGTGTTGCCTTGTACCGAGGTGAATCTTGGACGGTAAGATCGCGTAACCAATGAAGAGGTACTCAAGAGAACTGGGGATAAAGGGTATTTTCTGACATACCTTGACTAAAAGAAATCGATTGGTGGGACACATTCATAGACACGAAGGAATCGTAAATTTAGCTCTGGAGACCAAGAGACGAATGCAGTATGCAGATTCAGTTCAGTGTTTGTTGCTGTTCTTATGGAGAGATGAAGAGGCTTGCTCAGGATAGTTTTTAGGATTCTTGACATGCGTACAGTTCCTGGTACTACATTTATCTATTATTATCATTATCAAAGAGTAATCCATGCCTTAAGTCCTGACTTTTGAGGGCACTGTGTTATATTATACTGACACTATATACAGACACCAATAATCGTCACCAAATATGATATGATTGTATCCATAGTAACGTATTGGAATACAGTGAGTGTTGTTCGACTGTTGGTGGTTTAGAGTGGGCACAGACAGCATCGGAAAGGAAGAACAGATTCTGCTCACGCTTGGCGAGATCGTGGTACATTGGAAAGCAATCTGGAGGTGCAATCAGCGGCATCACGCATCGCCTTCGACTTCAGAGAGACGGTGACGGTGTGAGTGCTGGCAGTGACCGAACCAGTACCAGTGGCGAGTAACAGCTGAGACGAGGGAGGACATCTTTCTGGTCTTGGACGCGGTAGCCGTGGTCGGAAATGGGTGGGCGGATAAATGCTGAGCCCACTTGTCTTTTTCTCGATATTTTGTCTGGAGGAGTGGTTGGTAAAGTTTGCGTCTTCCTGCTCTGTGCGCTCAAGAGTGAGCCGTGGAACATGGACATTTATAAGTTGTTTTGCAGTCGTTTTCCATTGGGGACAGATTTCAATGCAGAATGAACAACTGCTTGTACGTTAAACTGCCTACGATTCTGCTCATAAGTGTTTTTTACGAAACTGGTGGCTGGATTGGATTTGTTATCTATTTCTGGCACCTGCTTGTTTAACCCGTAACAACAGACAGGAGTCAGATTGACTCCGCACCATGCTCTCAGTACGTTCAAACTAATCTTTCCTCAGCCTGCACGTATTTTGTCTAAACCGGGGGATTCGAACCACCGACGGAAAACACCTTCGCGCATCGGAGCATAGCGCCTCAATGATCTTGGCCACTCCGCCGCGGCTGTAAAAGAGTCATATTTCACATTATCTTTATCTGAAATGAAAAACATTGTTTAACACTTTCTTTGAAATGAATATGTCAATAATTTAAGTAACTCTCTTAATACAGAATTCTTTACTGTTAAATATAATTCTGATTTACCAAACGTGATGATTACTATTCGTAATTGTTCAGAAGACCTTAATTACACATTAAATAAATAAATAAAAGTTGTGTAGAAAGAAGGACAAATGAAATATATGGAGTTAGTTTGACTTGATGTCTGTGGTTATGTAACACAAATTCATGTCTGTGGTTACGGGTTAAACAGACTATACTTATACGTTTAACTACCTTTCCAAAGAGTGTGATATCTTTTTTATCCTTTTGAAGAATCTTGTTATTTTATATAATTTAACTGGGCATTAGGCACGCACCTGTGTCGCGCTTATCGCTGTTTAGCTTCTGCGCCTACCCTAAAGATTTTGCAACAAGCTGAATGGTTGCTATTGTAAATTTAAATTCCACTAATTGTAATTTGTTTAACTGTGTCTCTTAGTACTATTCAAACTTTGATGTTGACGAAGCGAAGTCTTATTGACGACGGCCTTATGCCGTATATACAGTTGTCATGTGGTTCAAGTTTAGTATACGTTTTTCTTAAAGGATTATTTTAACAAGAATTGAACTTTCCTTCACATCATGTTCCTTAGGAATACACTTTCTGATTTTAAGTGTTCGAATTAGTTTCAATGAACTTAATGTTTGTCCATTTAAGTAATTTTAATCTTATAATGGTTTACAGCCAAGATCGCTATTTAATCACATAGATGACCGGTTTGGATGCTACTTAGGCATTATCTCCTCCATAATTCATCTTAAAAGAAATTGTTGACAGTATCTCTCATATCGAACAGCCTTTCATTTGTCTTATAATAGTAACTAAAACGTACACATGCATACCACCACAGAACACAACGCTGTGTTGAAGAAACTCACCAATGAAGATTGATACCATTATGTTATTTCGTGCTATGAATGAGTAGATTTTTGCTATTATTATAAGACAAATAAAAAGCTGTTCTATATGGGAGGTACTGTCAACAATTTCTTTTAAGGTAAATGATGGAGATCAAAAGATAATGTAAATAAATAGCGATCTTGAGTTTCAAAATGTGTAATAGCTGCCAGAACAAGAGTAATTTGTTACTTGAATCATAGTGGAAGAAAAATTAGTGCTGTATAATTAGGATGTTAGTGGGTAAGTTCAAAGTCTGTGTGAATACCACGGAGGTAGTACCCACAATGGACTTAACGATGTTCAAATGTTTGTAAATCTATCGGACCAAACTGCGTAGTCATCAGTCCGTAGCGTACAAGCTACTTAAACCTAGGTCAACTAACCTAAGGACAACCCACACACCAATGCCCCAGGGAGGACTCGAACCTCCACGGCGAGCAACCACGCGCTCCGCAGCGAGACGCTTTAGACCTCTCGGCTACTCCACCGCGGCACTTAACGATGTATGTTCGTTTTTGGTATATTACACCGTCGAAGAGGTTCCTGATATTGTTACTGAATTGCACCTGTTCTCAGATGGGTGCTCTGTACGAAAGAAGATCAACACAATGCAAGGATAATGGACTGCCTTGTAAGTTCCAGCAGGTTCAAAGATATATTCCACCATTTTCCTGAGCGGGGCCATTCTTTTTTACCATATCATCGTACATTTATTTGCATAAAACGGGTGGTAAGAAAACAAGACAGAATATATTCTTTGTATGAATATGTTGCATAAAACAAAGAAACAAACAAAAATATGAAGTATAGTTTGTTAACACGGAAGAGATATCGGATTTTAGAAAATGGTGGCCCATAATTTTTAAGCGATCCTGTTTTTCTGACGCCAGTTGTAGGAATAATTTGGACCAGAACAGTAAAGTTAAATTCACAATGTCCTCATTTATGAGCTTCCATCACAGTGAAAAGTTTCCAGGAAAAGTTCAGTGTTATCATCATATTAATGGTCCCACGGAACACCGAGTCTCATTGCGACACTCATGACAGAAAGAACCAAAGTTGATTGCAGAAATGACATATAACAAAATTGCAATCAATGTCAACAAATTCAAAGAAATGAAGCAACTACTGCAGCATGTTCATGAAGAGATCAAAGATTTTATCTGAAGTTGGCTGAATGTCCTTCAATGGACATTCCTGAAGATGATTCATAATATTTTTTTTGTTGTAAAAATCTGTATGTTAAATTAATTCTTCTTTGTTAGTGGATATAAGAGATTTAATTTCAAATGTCACGATTTATATTATTATATCTTTAATATTTCCATACAGTGTGCGCATATATTAACAGTTTTCTTTGATTTTCTTCCTAAATCAACATTAGACAATGTGTAAAGGCGTGCTACAAGTAATGTTGTATATTAAGTTTATACAGTACATTATTTTTTTGGTAACATAAACTAATTTTGGTCTTAAAATATCCGCACAATTAAAAAAATCACACATACCAATTTGTTACAATTAAAGTACTTTGTTTAATTATTTCGAGTGGATCCTTGAGCTGGGTGAAGTCATTCCATTGGACGCCACTAACATGTTACTCACCTACTCCAGATATCCAATCGGAGAAAAGGGATCTAAACTTTATCCCAGAGAATTTTGAACCTGTGACCTTTCAGTTTCCAAGCCGTTAGACCAGACTTCGCACTGAAGAACACAGCAAACTATTGCTTATGTACTAAAAGTAGATAAAAACATATAATTTGCAATGAAGATAATATTGAGGTCCTTTATCGAGATGAAACCCATCCTATCTCTTATGGTGGACTAAATCACAACAGTGAAAAAATTTCATTAGGAAAAGTTGAGTAGTTTCGGAGATCATCACGAACAAACCTCGTGACACCGGATCCATATATTAACAGATATATGTATTTTTTCCAACAGAACACGGTTTACCTGATTCATGTGAGACTCACATCCCCTTCCATGAAATTAACTGCTCCGTATTGTCATTTAACATAAACGGAAGGTAGTAGGTTAAAAACGTCATGGAGGCCTTCGTTTTCTTCTTCTGTTTAACGTGCCTAAGAGAAATAATAATCCTGATGTCACAATTACGTTAATTGGGATCTCAACTGATGTGTCAAACAAGCGACACATAGGATTTCACATACCTAAGATTATAACATAATAATAGAATTAGGGAAATAATTATGCAGCGCCAATACTTAGTGTCTGTCATACGGTCTGATTATAGGCGACACCTCTCAATCCATTATAGGCTACGTACATGCTTGTAAAACTCACTAGGAATAAAATGTAGGACAGGTACAAAAATAAACTAGTAATTGTAAAACAGTTCCACCCTTTATTTTAGTGCATTTCACATGATCATATATTTCAGTAGAAACTTCTCTCATAAGTACATAATATCAGATTTACAGCAAATCTCTTATTATAATCTATCATAACATGTATATCAAATATCTGTATATGTATTAATATTAATATATCTTCTGTTGCACAAGCTACGTGATCTAGACATCTTTCTAATACTTTACACAAAATATTTCACTCGATATGACAGTTACTTTTAATATTAATCACTTTTCTCACGATGTGTCGTTTATCTTCGTGATATAAATGTTATCTTTCATTATAGCAAATAAAATTTCACAAAATTATTGTTTTGCTACAGTTATCACAATTTAATCCATTAAAATGTGTATCTCCAATAACCATGATATATTATTGTTATTTGATATTTTTCATTTGTGTTATTACTTACTGACTGAGAACATGTCCTCAGCGAAAGGCCTAGTATAAAGACACTGCTTACATGTAGCTTGCATTTTAAATTAGACTGACGTCTCAAAGTGCATTGATCATCACAGTTACAAATCAGATAGGTGAAGAACTTTTGAAATAGCTTTCAGTTGTCGATTGTCATCGATGTCACACAATGTTACATATTCCACATAAATACATAAGAGTGAAACTATTTCTTTAGGTGTATTACACAGATCTAAGAAGATAAAGTCAACAAACAGCAAATATTTTCTCACTTAAACAGAAACAGGTGACATGTTTCTTATATCGGTTACATGAAAGTATACCACTTCAGGATCCTTAGACGCTGTCTGGTTACAAAACATTTAGGAAGCTAAAAGAAATGTGCCTTAAGTGAATTGGCACACTCCGTACATTGTACAGAATTAGAGGAAACACGAAACATGATTTATGATAGAGAATGAATGCAAATCGAAGCTTGTGGTGAAACTCTTGATGAGAAATGCAGCACTGCAGCAGGTTTCGACATGTTTATAAAGGCGAATGTATTCCAGAACTGTTCATTAGTAAACAACAAAACTGCTAATCGACTCTGAGTTTTCTGAATATAATATTATTCCTTACAATGATTCGTTACATATAAATATTCGAGGTAGTTTACTGCAATTTACTGGACACGTTTTCGTATGTCAACAGATTATGACAATTAAGCTCAAAGTTAACGTTAGATACTTGTAACTGAAACATGTATTTCCACAAGCTGGAATGCTAATCTGACACATCTAGGTTATGAGTATTTATTTGTTCTTGATTGATGTATTTGAAATTCTTATTCACCCAGAATTTATCAAAACACGTAACAGAACTCATATATACGGGGTGAATCACCTAACATTTGCACCGCAAATATCGCGGAAACGGAAAGTGCGATTGATGTGTAGTTTTCACAGAATGGATTGGTAGTCAAGGACTCGTATTGTTAGCCAATAATCAGATCGTAAAAATACCTGTAAAGTGTATTTTTTTATGCAAACATACAATTTTTCAAAAGGAACAATGGTTGTTTCTATCATGCGCTGAATTTTCGACAACAGCTATGTACAAAGAATGTTGAATGACATTTTTATGTCGTTTAGTTTGGCAGCTACAACCGTTCAATCGGGGGCGAAGGCTACGATAGCGTAGCTGACTGGCTGGTGGTCAGTGGACCGTGCCCCATGGGCTAGCCACTCGGCCAATCTGCTACGTTATCGCAGCCTCCGCTCCCGAAACTTTGAACGGTTGTAGCTTCCAAACTAAACGTGATAAAAATGTCATTCAAAATTATTTGTTCACAGCAGGTGTCAATAATTCCAGTGCATGATAGAAACAATCATTGTTCTATTTAAAAAATGTATTTTTGCATAAAAATACACTTTCTAAGTGCCCACTACGGTCGAGGGTTCGAATCCCCCCTCGGGCATGGATGTTTGTGTCGTCCTTAGTATAAGCTAGTTCATAAGTAGTTTGTAAGTTTAGGGACTGATGACACCGTAGTTAAGTGCCATAAGCTTAACAAACATTTGAACATTTTCTAAGTAGTCTTACGTCTAGCCAATCTTGGCTAAAAGTACGAGCCCCTGACTACGAATCCATTCTGTGAAAACCGCAGATCAATCGCACTTTCCCTTTCCGCAATTTTGCGGTTCAAGTGTTAGGTGATTCACCCTGTATATATATAAAGTCAGAGTGTAGATCTATACCGAAAAATTATTAATAAATACAGTGCAAGTGTCGCGTAAAATCTCGATACAAAGCAGTCCGTCGTAGATTATTTCAAAGGAAATAAATACAGACAATAACGGAAGTCGCAATTCTGTCAATACGATTTTAGCATTCAGTGAAATCAGAGATGATTTCATTCTGTAATATGTCTGACCCAAAGAGAGTGTATTTCAAGAATCTGAAAGTGATGTGCTCGATATTCATTAAGTATTGCTCGTATCAGAATTTCATAACATGCAGTCCTTCATTACATTGTGTCGTAGTTGAAGGGTGAAGATGATATTTAACTAAAACGTAGAATGACCTCAACATTATGGTTATTTGTATTTGCTAATGAATTGAAGTTGACTCATAACAGTGAAAGACGGCTTACAATCCTCAGATGTTATGTGTATGTATCTGTGTTGCAACAAAACATGAGATGGAAAACATGAAAACGTAATGAATGATAGAGTTTCGTACGTCGAATCACCGCTCTCCAGTGCAGCATTTATCACAGACGAAGCTCTGTCGGTGCGGCTTAGCGTGCAAACCATAAGAGAAATGAAGTGGCGCAGTGACATCCTGATCGTCTCCAAGCGTTTTACAATAATGACGACAACAGTTGGTCCGAGAAGCGTTCGTTGATGTTTTCGGCATTAGTACCTCTCTGTCCCAAGTCGCACAAGCATGATTGGCATGCTGTGATGGCTTGATATGACCTCATGTTGTGTGGCCGGAGTTCGTAATGCCACCTGGGGCCGCCGTACAAGTGTGGAGCAGTGACGTCACGACACGTCACGGCGCGGCGGTCCGGTGCACGCGGTGCAGCAGCACCTCTCCGCCGCCGCCCCCGCCGCCCCCGCCTCCGCCCCCCTCTGTGTCGGAGCTGTCCGCCTGTGAGAGCGGCGTGCAGACGCACTTGAGGATCCACTGCACCGGCAGCGTGATGGTGTCCTGAGGGGTGCCCAAGCCGCCTCCCTCCACTTCGTTGGCCTCTTCGTCCGCTTCTGGAAAAACATGGTCGTAATTAACCTACTCGTTCCAACACATGTACGTTGAAGTGAGGGTGGTGAATTAGACGGTTAGACATTAAAGCTGCAACACTGTGAAGGAAAGAAAATTACATATTTATTTCTGAGAGCACGTTGGAAAGAATACATGCTAGAGTTGTAAGGTGCGGTATTTGTAGGTACACAAGTTGCGCCGGCCGCGGTGGCCGAGGAGACTGAGGCGCTCCAGTCACGGTCTGCATGGCCACTACGGTCGGGGGTTCGAATCCCCCCTCGGGCATGGATATTGGTGCCGTCTTTAGTATAAGGTAGTTGATAAGTAGTTTGTAAGTTTAGGGAGTGATGACCCCGTAGTTAAGTCCCATAAGCTTAACAAACATTTGAACATTTGAACACAAGTTGCTATAGAGACCCTTTCCTGGCTGGGCATCGAATCGAACTGACCTTTATTTCGGTTATGATTGCACCTAAAAACAGCAACCAGTAACGTTATAGTTTTTCATATACAGGCGACTCCAGCTGAAGCCACGTGCAGAGCACCAACATTAATAACATTAATAATGCAAGAAATCGCTTTGGTCGCATGAAATATTTATTTGTTTATTGCATATCGCTTTCGGTCACTGAGTGGCCATCTTCAGTGCTGTAATACGAGGAGCGTCCAGAAAGTCAGTTCCGTTTGGTTATATAAAAAAACGGGTAAAGATACAGAAAAAATATTGATTGTACAAAAATCTACAACTGTTAAACTACTTTTCTACTTAGCTTCCGAAATTTTGTAGGCAATTGTCATAGCATGGCACAAGGTTTTGTGTGCCTTTTTCATAGAATGTTGCCTCCTCTGTATTCAACCATGTGTTAACATGTTCTCGTCATCATCGTTGAAGTGTTGTCCACGAAGGACAGATTTTAGGTTTAAGAAGAGAATTACTGTCAAAAAACTTTTTTTTTCACGATAACGCCTGACCTCACACACCGAATGTGACCAAACAATCCTTACGGAAATTTCAATGGGGCCTGTTTGATCATCTTCCATACAGATCGGACCACTCTCCTAGCGACTTTCACCTCTTCTTACACCTAAAATCTGTCCTTGGTGGACAACACTTCAACGATGATAAAGAGCTGTTACCACATGGTTGAATGCACAGGCGGCAACCTTCTGTGAAGGTTGCATGCAAAAACTTGTGGCACGCTATGACAAGTGCCTACAAAATTTCGGCAGTTATGTGGAAAAGTAGTTTAAGAGTTGTAAAATTTTGTGCAATAAAAATTTCTTCTGTATCTGTGTACAATTTCATTTTATTAGCTAACGGAACTTACTTTCTGAACGCGCCTCGTAAAATCAAATACCAAATTCACATATATGTCTTTACAGTACGAATAACAAAAAACAGATACTTAACGTCATAATCTAATTCCTAGAATATTAAAATACAATTGCTAGTCTATGTGGGCCCACAGGGTTTAATTTCTACATTGTGATTTTCAGTTTTTGTCTTTTGCTCTGCATACTGCATAGACATTACGTGTACATATGTTAATTTCGTATTCGATTTTATTACAACGCTGAAGATGGCCTCTCACTCACCGAAATCGATAAACAATACTCAAACTCATTGGTCCCAGGTTCGAGTCCCGGTTCCGGCACTCAGTTTTAATCTGCCAGGAAGTTTCATTTCAGCGCACACTCAGCTGCAGAGTGAAAGTTTCATTTTGAAGGAACCTTTTTCTTGTATTATAATTTATTTTAATTTTGAAAATATGTCCTGAAGGCATTGTTTTAAATAATATTACCCCGTTGTTCATCCACAACGTTTTTCGATATCTGTACAAGACTTATACGAAGTTGTCTATTTGAATTTTAAAATTTTGTCCCCTTCGTTAATGAGCCAGCTACAATGTTTAAATTTTATAAAAATTTAATTTCTGTAATAACTCAGTAATTTCAACATGTTTTATACACCGACAAACTGTTGGCGTCGCAGTCCACTGTAATATTTTATAAAGAAATCTTGCCTATGTTCTACTTCAAGAATATCTGTGACTGTTGTAAGTCCACCTGCTGACACTCGGCATGCTTATGTGCTATACAAAAGTTGGATATCATGTAGCATTATATATGCAACGTTACATTATTTCACATATTTTTCACTGATGATGCCTGGGAAGTAACCGAAATTGATCTGTAAATCAAAATTCAGGTCAGGAATATAGTCTATAGATCTCTCAGTTATCATCAGGAAGTATGCATGGTAGACAGGAAACGTTCTCTGTGGACATTCTTGAATGACATATTGTAAAGTCTGCTTTACAACGCCACAACCACAACTATCTTCCACTTGTAGAGAGACTGAGAACACCCTACATTATTGGATTTTATTCGATTCAGAACCTACCAGATACCACATATCTAGTGTCAGTTCACAGCCATGTGGCTTGGTCGACAATGCGCGGTGTCTCAAGACTGTGCATGTGCGTCAACGTCAGGCATCTGTATTAAAGCCGGAATGCAATCATTCTTCCCGGAGAGAGTAACGAGGCATTGCTTCCGATCGTGCGTCTGCTCCCCGTCGGGGGTTCGAGTCTTCCCTCTGGCATGTGGTTCTGTAGTTTGTTTCTAAGTCTATGGACTGATAGCTACAGTTCCCAGTTCCGTGGGTTTATAAATATTTGAACATTTGAATAACGAGTACAAAGTATTCCTTTGCTGATGTCAGTAATGTCAGTGTCAAGTTGGAGGTGAGCATTTGTCTGTAGGTGCACAATTGGAGGTGGTATGCGTAGCCAGAAAGTCTGTGTGGGTCTGAGTGTGCCACTTATCAGACGCTTAGTATGGTTGAGCAGTGTGCCTCCACAAGTTTTGTGTACTACAGATCAATGTCGGGAGTTGAAGTAAGGAGTATAGATACACAGGATCTCCATAGAGCTTCTGCAGTATGTTAATCGAGCAGCTATTCGTGATTGGCGTTATTTGTGAGTCAGCGTTCTAACAAGGATAGTCCCGAGCAAGTTTAGGGTTCTAGTATGTCTGACGAGAAGTTCTTCCGGTCTCGGAATTTCAGATTGGAATGGACTTCGCATGTTAGCAGGATGGATGGATTGATTTTGAAAGGGACTAAACGACAAATCAGTCCCCAAGTTAGTAGTAACGTCAAGCGCGTCCACTCATTAGAAGTTTTAAAGCACACTATCGAGAAAATTTAGAGAAAACTGGCTCTAAAGTTGAAGCACAACTCTATGAGATCTAAACAGGGGTATGGCGATTTTGCGCAGGCAGTAGTCTGGTTGACGTTTATGCAGATGATTTGGGTTCGATCCTGAATCAGGGAAATATTTTCATTATTTATTTTTAAAACTAAATCAGTATTTTTAAGTATAAAGAACCTACTGCCGGAAAGGCCTCAGCTGATGGATCAGACCAAGCGTGTCCCACAACGTCCCGTCTTCCTTATCCTCTCCCAGTCCTTTCCCAATTCCTTTCCCAACCCAAGGTGTAATGCGATCCTTGCCGAGGGGTGCGTGGCACATGTGTGGATGTGTCTCGAACGGAGCCTCAGGGATACCGGGCGACCTCCCTGAGTAAGTAGCCTTGCACTGCGCGGGGTTATCGTGGTGTGGACCATATAAATCCCCAAATCTCGTGGAACTAAGATGAACACGGAGAAAGAAAGCATTTTAAAAGAATCTGAGGGGCAATCTGAGACCTCAGATACTAAGACATCGGGATCAGGACCGATGGAGTGCACTCTTACTTCTGGATCAGGGTCTAGACCTGCGCAAGAAGTGGGAACTGTAACCGAGAAGTTGGACCAGATTAGGATTAAGGCCTTGTCTGGGGCTCAGAGTTTGAAACTTCTCAAAGAACAAAAACAAAAGGAAGGAAAAGAATGGCTTCCTAAGAATAAGTGGAGGGAATCAAAAGGGCTTGAGCCCAGGACCTCCAAAAAGAAACTTCCTCAGGTCGAAGGGGATACACAGATCCCCTCTCTGGAAAAGCGTGATCCTAAAAGGCTGAGGCAGGAAATAGGGAAACAGACCTATAGTACTGCAGTTTCGGTCTTTAGTGTGGCGGTTGTCCATGAACGATACCTACTGGTAAGCATCACCTCGCAGCAGGAGGAGCTCTTGCAGATGGCCCTCTTTGAAGAGATTGGGGGGGGGGGGGGCGCTGGTCCAGGACCCAAATTCCGGAGGGCCTATCTAGATCGCGGTGCCCTCATTTTTGTCTGCGAGGGGGAGCACACAGCAGAATGGCTTAAGGACAAAATGGGAGGATGCGAAGCTGCTGGTCAAGACAGCAACCGAACTCCTGAAGACTGCAAAGGTATCAATGTGGGTACCAAAGATCCTTAAGGATGTCCCTCCAAGGCTGTTCGAGAAAATAAGGGTCCAGAACCCAAAAGTCTCGACAGAGGATTGGAGGGTAATTAACCAAAAGGTCGTTCCAGAAGGATGAACCCTGGTGGTGGAGGTCGGAGAGAAGTCCCTGAAGGCAATACGAGAGCAAGGCCTGAAACTTTTTTAGGGTTCTCGCAGGTCGCCATCAGGATAATCAAAGACCTTAAAGGCAATAATGGCAGCAAGATGGGGACTGGAAGTGCTGCAGATAAACCTGCTACACAGCAAAGGGGCCACTGCTGCCCTGAGCCGTCGCCTGGGGAGACAGGAGGTGGACGTGACCCTGATACAAGAACCCTATTTATACAAAGGGGGTGTATCGGGCCTCGGTGGTACTGGAGGTAAGCTGATTTATGCCAGAAATCTAAAAAACTCCAGAACGTGCATTTATGTTAGAAATGGAATACCTTTCATACCAACGATGGATTTTTGTTCCAGGGACCTGGTGACCATCAGGATGCAGCAACGTGAGGAAGGTATCAAGAGGGAAATTGTTTTGGACTTAGCATACCTTTCTTACGAAGACAGCTCTCCTCCTCCTTCGGAAGTGAGGAGACTGACGGAAGCCTGCCATCGGCAAGGTGACGAACTGTTGGTGGGATGTGATGCCAATGCCCACAGTCTATCGTGGGCAGCAAGGACACCAACAGTAGAGGTGAGCACCTTCTTGAATTTCTCCTATCTAACAACTTGGAGATCCTGAATAGGGGTGATGAACCTACATTCAGAAATAGTAGAAGGGAAGAAGTAATTGACATAACTTTTGGTTCCATGATGATGGGAAGTTACGTCAAACAGTAGCATGTGGTCCTGGAGCCATCCTCATCAGATCACATGTATAATAAATTCAAGGTTGACATGGGAACCAGACATACTATGACTTATAGGAATCCCAGGAAAACGGACTGGGAGACATATAGGAGAGACCCTGACTTCAGCCTATCGGAAATTAAAACTTCAATAAGGAATCCAGAAGAGTTTGAGGAAGTAGCAGAGGCTGTAACCTCTGCTATAGTGACCTCATACCAAGACAACTGCTCAATCACCAAGAAGTGCACAAATAGGAATGTGCCTTGATGGAATAATAACCTGGAAATGCAAATGCAACAAGCGGGAAAAAATCTTATTAGTTTCCTATGCAGGTTATTCAGGGTTAGCCTAGCAGCAGGAATCATTCCCAATGCCTGGAGGGCAGTGAACGTTGTCTTCATTCCAAAGCCAGGGTGAATTGATCATACCAAGGCCAAGGATATGAGACCAATCAGCCTGTCCTCCTTCATTCTTAAGACATTGGAAAAGCTGGTTAATGTGCATGTTGGAGAAAGGAGGTTAAGTAGGGATCCTCTACATTCAAACCAACATGCATATCAACCAGGTAAATCATGTGAGACAGCTCTCCACCAACTTGTTGGGAAGGTGGAGAAAGCATTACACTTTCAGGAGATAGCCCTCTGTATCTTCCTGGACATTGAGGGGGCTTTTAGCAACACGACCTTCGATTCCATGGTTAGGGCAGCAGAGGTGCTTGACCTAGGGACCACTATATGTGGGTGGACTAGGGCCATGCTCAGTGGAAGAAAGGTAGAGGCTACCGTGATGAATGAAAAAATGGTAATCAACACCACTAGGGGTTGCCCGCAAGGAGGAGTTCTTTCCCCTTTATTGTGGAATCTAGTGGTGAATGATCTCATTGGAGAATTAAACTCTAGTCAGTACTTTTGCCAATGATATGCAGATGATCTTGTCATAGTAATACTTGGCAATTTGCTGACACAGTGAAGAATATGGCACAAAGTGCATTAGACATTGTGCAAGACTGGTGCAGAAAACAGGATCTGTGGGTTAGTCCTAAGAAGACTGTTGTTGTACCATTCACAAGGAAACATATCCAACACTCAAGTTGGAATCTAAAGCTTTTCAATGAAGCACTACCTGTGAAGGGGACAGTGAAATATCTAGGGGTTACCCTAGATGAGAGACCGACATGGACCCCTCACATTAGGAATATTTGCTCCAAGGCAAAAGGAGAGCTTGTGGCAAAAATGGGGGCCTGAGCCCCAGGGGTATGCATAGGATATACACCACAGTGATTAGACCCAGGATCACCTATGGGGCGGTCGTGTGGTTGAAGAAGGTAGAACAGCAGGTTGCTGCTAAGGAGCTTGGTAAGGTGCAGAGACTAGCCTGCTTAGCCATAACAGGCGGAATTAGCAGTACACCAACTTCTGGGATGGAAATGCTGGATATGCCCCCATTACATCTTTGGGTCAAGATGGAGGCAGCAGCTGGTGCCTATAGACTCAAATCTGTCAACAACTGGAACTCTTTGGGATATCCAGAATCACACACTAAAATAGTGAGTGAGGTAAATACAGGAAAGGTTGGGGAAATGCCAGCCGACTATGTTATAACCCCATACTGCTTCAACAAGCCTTTCAGTATAACAATTGGAAGTAAGGAGCAGTGGGAGAAAATATTGCGACACCGTACGGGGGATAGTGTCTGGTTCACTGATGGGTCGAAATCAGACCAAGGCGTTGGGGCCGGGGTATACGGGGTGCAGCCAAGACTGGAGGGCGTCACCTCTCTAGGGAAACTAGCCTCAGTATTGCAGGCCGAAATCACTGCCATCAGGGCATGTGTGGAGGATAATTTACGTAGGTGCTACAAAGAACGTAGCATCTACATTTATTCAGACAGCCAGGCAGCCCTGAGATCACTGGCAGCTCCTGCAACAAGGTCTAAAATTGTTGCAGAATGTCACAGGGTTCTGGTGGAGCTAGGGGAAAGCAATAGAGTAAACCTATTGTGGGTCCCTGGCCACTCGGGAACAGTGGCAACGAACATTCCGACAGATTAGCCAGGATGGGGGCAGAGACTCCATTTATTGGACCGGAACCTGTCCTGACAATCACCAAGGCAATGATCAAATTGGAGCTACGTAACTGGCTCAGAAGACAGCACGTAGAATATTGGACCAAATTCCATCAACAAAAACATGGCAAGGTAATGATGCCAAAGCCATGTTTTAAAATAAGCTCTGCAATCCTGGACCTGAACAGGGGAGAGATTAGATTCATGGTTGGATTGCTGACAGGCCATGGGAATTTCAAAAAACACCTACATACAATGGGAATAACAGAAGAGGACCCTAAATGTAGGATCTGTGATGACGGTGATGAAACTGCATCACATCTAATCTTCGAATGCATTGCATTGGAGAGTAAAAGGCACAAAACATTTGGGACAACCAGACCTGAAGAAATTGTTTCTAATAAAGAACTGGTAAAGGGACTCATTGCACTGTTCAAGGGCAGTGGTTGGCTTTACTAGATATACAGGGGGCGATACCGCACAATAAACTTAGTTTCGGTGCGGGCAGTGGCGGGTTAGACCAATACTGTTTTGGCTTCCCTGGAAAAATCAAATCAAAGTATAAAGGATAAAAATGCAACCCTCCGTCGGAAAATTAAAATTATTTAACCTCGTTTCGGCAACACCTATGATTGCCTTCATCAGAAGTTACAAAATACAACAAGTCACTTAATAAATTACATAAGTCAGCTGTAAAGCTTACGTCACAAAGTTTAAAAAGAAATTCTGAAAAGTTAGCCACTATGGGCTGGAAGCCTGCACGGACGCATCAGACTCGTACTTATTGTAAAGTAATTCTCGCAAGAGTAAGGGCCTAAGGAGTGCCTCCGCACTGAAGAAAGGACCATTGTCCGTCATCGGTGATTATATACGTCATATATGACCGAAACAACAGTTGCCACATGTATATAAATGCCGATGACGACCAATGGTCCCTTCTTCAGTGCTGAGGCAGTCCTACGCTCTTACTTTTTCGGGTATCACTTTACAATAACTACGCGTTTAAACTCTAGTGGGCAGAGGAAAGTTGAGAATTTGTTTCTGACGGGAGGCGTAGTTGAGTAATTGAGGGCAGATGTGGTGATCGCTGTGTCTGCAGTGGTGTAGAGGTGAGCATAAGTGCCTAGAAAGCCGAAGACCTGGGTTTGAATCCCGGCTGGGTATGCATTTTAAACTTAATCCACTTGTGGTTAATGTCATACATTCCTTGAATATAAATATTTTTTGTTTCTTGTCACGTCGAAAGCTGTACGGGCCCTTATTTTTGGCCGAGATTACTGTTACTGCATATTCTTACTCGGACATGTTGCAGCCTCTGGAGTGTGTTTTCCGGTGCACCACTGTGCTATGAGTGTTGCCTATCGACAGGGGCCGCTCCATGGCCGCTATAGCACCTGAACTCGCAATCTTTCTGACTTTGCGCTATCGACAAATTGCCAAACTACGCTGTGGGAAATGAAATAAATAAATAAATTATTGAATAAAATAAAAAAAAATCTTTCATGGTTTCTCTTCAAATTGACATATGCGTGATATGTGTACAGCGTTTGGTTCTTGTGCGGTAAGTAATTGGAAGTTTTGCTGGTCTCACCTCGGTCGTCGGCCCAGAGGTCGTCGCCGGGCCGGACGAGCGCCATGACGGCGGCGGCGACGGGCACGCCGGGCGGCCCCGCGCCCAGCTCGAGCGGGCAGCGGAAGTCGACGTGCAGCGTGGTGGACAGCAGCGGCCGGCAGCGCCGCCCCGCGCAGCCGCCGCCCGCGCCGCCCCACCCGCCGCCCGCGCACGCGCGCGGCCGGAAGCGCCGCCGGCTGCGGCACGGGCCCACGCGCAGCCGCACCGCGCGCCCCGACCGCTGCGTCGCCTTGCACTCGTGCCCGCGCTGCCGACGACAACAGGCCAAAAAATAACACATGTAATGAGAGAATACTTAGTATCCTGCGGGAAAGCGCGATTGTTTATATAGAAATTAAGTCTAGAGCGCAACTGGTTTCGACGCAAACTTGAGCCATCTTCAGGGAGTAGCTCCGAAACACTGCAACTGAGCAGAGCGAGTGTTACAGCACCTGAGGAACTCAGTTCCTTCACCACATCATTTCCGAGCAACACCCTGAAGGTGGCCCAACATTTGGTCGAAATAATAAAAAGTAATTTATCCGCTCTAGCCTGTTGTATATATAGATATAACAAAAACAAAAATTTTGTCAAAAAAAAAAAAGACTTTAAAAAAACTATTTCAAAACAAATTAATATGCACTAAAAAGTAAAGTAATACTAATAATCGCGTATTATTCTATAACTTAATACTGTTTTTCTGCTCATCAATATGTACGTACCTTCCATGTGTTTACCACGCAAGAATATAGGTACCCACTTTAAATCAAGACCTAGCTATGCATAACAAACAACGATCAAAATATCTTTAGACTTCTTCTAAGTAAAATGAAATGAAAAACATTTGACTACTTAAAAGTCAAAGAAGCTATTACAAAAATGTAACCCAGTTACAATTATTGTTGTTTTAGGAGTCGGTGTTAGTCAGTGACACATCTGATCCGACTTCGGTCTCAATATTCTCGTATTATTTTTGTTAGGTGTATTTATAATGCTTCCTTGGAATCACCGACACATAAAATTACAATAATTGTAACTACATTATGTTTTCGTAGTATTGACTTTTAAGTACTTCATGACCAAAAAATTATAGCCAGAGTCAATATCTGAGTCAAAATGTCTTACAGTTTAAAACCTGGTTCCGAAATCTATGCCTTAGTATTATATGTCTATGTCTATGTCTCTAAGCGGCAGCTCTATAGTTACAGAATAATGGCGACTGGCTCTTTCTCTGCTAGGGAGGGTTATTGACGTTTCAAATGCTAAACATTAACTTTTACGTATACGTTAATAAATATCTTGATCCGATCGCTAGCAAACCTTAAAGGAATACCCGCTGCACTGATCTACAGATATTGTTGTAATCATCTTGGAGTCAATAATGGGGCACTTAAGCATTATACGATATTTAGTGTTGACGACTTAGAGTCATTACTTGTAAAAATATACTCGTCTGAGTTTGTTTAAGAATTGTGATTTAATTTGTATTAGCGATGTGAGAAGTTACTGGCCCTCAGGCATAAACGCAACCTTGGTAAAATCGAACCGGTCAATCTCACCATAAGAGACTGCGTGCGTCTGACTGGAACTTAACACAGTTCGCCTTTTAGTGCTAGGAGCCACGAGCTTATTTCACTATTTACCAGTTAAGGAAGGAGACAGACAGAAAAATTGAGGAAAGAACGGTACGTTCGTAACTGCACTGGATAGTCGCGCAATAAACACCGCAGAGGGAGAAAGCAACACACCTGAAGTTTTGCCTTCCTCTGTCACAGTATGGGGTAAGGCAAGCCCGTTACTGAAAAGACGCAACGTGTCACCTGTGTTCAGGCCACAGTAAATGCGAGGGCACATGACGCCGGTGAAAGAACGCCAGGCTTATATCAGGTACCGTGTGGTTATGGCTGCTGTTACATAGCGCAAGCAGTATGCTCCGTGGAGCATCCTAAAGAATCTGATTGACAGAACGAACTTACAAAATCGAAACTGAATTATGTAAGATGAAACCCCTTTCATAGTGAGGACGAGCGGTTTTCGGAAAGGAGGTGGGATACAAATATACAGAAAATACCACCAGTAAGAGCGTGAGTTATACCTCAGCAAAGCCACGAATTTGGCCATCGCGAAGATGAAGTGGTGGGGAAAGTTGTTGGATGAAAACATTGCCGTATTTGGCGAAGAGGCAAACAACAGTGACGTCACAGCAGCAGCAGCGCGGCTGTATAGCGGAGGGGCCACGGTGACTCGGCGGTCATTTACCACTCAGCGGTGGCCCAAGACAGCTCGGTCGATAGCTCGTGGGATTTTAACATCTGACGCCGCTTCAAGCCCGACAACATTTTTCCGAAACGCCTATCTAAACCTACGTCTTTTAACACAAAAGCAAGAAAAACATCAACGAAACAAAAATATTTCCGAGTTACAATGTGAGTGGTGATATAATGTTGTCTTAATTTAGGTAACAAACGGATAATTGGCAATGTTGCGTTTATTTTAGCACAATGCGGTATAAATAGCTGATAGCAAGGTAAAAACAATGTAAAGAATAGATATCGGAATCAGTAGCAAGAAAGCATAACGTTATACAACAATGTTTTATTCGTTTTTTTTTCAACTTAACAGATTTTACACGCATTGTGACAACTTTATGTGCTGAGAATTGGGTGTATCCTTCTCTGGCACCGTTAGAGGTCTCCCGATGACGTCATAAATGTTCTCATTCCTCTAGCAGAGCTGCTTGCAAGGCTTTGGTTGGTGAATGCTGACGTGATGCAACCCCATTCCATACATGCTCTATAGGGTTCGAACCGGGAAAGTGAGTGGCGACAATATGTGTCCAATATGTTCCAAGATAACATCAATCAAACAAGCTCTAAGAGTTAGAGCATTGTTGTCCACCACTACGATCAGCAATGCCTGATTCGGTCCCTTTTTTTAGTCAAGGTATGCCAAAAACTCATTTTCTCCCCAATTCTGTTCAGTATCTTTTCAGTAGTTACACGATCTACCCACCTAATCTTCAGCATTCTTCTGTAACACCACATTTCAAAAACCTCTATCTTCTTTGCACTGTTTATCGTCCATGTTTCACTCCCATACAAGGCAACACACTACACAAATGCCTGCAGAAAGGACTTCCTTATGCATAAGTCACTTTTCGATGTTAAAAAATTTCTCTTTTTCAAGAACGGTTTTCTTCCCATTGGCATTGTGCATTTTATATCCACTGTACTGCGACCATTGTGTGTTATTTTACTGCCCAAATAACAAAACTCATATACCACTTTTATTGTTTCATTACCTAATTTGATTCCTCCAGCATCACCTCATTGTTTTAAGATTGCATTCCATTATCCTTGTTTTGCTCTTGTTAATGTTCATATTATACGCTCCTTTCAGATCAGTTGTTCAATGTACCGGGTGATCAAAAATTGACTATAAATTTGAAAAGTTAATAAATCACGGAATAACATAGGTACAGTGGTAAAAATTGACACACATGCTTGAAATGACAGGGGTTTGATTAAAAAAAAAAAAAAAAAAAAAAAAAAAAAAAAAAAAAAAAAAAAAAAGAACACCGTATTGCTAGACGGGTGAAAGATCCCTTGCGCGCGTCGTTTGGTGATGATCGTGTGCTCAGCCGCCACTTTCGTCATGCTTGGCCTCCCAGGTCCCCAGACCTCAGTCCGTGCAATTGTTGGCTTTGGGGTTACCTGAAGTCGCAAGTGTGTCGTGATCGACCGACATCTCCAGGGATGCTAAAAGACAACAGCCGACGCCAATGCCTTACCATAACTTCCGACATGCTTTACAGTGCTGTTCACAACATTATTCCTTGACTACAACTATTGTTGAGGAATGATAGTGAAACTATTGACCATTTCCTGTAAAGATGATCATCTTTGCTTTAATTTATCATCGTCATCATCATCATCATCATCATTAGAGACTGATTATGCCTTTCAGTGTTCAGTCTGGAACATAGTACCTCTAATAAAATTCCTCCATGATCCCCTATTCAATGGGAATATTGAGCGTCGTCTGATGTTATGCCTTTTACTTCAAAATCATTCTGCACCGAATCTAAGTACTTTCTTTCTGTTCTACCTCGACTCCTCAACCCTCCGCTGCCGAGCTCATGAGTATCTTAGGTAACCTTGCTTCTCCCATGCGTGTAACATGACCCCACCATCTCAGTCTTTTCGCTCTGTTTCATCTATGGTGATCATACGCAATTTTTCCTTTATTTCCTTATTATGGACACCCTTGTGCCATTGTTCCCATCTATTAGTGCCTGCAGTCATTCTTGCTACTTTCATATCTGTAACCTCTATCTTATGTATAAGGTAACCTGTAACCACCCAACTTTCACTCCCATACAACGAAGTTCGTCGAAAGATAGAGCGGTGCCCCGCTAGTCTTGGTACTTACTTCCTTCTTGCAGAAGAGAGTAGATCTTAGCTGAGCACTCACTGCGTTAGCTTTGCTGCACCTCGATTCCAGTTGCCATCCTGTGAGAAAATACATCCCAGGTACTTGAAACTGTCTACTTGTTCTTTGTTCCTCCTATCTGGCACTCAATCTGTTTGAATCTCTTTCCCACAGACATTACTGTCGTTTTGGAGATGCTGATCTTCATATCATAATCCTTGCACCTCTGATCGAGCTCTGAAATATTAGTTTGCAACCTTTCAATCGAATCGGCCATTACAACTAAGTCCTCCGCATATGCGAGACTGCTTATTTTGTTTTGTCCTATTTTTTGTTATGCTAATAATTGCTCTTCCGATCACATGAAGCGCCGTCTGTCGGAGATTGTTTGAACTTTTCTTTTCTGGTTCTAATAAAACCCCATGTCATTCCAAGAATGTGTGTAAATTTTTACGTCAACATTGTTCCGTGTTTTATTAAGTTTTCAAATTTATAGTGACTTTTTGATCACCTGGTAAATAATCTATGTGTGACTATTTACATTTCTGTAATATTCATGCCGTATTCCCATCGCTATTGGTGTGGTTGCTTTACAATAAAGTATGAAAGTACAGTATCGACAGTTTCCCCCACGCGGATCCTGTATGACCTGATCCCGTTTCCCCATCTCCTTGAATATCTCCAGCATATCCGTATACTCTATACCACCCGTAAAATAAACTCCCGCAACCCCCTGATCCACCCCATCCTTACCAACCCTGGGCCTCTGCCACGCCTGTACCGCATTATACCCCCTTCCCTTCATCTCGACACCCTCCATGTCCTCTCCCAGGGTAATTTCCGCCGCCACCCCCTCCCTGATGACGTCCTCCGTTCCGACATATACCCGTCCTACCAGCTCTGATCCCCCACCCATAGATAAAGTGCCCCCTCTCCCCCCCTTCCACTCCCCCGCTTGGCTACCCCCTCCTTGCCCTGGAGTCCCTACGGCTCCTCCCTGCCGCCCACTTTCCCCGTCGTTTTTCCTCTCCCCCACGCTTCCCCCCCCCCCCTCCTTCTCGGGGTCCTGGACCGACAAGTGTTGTGTGCTGTGCTCCAGTGTAGTGTGTGTTTTTAACTGCGTCCACCGCAACCAGACAAGTGTCGCACCGTGTATTTTAATTAGTGACTCCGTGTACTCGCCGTCCTATGTTCTTGTCGTCATACATTGTTTTTTAGGTCACCGTGGCTCATCATTTTTAACTAATGTGGTTTTAATCATCTGTCTATTGTCATGTACTCCAAACTGTCGCCTTGTCTATGTCACGTTATCTCTGTTGTTTTATCTCCTGTTATGTATTTTAATTCTCCACTCAGATATGTATTTTTATTCTCGGCTGAAGAGCAGCCCATAGTGCTGCTGCCAGCCTACCGGTGTACTACATCTACATCTACATACATACTCCGCAATTCACCGTAAGGTGCGTGGCGGAGGGTACACTGTACCACTACTAGGCATTTCCTTTCCTATTCCACTCCCAAATTGAACGAGGAAAGAAAGAATGCTTATATGCCTCCGTACGAGCCCTAATTTTCTTATCTTGTCTTTGTGATCTTTACGCGAAATGTAAGTAGGCGGCAGCAAGATCGTACTACACTCAGCTTCAAATTCCAGCCCTCTAAATTTACTTAACAAAAATTCACGAAAAGATCGTCGTCTTTCTTCCAGCGATCCCCAATTGAGTTGCCGGAGCATTTCCGTGACACTCGCGCATTGGTCGAACCTACCGGTTACAAATCTAGCTGCTCGCCTCTGAACCGCCTCTATGTCTTCCTTTAAACCGATCAGCTGCGGGTCCCAAACACTTGAGCAATACTCAAGACGTGGTCGTAAAAGCGTTTTATACGCGGTCTCCTTTACAGGTGAAGTACATCTTCCCAAAATTCTCCCAATAAACCGAAGTCGGCTGTCTGCCTTACTCACAACTGTCTTTACATGCTCGTTCCATTTCATATCGCTCTGCAATGTTACGCCTAGATATTTGAACGACGCGACAGCATCAAGAAGCTCACTACTAATGCTGTATTCGAACATTATAGGATTGTTTTTTTCTACTCATGCGCATCACCTTACATTTTTCTACATTGAGAGCTAGCTGCCATTCTTCGCACCAACTAGAAATTTTGTCTAAGTCAACCTGTATGCTATTACAGTCAGTTACAGACGACACCCTCCCATACACCACAGCATCATCAGCAAACAGCCGCAAATTACAACTTACCCTGTCCATCAGATCATTTATACAGATAGAAAATAATAGCGGTCCTATCACACTCC
Source organism: Locusta migratoria (assembly GCA_026315105.1). Lineage (NCBI taxonomy): Eukaryota > Metazoa > Arthropoda > Insecta > Orthoptera > Acrididae > Locusta > Locusta migratoria. The sequence goes on from CM048744.1 coordinate 514,405,878, forward strand.
CCTGGGGCACGCCTGACGATACACTCGTCTCTGATGAACACTCGCCGTGTACACTGCTGGTATAAAATACAATAAAGGGGGAAAAAATATCGACAGTCCTGAGGCAAGTACTGACCAGCCGCTCTATAGCTTTTAGAATAATTTGTGCAGCTCAGTAGAGTTTGATGTCAGTTGAGACAGTAGAGGCAGAGTCGAAAATAAAGAGTCGCGAAACTCCCAGTGATTTTCTGCAACTTCGCGCCTGAAGCGCTGCCAAGCGCCCGGGTCGTAAAATCACACCACGAGGCGATTCAGTAATGAATGTGTATTTGGACTGAAGCAGTATTTTCAAAATAACTTCGTATTTACGAGCTTTTGTGGCGCTATAAATTGTAGCATCTGTCGAAAATATAATTTGGAAATCTCTCATTTGCAAAGGATGCTCAGAAGTAACAGAATAATGTTATAAAGAACAGAGTTTGGTTTACTGTGTTTAGTCATAATTTTAGGCATAGAAGTAAATCTTTAACGATTCATTCACGTCCAAACTTCTGCTGTTAATGAGAATCGCAAATACTTGACAACTATTTCATAATATTACTGCTGAATAAAAGTAATGTATGAATGACTGCTTAGGCTCGTACCTCAACTTTACAAAAATAACCCTGCATTCTAACATATTTTGTTGGTTACCTACTAGTTTGATAAAGTGAATACGTAGCTACAAATAAATATGTTCATATATAAGCTGTTAATGTTAGTACATCACATTCTTTAAGATATTCAGTTTATACCTGCCAAGTAGCTAAAAAATTATGATAGGTACACAAAAGGCATAGAAGCAAGGACGAGGTGACAAGATGGTTTAAACGACGATGTAGAATCTACTCCCCTACAATTTACAAATCATGTGTACTTTTCAAAACATTACAATGTCCGAAATTCGCTAAAACAAAATTCGTGCAACATGTCAGTATTCATCGAGAATGCGAAAATAATCATAATCAGTTCCTTTTATATACTTCAGCACATCAGGTTGAAATTCATTTCTGCTCTCAAAAGGTTTCAGACGATATTAATATGACTCGAGTATTGTGAACTGTATGAATTACACTGCAATGGCAGTTTGTTAAATTATAGACTACCATTAACATAAGCAGTGATATTACTTTGATGTTTTCGTATTTGTATTAGAAACTTCACAGCAACGTTCAGTAACCAGGAAATATGAAAGTAACAGCATTAAAAATGGCAACTTCTCAGTTTGCATCATGTCATTCCACTGTTATTCCCTACTGGCCGCTTGGAGCGCTAGTATCGCTTCAGCTGCAATTTTTTCCCAGAGAGTTTCGCGACTGTCTGTGATAGACTGTGGTAGAGGTAGTGGAGACTGCTGACCCGTATGTGGTGGTGCGGCCTGGGCGGGCCGGGCGGCGGCACGGGCGCGGGCGCGCAGGGCCGGTGCTGGCAGAGCCTGGTCTCGTTGGCGGGCCGGCACTGCGGACTCAGCGTGGACGCGCGCTGCGACACGCCCACTCCGCACCGCGCCGAGCACTCCGACCAGCGAGAGAACTGCTGCGGCCGGCAGTCCGGGGGGCGCTCCGCTGCAACACACCACCAAAAACACCTGCTGCACTCACCTGCATACCGACAAGTCGCACCTACTCCTTCGCAAATCGATTCCGTATTTCTTGATTTCCAGAAAGCTTTTGACACCGTACCTCACAAACGGCTTTTAATCAAATTGCGTGGTTATGGTATATCGCCCCAAATTTGCGATTGGATAGGGGATTTCTTGTCAGAGAGGACACAGTTCGTAGTAATCGATGGTAAGGCATCGACTAAAACAGAGGTGATATCGGGCGTTCTACAGGGTAGTGTAATTGGTCCTCTGCTGTTCCTTACTTAAATAAACGATTTGGGAGAAAATCTAAGTAGCTGTCTTAGGTTGTTTTCAGATGACGCCGTCATTTACCGTCGAGTAAAGTCAACTGAAGCTCAAAACCAACTGCATAACGACCTGAATATCACTAAGGTGTAATAATTGGCAATTGACTCCAAATAATCAGAAGTGTGAAGCCGTTCACATGAGTACTAAAAGAAATCCGTTAAACTTTTTTCACAAGAGAAATCCATCAAAAGTGGCCGTAAAGTCCAATAAATACCTACGAATTACTATTAGTTCAGACTTAAACTGGAAAGAACACGTAGATAATGCCGTGGGAAAGGCGATTCAGAGACTGCATATTGTTGGCAGAACCCTTAAAACATGCAACAGAACTACTAAAGAAACTGCATACACTGCGCTTGTCCGTCCATTTTTGGAGTATTGCAGCCCAGTGTGGGATCCTTATCAGGTGGGTTTGACGGAGGACATCAAAAGAGTCCAAAGAAGGGCAGCTCGTTTCGTATTGTCACGATACAGGGGAGACAGCGTTACGGAAATGATACAGGATCTGTGGCGGGAATCATTACAACAACGGCGCTTATCGCTGCGGCGTGGGCTACTTGCGAAACTCCAATCGCCAACATTCTCCTCCGAGTGCGAAAATATATTGTTGACTCCCACTTACATAGGTAGAAATGATCATCAGAATAAAATACGAGAAATCAGAGCTCGAACAGAGAGATTCAGGTGTTCTTTCTTCCCGCGCGCTATTCGAGAATGGAATGGGAGATAAATAGTATAATTGTGGTTCGATGAACCCTCTGCCAGGCACTTAAATGTGATTTGCAGAGTATCCCATGTAGATGTAGATGTAGATGCGTCCAGCCTAGTGCATAAACTTTGTCACACTTGATCATACTACGGCCGGCGTCAACTTCATTTAAAGCTTCCGCGCTCATAAGCCGTGGTCGATTTATAAAACTTTCCCCTAACGTTTCAGCTTCGGCTGCTGAAGACATCTTCAGAGGTAGAGTGGCGAGAGTTCAGAAGATGTCTTCCGCAGCCGAAGCTGAAACGTTAGGGGAAAAATTTATAAATCGACCACGGCTTATGAGCCCGGGAGTTTTAAATGAAGTTTGTCACACTTATTAAGCCTTTCATTCCCACATAATGAATTCAGCTTCGGAAGAATTAAAATTTAATTTCTTTCTGTATTAATACAGTGCACTAAACATAAAAATATGTTGTGAAACTTCAAGCTTTCCCGGCGTACCGATTGCTCTATTAAATTACGAGAATACTGCCGGAAGTCCGTATCTTGCTGGTACAATATTTCGGCGCAGAGTCTTCTAGCCATCTTCAGGTAACGACTGATGAGAGAAGCCCTGAGCTCATCTATTTAAGCCCCGTCGGCACATGCGTGGTGTCTTCTGCTGCCATTGCTCATGCGTCCACTTGAGCGCATACAAAAATTGTGCCTACCACGTCATACTTTTGGAGCTCCATCATCGACGAATCTATAGAAATAAGATTGTCAGAAAACGAGACCCTTATAAATCGTGGTGGTGGTTTCCTGTTAAACACTGCGTGGAATCCGATAATGGAATGTGTCGTCATTCATCGTTTTTAGAATATGATGACAATCGAACTGATGTCGATGCGGCGAGCTTTCCCCGCGAAGGGCGCGTAGCAACGCTCAGATACGCAGGAGCGCATGCGCTCAAGTCACGCATGCGCAATGGCAGCAGAAGACACCACGCATGTGTTGACGGGATCTTAAATAGGTGAGCTCGTGGCTTCTCTCATCAATCATTACCTGAAGATGGCCAGAAGACTCTGCGTCGAAATATTGTACCAGCAAGATACGGACATCCGGCAGTATTCCCGCAATTTAATAGTGCAATAAAATATGTGTTTTAAATTTGTTGATCGAACTATTGTTTGTTTATATCATGTATTTCATACACAGCACAAATGTTTATATCGAGGTATTTTATTACTTGGGACGTCATTTTCTTGTCAGATAACACTGCAAGATCAATAATGCTAACATAAATATGACCACAGCACCAAAACAAGACAATTCACTGCTGACATAAAATAACCTGAACCACACTCACAGTCACGTATAGACGGCAACGTAACACAACTTCCAAGACAGATAAATTAATGCCGCAGCAGTGGCTACACGACATACCGAGGGGCAAAATGTTCTAGAAGCATGTTGTTCATCAACAACCATGCTACTTTGAAGACTGATACACTAAATTCGGTATAAATCAGCTTTTAATACGTTGTTGTCCAGGAACAACACTGGGAATAAAAGGGTTAAAAAAAGTGGCTGGAAGGTATAGGGTTTGTACTCACAGCGGAACCTTCCCATCCCCCCACCTCACATTTACTGTTAAGTTGGCGCAGTGGGTAACCCGTAAAGTACTCAACACATATGAACCACGAAAACAGGTGAAGCTATACGGAACTGTGTAATAAAAGAAGTGAAATAGACAAAGTGAACTATACTAGAACAACCTGTGCTATATACACGAACGTCTAAAAACCATATCGTCGTCGTTATGTTGTCACCGTGCTGAATTGGCTTCTACAGTCGTTCTATTCTATCCTTCTTTTTTATTTTTATTTTATCTTTCTTCACAACTTATTAACTATCCATCATGTCTTGGGCATGGCATCTACATATCTACATATTTACTCGTAAATTGACATTTAAGTGCCTGGAAGAGGGTTCATCGAACCGCTTTCTTTATGAGCCTTGCTACGGTAACGACAGTAACGCTGAAAGTGGGCCAATGAGGTCGCCTTTTGACATCTCGAAATTTAAATGAAAATGATGGCTTAACTGATCATCTGACATCTGACACGAAAATTAAATAAACCAAATTATATGTTGCACTGAAGACGACAATGCAGTATCTCATACGTGGAAAAAACCGTGAATAAATGGCAGCCGCGGCGGAATAGCCGTGCGCGTGGCTGTACGCCGTCGGACTTTCGAGTCCTTCGGGCATTTGTGTGAGTGTGTGTGTGTGTGTGTGTGTGTGTGTGTTGCTGTTAGGATAAGTGAAAGTAATTTGTAACTTTAGGATCCGATGAACATGCAGTCAGGGCTTATATATATATATATATATATAATAGCACAGCAGACATATCACGAACTTGAAAGTTAGAACCAATTCTCAAAATTTAATAATTTAATACTCCTCATAATTAATGGATTGGGGCGCAGCTGATCAGATTTTGTAGGTGGAAGGATGTACCAGTAGCAGCATAGAAATTCTTTATTTAATTTTGCGCAAAATTAATTGAAGATCAGCTGCTGTTACTTCCTTTCACCTACAAAGTTCTCAAAATGTATTGCTTAAAATATAAATAATACATAATCTTGAGTGGTCGCCATATCATAAGAAAACCAGAAATTTGTTCATTTTAAACAGCAATCTTATTCATGACCTTTTAGGGATAAAAGTACAGACGTGTTGAAGAGTTTGAAAAATTTATTTCAAATATGTCAAAAACGAGGGAGGGAGTAGTGACTCTGCGTCACTCAGGAGACTACGAGTGTTCCATCAGCAGGATGGTACAGTGAAAGACTATCTTTACAAACGCGTATAGCCGTGCGGACTGTCCTAGGCATCTATTCACGACCGTGAGAGAGGAGAACGCGTGGCCAACACTGTTGCTGGCGCGCGTGTCGCGTTCGAATTCCGACGAAAACGCTCGTGAAAAAAAAAAAAAAATAAATAAATAAAAAAAAAAATAAAAAAAAAATCGTGTATCCATAGAAAAACAATCAAGGGACTACTGTGTTACAGTGTGATGTTTGGATAGTCGCAATAAACATTGTTGTGTGGGATTTACCATATTTCACACGTGAAACATGTTTTGCCTAATTTAACAAACTTAGTGAGCCTCGGTTGCACAGTGGTAGAGTGCCAGACTACAAATCCAAAGGTTACGGGTTCGATCCCCGCCAGCTCCTAGGATTTTTATCTGTCACTTTCCACTTCTTTCACCTCTGGCAGTATTGCTCATGTGAAAAATACCGAGTAGCACCGTGGTTTGGAACCCACGTTAAACTGTAGGTCCCGCTATTACTGGCTGGGTAAGTCAGATCGAAGGTCGGAGGAAGGCAACGGCATACCACCTCCAAACAGGACCATGCCTAGTAAAGCACTGTGGTGTTCAAACCAATCTTCGGATTGTTGACTGCTTTACCTTTTTTTATCTCGTTTTACACTGTTTCTTGCGGAAATACTATACGTGAGATTTGTCGAGACCTCCCCTCTAGCCCACGTGACGTTTTGTGCGATTCGTATCGAACTACATCCGCTAAACTCCTCATGTAATTAACTGACACTCCCTTAGTAATCTACAGGTACTTGCAATTCTTGTCCTGAAACGTATTCAGTTTTTTCCCCTGCAGATGAGTGTAGTGTTTGTTATTACTTGAGACTCTTAGTACTAGTGTGAAGCTTGGCAGCCGGCGCCTACCCTGGTCGCTGTCGCAGAGCCACTCGCGGCAGCACTGGCCGGGCACCTCGACCAGCCTGGGGTGGTGGCACGCGCCCTGCGGCGAGATGGACTCCTGCGGGCACAGCGACGCGCACGCGTACGTCCCGTTCTGCAACACAACACAACCACCACTCCACTAGTGGGAGACACAACACAGAAAACTCTGGTGAATGTGCGAGGTACCTCCACTTTGGCAGTACTTTCAGGAGAGACATAAATCCGATTAACGAATTACATAATTTGAATAGTTGGTACAGACTTCATGAGTGATATCGACAAAGGACCTCAAATTGATTCCATGTTTCTAAAATTTCAGATTGCTCTTGACACCATACCTTTCATAAGGCTGTTAATCACATTTTATGGCTACGGAGTAACATCTCAGATATGTGAATGGATTGGGTATTTCCTGTAAGAGAGAACATATTTCGTAATAAATGAGGGAAAGTCGTCGACTAAATCAGAGGTAATATCTGGTGTTCCGCAGGGTAGTGTTTTGGTCCTCTGCTGTTCCTTATCTATATAAACGATCTGTGAGTATATCTGAGCAGTCAGGTTGTTCGCAGATGATGCTGTCATTTGTGGTCTACTACAATCACCTTCGAATAAAACCTGGCTGCAGAACAATTTACAAAAGTTATCTGTAGGGTGAGAAAATTGGCATTATATCCTAAATAATTAAAAGTGTTTGTCTAGAGATAAATTAAATTTAAATTCCATAAATTCAGTAAATTTAGATACCTACGAGACAAAATTACGGCAGACAAATTGCAAAGAACATATAGAAAATATCTTATAGAAGGCAAAGCCTGCGTTTTACTTGTAACAGTTCCACTAAGGATGTTGTTTACACTATATTTGTCCGTCTTCTTTTCGAATTCTGATGTGCGGTGTAAGAGCCTTATCAGATGGGACTGACAGAAAATATCGAAAGAGTACGAAAAAGGACAGCACTTTTGTGCTATCACGATACAGCAGACAGAATACAGGTGTTCATCTATATCTAAAAAGATACTCTGCAAATCACATTTAAGTTCCTGTAAGAGGGTTCATTAATCACTATCATGACCTTTATCTACCGTTCCATTCCCTTATAGCGCGCGGGAAGAAAGGAGACCTAAATAGTTCCGTTTTAGATCCGATTTCTCTTATTTTATTGGGATAGTCGTGTCTCCCTATGTAGGTGGGTACTAGCGAAATATTTTCGCATTCATACGTAAAAGGCGGTAATTGAAATTTCGCAAATAGATCTCGCCACAACGATTAACGTCGTTCTTTTAATGATTTCCACCTCAAAACTTGCAACATTTCCGTGACGTGATAAAGCGAGCTGGCAATCTCTGAACCTTCTCAATGTCTTCCGTCAGTCCCACCTGGTGAGGGTCCCACACTGGACAACAGTACTCCAGCAGAGGACACACAAGTGTGATGTAGGCAGTCTCTTTGGTGGAGCTGGTGCATCTTCGAAGCGTTCTGCCAAAGAACGTAACCTTTGGTTCGCCTTCCCCACAATATTTTCTATGTATTCTCTCTAGTCTAAGTTGTAACTCCTAGGTATTTGGCAGAATTTACGGCATTAATGTTTGACTGATTTATCGTGTAATTAAAGTTCAACAGATTTCTTTTAGTGGTCATGTGTATTACTTCACACTTTTCATTATTCAGTGTTAATTGACAATTTCCGCACAATGTAGAAATTTTGTCTAAATCGCTTTGCAGTTGCTTTTGATCCTCTGTTGACTTCACTAGCCGATAAACGAAAGCATCATCCTCAATCTAAGGGAGCTATTCAGATTGTCTCCTAAATCGTTTATAAACACAAGTAATAGTAGGGGACCTTTAACGCTTCCCTGGGGAACGCCAGATATCACTTCTGTTTTACTCTATGACTTACCGTTAATTACTACGAACTGTGTCCTTTCTGACAGGAATTCGTGAATCCTATCGCACAATTGGGGCGATATTCCATAAGCATGCAATTTCATTAGAAACCGCTTGTGAGGTACAGTGTCAAGATCCATAAATCCAAAAATACGGAATTGATTTGAGATCCCTTATTGATGTCACGTATAACTCCATCTGAATAAAGCACAAGCTGTGTTTCGCAAGAGCGACTCTTTCTGAATCTGTGTTGATTATTGGTTAATAGGGCATTCTCTTCGAGTTAATTTGAGTGGGAATTATTGCAACAATGCCGTATTTCATTGTCACAAGTTCCAGTTAACATACGAAATTTCGAACACCGAGTTTTTCTTCCGAATGGGAAAATATATTGTTGCCTGTCACCTACATAGAGAATAATGATCATCATTATATAGTACAAGAAATCAGAGTTAGAACCGAATGATTTAACTGGTCTTTCTTCCCACGCGCCCTTCTTCAACAGAATTATAGATGAACAGTATGAAAGTAGTTCAATGAAACCTCTCCCAGACACTTGATGTTATCTGTAGAGTATCATACGTAGATGTAGATTCTCCGTCACCTACTTTAATGCGGTAATAGGGAAATGCAGTTCGAGTGTGCAAAATTTGTTAGTATTATTCATGTAAATATAAATGCAAATAGATTTACCTCTGACTTGCACCAAAATATTAAATATTTGTTTCACTACTTGAGAATCTCTTTTTATTCAAACCATTAAAGTGGAATATGAGAAAGAAAACGTAAAAAAAAGAAATAAAATAAAATAAAACAAGTCTAGTGCTCAAGTACACAAGCAAAACAAAACAAATATATTTTCCATAGCAAGTGGAATGCCCTTATATCTAAGAGTTCTTCTTCTGGAAGGGAGTAAGTACAGTCTTCTCTTATGTAAGATGCACTATAACGCTTCGTAGCACCACTTGTCATTGCGTGATACGCAGTGCTCCGCCAATGCAACTGTGTCTTCAGTTCCGTGGATTTCAATGGCATATTTCCTCAGTAAGAAATTTGCAGAACAGCCATGCTTGTAGGTACACTCCATTCTAGTACATCACTATTGTGAATGTAGCTAAACATTCGCTAATCAGATACTAGAAATCTCTCTTTGGTATCAATTTTAAACGTCTGCTTAGGAAGTACGCCTTTAGAACAATGACAAAGTAAATATATCACTGAACTACAACAGCTTTTCTTAACTTTATATTCATCCAATTTTGATATAGTTTTGTTATGCGACTACGTAGTTTGGTCTTCGGCTCTCGAAACAACTTTCGAAGAGTATTTCTACTATATATATCACGCTTGCAACTTCATCAAATCGTACCACTTAAGTACATCACAAACTACAGCCTCGTCACCAATAGAACAGCTCGTACAAACAGTTGCTCTAATCCACTAAGTGCAAGCAAACGAGAAACTCAGGAGTGGTTTGTTTGTTAGCCTGTGCTCTTGAAGCGCATATCTGCTTATTCTTGCTGTAGTGAGTACATAACCTTCATGTAATATAAGAGACATACAAAAATATATATAGTTTCTCCTTATAGTGGATGTCGCAAATCACTTGTAGCAGCGTTTTAGCTTGAAACACGTCCACATAACGTGTTCCATTTAATTGACTCCCCATGAACAAATGTTGACGAGCTTCAGACATTTTTTTTTTGAGTGTAGCAAGACACTCCACTCGCAATATGCGAAATATCAGGCATTATATATTGATTTAGTTCTATCTGTATGTAAAATTCTAAGTGTCTATGTTGTACATGAGGGCCCAAATATCTTAGTGTGTACTGTGATGTGCTCCCACTGGCCCTGGCTTCCACAGAGTGAATGAAACTTTGTATGTAAGAGAGTTTAGGAAGTACTAGGCGCGCCTCGTCTGTTTTGTGTCGTTGTTTCTTTGAAACTCTGGGCGTTGAATGTCTCTGGGCGAGAAGTAGGTTTGCCAACTGCTGAGCAGAACCCAGTCTTTGCAAAGATTCCTAATGTAGCTTGCTCTTAACCTCCTTGGCTGGGGGTTGGTCAGGTTACCTGCCTGGCGGACGGTAATGCTTTCTGGGCTCCCCTCCACTACCCCTCCATGGTGAGGGCTAGGCAGTGGTCAAGAGAGCTATTCATTCGCTTCTTGGTTTCTGGTAGGGTAAGTACCTCTGAGTTTGTTTCTGCTGTGGCCTCATGGCTCGATTTACTTCAGGATCCGTAGTCGTATTTATGCCTTTTCGCGAGTTTAATTCCAGGAGTAGCAGCTACACTGTGTGTAGTAGTGAGATTTTGCTTAATTTCCTAGAGGATTGCTAATTTTACGTCGATTTTTGCTGGAATCTGATTCCGTGGCTCTGATGGTGTTTTGTTAGCATAGTTCTTGCACTTTATAACTTTTAAATCATTTCTTCGCCTGTTTAAATATGTTCAATGTCTTTCGCGTTCTTACCGTAGTTGAATTCTAATATTTTTTGGGGATTCGCGGTGCCTATACTGTTCGTACTTTGTCGACAGAACACGTGGACGACATAAGACTAAACCTTCAGCTTTTCCATCCTTCAACGCACATGAGTGGTTAATAATTGTATAGCTAAATTGCTTAGGTGTTTTCTAGTGAGTGTCTATTCTAAGTTGTAATCTGTGTATTTGTCGGCCCATATGTGCGCCGATTAGCGTGTTCCCTGTCTTGGTTATTACCATTAAATAGATCTGTTTCCTCTGTTTAGAAAGAACCGTTGCACGACGTCTATCATGTTTTTAATTTTCATGAAATAGAATTACTTCACTTCTTGAATTTTTGTGACCAAACTCTGTATTGTGCTGTAACAATCTGTAACCTTGCTTATCTAATAGATATCATTCCTCTGACCAGAAAGAATGGTTACACGATATATTTCGCGATCTTATTCTCTTCGAAATTGAATTTGTTAACTTGTTGCATATTTTGTATTCCGACTTAGTAGAGTGCTGTATTGATCTAACAACTTTAACCTTCTGTGGTTATCTTCTCCCTGTGCTAAACGAACGCCAGAGTGACCGTTTTTAGAGATTAATTAATGAAATCTTGATTTAATGTATAGTTAGAAGTTCTAGGGAAACCTTAACTTCCAACTGTACACCGCACTTTGTGGTCTTAAACCAAGTGCGTTTGTTTCTGAAAGTTGATCATGAGCCTTAGCCACTATCTTGACACGTTATTGAAGCGAAGTACTATTTCATTGTGCGCGAGTGAATCTTCGATCTGCATTCTCTGCATTGCTTGGCTGTCGTCTTGGTGTATTGGTGTTGAGTGCTTGGTAAGTTCCTGCATGGCTTGGCGTATGAATCTGTGTGTGAATGTGCTGCAATTCCTCCATTACCCTCTATGAAACGTGATCGTAATTAACCTGTACTCAACTTTGCAGGTGGGAAAATTTAGGGCCATGTAATTGTGGATATTTTGAATATTTTGTAAAGTGTGTTTTTTATTGTAATTTTAAAAAAAAATGGTCTTCCTCCCTTGTTGTTCCTGTTTTGAACAATAAATTAATTTGTTAAACTATAATGCTTTTCTGCTAATTTAAATTCTCCCCTCATCATTTATTTTGGATTAATGTGGGGTAATTTGTTCATGTATCTTGTGTCTCTGCTCCCTTCTGGAGTATAGAATATTGGCGTTCCCGTTGCCAACATTTATTTTTGATTTAGATCCATGACTGCGGATCATTATTTAATTGTGTGCAGTTTCCTCTAAAGATTACAGTAAAGGTAGAACTGTTTGCTTAAGGGAACTGTATGCTTCCGCCGCTGTGTTCGCAGTATTAGATTTTGTGAGCAAGCAGTCAATTGTTAACTGCATGCGGCTAGTTAACAGTCAAAAGAACAGCGGGCGAGTTTCAAGCTGTATGCTGTACTCTATACGTTTGCAAACAATAAAATACAAAACAGTGATGAATAGAATACGTCGAAGCATACGGACAGTAACTGTTGATAGAAATGGGCGTTACATATTAATAGAAATAAAGCAGACATACCTCTCACTAAAAAGTGCCTAGACTGTGCGATCAGTAGCACATTGTAGTATTTCCGATTTCCATATTCTGTTCCTTCAGCAGCCTAACATCAGTTACAGCCAAAATCAGTTACAGTCTGCTGAATCTACGTAAAAACTACAACAGGTTGCAATATTTCTATGGAAGATGTTGTTTACGAATGGTCGTTCACATATTATGTAGACTGTCAACTTCTGGTCTGAGCAGTACTGGTCAGCTGAAAATACAGAGTGAGAGGAGTAGATGATCCTGGGTCGTTCACTGTCGGAAGAATGTCTTTAGTCACTGTATAACTGATGAGACTTTAAATAGCCACATTCATAGTTCCTAACATATTGTCACAGTTACTTGACGTCAAGCTAAAGCGGTACCAACATACCTGATGTCTCACCCAATCCGCATACATTATTCTGAGGAGAACATTTGGAATGAACTATGCTATGCTTCAATTTGAAAGCGCGGTAAAAGCAGTTTTCCTGAGCAGCTAAACAACCGCCAACTACGCGTCTTGTCAGTGGTCTTATCGCTTTCCAATTCATCGATCTAAGGTCATCGTGCATGAGCAAGTTGTGAAATGTTTAACATTAAAATGTGCATGATGGCCACCTACGGACATTTACTGTTGTATGAGATGTGGATTGTAGGAGAATTATGTAAGGTAGAATATGATTTTGATCCGATGTATGATTCTGTATGTTACCAACCGAAATTATCAATAAGATTCGGTGCAAGACGGCCTAGAAAATTTGTCTACTAATTGTGTCTCTTATGGCAATGTTCGACTACTGAGCTGTAGTTTTCGGCACGTATCTGCCTTACACGGCGCGCTCCTTAGTATGCAGCATGTCCGTAGGTATTTTATTTAAAAGAGTATACCGGTACCAATTTCCCCGGCTTAGAGAAAGTATTACAGTTAGGGGAGAGTGGGGCACTTTAAACCAAGGGGCACAATGAATCAGGTGGCACTATTAACCATTTACCATTTTTTTCAAAGACATGTAGCATGAAACAACATACTCATAGAGGAAGCACGTAACGCCATTTGATACTCAGATTATTAAACTGCAAAAACTGAAAATCGCCACTCTGTAATAAAATTATTGGATAAGTAGCACAGAGAAATAATGTTTGTGGTTCAATGTGCCCCACTCTCCCATACTGGGTGGACCTGTCTTTGCAACGTTTTTATCAGGTAACAGGATGCAAAGAAACGTATTTTTTGCTGAAGAAGATAGATTTTAGAACGTGCTGTTTCAGTTTAATCCATGTTTTCGTTGTTAGTTTAAATGTTACTCATACATTCTTATAGAACTAGCATAAATTACCGCATCATGAAAATAGTAAAAGGAAAAGAAATGTAATAAATATCATTACTGCCTCAGATTATAATTGTATCAGTTTGCAGGTGTTGTTATTTGTTTCTGGCTGTTTAATGAGACATATAGTCTGTTTCTGAGAGCTTCCACTATGCGTTACTATTACTATACGAGATACGGAGAGAGGATGCTCGGCGGACAGCTCACCTGGCAGGCGCACTGCGTGCGGCAGTCCAGGAGGAACGTCTCACCGTTGTCGTACGTGCGGTTGTACACCGTGCACGGCAGCCCTTTTATCGCTGCAACACAACAAACCACAACGTTACTTTCTTCATTTATTCCTCGTAGGGAGCTATCTTATTATATTGATATAAAGAGAAATGCCAAGATCTCTATTTTCATTTTTTTTAATACAAAACGACCGGTTTCGACACTCACGGTCTCTTCTGGTCTCTACTACAACTGCTTATTAAAACGCTCCACATACTACTTTGAAAATATTGTGGTAGATAGACAAATATGAGATATTGTGCTGGGGGATTGCGATCTTGGCTTTTCTCTCTATATTAACGTTACTTCCTGTCAGGATGTACTTTGAGATGCAATGTCTTTCAGAATGACATGCGGTTATAATGTACAAAGAAAATGTATGTGAAAGAAGGACAAGAAGAGAACTAAATCTTACGGCAGCAAGGCAATTCGTTTCATACCACCTAAACGGTTAAAACATTTATTTTTGCTCATTAAAAACTCTTATCACACTGAAGAAGCGAGTAGTTTACAAATGAACACATGACAGACCTAATATTAAATGTTACGTACGAATCTCTATTATGACATAGTCCTTTTGCAAAGAAAAAAAAATTAATTTGCTTTTTTTAAGATAATGCTTAATGTATTTCATTCAAATCAAATGTTTCAAATGTTTGTATAGCTTAAGGGACGTAACTACGGGGTCATCAGTCCCTAAACTTACAAACTATTTATGAACTAACTCATACTAAGGACGACACAAATATCCATGTCCGAGGGGGGATTCGAACCCCCGACCGCAGTGGCCGTGCAGACCGTGACTGGAGCGCCTTAGTCCCCTCGGCCACCGCGGCCGGCTGTATTTTATTGCTTCGAAGTACAACTATCATGTACGCACTTAAATACATGATATAGTTTTTTATAATAATAATAAAATGTAGATCTGTAAACAACTTCTAATGCGGAAACTGAGCAGTATCAAAGCGATGCCGCATTCAGTCCATCTATTGCAATATTACAAAATGAAAGTGTGCAATACTATTTGTCACCGAGTAAATTGACCTCTGTCTTTACCCTTCCAAACTTTAGGCTTGAGTCATACTGTCATACATGAATTAAACTACAGAAGAGTATTTACCCACCCACTCCATTTGGCTGGTGCACTGTTGGCTAGTATCTTTTTGAATTGATAATGTATTTTGATATATAGATATGACCGTGAGAAGTGATTTAGAATTAATAACACCAATAAGAAATGTTAATGTTAACATCTAATTTTCATTTGAAGGTGGAAGAAAGTACCAGGAGCTGTATAATAATTACTTCTTCAATTACGCTGTTTCGGTGTTACAATCGCACCATCTTCAGGCCCCCGTGATGCAACTGTCAGTATTAGCACATTTGACAAGGGCAGCCGTTAACACCAGTAGACGTTAATTTCTTAGTTCATTCACGTCAAAAACCCAACGACGAGTCGTTATACAGCTGCTGGTACTTTCTTCCACCTTCAAATTTATCAGCTGTAATCCCAACAAAATGATTACTGGATCGAATTTTGATGGTTAATGTTGCAAGATATCCATGCTTTAGGGGCTGGTTCTCCACTTATGGGTTGCTCCTATTAGTATCGAGGAAAAGGCAGCAGCTGTTGCAAGATCTCTTCGCTGCCCCAATCGTCCATAAACGTTGCCCAGATTAGCGAGTGTCCATAAAACAGGAGTAGAAGAATGAGTGGTGGAGCGTTCATATGCAAGATTTGCAGTAGCCAACAGTCGGCCCTTGTATTCTCTTAGAGAATCAGCTTGTAGTATATCGTCTTACCTTTTCTTTGTCCGATTCCAAAACTTCCGAAATAGAGTCCATTATGTTTCCTGTGTCAGTGCTAGGCAATAAATGAACGTGAAACACAAAGCAAATCAAAATTATGAGAAGTAATTTCCAGTTGTTATCGCCGGAGACGGCCTAAGTTGATCTGTTAATGATTATGCATCCTGATAGAAAAGTGAGGTGAAGCTTTATTCCGGTACCCCAAGAGAGGTACTTCCGACGGGCAGAACTAAATTAGTGGCTGGTAAATATTGTCTTTCTTCGAAGAACCAAGACTAGGCTGGTAATACTGAAGTCAATAAATCTTTTTCAGGGTCAGGCAAATGTTTCAGCCTTTTCTGAAAACTCGCTTCAATAACTGAGAAATTGTAAAAACGGCATTCTTAGCCAAAGTGTGTAATTGCGTATTTCCACACTGAAGTTCAGGTGGCAAGTATTCCGGGGCTACTAAGCATAAAGTTGCTAATATGGTACCTACTGGTAAAACCGTATCTATTAATCCTAAATTGTCTATGGTACGCAAGTTTTGCCGTGTGTGGTCACCGTTTGGCACAACTGGGCTTTACATGCAGTTGTAAACGGAGCAAAACTAGATTCAGGTACAGTGGATCTACCAGAAAAGTTCGTCATTGCGTCCTTTAACCATTGTCGGCACCCAAAAAATCTTCCCTGTTGCTGATGTTAAATTCATGGAATTATGTGCCTTCAGCTCTGCCAGAGAAGCCTTCTGAAACGAGGAAACCGGCCACGCACTTTATCCCACCAAATTTTACAACCCATCATACTGGTGTGCAAATAAAATGGGCTGGAAGCATTATCAAGATGGAAGGCGAAGAGGTGAACGCTTATGAGCGTTCTAGGAAGGGGTCATTGATTGATAAAAGATAGGATTCAAGGTAATATTGACTGTACTCTGAAAGTACGATATATAGCGGCACTCGCCCTGAGGTCGGATGAAGTAATCGAGTGCCAGTCTAAGTTAGAGGCTCAGAAAACGGAAAAGGTAACAGTTAGTGTTCACACAGTTGGTGGCTGATACCGAACAGCTGCTAGGCAGGAGCGGACGGCATGCGGCCGTTCACCCCTCACAGAGGCTGGGCCTCCGGAGTGCGTCTGTACGAGAGCTAGAACGGAAGAGCACGAAAGAACTGATTCTCGCACCTCTGAGTTCTCCAGCGGTAGCACACGTGATGAAACGTGGGTGTCTGCTATTGGCTGTACGGTAGCATGGAAACGTCAGTAGTTTCAGCACAGACGTCAGAAGGGTGGCGTGATTTTAGTTCAAAAGTTCAAATGTAGATCTATGTGACTTAACTGCTTGGTTATTAGTTCCTAGCTTAGAAACTACTTAAATTAACTAACCAAAGGAGAGAAGGGATAGATTGGTTGGACACATTCTGAGACATCAAGAAATTGTCGACTTTGCATTAGAAGGAAGCGTGTGGGGTAAAAATCGAATAGGGAGGCCAAGGAACGAATATAGTAAGCAGATTTAAAAGGATGTAGGTTGCGGAACGTATTCTCAGATGAAGAGACTTGCACAGGACAGGGTAGCGTGGAGAACTGCATCAACCACAACAACAACGACAACCTAAGGACAACATGTATACCAAATCAAATGTTTGTAAATCTATCGGACCAAACTGCGTGGTTATCAATCCGTATCTTACAAACTACTTAAACTAAGGTAAACTAACCTAAGGACAAACACACACACACACAAATATAAAACCGGAGTATTTAAATCCCATAGATTTACAAACATTTGAACATGTACAGTGTTCTGAAAAAAAAAATCGCACTCACGGGTTTTACGACCCACTTTATATTTGTAGTTTTTGCAAACATTTTGGACCAAAATAATAATTTAAATAATAAAAAATTAATAAGAATGTCTGAAACCCTTTTAGGGAAAAAAATTTAGTTAGTGACGGGTTCCGAGACACTGACATTTAGCGTCACAGTTCAACGCATTGCCCACTACGCAACGCCTAACAGTTAGCATTGCGTTAGTTACGTTCTTTAATTTCATACTACTCATGGCCGTTGTTAACTGATGCTAATATGACATTTGTAGACACTAGATTATGATTTACCGTACGAAGAACGACGTGTTTTTGTTAATTCTTCAGTGCGCCAGTGCTTTGAAATGACAACGTGTAAGTTACAATAAGAAGATCATCAAATACGCAACGGAAGCTGGCTTATGCCACAGTGTTCTGGTCGAGGAATGTCACGTGACATCAGCAACGGCTGGTTTTCGTTAATTCAATGAACGGTGTCAAAACTACGTTATTTTGCAAATATCTCTTAAACGATACGAGATATGAAATAAATAAATAAATAAAATAAGGGAACAAAGTTGTAGAGAATTTGCTCCTCCACAAATTCGTTTATTCAACTTTCGCGTCAGATGACCGGTATATTTGCAATTACAATTACATTACAGACGGTTTTTTTGTACTACTAACGTATTTCTTGTCTAAATTATTATATAAAGTCAGGTTTTGGTCGTTGTAGCCAACAATTGTAAAATTTGGTGCCGATCTGTTGAACGGTTCGAACTAAAAATTGGGAACACGTTACAGCCAGACAGACATCGTCAAATCGCAGTTATTTTTGCAAATATTTCTGCAACGACGCAAGATATGAAAAATACATAATAGAGCGAAGTTGTAGAGAATTTTCCCCTCTACCAATTAGGATATTCAATTTTAGTGTCAGAAGAACGGTTCGTTTGCAATTACAATTATATTACAACCGGGTTGTTCTTTATATTACTACCGTATTTTTTGTCCGAAACATTTTAAAAAGGGAGTTTCTGGTCTCTGGCAACCTACAATTATGTCTGTAAAATTTGGTGCCAATCGGTTGAACGGTTCGTCTTAAAAAGTGGGAACACGTTGCGGACAGACAGACAGACAGACAGACGGACATTCCAAAATCGCCGTTATTTTTTATATCTGAAACGATACGAGATATGAAAAAACATAACAGAGCAAAGTTGTAGAGAATTTTCTCCTCTACAAAATCGGTTATTCAATTTTCGTGTCATATGAATGGTTAAGCCGTTATTTTCATTTAAATTTCGAGCTGTCAAAAGACGATTGCAAAGGCCCACTTTTAGTGCTACTACAGTTACCTAAAGTGGACTAATACGTACTTACTTTCCGAATTTCCCTAAAAGCTACGTAGATTCCGAACTCGAACTTCGTAACAAGCAATACAAAGACAACACGCTTTTTAATATGCAGAAAAATTATACTATTCTGTGATTAGACATTCACTGTTAAAATCACTGAGTTTCACCATCTGTCTTTCAGAAGCGGCCATTACTGAGTAACCACAAGACGGAATTCTTTCCTGTGGTGGACGCCTTGCATTTCGGCGCGCATATGGTAGGAAAGGAACAAGGCCAAAAGAGGAGAAGGAATTGAGTGAAATCTTTCCGGATGTACTCCGGAGGCGGAGGCGAAGGCGGGCCTCTCAGAGGAGGCGGCTTCGCCATCGCCATCGGCATCGGCATCGGCCTGAGGGCGGACGCAGGCGCAGGCGCAGACCGCGGCCTTCCTCCCCGACGGAAAGGAATTACAGCCGGGGAGGCGGACAGACGGAACGGCGCGAGGCCAGGCGAGAAGGGAAGGAGGCGGGAATATAGCCTTTGGCCTCGCCCGCTCTTGTATAAACGGGGAATTTATATTCAGCAGGGGCGGCGGCGCGGGGAGTCCCAGTATATGTGTAAATCAGCTGCGAGCCGTGCCAAATGTAGCAGCGCCGTCTGATGAAACAAGGTGCGGGGGCGGCGGGGGCGGCGGCGGGGGCGGCGGCGGGGGCGGCAGGGGCGGCGGCCAGCCGGCAGCTGCAGGTCGAGGCGCCACGTCACGCAAGGCCGTAGATTTATCGTCCGCCGTTCCCCGAGACTACAGCGCCGTAGTCGGCGGCAGAACGGATGGCTAGCCGATTATCGGGGCTATCGAGACGTACCGAAACAGCAGCCAGCCAGCTTTCTCGGATTTGCACGTCTCCGTAACGCACACACACACACACAGAGAGAAGTGAGAGAGAGAGAGAGAGAGAGAGAGAGAGAGAGAGAGAGAGAAAGAAAAAAGAGAGAGAAGAGAGAGAGAGAGAGAGAGAGAGAGAGAGAGAGAGAGACGGGGGAGGGGGTGAGCATGAGGAAACATGTGGATAAAAATGTTCAAATGTTTGTAAATATATTCATGGAATATATATGACATCAACTGCGATTGGGCAAAGCTGAAAATGTGTACCAAGCCGGGATTAGAACCCGAGTCTCCTGCTTTCTAGGCAGTTGCGCTGACCCCTACACCACTGGGGACACAGTGATCACCGCACCTGCAAGGACTACCTAAGCACGCCTCCCGTCAGATACAAATTCCCAGCTTCGCCCTGCCCACAGTACTCAAACTCGTAGTTATGGAACTAATTCCCGTAAGAGTAAGGGCTTCAAACTTGCCCACCCCTCCCCACTGCGAAACTGCGTGGTCATCAGTCCGTAGCTTACAAACTACTTAAACCTAGGTAAACTAACCTAAATACAACACAAACACCCATGCCCAAGGGAGGAATCGAACCTCCATGGCGAGCAACCGCGCGCTCCGCAGCGAGGCGCTTTAGACTGCTCGGCTACTCCACCGCAGCAAACATGTGAATACAGCGAAATATTTGCTGTGGTATTTTCTTATTCCAATTTTCTGTTTTCTCCTCTCTCATTCCATATCCTCGTTCCCTTCTCTATAAAAATTTCGATACATATATTTTGGGAAAATTTTTGTTTCCTTTCACTTTCTAATGTTTCGACCGTTTGTTTGGCCATCTTCAGTATGTCAATGTTGTGACAGAACTTGAAGAACTCACAGCTCCGTCTCCGCTCCATCTCGGTGCGACATCCAGAATATGGCCTCTCGACATCCATCTATATCTACATAAATACTCCGTTAATGACGGAGGGTTTATCAAAATGTTCAAATGTTTGTAAATCTATCGGACCAAACTGCGTGGTCATCAGTCCGTAGCTTACAAACTAATTCAACTAAGTTAAACTAAGCTAAGGACAACACACATCCATGCCCCAGGGAGGACTCGAACCTCCACGGCGAACAACCGCGCGCTCCGCAGCGAGACGCTTTAGACCGCTCGGCTACTCCACCGCGGCGAGAGGGTTTATCGAGTCACTTTTAAATATTTCTCTATCGCTCCATTCTTTAACATCACGTGGGAAAAAATTGAACACCAAAACCCTTCCGCTTTCGAACAGGTTTCTCTTATTTTACTAACAAGGAAAGTACATGGGCTCGAAAAAAAAAATCTGTATGAACGTTTGCCTACAGGATCTCTACGTACACCTCAGTGTGCTTGTGGGTGTTGATTTTATGTAAAACTTTGTAATCATGCTCTAGACAGCACTGTAGATGTAATTGTACATGCCATACGCAATGCAGAAATGTTAACTATAACTTATGTAATAATCATCGTACATGTTCTTTTGCGTATTGTCATCAAAAGCCGTGATGATAGTTGCAACTTTAACCTTCTTCTCGAAAGACCGTTGGTATTCACTGCCACTGCTTCCATCGCCTCTTACCGCACTTACCGTGGCACTACCGCTTGCAATGAGTTAGTTGTTCTTCATTATCATCCCTGTTATCATCATTATGGGTTAGTGTTATAGTATCTAACTTATGTTCATATTTCTGTACCATAACAGATATGAGAAAGCATGCGAATGATTCATCTTCTACACTAATACCATCTTCAGGAAGAAGGGTTCTTCGTAACTTCATCTCAACCAATCGCATTACATTAGCAGGATTTATAACCAATCGCCGCTCCATCTGATGCTTCACTGCACAAATAACGTCACAAAACGCAACTTCGGAGGCACACTGCACCGTTCCTACTGGCGAACCGACAGGTCAAAGAGCAATGTGGCAAGGCACACGCAGAGGCTTCTAACAGACGACTGCAGAGTTTTACAGATGCGGGAGTATCACTAGTGCAATAAGGGATCTTTAAATTATCTCACATACGATTTTGG
This sequence comes from Locusta migratoria, assembly GCA_026315105.1. NCBI lineage: Eukaryota > Metazoa > Arthropoda > Insecta > Orthoptera > Acrididae > Locusta > Locusta migratoria. The sequence goes on from CM048744.1 coordinate 514,427,664, forward strand.
TGCATATGTGTTTGTTCGAGCCCAAGTACTTTCCTTGTAAGATGATCATCTCTCCCTATGTAGGTGAGTGTTAACAAAGTTCGTTCGCATTCGGAAGAGAAATTTGGTGACAGAAATGTTGCAAACATATCTCGTCACAACGAATAACGTCTTTCTTTTAATGATTTCTATGCCAACTCGTGCATGATTTCTGTGACACTCTGCCCTATATCGCGATAATGCAATACGAGCTGCCCTTCTCTAAACTTTCAACACATATCCTCCGTCAGTCCAACTTTGTTGGGATCCCATAGTGGGCTTCGTAGTCTAAAATAGAGCGCACAAGTCGGGCGTAGGCAACTTATTTAGTAGAACTGTTGCATCTACTAAGTTTTCTGCCAATGAAACTTAGCCTTTGTTTGGGCAGGGGTGGCAGTTACCTCCAGTATCCGTAAATATCTTTTGTCCATTCATGACAGGTTTAAACAACCACAGCAACCACTTTTTATTGTACTTAGACAAAAAAATTGATCGCCGGCCGGCCGACGCTGAGGCTAAGTCCGAGTCAGTCGCGCAGTGTGGACAATAAATTCGATCGCCCCTCAGAATGCTAAGTCTGGCGATGTGCACGATCTGGCAACACTGTAGAATGCGGTACTGTCAGGAGGAAGTGTTATGTCCTTCTCGAGACACATATGTGGTATGTGAGCGCGAGGTCTCGTGGTAAGAGTCATGTTTGCAAGCCTATATGTAAGAAGTCGCGAGATCAAATCCAACGCCATTCAATTTTTTTTAAGATGCAAATCGTCTGTCTTCGTTATCAGTGTGGAAGAACCTGAAATGTAACAGCAAAAAGTCCCAGAAATAATTACGCAAAAGGGCTCGCCGCTGCATCAAAACTGAACTGTTTACTCTCGGGAGCTGTGGGCACCGGCTACGGCGACGCGCCAGTGGCCGCATCGCGGGTGCCGCCTGCGGACTCGGTGACAGCGGCGCACCGCTGTGAGTCTATTTACCGGCTGTTATATCCTTACCTCAAGTTCTGGTACTTATATTACAGTCACGTGTTGAGTTTTTCTTACTGACATATGAACATAATCTAAATGTCGTAAACTAGAATAGGTATAAAGGGTCATAGGGGTGACTATTAAAACATTTTTCTTTAACGTCATCAGGACGCTCAATCAGGATACCTGCTCACGATTGTTACTAGTGACGTGTTATGATGCTCTCATGCTGACATCTTAAGAAGAAATTAATGGCTGAGTACTGAAAGATTTTTATACTCAGCAAAATGCAACCACAACGCCAGGATGCGCCCATTTTTTGTAAACAACTGAGACACCATTTAGTCGCACTGTAAGGACAAATGCCCTAAAAAATTACATCATGTGTTAGTACTACACTATAATAGTTCCAGTTGATTTTACACACAAAGCATCGATTAGTGTGCTTTGGAAGTCACCCATTCCGCACCTACTCTTTCGATCACATGTCCTCAAATGTTTATCTTTCCTGTCTCTACTTGAATAACCTTCGAAAAAATTATTTCCAGACGAAAATACACGTCGAACATCGATTGGCGTCATAATTAGATTGCAATCAGTTCGATTCTAAAGGGTCAGATTTGGTAAACTACCAGAACGTTGTCAGTCTTTCCCATTATCAGAGAGAATATAGCAAGTAACCACAATGGTTTTCTTGTTGTTTTCGATGTGGATTCGTGCAACTCCCGTCACGAAAAAAGCTAAAAAATTCTACTCCAATGAGACCCAAACCATTGACCAAATCCACCTCTCTGTGGCAAGCGACTACTTTACCGCACAGCTAGCGGAGAGCTTGCATGCCCTTGCTTTCCTACTTCGACATACGTCAGCAGAACATATAACTAGCAACGTAAGAGACGAGATTAATTGTAATTTCGCCGTGTAAACAATTTTCTGGACCCAAAATCATGGACAAATAGCCTTCTGTCGCCTCTCGAGTGAGAAACCAGTCAGATTATTCAATGGAAATTACAGGAAACATCAAGTGAATTTATGAGCATAGTTCTGTGCTAACCAGGAAGTAAGACCTCGGTACCAGCGTTGACAGACGTACTGCGATGTTGCCAAGCTTCAGTCATACTATCAACAGGAAGAATAAGAGCCGAGGTGATTGCCAAGTGAGCTCGACAGAGACTTAGCTCGCGCGTCGCGCGCCTGCTGGGGGTCTGAACACCTAAAGTATATGTCAATGAGCCTGCTCGCAATTCCGTAACTAGCTTTAATGAGCCGATCGTTGTCACTAATAAAAATATACAGATGCACCTACCGCTAATATAGTAATAAGGGTCTCATTATTTGCGTATTCTGTCTTAAGCGCAATGACAACAAAAGTCATTCACCAGTGCTGTTTCACATTTCTTCGAGCATTTCCATTGATTATACTGAAAACATTAGATGTAAGCGTCAGTTTTCTTTACAATTATAGACTCAGAAAATATATTTCTTGATATCGCTGTTAGTGGCACAAACGAACGAAGAGAGGCAAACAAACGAATAGATATAAATGCAGCATTGTTTTCAAGATGTGAACATTTCTGGGAAGGCTTCGTAACATGGAGTGCAAAAAAAGAAGAGCTTCTGTTATCTAAACATAGAATTAGGGACAGTAATGTATAAATTAATTTACCCGTCATAATCTCCCAAGGTGCGCCTCGGTTTCACAGTAGTAGAGTGCCAGACTACAAATGCAGAGGACGCGGGTTCGATCCCCGCCAAGTCGTAGGATTTTTATCTGTCACTTTCCACTTCTTTCACCTCTGGCAATAATGCTCATGTGAAAAATACCGAGTAGCACCGTGGTTCGGAACCCACGTTAAACTGTAGGTCCCCCTATAACTGGCTGGGTAAGTCAGTTCGAAGGTCGGAGGAAGGCAACGGCATACCACTTCCAAACAGGACCATGCCTAGTAAAGCACTGTGGTGTTCAAACCAATCTTCGGATTGTTGACTGCTTTACTACTGAATCTCCCATGTTGCATTTTACTTCTTCTTTTTTCGGGTTGTTTCCAATTTCTTATTTCATCCTCTTTCAATAACTTTTAACTTTATTATTTTCTTTATTGTGGTTAGTTAAGATTATTTGATGATGTTTCTTTCTAAGTATTTATTTTCTTCTTTGCTCATGCTATTGTTGATTTGTTCTTTCAGCAGTATACGAATAATTGTTTCTTTAGCCTTTTATCATTCATTTAATACACATGTCCAACAAAAGTTAATCTTCACTTTACCACTCCGACTGATATTTTTTTCCATATTTCGGTAGGTCTCATTACTATGGATTTTCCAAACGGCTGCATTTTCTCTTGGACCCATTTTCTTTCTTATAATCCGTCGATTATTCTTTTTGTGTCTGCACATTTGATAAGGTGTATATTTGCAACACTTAAACTAATATTTAATATTCATTCTAGTATTAGCATCACATAATCATAGTATATAAGAATTTATACAATGTTGGCACTATTTATAATTTTCAACGTCCTTTGTGCGTTCGTTACCTGTAAGGACATCGATGGGAGTTATGTGCTCAGAATTGTTGCAAACACAGAATATCAAACTGTCCAGCGTTTTTTATACCTCCTAAGGAGACCGTTAGACCCGTAAATCAGTAGGGCCTACGTGGCTTTTCCAACGAAATAGATGTTTTTTTTGCGCATCTCCTATAGCATTAACGTGAGTGTTGTTCTGAGATAGAGGGAGTGGTGCCGTGGCTATACTTTGCGTTTATCATGTGGACGTGTACAGATCATCATTATAATATGCCATGGAAAATTATTCAGACAAGTGCTTTTGTCGTAGTAGTTGCATTAATAAACAAACTTTCTTCAAATATGAATTATATTTCTGGTAGGTAGTTACAATCTCACGTGTGTGGATAACATTCGCATGAGTCCAGATTGATCAGGCACTTTGTAGAGACAAGAAACGTAGGCAGTGTAAAATTGTACCGCGAACAGGTACTCCACTTTACTGAACCTCTGATGTTTCTTTTTGCAGGCAGGTTGAAGGTTTCACTGAAAATGTATGAAGCAGGCAACTTGCATGTCTAATGGAGAAAATATTTCGAGGGAAGTTTCTATAGAAATACAACATTCTGTTCTGCATCTGTTGAACGTGCCTTCTTTCACACTAATTATCAGATATGCGCAGTTAACGTCAAAATTGATCGCAGTAATAATAATTTTTAAATTATTTTTCAAAGCGATAGATTGGCTGGCCAGTACTTACCTTTGTGCTGTACCGCCGATAGTGACACAAATGAAGAAAAAAAAACCGAACGAAAAGGACAAGTTTTCGGAACACAGTTCCTTCTTCAAGTGGGAGAGAAGGGAAGAAAAAAAGGATGGGAACGGAAGGGAAAGGTAAATCACGACCTAGGTCATGAGGATGGTGTTAAGGAGTGTGGAAGTTAGAGATACTGTATTATAGTACTGAGCCAAGTCAGAGAGGATATATAACCAAAGAGGAAAGACCAAGCACTACACACACACACACACACACACACACACACACACACACACACACACACACACACATATTCTCTGAGGAGAATTTCCATCATTAATCAAATAATAATAATATTTGAAATTTAACTAAACTATGTTTTCGGGTATCACCTGCATATTCCGTGAAATGTGGACAGTACTACAAGAATTGGTGTTTCAGTTACCTGTGCGACAAATTATGTTCCTAATTCTTTTCTGGTACAGCAAAAGATAATGCCTAAGATGATACTGCAATTCATTCCGTGACAAATGGACAACACATTTGAATAAAGTCTGCTGTTATGATGGTGCTGTATTAATGAAATTACTGTGACTAAAATGACTATTTCTGAATAATCTTACACGACATACACTACTTAATGATGTGGTGTGTTGTTGTTGTGGTTGTAGTCTTCAGTCTGTAGACTGGTTTGATGCAGTTCTCCACCTCCACGCTACCCTATCTTGCGCAAAACTCTTCGTCTCTGAGTAAGAAAGACAGCCCACATTCCTTTGAATCTGCTTGCTGTATCATTCTCGTCGTCTACCGCTGCGATTTTTAGCCCACACGCTCTCCTCCAAAACTAAATTGACGATGCCTTGGTGTCTCAGAATGTGGCCTACCAATCGATCCCGTCTTTTAGACAAGATATGCCAGAAATTTCTTTTCTCCCCAATTCTGTTCAGAACGTCCTCATTACTCACATGATCTACCCATATACTCTTCAGCATTCTCCTGTTGCAAGAAATTCAGATAGTTATCCTCTTCTTGTCTGAACTGCTTTATCGTCCACGCTTCACTGCCGTACAAGGCCACACTTCGGACAAATGCCATCAGAAAAGGCTCCATATCCCTTAAATTCTCTTCTACAGAAATACTTTTCCTCCCATTGCATTTTACGTTTTATGTCTTCACTACTCCGGGCACCAGAAGTTATTTTACAATCCAAATAACAAAACTCAGCGCAGCGAGGTAGGGCAGTGGTTAGCACACTGGACCCGCATTCGGGAGGATGGTGCTTCAAATCCACCTCTGGCCATCCTGATTCAGGTTTTCCATGATTTCCCTTAAATCACTCCAGACGAAAGTCAGGATGCTACCTTTCAAAGGTACGCCCGATTTACTTTCCCATCCTTTTCCGAAATAGGGATTGATGACCTGTCTAGTACCTCCAAACCACAGCCCAACCCTCCAAACCCCCCTCCCCCCCACACACAACTAACAAATTTCATCTACAACTTTTAATGTCTCGTTTTCTAATCTATTACCTTCCACATCACCTGATATTCTTAGACTAAATTTCATTACTCTTTTTATGCTGTTGTTATTGTTTATTTCATACCCTCTTTTCAAGACCCTATCCATTCCATAGAATTGCTCTTAGAGGTGCATTGCAGTCCATGACAGAATTACTACGTCATTGGCAATTCGCAAAATCTTTACTTCTTGTCCCTGAATATTAATCATTTCTCCAAATTTCTCCTTTATCTTCTTCACAGCCTGCTCAATGAACAGATTGAACAACGTTGGGGAAAAAGCTACAGGCCTGTGTTACTCCCTTCCCATCTACTGCGTCCCTTTCATGCTCTTCGGCTCTCACAAAAGCTGACTGGCGTTTGCAAAAATTCTATACTACCCTGCGGTCTTGCTGTACGATGATATGAGTAGCTTGTTATGAAAGGCGGACATCTATCGTTTGCAAATAACTGAAACAATTTTTATTACTAAACGTGGAGTTAATACGTATGCATGTTAGTTTGGTCATCACTTAGTTGCAAATGATCACCAAAGTAGCATGGAAATACACGTTTCTTAATTAAAATGGCGTTTATCTCAATTATTTGTAAACGACAGATAAGAAGCTACTCATATATTTATGCAGATTCTGACCTGTACTGTCGGCATGATAACTTCGGAGTACAGCCGCTGCACTTCTGTTAGTTGCTTAATATAGATATCACGTTAGTACGCAAAATACTTCAGTTAGAGGTTCCTCGTGGTTGGGTAACTGGTCCGATGGTCTTCTTATCAGCACCAAACGGCATCGTTTGGTATGATTCAGCCAGTCATACTCGATCTGACATGATGGACACGGAAATGTTTAACTGACAAAGGCCTCTTAGCGATATTTGAACCCAACGTGTTAGACTCCGTATACAAAACATTAATACAGTGCATAAATTACAAGTACGCCATTCAAATATAAATAGATGAAATAACTTTATACCTATTTATTTACAGGACCACAGCCCCATCCATGAAAGCTGCGCCGTTCAAGAATAGTTTCGGAGCAAAGATCGCATAAAGCTGATTGAGTTCGTTCCACAGTCACCGGACCTTAATCCTGTTGAGAACATGTGGGCGGAAGTAACGAGATCGTTGCCACTTGGATCAAGAAAACGCAAGCGACTATTGGGAAAATAGAGAACATACATGGTGGCAAATAAACCACTATGAAACATTATCAAGGCAGTTAGTACAGTCAGTTCCAAGACGCCTGGATGGGTAGGCTATAGGAATAGTCCCTTCTCAAAAAATCAAGCAGTGTGTATGTGTGTGTGTGTGTGTGTGCGAGTATGTAAAAGACAAGCAACATTAAAAATGCATATAATATCAATGTGGAATGTTTTAATGACTTCTAAAGCTACAAAATTCAAGATTACCCAAACAATTTCCTGTAAATTACATAAAATGAAATAATGGAGAATGTATTACGTTTTAAAGTAGTTGGCAAAGGCAGTTCATTCCGGGTGTAGAGACTCGCAACAAGTGCATCTGTCAACAGCGCCCCACACCCGCACACACCAAGACACAGGAAGACGTCGTCTTGGTTCTGAACGCAGTGTGGCGACACTATCTGCACAGGTTTCTCGTAACTAAAATCAGAATCTATTCTGATGACTCTGTTCTTACCCGCACAGGAAGACAACCTAGGTGAGACCAAAATTCATGCAACACACACGAAACTAATTGAGGAGCTTTCCTGCACTCGATAGTACCACAGCCCTCGTGTCAGTGTGGGGTTGCGAAGTCTGATATGATGCCTATCCGTAATAGTAGTCCGGATCGTAAACATCATAAACGCAAAGACTTTCCTTTCTACACAACTATTCCTCACAACCCTTTATTTATGTAATTGCGGACATCAAATTTTTTTTGTGAATGAAGGATGTGTTACTTTACTTACTATGGCACTAGCCGTACCCGTCCATGCGTTGCTGTGGCTTGTTACGGATTAAATGGAAAAGAAAGATTAGAGGAACCATACATTTCTTATATACGTAATTTCCTACTGCCTTGTGGATGGGAATTGGATATAAGTCCTATAATCTCTGCTCCCCTTATCTCTGTCCCCTCTCTCTGCAGCTTTCGTCGTTCCTCTCTCTTTGTCCATAACTTCCTCCTTCCCCACTCCTTGTCCATCTTCTCCTCCCCATCTTCTTCCCTCCCTCTTTGTCTATCCGATCCTCCTCCCCCCACTCTTTCTGTGCATCTGCACCTTCTTCCTTTCCTTCTACATCTCATCATTACGCTTTCCCTGTTCGTCTCCGCCGGTGGCCGGGGCCTAGGGGACTGAGGCGCTCCAGTCACGGTCTGCACGGCCACTACGGTCGGGGGTTCGAATCCCCCCTCGGGCATGGATATTTGTGCCGTCCTTAGCATTAGTTAGTTCATAAGTAGTTTGTAAGTTTAGGGACTGATGACCCCGTAGTTAAGTCCCATAAGACTTACAAACATTTGAACATTTTTTTTGTTCGTCTCCTCTTCACTTCTATTTCCTCTTAGAACTCCTTCTAACTGAGAGCCATGTTTAGTGTTATGATCAAAATCGTATATTTCCGAAAGCTTTGAAATGTTGACACAACGTTCTAATAAAATATGTGCATGTTTTCATATCCCAAATTTTTCAATATATATCATATATGAATTTATATAAAAAAACTTTATAATTGGAAAAAGGCTTATACTAAAAATCGCAAAAGTAACGCATTTATAGGTTATATATAATATATTCCAGAAATGTGTACCTAAAAACCTTCCTGGGCTAGAATGCAACGTCGATTCAGCATTTCAAAGCAATGGGTCAAGAACTTTCGGAGATTAACAGCTATACGCCTAATATTTTTATATATAGACGTGGGGACATAAGGAGGGAAGTACACACACCCCCTCCTCTCATCGGAGAATATCGCTGCGCACGTATTCATTCATCACTGACTCACAGTTGCCACAACGCTCTACAGAATTAACGCAATTGTCAAATCATTAAGAGACAGGAGATGGACTGTAATAAAATTGACGTTGCTTTCAGAGCCACATTCATCCAAAAATTGAATATTACTTAAAACAGATACAGCAGTTACACTTGGATAATTCCTATGCGTTTAATTTGATAGCTGAAAATGTTCGTTAGGGTGGAGCTACCTGGAATTTGTTTAGAACAAACTCAAGAATCGAGGCATGCTGAAACAAAAATTCTAATCTATAAGGCGCTTCTCACATTTCGCGGCAAAGCATCGGCAGAAGTTATATTGTAAACATCGCTTATGTTGGACAGTAGAATTTCTGTATCAGAACAGTAGGGATGCTTAGAGAGCGACACGGTGTCACGCTGTCTACCGGCTTCACAACATGGTAGTGCTGGTGGGCTTAATTTAGCGCGGACATCGTAAGTGTCGGTGGCATCTTCTCTTCTTATGACTAGCAGACAATCAAGAACATGCAGAGAATGGAACCAAGAACTCTTTATATTGGAAAGAAAACACTCGTTTGTCTGTTCCAGTCCAATATACGATACACCTGTCTGAATAGGAATAAGAAGAGACAAAGTTAAATCGTATGGTAAATAATGAATTCTGCAAGTCATTGCTTAGGCAAATTACCGTCTGCTACGCAATTTAAATGACAGCCATTACACAAGTTTATATGTTACAATTAATTAATCAGTTTTCTGCAGTATTTCCACTGTTAGGAAGTGTATGACCCATTAGTTATTTGAATAAACACACTTCCCACTCCGAGACACAAGTATTTGACATGTTTTGGCCTCTTCACTAACAATGCCTGACGAATGAATACCGTTGATGTGCCATTACGTTTATTGTCTGACAAATAGTTAAATATAATTCGTGTGTAATAAGCAATAATCACAAGAAATTTACGTCTTCGCCTACAACGAGCTCATCTGAAGAGTAAATTACAATGTCTCACGTAATTTACAGCATGGAAAACCTATTTTCGTAATTCTTTGTTGTGCCATGGATGAAGATGAAGTGTGGGATGTACTAATCATGATTGTTCAAGTGGCTTATAAAATGTGTATTAAACGATGTCACCCGAAAACGAAGGAAGTAACACTATCCGTTACCCATATAGGCCGTGATTTCAGTCAGTACACATGATGGGACATTTCCTTACTCTAGCGGAAGGCACCGCTGGGCATCGATTTCTGTTCACTCACTTTTTTCTTTTTGTAAAGCCTGTGGGACTTAACTGCTTGCGGTCGGCGGATCGAATCCCCCCTCGGGCATGGATATTTATGCCGTCTTTGGTATAAGGTAGATCATAAGTAGTTTGTAAGTTTAGGGACTGATGACCCCGTAGTTAATCCCCATAAGCTATACAAACATTTGAACATTTTTGAACTTAACTAGGGGTCATCAGTCCATAAACTTACAAACTACTTATGAACTAGCTTATACTAAAGACGGCACAAACATACATGCCCGAGGGAGGATTCGAGGCCCCGACGGGGAACGGCCTCACGCATTGTAGCATAGCGCCTCAATGGTAACTCACTAGCACCCCTTTCCAAAATAGCCTCACTAGAGCGGAGAGTGAACAAAACCTATGCTATGACAATTCCTTTAACTAACGGATCAGAACGCATAAACGCCTGATGATGAGCAAAACGAGCTTGAAATGTGTTGTCAGGGTGTATGTCAGGGTGTGCTGAGCTGCCAGAGCGATGGCTGACGTGTGGGGATGAGTTATGCCTGTGTGATTGTGTGAATGTTTCTCTTTCTGTAGAAGGGTGCGGCCAAAAATTTAAATTGTCTGAATGTCAATGTCTTTTATTTGTGTCTGCCTGCGACTCAGCGTTCGTCTTTACGGCGAGTTGTTTCCTATCTTCTGTTATTATTATTGCAGAATGTTAAATTCGAGATAAATAGTAATGCGGCCGAAGAATCCCGCCTGGGATGTCCCGGGTCGTAATGCCCTATGATCACTTCATTTCAATAATTCTAACAGCAGCTTTCTAACGTAGCCTGTACTAAAGAAATGAGAGAATCTTCACAGACTGGACAATATATCACCACCTGTGTACTGCTGAAACTGTAACCATACAGTTAAATCCCTCCACAAAAGTATGTTTAAAGCCGGAAGCTTTTACCATTTCTGTATTTTAAATGGGTACGACTGCAACATCAACTACACGAATCCTACGAAACACCTGAGTTCGTCAGGTGACTTATAGAATTCGCCACGCTTGCCAGTTACTACTATAATATTGTGTAGCAGTAAGAATGGAGGCATTTATGTCTTCAGAATAAAAGTACAATAACCTCTCAAAAAATCTGACAACGAGAAGCAGATTGGTTAGGTATGGAATTGCATCCAGTGTCATATTTTATTTAACATCTCCGGTTGCAATTGTCATTGTCCGGGAAGGGAGTGTGTGTGAATTTAGGTGTTTTCCACTTCCAAAACGAGGTGGTAGACTGCTGTAAAGCAGAAAATAGAAAAACCGAAAAGATAGTCGCTGCCAGAAAGACACGATCATATTGCATTTCACTGCGATTAACTGGCACTTATGTGAGTTATCGAGTCTTCCTTCATGTGTAAAATCATGACTACCGGAAAGATCTTTCTTGAAACGGGAAATCTCTTTTGTGAGGTGATTTGCACAAAAGTAATCGCACCATACATACGTTTGGAGCTATTCCCACTGCTGTCATACCTATATGAGACTCAGTGACAACATGCTTTGAAAAACTTGAAGCATAATTAATATTATTTGCATAAATAGCCGAGGCGATTCTTCCAGCTCGCTCGGCCAGAGGACTGACCGCATCTGTAATTTTTTGTTGATGTCCTTTTTAATGGAGGGAAACTGAGATCAATCTTACCAGTCAACATAGAACAAAAACTATCCAATGACCGCAAAGAATAGCTCTACTAGGAAAAGAAAGCAGGGTTCCAGTACCGCTGCGGCACAAATTTTCAATATTACCGCTGTCCACCTGAATTCACTTTCCTGCAACTATCGAGAAGTTTAAAGAATTCGATTAATAAAAGGATGCCTTAAAGCCCCTTTCATCAGTCTCAAACAACGAATATCATACGGAAAGTGATTGTCAACTCGGTAGTAATCGACGGAGTTCCAGGACCTGAATACTAATGAAATATTCTCATGTTTTATCCCTTTTCTAGCGCAAGTGAAATGCACCAAAACAAAAGTAGGGCTTAAGGAATTCATTTCTGTGAAATCCAAGGATTTGTATTGCAGTAGTCTGTAGGTCAAGAAAGTATTTTTCATTTTTTTTCCGATGGAGTTTGTAAACTTCCAATAACTGTTATTTCATTTTTATTTATTGGCATCTAGACGCTTTTTATTCGCTTAGTTCAACCATTTTTTGGTTTGTGAAACTGAAATCTACACCAACTGAATATTACTATTTACGTTGAGTATTCATCTTCAGAACACTAGCAGAATACTGGTGGGAAAAATGACATCAATAACCCCATTAATGTAGGTATAAACCAGTACTATGTGTCATTTATTAGACCTCTACAGTGGGTGTAGGGGTGAGAGCAGGAAGTGGACGTGAACGAGAAGTGATAGACTCATGGTTGTTGAACACGTTCAGTATATAACACTGTTGTGAAAGAAATTAAATCGTTCATAGGAAGATCAAATTATAAAATTTAGCTGCGTATAATTGGCAACTGATGGGTTCGTGTTACATGCAGAGGTATCGATACTGTTCACTAACTGTTGAGCAATTCTTTCACAGACAGAACTTAATCTGTGATATATTGCGAAATAGTGACAATTAGCCGTTATCCAATGGCAGCATAAAAACAGTCACTGCAATTTCTATAACCAACTGATCAACTGTCTCATCATATTACGGCCCGATGGTTATCATATGAATATTGTGGGAGCTTGGAGCTTGCATTCATATGAAAACGGTTTGGGTAAAAAAAAATAATTATAATAATAAAAATAAAACACTGTGCGACTGCTGCATACAATATCAGCACTATTGTCTGCTTCATTAACCCATAGTTATTTGGGATTTAGAGTTCTTTCTGCCCTGAATGTTCTGCACAGTCATCAAAAGGTTTTCAGTATATCTGCTGCTCGTTTTTGTTAGGGCATATAATGGTACTCTACTCAAAAGATGATACGTTTCATTTTTGCAATATATGTAGACTGGATGACAGTTTGGCTTAAAGATAAATTAATCTATACATTACTGTCACTAATTCTATGTTTAGATAACAGAAGCTCTTCTTATTTTGCACTCCATGTTACGAAGCCTTCCCAGAAATGTTCACATCTTGAAAACAATGCTGCATTGATATCTTTTCGTTTGTTTGCCTTTCTTCGTTCGTTTGTGCCACTAACAGCGATATCAAGAAATATATTTTCTGAGTCTATAATTGTAAAGAAAACTGACGCTTACATCTAATGTTTTCAGTATAATCAATGGAAATGCTCGAAGAAATGTGAAACAGCACTGGTGAATGACTTTTGTTGTCATTGCGCTTAAGACAGAATACGCAAATAATGAGACCCTTATTACTATATTAGCGGTAGGTGCATCTGTATATTTTTATTAGTGACAACGATCGGCTCATTAAAGCTAGTTACGGAATTGCGAGCAGGCTCATTGACATATACTTTAGGTGTTCAGACCCCCAGCAGGCGCGCGACGCGCGAGCTAAGTCTCTGTCGAGCTCACTTGGCAATCACCTCGGCTCTTATTCTTCCTGTTGATAGTATGACTGAAGCTTGGCAACATCGCAGTACGTCTGTCAACGCTGGTACCGAGGTCTTACTTCCTGGTTAGCACAGAACTATGCTCATAAATTCACTTGATGTTTCCTGTAATTTCCATTGAATAATCTGACTGGTTTCTCACTCGAGAGGCGACAGAAGGCTATTTGTCCATGATTTTGGGTCCAGAAAATTGTTTACACGGCGAAATTACAATTAATCTCGTCTCTTACGTTGCTAGTTATATGTTCTGCTGACGTATGTCGAAGTAGGAAAGCAAGGGCATGCAAGCTCTTCGCTAGCTGTGCGGTAAAGTAGTCGCTTGCCACAGAGAGGTGGATTTGGTCAATGGTTTGGGTCTCATTGGAGTAGAATTTTTTTAGCTTTTTTCGTGACGGGAGTTGCACGAATCCACACCGCATTCTACAGTGTTGCCAGATCGTGCACATTCTGAGGGGCGATCGAATTTTTTGTCCACATTGCGCGACTGACCCGGACTTAGCCTCAGTGTCGGCCGGCCGGTGATCAATTTTTTTGTCTAAGACTGTACATAATGGCGGCCTGATGATTGTATCAGTCAAGCACCAAAACCGGTCGCTTTGTTAATTAAGACGAATTATACACGGCCGATGTAATTTTCACCAATTTGAGACTCAGAATGGTGCCTCATCCGACCAATAAACAAGAGAGTCCATCGCCTTGTAAGTTACGTGCTGAAAAGCAGTAGACATTCTCCTCAAAAGCTGATGATCATTGTTCTGCATCCCATTCTGCCTACTAATGTGGGGGGATATGTATAATGTTTAGGTGCTAACCTGTGTGATTGGTTTGAGGCAATTGTGTGATGGGAGCGTGATTGGCGTTACCTTTTGCAACAACACGCACATTGTTCGTCTGGAATACTGATTGTGAGCATGGAGTGCTTGGAAAACGCGTGGATCAAGCGAAAGGAGAACTGGTTCATACGCCGAAGGTGGCGCTGGTTCAGTACCTGTGGTCGCCAAGAGACGTAACCGGATCTTGCCTGAGGTATGTGTTTGTTAAAAGCTTGACTTTACTGGGAAGCCGTCATCCGTACATAACGTTCGGTGGGCCATTGTCAAAATGGAGTTTGGCTGAGAAATCTTTTTATTTCATACCACATACATTAGTCAAGCAACAGTCACTAATAATTGAAGTCTGTACTTTACATAATATTTCAGTGCACTACCCTACCATTTTCAAAGATATATTAATAAAGAACAGTCACAAATTATGATACGTGATAAGTACTAACATTGTTCGTTGAAATGGAAGCAGGATCAACTTTGCAGGCAGGGTTGTCAACTGAACACAGCACTTATACTGGAAAGCAGGTTTATTGCGAACTTAACATTCACGCAGCACTAACTGCCTCTCGGGCAGAGTGCTCTGCTATTTATATACAGACAGACTGTACCAGAAATTAGAAGAAAATTAACATACGAAACAAGTAGAAATTACGAGTGAACATAAGGAACATCTAGAATATTCTGGAAATGATAATTACAAAGAAATTTTTGCCGGTGGACAGCATTGAACCGATGATCATCAGCACCGCAATCGGTGACCCTATCCCTTGCAGCAGGCCGGCAGTCGGTAAAAGGTGGTCTCGCGGCAATATACTTCTTAAAAAGAATAGTTGCTTCAGAAACTGTATGCGACTTTACTCAGTTTCTGAATGAATAGTACTTTCTTTAAATTATATCTAAAGGACAACGTTTACTCAGTAGTTATTGTCACATTTTGTAACTTATCTATGTATAAATTTGATAATGGTGCCTTAGTGCACTGAATATAATAGTTGAGAGTAAAATTTTTCAATATTTAGTTACTGTGGCTTGACCACTATATGTGGTAACAAATGAATAGACCTCCAACAGATGTATTTGGCTGAAATTATGAACATTTATTCAATATTGAGGCTCTGTGGATCGAAAATAGCGAGGCAAGAACGCATAGTGATGCTATTCTAATTAGGCACAGAACACCTTACAAATAGTATTGCGTCTTTATGGTCTTCCACAGAGGGTGTTCGTCATGTGACGGTCTTTTCTCGCCTTAACAAGCCCTGCTTTCTGCGAGCACAGATATTGGCGATGTATAGGAGTCTGTATCATTTACCGGTCGCAGGGCAGGCTCTCTCGATCGGATATTCATGGGTGGGGACAGCGAGGAGAGCGGAATTCAGCCGTTACGGCGAGTGACAGAAATCGGGTGATCTCTGACACACAGAAAGACTTTCGATCCATTACTGGAACCGAATGGGTATACTTTCAGACCGTGACTTTTTTCTACTGTTAATCACCTGGAAATTAACAACGTTCGTTATATCAGATTGGTGTACGCTTGAGGGCACTATCTCCATGGGCTCCACCGCACTCTACCGCGCAATTGTGAGATTATGGTCGAGTGGGATATAAAAGTGGCACTTGAGTACTCATACTTAATATGACGTTGTTTACTTTTTTCGTATTAATAATACATGGATAATATATTCTTGGTAGTAAGCAAGTGGGAATTTGTTAGCTAGATGCATTGCGAAATCTTTTCTTAAAATTGCTTAAAATACTGAACAGCGATGTGTAGCGACGCCGTTATAGAGCTTTTCTACAATTATTTACGAATCTAAGAGTAACCTCACATAAAACTTTTGCTATATCATTGCAGGGTTTGACTTAATTGTCTTATTTTTAAATATAGCAGTTGTTATTATGTGTCCTCATTCCATCCGAAAGCACTTCCTGGCTAAAATTAATCCTTATTTTGAAACCCAACTTGAGTTTTTTTCCCTACTGCTACAGAGAGGAAATTGGGAATCGACACTTATTATGAGTAACCGCCTACATATTGCCGCTGGCATGTTACAAGAGGCCTACGTTATTATGATGGGCGAGACGTCTCTTTTAATTTCTAATGTCTGTGCTTTTCTGCCAGCAAACACATATTAAATACCGCAATTATCAGGAGAAGATCGGTGAGTAATTGTATAGTATGTCTGGTCGTAGTTTGGACACGCGTGACTACAAACCTGTAACTGCTCTGACTGTGGTGTCTAGGTGTGACAGCATAATTAAATTTTTATGCCTATTTTATAATGTATATTTTTGGTAATATTTATATGACATAATTTATCGATTTCGTTTGATGTGTATACATCTGTGAATTTATTATCTTTCAACATGAGAGTTAGGCTATTGAAAATTTGAAACGTACGTAAAGTGTGTATAAACATTATTGTCTTTGTAATATTTACTGTGTTAAATATTGTGTAAACTGATAATATTGTAGAGGTTCTGGCTTAGGGCTTTTCTAAACTATATTCATGTGAAAAAGATGAGGGGTGGGCATGGGCATCCCCGCTTCAAAGGAGAGTGATGACGTGGAAGCAAAAGGTGAAGAAAGCGCGCCAGATGGCCGGTTTGCGCGGCGGGAAACTCAGATGCGAGAGAGTCGTAGTTTGAGCGCTGATGAATGAACAGTGCTTGTGTCTTGTGGCTATTTGCTTGAGGCTATTCTTTTAAGAAGAACAGTAAAATGGCCTCGGATGGAAAATATTTTTCAAAGGTTGTACTGTACTGACTTAATATTTGTGGCATAATATTGAAATTATTTCGACGCTAAGAAGACTAAATTTGGCCACACGCTTCGAGAGCCAGTAATGGAATATATTATGCCACAACTAACAGCACTACAGCGCCAGTCTTCCACCAAGGGCAAAGTAGACAAATTTTCACTGTTATAATAACAGCCTGTTCAATTTTATCTCCACTCAGTAGAAACTTTTTCAGTCAGTGTGGCATTCTTAAAATGTCAGTTTAAATTAGTATAGTCATAAACTTTCTTTATTGCAATAGTGAAGTGCATGGTTGTTTAATTGAAAGACAGCATATCAGATTCAGGTACCTCATTTTCAAAGTGTGATTGCTCTTAAAAATGAAACACTGCACTACTGAATGATTATGCAAGTAAGTCAGTGAAAAGCAGAATCTATCTTTATAGTCAAAGAAATAGTAACAATACTGGTGGTTAACATATGTTTGGACTAGGTTTCTAAAATGATCTTCTATTACAGTAATTTTACAAAATTAAGACAGAATAGTGGGCTTGAAGGAACTGAAGTACAAACAGCCGTAAGTACAATGAAATATTTATTCTTTTACAAGCGGTTTCGGCATTCCACTATGCCATTATAGTGGAATGCCGAAGCTGGTTGTGATAGAATAAATATTCTATTATACATACGGCTGTTGGTACCTCAGTTCCTTCAGACTCTTAACCAGCCGCTGTCCCGTTTCCACCACCGATGATGGATTCAGTAAGAATAGTGGGTGTTCTGAAGTCAACTTGCTCTGTTTTGGAATAAGCCTAAATGAAATGTGTATCATTTTAATATTTTGGTTTTCTAAAGAAAGAGTAAGCTTATTATTTACAACTTGAGTAAGGTGC
The DNA here is from genome assembly GCA_026315105.1 of Locusta migratoria. NCBI lineage: Eukaryota > Metazoa > Arthropoda > Insecta > Orthoptera > Acrididae > Locusta > Locusta migratoria. The sequence continues at coordinate 514,445,649 of CM048744.1, forward strand.
TGTAGTATAAGACCCAATAGTAAACTGATTAATGAAGTTTCAAGTTTACATAGTAACTAAATTCAAGTGTAGATTTCTGCGATGCTGTCTGATATCCACAAAAGTGACGGTTTAAAGTAGTGTTGCTCTTAAAGTCTGTTTTCCCAATTCGTTTTATCAGATTACTAAAGAAATATTTTTGTTACTGCATGTCACATTTAGACTATAAAATAGTTAATTTATTGTCAATAGGGAAAGGCAACCGCAATTAAAACAAATAGTTGTGTTTTGCTTTCAAAGTAAAAACTTTCTGATTCCTTGTGGTTTCAACACTATCTTCTCTTCTGGTACTATATATGTTTGTGAAACGAAGGTTACCTCCGATGCTTTTATCTGTTAGGATGACACGCGGTCAAATTTAAATCCTCTCGGAGGGGCACAATTCTGTTGGCGTAGGCTTGTAGGAGTCGGTGCAGTTAGTAATATTTCAGTACACGTAACAAATATGCTGTGAATTAAAAAAATGTTTGTATAGCTTATGGGACTTAACTATGGGGTCATGAGTCACTAAACTTACAAAATTCTTACGAAGTAGCTAATCCTAAGGACTGCACAAATATCCATGCCCGAGGGGGGATTCGAACCGCCGACCATAGTGGCCGTGCAAAAATGTTCAAATGTTTGTAGAGTCTATGGGACTTAACTACGGGGTCATCAGTCCCTAAACTTACAAACTACTTATGAACTACTTACGAACTACGACGGCACAAATACCAATACCCGAGTGGGGATTCGAACCCCCGACCGTAGTGGCCGTGCAGACCGTGGCTGCTCCAGCCTTAGTCCCCTCGGCCACCGCGGCCAGCAGTGGCCGTGCAGACCGTGGCTGAAGCACCTCAGCCCCCCCGCCCCTTTTTTTCCATCAGATAAATCTTTGATTCGCGGTCGTTCGTTCAATTCGTTCGTGGTTGTTCGTTGAATGGTTGGCTCAGCTTTTTTATTACAGAGGGCGTTTAACCCCCTGACCGGGCGCGCTGAGCCACGGCGCCCGGCATCCCCTCGGCCACCGCGGCCGGCGGCGTGAGTTATTGTATATTGGTAACTGTACTGTAAGAGGTCGCAAAGCTTCACTAACTTACAGGAGTGTTGCATAGGCTGCACAGCCCTCCAACTAAAACTGGTGTGTGTTTGTGTGTGTGTTCAAATGTTCAAATTTTTGTAGAACTTATGGGACTTAACTACGGGGTCATCAGACCCTAAGCTTACAAACTACTTATGAACTAGCTAAGACTAAGTCGGCACAAATATCCATGCCCGAGGGGGATTCGAACCCCCGATGTAGTGGCCGTGCAGACCGTGACTGTAGCGCCTCAGTCCCCTCGGCTACCGCGGCCGGCTGTGTGTGTGTGTGTGTGTGTGTGTGTGTGTGTGTGTGTGTGTGTGTGTGAGCGCGTTGGCGGACAGGAGCGATGGGGAGGTTTTAGTTTCCCATTGCAGAGAAAATCTGGAATGATAACGAAGTACTTGTTGTTTATATGTCTAACCGCCTATATACTGCCGCTGGTGCTTAAGAACAGCACCCCAAGTGCATGGACAGGAGGGGAAGAGTCGATGGTATGGAAGGGTACCAGTGACCCCGTATAATATTTGTTCGCTACTTATAGGTAACTAGGATATTCTTACGCACGTTTTTAAATAACGAAACTTCCTGCCTCATTAATTACTATAGACAATGCAGTTGAATGATTAGGAACAGCGATACGCAACCGCGTGTGGACAGTCACCTAGCCAATATACATAATTCATCTGAAGCCTAGGCTCCCGTCGCTGACAATGGCTCAGTAGAGGTGAAACGACGCTATGAATATATTATAGTGCTGTTACGTCTTTTGGTTTCTGTACATATGTATCGAATGATATACGGAAATATTTAACCTGCAAAGGCTACCAATTTTATTTTGAGATTCACATCTGAGTTTTCGTTGTTAACCAATGTTACTTGTACACTAGGTATAGTTTTTATCAAAAGCAGAAATTCAACTTTATTCAGTGCAAAGTTTTATAGCGCAGTCACACATTGAGCATAGTCAGTATACAGTATCTTGGATACTGATAATGTTCTTTACATGTAGATGTTACTATTGACTTGAAGGTTGTGTAACATGTGAATCGCGGTTGTGTCAGATGTTTAGGTATGTTAGGTTTCACTGGAGGTCGTCAACACGTGAACAGGGAAATTGCTGTACCAACTTTTAATATTAGTGATACAAGGAGGCTTGTGAAAGTTTTATCAGTAGATAGTTACTTTGTCATACATTTACAGAGTGTACAAATCATAAGTGTAGTAGCCATTAAGAGTGTTAAAAAGAGGTAGCGAACCTCTTATTTTTTCTATCATTAATTAATACCTCATATTCAAGTGAACATTGGAAAGTTAGGTTGTAATAACTTCTGTCCTACGTACCGACTACGTCCTAAAATGATTTACAGTCCATGGTGTACAGCAATCAGTGAGAATAAATATTCCATCAGTAAAAAACCGTCTTTATTGCAAATTGTTTTATTAATTAATGACGCGTTTCGCCCTTTAGCAGGGCATCTTCAGATTATCTGCGTGACAGAATTTACACAAAATTACAAGGCGGAATTACCATTATACCCGTTTTGTAATTCCACCTTGTAATTTTGTGTAAATTCTGTCACGCATCTAATTTGAAGATGCCTTGCTAAAGGGCGAAACGCGTCATTAATTAATAATTAATAAAACAATTTGCAATCAAGACGGTTTTTTACTGAAGAACTACGTGCTATGGCAGAAATGACACACAAAACTTACTACGATTTGTGAAATCTTATATTAGGGACCTATGTGTTTCAATAGTTAACGTCTAGTAACACACGGAGATAGTGCCGTCAATAGTTCAGCGAACCTACATTCACCACTCTGATAACACGAACGGTAACTACTAGTTTGATGTTGCCAGTAGTATAAATAAAAAACGTAGAAATCGTAACGAAGCCTGTAAATACAGTTGATTAAGGCTTAGTTCTTTTGCTTACATTTTTTAAGAGTAGCGTTCTGCTCACTTGCCATTACCGCCAATTATTTTCTTTTTAATTTCTTGATTGATAATAACTACGTCGAAGGAAAGAGAAAAGAACATGGATAAGGGGAAGATGATAGGAGAGAGGAGGGAGGCGGAACAGAAGGAAAATTAGGGGAAATTCTTGGGAGTGAACGAGAAGTTAGATGAAGGGGACGGACGACATGCACAGAGTGAGAAAGAGGAGATGGAAAGTAGATGAAAAGCTTCGTTACGGGCTCATTTAGCAAGTAAAAAAGCGTCACGCAGGTGTTTAGAAAACTCCAGAGGCAGACGCTGCGAGAAAGGCGCTCCTGTCAAAGACCGAACCTTTCATGAAGAGTCAACCGACACATTGCTTCTCGCTATGTATATCTCGCGAGGCGGCCACAAGGATGAGATCAGAGAGATCAGGGCCCACACAGAGGGCGACTGGAAGAGGAGGAAGTGACAACAGTATGCTAAGTACCCTCCGTCCCTCCGTCACACACCGTAAGGTGGCTTGCGGAGGTTGGATGTAGATGTAGACAGTAGGAAACTAAGTAATAGTTTCCTACTGTCTACATCTAGCGATTATACGTCGATTGGTCCAGATTAGGTATTTGTTATGCGAAAACGGTGAAAAAAAATTCAATAAATCGCCAGCTTCAGAATTTTTTTTAATTTGTTTATTTATTTTTATTTTCTTTTCTTCCACACAACCACAGAAACGCAAAGCAGGGCATTATATAATTGATCTATTTTCTCGGCGCGTCTGTGTTTTCAGGAATCCTGTTTTTTTCTTTGCCATTGGTGAAGAGTTCTCGGGCTTGCAGTGGGTTGGCAATGTCTTCTAACCGCGATGTATCAACCAGTGAGATACTCGCCATCTTCTAGGTGAAGTACGCCGGGAAAGGATAGACACATTCTTTGCCTTCCATAATTTCAGATTAAGGACCGTGTTGTATAAGGACCAGAAACATGAAAAGGATTTCAGGCGACGAAGGAGTATATGTTAGGGCTAAGGTTCATAGCGCGTTTGAAAGTAAATTTAATGTTCTGGGTGATGTTTTGGTGTATTATCATACTTAAATAAACTTTTCCTTACCTTTTTTCTTTACATAAAAATAAATCGATCTTGCCTAAACCCGAAAAGCTCTCGGGACACTCTGGGATGCACTCTGGGTGAGGCACCTCTGGGCATCTCTGTGAGCCACAGCGCGTGAGTTGCGCATGCGCAATACTGCGCTGTACCGCGTGGCCTTGAGAGTGTGCGAGAGACAGAGGCCGACGCTCTAGATTTTACTAAGCGCCGGCCTGGCGAAAATCATCACCGGAAGTTGCGCTTAGATAAGTGTGCTCGCTATATATGTCGTGATTCTGGTTAAGACAGTGTCAGTTGTCGTGTAGCTGCCGCTCAGGCAACAGCACTGAACGGCTTCAGAGATGCCTCGTTACAAGGGAAGATTTATGCGTTCTCGTCTATCAGTGTACATTGTTATTGGTCCTCTCCTGTTTCTTATCTACATAAACGATTTGGGAGAAATATGAGCAGCTCTCTTAGTTTGTTTTTCTTTCTAGTAAAGTCATCTGAAGGTCAAAACCAACTACAGAACGATTTAAATAAGATATCAGTATGGTGTAAAATTGGCAAATGTCTCTAAATAATGAGCAGTGTGAAGTCGTACACATGAGTACGAAAAGAAATCCGTTAATCTTTCTTTACAAGATAAATCAATCAAAAGTGAAGGTCGCAAACTCCACTAAATACCTAGGAATTATTATTACGTCAGACTTAAACTGGAAGGAACACGTAGACAATGTCGTGGGAAAGGCGAACCAGAGACTGCGTTTTATTGGCAGAAAGCTTAAAAGATGCAACGGAGCTACTAAAGAGACTGCATACACTACGCTTGTCCGTCGTCATGTGGAGTATTGCTGCCTAGTGTGGGATCCTTATCACTTGGATTTCACGGAGGACATCGAAAGAGTCCAAAGAAGGGCAGATCGTTTTGTACTGTCACGATACAGGGGAGACCGCATCACGGAAACAATGCAGGACCTGGGATGGGAATCATTACAACAACGGCGCTTATGGCTGCGGCGTGGTCTCCGAATGCGAAAATATATTGTTGACTCCGACCTACATAGGGAGAAATGATCATCAGAATAAAATACGAGATATCAGAGCTCGAACGGATGTTCTTTCTTCCCGCGCGCTATTCGAGAATGGAATAGGAGATGAATAGTATAAAGGTGGTTCGATGAACCCTCTGCCAGGCACTTAAATGTGATTTTCAGAGTATGCCATGTAGATGTAGATGTAGAATACTGTAAAAACTATTGATTTCATTCCTGGTGATTCACGTGTTGGGATTGCCAGTAACATTCTAGGAGGTGTATTTTACTCGAACGAAAATTCTCAAGTATCTCAGTTCAAAAATGTTTGTAATTTTAAGGGACCAAAACTACCCTGGTCTTCGGTCACTAAACATATATACTACTTTAATTTATATTAACGACAACACACACATATCCATGCCGGAGGGACGACCAGAACCTCCTACGTGAACGGCCGCGCGATCCGTAAGCGAAGCACGGCCATTCCCGCTCGGCTGTCTCCCTTCTTCCTCCCATTTATATAATACGAGGCGCGTTTTTTTAAGTAAGTTCCGTTTGAACAGAAGTACACAACGAAAAGTTATTTCAAAAGTGTTAATTTTATTTTCAGAAAGTACATACTTTATTTATCGATCTACTTGCCAAGTATGTTCGAACATTTATCATACCTCTCAACAAATTTCAAAATACCCTCTTCATACAATCTTGCCTCCTGTTCCGATCACCAAAGTCTGTAATCGAAGATGGGCGACCGGGCGGTACTCATCATGGATGTTGTCACAGTCATCTTTTAATTCCCGAACCTACTTACGCACTTTGCCTTTACTCATAACAGAAATTGTCGATGTTTTTCTGCAGCTGACAAAAACAGTATCACTGAGCGAGCCTCACACGCGGCGGGCGAGTTGATAGTCTTAAACATTCTGAAAGCACAGAACAGACCCGCACAGGTTAGCTACAGAGCTGAAACTGAGCACAGTTGTTCCAGAGGCATGCCGGTACCGTACATGACGCACACGCTCGTGCGCGAACTGCCTCGTATATTAACTATAAATGCTTGCAAGTTTCTAAATGATTTCCATTCATTGGGATTCGCAGTGTGTTTTGCTCACACACTATACAATTATTCGATGTACTCTCGCGGTCATAAGAGTAGATTCACAACCGTGTCCTACACCTGCGTTTGCGTATCTACGAAAAATTTACCTAATCGTCATTACCAATGTATTTGCATTATTAATGTCTCGTGAATACATAAAAAAATTAGCTTTAATTTAAATGTCCAAATACGTTTAACAATTTTTCATGTAAAAAAATGTATGCTCTTGTTCTTGTCGATGTATATTACACATTTTGGCAAACATATGAGAATTATTGTAACATAATCGACGCACTGTCAATACTGAAATTTACATTGTAGAATTTTAAAGATTTAACGTTATTTTCTTCGTACCTGGAAATAGAGAGCGTTTATTTAAGTAATTTCGAAGAACACACTACATTTTCACGTTATTCGTAGTATTTTAGTATTTTCTGGTTACTAGAACATCTGTTCTTATTTTTATTAATTTATCACACCAACATAAAACCTCCTCATAAAACAAAGAGTTCCTCTGATGTCGTGTCGCAAATAACCAGCATCGTTCGGCAGCCACAATTTGTAAATCATTAGCTGGGTGATTTACCATACCACCCGATGCTAATTACACAAATCCTATCAAAGTATTTAGAGGATTTTGCTCTTGTATCGCAAATAAATTGGGGTACAGATTACTTTCCGCTATTTAGCTTTCACGCTGTTCACCACTGGGTAGCCATAAATCATCGTGCTACGAAATAGGTGGTTCAATTTGTATATACTTTATTCTTCTCGTAAAGCAGGAGAGTCCATCTAAATTATTAACTTTTGTCACTTTAGCGATCCATCAAGGAAAGGATTTTCTAAATGTAATAATTACTGAATCAATTAAAATCAAACACAGATTTTGTACTTAGGCAGGCATGTATATATAAGGAGATTACAAAGTTAAAGTGAAACATAAAATGGAAAAAAAGGAGAACTTTTTTACACAAATAACTTTCTTCGTTTGGTGCACAGTTCATTGATACTTTTAGGTATGTTAAATGTCAAATTCTAAGGAGGTTCGCTCAGATGGACGCTTGTTAGCGAAACTATCGCTATAGATTACCCACGTTTTAATTGGCGAAATGAGAGGAAAGGCAACTCCTTCAATATATCTGCACTTCCAAATAATGGCAGCATTGAGTGCTATCTTGGGTAGTTGGGGATACGGTTCGGGTTTAATATCAGCTGCGCCAGGCTTTTATTAGTTTGAACCTCAAACATCCCCATCTGTAGGTGTAAGAGGGCGTCCTCAATCTTAAAATCTAAATGAACACTTATTATATAGGGCTTCCCTATTTTAAAATCTGTGAATTTTTTCTTCAGTGCATTGTTTTTCGCAGCAAAGACACATACTCCTGGAGTGTGTCTTCATTTCGTGTAAACAGGTCTCCGAATGACACAATTTTCTCTTCTCTACATGTTTCTCAAACAACATAAGCTATCAATAAATACTTGAACATACACACACATTTCTACACTTAGCAATTACTTTTTGCCTATATGTTTCTGAAACATAAGCTTTCAATAAATGCTTAAATATGCACACACATTTCTACCCTTAGCTGATTTTTACCATGATGTTTTAGATTTTGGTCAACTAAAAGCTCCAGATCATTCAGCTATTGCATATTTTCCGAAAATCTAACATTTGAGCTGAAATGCGGATGGCAGCAACAGTTATGGAAAAGGACAACTGTCAGGTTAGAAAGTGGGCAACCACCCCTCACCTCACATACATGTTTTTTGCTACTACTCGCAATCGTCAATGCAGGTTAGTTTAAAATAATGTCCTCACATACTAAAGGGTCTTAATTTCGTCACGCAAACCATTTGTTTCACAACCCAGTTGTATAGGAAATCTGTTACGTAAAATAATCCTGATTACAAATTGTTCCTAGACTTACAAACTACTTAAACGAAGTTAAAGTAACCTAAAGTAACCTCCAGAGAGAGGATTCGAACCTCCGACGCGGGATGCCTCGAGATCCGCAACGTGGCGCTCCAGACCGCTCGGGTGCTCCCGCGCGGCATTATATTCAGTGTCATCGGTATTTTCGCATTCATAACTGGTTAATTAGAAAGACTGAAAAACTAAAACCAAAAGTGAAAGTTGTAACTGCGAAATTCTTCGTCAAAAACGAATCACCGGTCACATGTTACACTATTTCAACTTGCATAAGGGTACCACAGTATAGATCACGCTGATATTATGTCAGATGAACGGTTTATATATATATATATATATAGTGTCCCTAACGTATTTTTTTCCGAATATTTTGAAAAAGTTTCTGGTCTCTGGCGGCCAACAATTATGTGTGTAAAATTTGGTGCTGATCGGTTGAAAAAAAAAGTAGGAACACGTTACAGACAGACTTACGGACAGACAAACAGACATCGTAAAATCGCGCATATTTATGCAAATATCTCTGAAACGATGAGAGATATGAAAAAACATAAAGGTGCAAAGTTGCAGAGAATATTCTCCTCTACAAATTACTGTATTTAGTTTTCGTGTCAAATGAACGGTTAAGCCGTTATTTCAATTACATTTCGATCTGTCAAAAGGCGATGGCAAAGGCCCACTTTTAGTGTTACTACCGTAACCTAAAGAAGACCAAAAACATTACTTAGAACTAAAGCAGAATAAATGTGGCAGGAAGGAGACAATGTGAAACGGGAGAAAAGAAAATCGATGAACACGTTCGAAACCGAAAATACAGTATAAACCAGACAAAGGAAGAAGACGATCTCACTCCAGCCTCTTTACAAATGGGCTCAACCTCATTTACACAACGCCAAATGGGAAATTCCCTGGACAGTCAAAATCGAAGAATAAAAATCAGGTAAAATTTTAACATGCGTCATCTTCCACGTCTCAAATATTTAAATTGTTTTTCCTATTTTGGTCCAAGATTGACCGTAAATTTTAAATTCGTGCTAGTGTAATAAGGCTAATCCAAAAATTTTCAAATGTTTGTAACGATTAAGGGACTTAACTGCGGGGTCATTAGTCCCTAAACTACTTATGAACTAGATTATACTAAAGACGGCACAAACATCCGGCATTCAAACCCCCGACGGGGAACGGCCTCGTGCATCGTAGCATAGTGCCTCAATGCGCTCGGTCTCTCCACTCTGACCGTTCAAATTGTACCAGTGCATTACCGCCATAAAATACGTGGTTCGAGAAGGTATCTCTGCGAACTATTCAAGAAAATAAATTCGTTGGTCAGGTTTCTTTGTGTCTCCCGGAGAGAATAAATAACCAAAGATAGCCAACTGTTCCACCACCCCCTTCTATTCCAGGGCGTGGAAGATAATCGATCTGTTAAACAAGACCTTCACAACTTGTAAGTGATCAAATGATATGAACTTCACTTGTAGTTTACATTCTGTCAATTCAAATTGTGGAACATAGAAGTTTTCGCGTACTGTAAACATGGCCGAAAAGTTGATTCATTCAACAATATAAAGTGGTATGCGGTACAATACCTTGAATAGTTTCACGTCAGCGTCGAAGAGTAGAGTTCCGACGATGTTTAAAACCCTGTCGGTATATTTCGTATAATATGACAACCTTAGTTTTAAACCGTGTAATACCTGGTAGTATTGGTATAATGGGTTAGATTGGTATATTCGGTGTGCAAACCGGAACATTAGACATCCGAACTGTTACAATGGGCATTTTATTTCTTATGTACATTTCATAGTCCACAATGTAGAAATATAGTACATTTATAATCGATATGTAACTCTAAATTTTGTGAAAAAACACCTGACAAATTATGAAACGTAATTACACTACAAGAAAACATTGTAAAATGTCTTCTTCATTTATGACACTGTAGATGACTGCAAAATATAAATCAAAACCTTCGTTTTAAACAATATTAATAATAATAATAATGAGCCGGCCGCGGTGGCCGAGGGGACTGAGGCGCTTCAGTCACGGTCTGCACGGCCACTACGGTCGGGGGTTCGAATCCACCCTCGGGCATGGAGATTTGTGCCGTCCTAGTTCGTAAGTAGTTCAAAAGTAGTTTGTAAGTTTAGGGACTGATGACCCCGTAGTTAAGTCCCATAAGCTTTACAAACATTTGAACATTTCAAATAATAATGACAATTAAAAAAAAAACTTCTATGTGGAAGAAACAAAGACTTGCTGTTACTGGAACAAATATAATGGCGGTAGTCTGTTATCATAATATTAATTAGATTCCACCTCCCACGATGACGACAACGCGTCGATGGAGTCACCCATGTACCTGAGATTCCACTGCATACACACCAGTTATTTAGTTGTATCTGGAGACAGTGTGTTCCGTAATGGTGTGTGAATTCGTCCGTGAGCTTACCAGTAACGCTCACTTGCCACTGAGAAGGTGGTACATTCAAAATTCTGGAAGCAGGTAAAATCAAGGTTGTGTCGTACATCAGCCTTTCCTCCATAAAGACGGAGATACACGTTTTGATGCAAACCATAAGCTGTGTTGTTAGAAAAAGCCTTCCGTCGACCCAAAATGACGCCAAATTCGCCATGATATCGCCACTGTCATATCCCAAGACTTCAATCAATGTTGCGATGTAGTCCAGAGTGTGCTCTCCCCTGATTAAATGTTTCTCCATTAAAACGTGGATCCAACATATTTGCTGCAGCATGCATAGATTTAGATGCAAACGTGTGCCTTGAGCTCACAGCTGCTTTGATCGATGCTTTCTCTGCTTGAGAAAGTGCGTCACACTCTAGAAGTACAGCATCTACCTCCCTAGACAAGCTATCAGAGGCATCATATACATCCGAAAGAACGGCATTGTGGGCTTCAACCTCGCTTATGACTCCCGATATTGTTTGCAAAATACACCATACCTCCTCAAACCGCTGCCATGTTTCGTCTGCAAACACAGAAAATTTAAGTGCTTTGTCGCACTGCGCATTTGGAAAAAAAAAAAAAAAAAAAAAAAAAAAAAAAAAAAAAAAAAAAGAAAACCCCTGTTTCTAACACAGCCTCTTTATTCTTAAGTAAGCTGCCCAAACAAACCATTGCACCTGCTAACGGATAGTGATGGCAGCTTTAGTGTCACAGAAGTGTAACCGTATGTTTCTCTTTGTTATGTTGTCAATAAAGCATAACTATTTTCTTTGCTAGATTGAAGCACTCTTACAGCGTTTTCTATGACACGGTGGCCTTTATTAGTACGTTCAATGGATGTTCTGCTCAACCTACGCAGGTTATCTGTGTAAACTGCTCCTCTATTACTTTCCACGCAGCACGCATATTTCGCTCATTGTCTGTGACCACTGCTATGAACCTCTCCGCACCTATTTCACGAATGACTTCCGTTAGTTGTGAAGCAATATACTGTGCAATGTCCCTTTCGTATTCGTGTCGAATACTTCTAGAGAATTTTGGCTGAGGTGTTTTCACGAAGAAGTTAACGACATTGTTCCCTGATACATCCATCCGAAATCAATACACGAACAGTTGAGCGCTTCAACGTCTTTGTGACAAACGTCTTCATGTTTATATTCGGTAGAAAGTAAAGATGTGCTAATCAGGTGGGGACTAGGAGGCTCATAGATCGGCCGTAGTTTGATTTCCCACCAGTATTTCGAATTCAGCATAGATAGTGGACGAGCTGAAGCATGTATTGCCCAAGTAATGGCTTCATCAATATCACCATCACTTGCTGGATGGTTATCTTTATGCCCCGATGTAGAAGGTAGTTGTTTTGTTTCTTTTGTAAGCTCTTCACTGAGAGCATAATCAGAAGACAATGCGTAGATGAAGGCGCAGTCCCTACTACGTCAATATTCTGCACCCCAAGTATTTGCTGGCATTCCGCTTTGCTCCTTTTCACGTGCGATGTATCATCTGGAGCTATACGTTTAACAGACTGAGGACACAGATCGCATCTGGTAAGATGTTCCTTTAATCATGATGCCAAGGTGTTACGGTATGTGGTGTTACAATATTTACTTGTTGCGTGTCTTTTAGCATCAAGCTGCCGTACATCGAAGAGTGCCACACCTTTCATCGAGGACGCATTGGACTAACTCTCCTATCCTGTCTGATTGCATGTGATAGCTCAGAGTAACATCAACTGAGCCGTGTCAAACTTTCGGGCTTTATATAAACCTGTCGTTTATGACGCCAGTTCATTTCTAATTGTTTCGGGATGCAGTCCGTTCATTCCCGAATGGTAGCGCCTGATGTGTATGCCATTCACATTGCCGTTTGGCATTGCGGATTGACTGACAACCAGGATGAAATGAACCTATATACAGTATTTTTAAATCTCTATCGAAGAGTGACCTTTGGAATCTTCATTGGGCGACATACAGATATTTTATATTAGAAGCTGATTCCGTGAAAATTAATAGTACAGGTTGAATCACTAACTATTGCCACCAAGAATAAAGTATGATAGGAGCTGAAAAATTTATGGGACAAAAGATGCATGGCACAACGGGGGTCAGAATATGAAAATGAATTATTTGTTGATAGGTGTGGTCGCTTCGATGTATGATCTACTCTGTTTTATGAATTGGGAATTCTGATAGCGGCTATGGAGATGAATACAATTCTGTGCAACGGTAAGGTCTTTAAAAGTCAACGAAGGTCAGTAGGTGACATGAACGTCCATTTACAGAAGGTATTCGAAGACCATTGGTATTAATGCAGCCGACCGCGGTGGCCGCGGGGACTGAGGCGCTTCAGTCACGGCCTGCATGGCCACTACGGTCGGGGGTTCGAATCCCCCCTCGGGCATGGATATTTGTGCCGTCCTTAGTATTAGTTCATAAGTAGTTTGTAAGTTTAGGGACTGATAACCTCGTAGTTAATTAAGTCCCATAACTTCAACAGACAGACGTATTTATGCAGTGCTGCAATCTTCTTATAGTTGACTGAGTGGCATTCCGCACCACGTGGGCACCCTGTACATTTGTGTCGCGCAAATCGTAATACCCTTATGAAATAAATCGATGAATTTTCAAGTGCGTAATAGTCACATGTTTGTAATTGCGTATATAGTATGTGCGTTCGTGCGTGTCTGTGTAAGTATGTGTGTGTGTGTGTGTGTGTGTGTGTGAGCGCGTGTGCACTGTAAATCAGGAAACATGTTCGTGTCATGCAAGATATCACTAACGTGGTACATACAGCTCGTACGTAACCACTAAGAGTTTTTATTCATAACTTTGAAGCGCACTCCGAGTACCGTTCCGGCCGTGTTTCTGTTTCCGTGATATAATTATGCACTGAATGTCTCTTTTGCAGTGTAGAATTGAAGATATAGTCACGAAGGTTTGTTTCTGGTGTTTTCTATTAACTTCAGCTAACAGAAATCTGCCGCCGCTCTGAACCAGGTCTCTTAAGGATACCTGGACGTGAACGGGTTGTAATTGCATATCTTGCTTCAGTGTACATTACTCTTAATCTACAATGCGGAGGAAGCTGCGATTTTGTAACAACACTGAATGACATCAACACAAGCTGTAATAGGAAATTTCTTGAAATACTTGTTATAGTTTAAGAAATACAATAATAGATGCTTTTATAATACAGGTTCGCATTCGGAAGCCATTTTATGGTACATAGTTAGTCTAATAGCATTTAGACTCTAGCAGGCTGCTGTTAATATTCGTAGGAACTCATTACGCCTCTTGTTTTGTAGTTTGAAATAGTTCTGAGAAATAGAAAAACCCTTATTACACTTCATTTCTATTTTGTCTAAAAATTAACTTTAAAACTATATGCAGCATGATAAACATAGTGCATTGCTGCATTTTGTTAGGTACAATACAAATATATGCCGAATTCTTCAATCGGGAGAAATTTGATGAATATAGCCAGAAACATTTTGGAGATATTTGAACCTAATGATCTGAACATGTAGTTGCGAGAAAATGAATAAAGAAGATTCACAGTATTTTTGACTCAACGTGTGCCTCTTTCAGAATATTCCAGTGGCATAATCTTGCTGATCAGCTGCTACTTTATCTTCTGCGAACATTTTCAGGAGTGTTTTCCTTACTCTGAACTGTTTAGTAGCTGCTTCCGCAGCCCTTTCAGCTTCAACTAGTCGCTGACGATCTATGTCAGTCAGAGCAGCTATTATATTATTTCGTGTTTGGATGCCTAATTTGTACACTACTTTTGTCCTACTAATTGCTACGCATAGAAACATATTACAGCATCCATTACACCTATTTTGAGAATGTCCGTCCAACAAATACTGGTTTCGGTACTTGTTGCCACACACATCTGTTGAAACTCTCATTAGGATTTTGTGTACGGCCATGTAGACATTTGCAAAGTAATTGTTTATCTGCAAGGTTACTGTACATTGACTTTATTGTCTCCATGACAGTGGCACGTAGGGACAGTTTATTGTGATATTCCTAGCCTGGATCAACAGCGTGGTCAGTATGAAGACATATGTTCAAAAATGGTTTAAGATTATTATATTTATTTAAAAGTAAATAAAACATACACTTTTTTTGGAAACGGGAGATATTTGTCTTTCAGATGGAGGCAAAAAATTACTTTCGATTTTCAGTCATTTTCACGTCCAGGTCCCCTTCAGTTGAGACCCTACCATCTAATAACAACGCGTATCGACAGACTCATCAATAGCGATGACGGTTTGGATGGAGGCGGGGGAGGCTCGGGGATGTAGGGTTGGCGGCTTAGGGGGGAGAGCGGTGCTTACTGGAGGAAATTGCAGTCACGGCGTCGTGCTTCCTCACATGCAGATACCGTCTACAGACACGGCTGTATGCACCTCGTGAGGCGCTGTATTCGTACGTGCTGCCTATTTGCCACCGCTGCGGTTGCTAATTACATTGGGCACGACGCCGTCGCGCGTCGCTAACGGATGAGCACCGAAACACAAGCCAGTAATCACCGGCGACACCCTCTCTCTCCCGCCGCCTGCAGGCTTCAGCGCCACTACTGAATGCCGTTACTAAGGACACACAACAATGCCGTGGCTTTGATCATCTCAGCGTACACTTGATGCCTTTGTTCAGACACTGCTGTCGAGTACAACTACTATGGCTGCAGCGATTGGCGCGTCCCGATGAGGCACGGACACTGCATTTCCTGATTAACCTCAGAAATCGGAAAGTTCTGTTTATATTTTGTTTCTGTAGTTCAGTGTATACATGCAGTTAAATATGAAATTCTTTCAACGAAAGGACAGTACAGGAAGCAAGGTGACATATCATAGCTTTAAAGAAAAAGTTCAGTTTATATTTTGTTTCTGTAGTTCAGTGTGTACTTGCAGTTAAATCAGAAATTCTTTCAACGAAAGGACAGTACAGGAAGTAAGGTGATATATCAAAGCTTTAAAGAAAAAGTCTCTAGGAATAGTGAATTATATAAGTTGCTGGAAGCGGCTGATACACTTCAAGATCGTGATGAAAGTGATAAAACATTATTTCTCAGCTGAATAATAAGGGTAAGTATCTTTGCAAAGTGGTGCTGCATAACTGTAGGAAAGACTTCTTTACATGCATCGTCATTTCCTGTACTAGCTGCAAGTACCCGGCTTTGACGGGATAGATATCTCACGAAATAAGTATCAAAAGAAAAAATTACAAAGAACAAAACTTTTCTAGATCTGAGGGGGAAAACAGATGGCACTATGGTGGTCCCGCTAGATGGTGCCGCCATAAGTCAAGCGGATATCAACTGAATTTTTTTTTTTTTTTAATAGTTACCCCCATCTGTATTACATATTGGTCTAGTATGGAAAAAATATCAATGTTTTATTTGGAACACTTTTGTCGCTTTGTGATAAATGGCGCTGTAATAGTCACAAACGTAGAAGTACGTGGTATAGCAAAACATTTTGCCAGTGCGGACGGTATGTGATTCGTGATACATCACTCGTGATAAAATGGACCAATTGCAGAAAAGGTCGATATGGTATTTAGGTATAGCTTTGTATCAAATGACCAACGGTCCTGTGTTGTGTGTGTTGATCGTTATGCTGGAAGATATCACTTGTCCGGACCTTTCGTCGGGTAGTTACGTTATTTAAAGAGACAGGAAGTGTTCAGCTGCAAGTAAAACGGCAACCACGATCTTCAACAAATGATGATGCCGAAGTAAGTGTTTCAGATGCAGTTGCGACTAATTCGCAAATCAGTAGCAAACAAAGTGAGCGAGAATTGGGGATCTCAAAAACTTCGGTATTGAGAATTCTACATCAACATAAATTTCACCCGTACCATATTTCTATGCACTAGGATTTGCATGGCGAAGACTTTGAACGTCGTGTATAGTTTTACCACTGAGCACAAAATTAATTACGGGACGATAACAGATTTTTTTTCACACGTTCTGTTTACTGACGAAGCGTCATTCACAAACCGAGGTAACGTAAACCGGCATAATATGCACTATTGGGCAACGGAAAATCCACGATGGCTGCGACAAGTGGAACATCGGCGACCTTGGCAGCTTAATGTATGGTGCGGCATTATGGTAGGAAGGATAATTGACCCCCTATTTTATCTATGGCAATATAAATGGTGCAGTGTATGCTGATTTCTTACGTAATGTTTTACCGATTTTACTACAACATGTTTCACTGCATGACAAAATGCCGATCTACTTTCAACATGATAGAAGTCCGACACATGGCTCAAGTGCAGTAGAAGCGGCCTTGAATGGCAAATTCAATAATAGCTAGATTGTTCGTAGAAATACCATACCATGGCTCGCACGTTCACCGTATCTTACATCCCCGGATTTCTTTCTGTGGGGAAAATTGAAGGATATTTGTTATCGTGATTCACCGACAACGCCTGAAAACATGCGTCAGAGCATTGTCAATGCATGTGAGAACATCACTGAAGGCGAAGAAGAATTTCGTTAAGCGTATTGCCAAATGCATTGAAGTTGAAGGACATCATTTTGAGCATTTATTGAAGTCACGAGGTAATTACAGGTAATCACGCAGTAACAGCATACGTTCTCATAATGTTTGATAATTTCGCAAAAGTACATGTATCACATTGGAACAACCGAAATAAAGTTCAAACGTATCTATGTTCTGTGTTTTAATTTAAAATGCCTACAAGTTACCCACTCTTCGTCTAAAATTGTGAGCAATATGTTTGTGAATATTACAGCGGCATCTATCACAAAACGACAAAAGTGTTCCAAATACAACATTCATATTATTTAAGTACTAGACGAATATGCAATAAAATAGGGTTACCTATTTTTTTAAAGCTTTTTATATCCGTTCGACGTATGGCAGCGTCATCTACTGGGCCAACCATAGCGCCATCTCTTTTCCACTTCAAGCTAGAAAATTGTTCTTTGTAGTTTTTTCGTTTGATACTTATATCGTGAGATATTTGGCCCGGTCACTATTAAGATGACGGCAAATGACCGTTTATTCAGTGTGAAGGCGCTCCTTACTCTTACGGGAACTTGTATCTACATCTACATCTACATGGGATACTCTGCAAATCACATTTAAATGCCTGGCAGAGGGTTCATCGAACCACAATTATACTATTTATCTCCCATTCCATTCTCGAATAGCGCGCGGGAAGAAAGAACACCTGAATCTCTCTGTTCGAGCTCTGATTTCTCTTATTTTATTCTGATGATCATTTCTACCTATGTAAGTGGGAGTCAACAATATATTTTCGCATTCGGAGGAGAATGTTGGCGATTGGAGTTTCGTAAGTAGCCCACGCCGCAGCGATAAGCGCCGTTGTTGTAGTGATTCCCATCCTGTATCATTTCCGTAACGCTGTCTCCCCTGTATCGTGACAATACGAAACGAGCTGCCCTTCTTTGGACTCTTTCGATGTCCTCCGTCAAACCCACCTGATAAGGATCCCACACTGGGCTGCAATACTCCAAAAATGGACGGACAAGCGCAGTGTCAGCAGTTTCTTTAGTAGTTCTGTTGCATCTTTTAAGGGTTCTGCCAATAAATCGCAGTCTCTGGTTCGCCTTTCCCACGATATTATCTACGTGTTCTTTCCAGTTTAAGTCTGAAGTAATAGTGATTCCTAGGTATTTTGTGGAGTTTACGGCCTTCACATTTGATTGATTTATGTTGTAAACAAAGTTTAGCGGATCTCTTTTCGTACTCATGTGGACGACTTCACACTTCTCATTATTTAGAGTCAATTGCCAATTTTTACACCATACTGATATCTTATTCAGATCGTTCTGCAGTTGTTTTTGATCTTCAGATGATTTTACTAGACGGTAAATGACGGCGTCATCTGCAAACAACCTAAGAGAGCTACTTAGATTTTCCCCTAAATCGTTTATGTAAATAAGGAATAGCAGAGGACCAATAACACTACCCTGTGGAACGCCCGATATCACCTCTGTTTTTGTCGATGCCTTACCATCGATTACTACGAACTGTGTCCTCTCTGACAAGAAATCCCCTATCCAATTGCAAATTTGGGGCGATATACCATAACCACGCAATTTGATTAAAAGCCGTTTGTGAGGTACGGTGTCAAAAGCTTTCTGGAAATCAAGAAATACGGAATCGATTTGCGAACCTTTGTCGATAGCACCCATCACTTCGTGTGAATATAGAGATAGTTGTGTTTCGCATGAACGATATTTTCTAAATCCGTGTTGACCTTGGGTCAATAGATCGTTCTGTTCGAGATAATTCATAATATTTGAATACAGGATATGTTCCAAAACCCTGCTGCAAATTGACGTCAATGAAATAGGCCTGTAGTTTAGTGGGTTACTCCTACTGCCTTTCTTGAATATAGGTGTGACCTGTGCAACTTTCCAATCTTTTGGTACAGATCCTTCTATGAGAGAGCGGTTGTATATGACTGTTAAGTAAGGAGCTATCGCTTCAGCATAATCAGATAGAAATCTAATGGGTATACAGTCCGGACCAAAAGACTTGTTCTTATTAAGTGATTTTAGTTGCTGCACTACTCCGATGATATCTACTTCTATGTTACTCATTACGGCATCTGTTCGTAATTCGAAATCTGGAATATTGGTTTCGTCTTCTTTGGTGAATGAGTTTCTAAAAGCTAAGTTTAGTAACTCTGCTTTAGTAGCGCTGTCATCGGCAGGATCGCCATTACTATCACGTAGTGAAGGTATTGTTTGTGACTTTCCCCGAGTATATTTAACATATGACCAAAATCTCTTTGGGTTTTCAGTCAAATTACGAGAAAGAGTTTCGTTGTGATAAATGTTGTAGGCGTCTCGCATTGAAATCCTCGCTAAATTTCGAGCTTCTGATTACAATCGCAAATCCTGGGGATTTCGTGTTCGTTTAAATTTAGTATGCCTTTTCCTTTGCTTTTGCAACAGTGTCCTAACCTGTTTTGTGTACCAAGGGGGATCGCCTCCTTCTTTTATTAATTTATTAGGTATAAAACTTTCAATTGCTGTCGATACCACTTCTTTGAATTTGAGCCACATCTGGTCTACACCTACGTTTAGTGTTAGAAACGAGTGGAAGCTGTCTTTCAAGAAGCAATGTATTTTGTTTCTCTCTGCTTTCCTGAACAAATATACTTTGCGTTTATTTTTGGTAACTTTGGGACTTTCGATATTCAATTTCGGTACTACAGCTCTGTGTTCACTAATACCTGTATCCGTTTTGATGCTCGTTATGAGCTCAGGATTATATGTTGCTAAGAGATCAAGTGTGTTTTCACATCCATTTACAATTCTAGTTGGCTCATGAACTAATTGTTTGAAGTAATTCTCAGAAAATGCGTTGAGTACAATTTCACACGATGCTTTATGCGTACCTCCTGATTTGAAAATATAATTTCGCCAACAGATCGAGGGTAAATTAAAATCACCACCTACTATTATCGTGTGAGTCGGTTACGTTTTTGTAATTAGACTCAGGTTTTCTTTGAACCCTTCTGCTATTGTATCCTCAGAGTCGGGAGGCCGGTAAAAGGAACCGATTATTAACTTCTTACGATTTTCGGGTACAACCTCTACCCATAATAGCTCGCACGAACTATCAACTTCAACTTCACTACATGAAATACTACTTTTGACAGCGACAAACACGCCCCCACCTATTTTGTTTAATCTATCTTTTCTGAACACCGATGGATCTTTTGAAAATACTTCTTCTGAACTTATTTCCGGCTTGAACCAACTTTCTCTGCCTATAATGATATGTGTTTCGGTGCTTTCTATTAACGCTTGCAGTTCTGGAACTTTCCCGACACAGCTACGACAATTTACAACTGTTATACCGATAGTTTCCGGATCTACATTTCTCCTGTGATCCACCTGAACCCTTTGAGATTGCCCATTTTCTATTTCCCCGAAGCTATTTATCCTAAAAAACCGCCCAGTCCACGCCACACAGCCCCCGCTACCCGTGTATCGTACGGGCGAGGTGCTTGAGCAGCTCATGGAGGTGCGGTGATCTTGTGTCCCCAGTGATTTAGGGGTCAACGCAACTACCTAGAAAGAAAGGGACCCGGCTTAGAATCCCGTCTGGGTATACATTTTCAACTTTACCCATTCGCAGTTAATGTCATATATCCCGCGAATATAAAATTATGTTTACTTAACAAGAAGTACATGAGAGATATAGAGATTAGATGCTATTTAGATCAGGTCATCGATGCTTCGGAAACAATCGAGCTTTTTTGATTCTGGGATGGCACTTGCGTGAGGTAGATACACTCATGTAGACAAAGATATTACGCGAAGCCGATTATTGTACTGATACTGATACTGAACTCTATTACGATTTAACCATGAGATGAAAAGAGCGCGCTTGTATGTATAAGTGTCCATGTTTTGTGACTGCGTGTTTAGATCCTGAATAAAATTTTGCACACCTGGTCTATAAAACAAGGGGAAGTTCATTGTCTACATAATATTCCTCACAGTGCATTTCGAGTGTGCTTTACGAGTGTCGGATTTACCAGTAGGCTATGTAGACTGTAGCTTAGGGCGGCAGATTTTAGGAGCGGAAAATTTAGGGACAAAATATTTAAACTTTATTTATTGAATACAAGAGCCAAGATCGCTTTTTGTTATTTATTTTGTTATTGAGATTAGCGGTTTCGGCAGTTTAACTGACATTTTCGGATCTTAGATTTCATTCTTCAGAACATTATTATTAAGCTTTTAAAAACCCATTTACTCTCCAACTTAATTTTTTGCGATTAAAAGCGTTTTAATAACAGTGTTCTGAAGAATGAAATCTAAGATCCTAAGACGGCAGTTAAACTGCCGAAACCTCTAATTTCAATAAAAATAAACAATAAAAAGCGATCTTGGCTCTTGTATTCATTAAAGTGATTGTAAGTACACCTCTCAAACATGACAAACCTTTATTTAAACTTTATGTTAAAGTAATAAATTTAATTACGTTTACCGTGTGTACATTATAGTATAAGAAGTATTACGGTATACCTTACCCGCAGAATATTAGAAGTATATGACTGTGCGGATATCTACTTACATACTCCGCAATCCACCGTAAGGTGCGTGGCGGAGGGTACACTGTAACACTACCAGGCATTTCCTTTCCTATTCCACTTCCAAATAGAACGAGGAAAAAAGAATACCTATATGCCTCCGTACGAGCCCTAATTTCTCTTATCTTGACTTTGTGATCATTACGCGAAATGTAAGTAGGCGGCAGGAAGATCGTACTACACTCAGCTTCAAATTCCGGCCCTCTAAATTTCCTCAACAGAAATTCACGAAAAGAAGGTCGTCTTTCTTCCAGCGATCCTCAATTGAGTTGCCGGAGCATTTCCGTGACACTCGCGCATTGGTCGAACCTACTGGTAACAAATCCAGCTGCTCGCCTCTGAACCGCCTCTATGTCTTCCTTTAAACTGATCTGCTGCGGGTCCCAAACACTTGAGCAATACTCAATACCTGGTCGTACAAGCGTTTTATACGTGGTGTTCTTTACAGATGAAGTACATCTTCCCAAAATTCTCCCAATAAACCAAAGTCGGCTGTCCGTCTTATCACAACTGTCCTTACATGTTCGTTCCATTTCATAATGCTCTGCAATGTTACGCCTAGATATTTGAACGACGCGACAGCATCAAGAAGCTCACTACTAATGCTGTATTCGAACATTATAAGATTGTTTTTCCAACTCATGCGGATCACCTTACATTTTTGTACATAGGGAGTTAGTTGCCATTCCTAAAATGTTCAAAAAACACTTGTTAAGCTTATGGGACTTAACTATGGGGTCATCAGTCCCTATGCTATTTCTCGCACCAACTACATATTTTGTCTAAGTCATCCTGTTTGCTATTACAGTCAATTAAAGACACCTTCCCATATACCACAGCATCATCAGCAAACAGCTGCAAATCACAAACTACTCTATCAGATAATTTATATAGAAAATAATAGCGGTCCTATCACATTCCACTGAGACTCGCCTGACAATACACTCGTCTCTGACGAACACTCGCCGTAGAGAACAACGTACTGCGTTCTTTACTTAGAAAGTCTTCCAGCCAGTCACAAATCTGTGAACCTTTTCCATTAGCTCATATCTTGGTTAGCAGTCTGCAGTGTGGCACCTCGTCGAACGCCTTTTTGAAATCGAGAAAAACACGATCTGCATGTTGCCATTTATCCATGGCTCGCAAGATATCATGTGAGAAAATTGCAAGCTGAGTTTCACATGAACGATGTTTCCTAAACCCGTGCTGATTTGTAGAAAGAAGCTTTCCCGTCTCAAAGAAATTTACTATATTCGAACTGAGAATATTCTCCAAAACTCTACAGGTAACTGATGTCAACGATATTGGTCTGTACTTATGTGGGTCAGTTCTCTTTCCATTCTTCTAAACGGAAGTCACCTGCACTTCGACATAAATGAAAGCTAGGTAAGGGGCAAGGCCGCAGAATAATCTTTGTAAAACCGAACTGGTATTCCATCCGGACCAGGAGACTATTTTCTAGTTAGCTCTCTCAGCTGCTTCTCAAAACCGGAAATACCTATTACTATGTCCTCCATTTCGGAATTAGTACGTCGATCAAATGATGGTACATTTGAACGGTCTTTCTGCGTGAAAAACTTCTTAAAGGTTATATTTAGAACTTCAGCTTTCCTTTTGCTTTCTTCTATTACTACCTCGGAATGATCAATGAGTGACTGGATAGTGGGCTTCGACCCGCTTATCGATTTTACATAGGACCAGAATTTTTCAGTTTCTCGGAAAGATCATTTGCTAAGATATGGCTGTGGTAATTATTGTATACTTCACGCATCGACCTTTTTTAGACGCACAAATCTTTACTACCTTTTTTCTGTCATGATTTACGTGTATTTTTCTGAAGCGAAAGTGCATCAGTCTTTGCTTTCTCTGTAACTTTCTTACATTATTAATATACCACGGTGGTTCTGTTCCATCCTTAATCGACTTAACAGGCACAAATTTATCTAACTCTTTATTTACAATGCATTTAAATTTAGTCCACAATTCCTCTACATACGTTGTACTGGAACTAAACATAGTCCATTCATTTTCTAAATGGGATTCTAACAATTGATTATCGGCTAATCCTAACAAAAACACGCTCCTAGCCTTATTGATTGGCTTATGAACTTTGTGGTCGCCATTGTCGCTATGATGATCATCCTGTCTCTACACAGACATCGTTAATGTCAGGCCTGTTCGGAGCTATAAGGTCTAAAATATTTCTGTTGCGCGTGGGTTGCAGGTTTAACTGCTCAAGACTGTTTTCAGAGAATTGTGAAGAGATGTAGAGCAGAGTTAGAGAGATAGAAACAGGGAGATAGAGACAGTCAGAGACTGGGATTGTGGGAAAGGGAGAGAGAGAGTTTTTTTTTCCTACCACTCATTATTATTATTAAATTTTGCGTTTGTGTGTGTGTGTGTGTGTGTGTGTGTGTGTCAATTCTTTTCGCTCTTTAATTATTGTCTCATGTCTTTGACTAGATTTAACTGCTAAAGACAGTTTTCGGAGAATGTGGCCAAAAGTAGCTCGTCAAACTGCTTGTCTGTACCGCCTGAAATGTAACTAGACAGGTCCCAAACTATACTATTAAGGTTGAAGTCTCCCCCGACTAATATTACATGGCCCGGATACCTACCCACTACCTGGTTAAGATTTTCTTTGAATGATTCTAAAAACTGTTACAGCAGAACTGTGGGGCTGGTAAACCCCCCAACTATTTACTTTTCTTATACCCTTCATACGAGCCCAGATAACTTCACAGTTACTTTCAACTTCGATCTCAGTAGAAAAAATATCTTTGTCCACGGCGATGAACACTCCCCCTCTAGTTGTGAACGATCTATATTTCCGATATACATTTCATGCTTCGTTAAATATTTCTGAATTTGCCACATCATAATTTATCCAGCATTCGGTGCCTACAAATATCTGAGCACAATAATTTCTATGCTGCGCAGCAAATTCGGGAACTTTGTTTTTAATGCTTTGAAAGATCACGGCTAATATTTTGATTATCGAATTTTCATGCTGAATGCAGTCTGAATTTGCTGTCTGAATGTTGACAGGCTAGCGCTAGCGCCTAGCTTTATATATATATATATATATATATATATATATATATATATATATATATATACTTCACAAGCACTCTACTACTCGAGTAGCCACTACCTTAGTGTATTGGACCCCTGATACATCTAGGAGCGTCCTAAAATTCCCCATCCGATAACGCAGATCCAGAAATCTGCAACCATAATTGTCACAGAGTTGGCGAAGCCTCTGGTTTAGAGGCAATGCTACAAATCGACAGCTCTGCTTACACCCAGCGTGGGAGGGCAGCAGTCTTCACCAATTCCGCCAGCCGCCAGCAGGAACTGAGGCTTCCCTCAGAACTCAAGCGACAAGCGTCATTGGTGCCAACGTGAGCCACGACTTGCAGTCGACCGCAGCCCGCACCCTCGGTAGCCTCCAGCAAGACCGCCTCCACATCTGGGATTAGGCCCCCTGGCAGACACACCGTGTGCACTTTGGACTTCTTTCCGGATCTTGACGCTATCTGCCTAAGGGGCTCCATCACGCGCCTAACATTGTATCTCCCCTGTAACTAATAATTACTCCCCCGTGCACCTGCTCGGACTCTGCTGAAGTAGTAATCACATGTCCACTCAGAGGACGAATGGGCGTGGTCGGACGGCCAGCCTCCACATTAGCGTTCCGTCTCGAGCGACGCGAACGATCTTCAACCCGCCACTCCCCTTGCAGAGAGGGGGGCTCGAACACGGACATTACATCGGAAGGAGACTCGGTAGCATGGGCAGAGAGCGAAGCATGAGACACCTGAGGTGTCCCACTCGACGCACCAGACTCCCCACCACCGCTGCACCCTGATACAGCAACCTGAAGACGTCTGACTGTAGCCAACACCACGATCAGCTGTTCGCGAACTGCGACCAACTCATCCTGCGTCCACACACACCAGGCACACATCTTATCCATCCTTTCGATAAAATTAACTGTGGAGAGTAGAAAACTAAATAACCAACTTTTAACTAGTCTAGTACTTTAATAAAGGCGGCTGACAGCTGATTGAACTGTGGTCAGAGGTAACTTTTCTGCCAAAACAAAGAAACTGCCTCCGGCTGTTTTCAAAATAAACAAGAAAATCTATGGAATACACTGTTATCAAACAAGCGGGAATAAAAGCTTTCTGAAAGCTGAACACGAAATAAAGAAGTGACAATGTGGTATTTACATCACGTAGCTTGAAGCAGACGAAAACTATACACACGGTCTTTATCATAAAACGCGACAATAAACTTTTAAAACAGTATCACAAACGAAATCTGCCAAGTAGGTGACAAGAAACCTCTTAAAAACAAAAGCGCTAACGAAAATTAAGAAATTAACTGGCAACGAAATTTTACGCAAATTAAATTATGATACTTAGCGCTCTGAACGATGTGACAGTGACAGCAGCTGGCACTGGACTGATATATACAGTATATACAAAAAGTATTTCATGTGCAGTCTTGACCAAACATTTTGGTTGTGAAAGTAACGTTGGAAGCGACACTTCGATTCTATAGTCCAGTCATACTAATTACAGAGAAACATAAAGCACTCATGACCTTCGTAGTTTTGTTCCCCTGAAACTCAATTCCAAAGACCACAAACATGACGGTACAATTTTATCGAAAAAAGATTGTGAAATAAGGTATAGAATTGCAAAGGTCTGTGGGGGCAGAAAAATTTGAATAGCTTGTGAAATGTGCAAATGTGAAAATCCGTACGTATTTACAAAAGACTTCAATACCGATTAAAGTTTTTAATCCGGCGTCGATGAAATTTTCAAGACTTGACCTTCAAAATGAGAGAAACGTCACTATATACGTAACATTTTTTACGGTTCGAGACGGAGGGTATCTTCCTCCACAGATCAACACCATCGACCACCATGTTATTTGACAAATTTTTCATACACAGGAGTGGGAAGAGATGAACAGAGAACGGGTTCGGGAAAATATAGGTGGCAGCAGAGGGATGTGAATGGTGGATTGAGAGGAAGGAGGAAGATTATGAGGAAAAGGAACAGGTATAGCAGGTGGTGGAGGAAGCGAAAGAAGCGGAGGCAGTGGAGGTGGAGGAAGAGGTAGAGGCTCTTACACGGAGAGAGGATGGAGGAAGATATGAACAGAGAGATGTGGCAGGAGTAAATAGACTGAATATTGACGTAAATAAGTACCCCAGCAACTCGGGGTTTACTGCTATGTAATACGGAGAGAAACTTTAGAGGACAAAAGAAGAAGGTAATATCTAAGGGTAGGATGGGGAAAGCGACGGGAAACATTGAGAGGAGAGTGTGACGTGTTTCCAATTTCATATGCATATTTAGCAATTGCAAAGCATTGCTGGGGTCGCTAGTAATACATAAAAGTTCTTCAACAATATTCTAAGCAGTACTATGTTACTACTAGGATGTAAAATCGCATTATAATCGCCCTTTCACCGACGAAGGAGCCACTGGGATGACCAGATTTTCTGTCCCGGTGACGCGAAACCCCAGCGGGCAAACCGGGCCCCGCTCCAGCAGAGCTGCATTAATGAAGCCGCAGACGGGAAATTTGCGGGAAGAACAATGAAGAAATTATTCATGGGCGGCGCGGTGGGAGGCGCGGGGGCGGCCGCTTCACCACCGAGCTGGCCGGGCCGCGCAGCGCCCTGCGATTTCAGCAGCGCGCGTCTTCAAAAGGAGCCGCCAGCCATCCCGAAGGGGCCCCTCCGAAGCTCCAGGAAATATATCGGCCCCTCAGCCAGCTCGTGGTTCCTTAGGGCATGACACTTTCTTGTCGATAACAGAAATCATCAAATGTCTCTTATGTATGGCTACCTTAATTGTTTTGACTGGCATCTGTGAATTCTCTTACAGTCAACCGTTTTCACTGCTAGATAATTCAAGTGTTTTCATGAAAAGTTTTGTGTCTCGTCGCCGCCGGTTGTCCTGGGTGTCGGTGGCCGAGTGGAGAGAGACCGACACAGGGAAATAGGATGCACGCGTGTGCGGATACAAAGTCTGAGGTGACCAGTCGGTAGGATAGCAGAAACTATAAACACTGAGCTAGATTAGTACAAGATATATATTTCGTATAAACATTATAATACTTAAGATTTTACATGTTTCATGATTGCAGACTAGTGTAATGCAGATACATAGTTTAACTAGGTAGTGGCCTGCCTACTGATGACAGTGCCTGTCCTATTGCCAAGTGGCCGATCGAGTTCAGTGGTGCAGCAGAGGGCGCTCGTGGCTGACGTCTTAAGAACGCCGCGCCGTGCTTGCATGGCGGCGCGCGGCGAAAGTACAAAATGTTCAAATGTTCAAATGTTTGTATAGTCTATGGGACTTAACTACGGGGTCATCAGTCCCTAAACTTACAAACTACTTATGAACTACTTACGAACTAGGACGGCACAAATATCCATGCCCGAGGGGGGATTCGTGACTGGAGCGCCATAGTCTCCTCGGCCACCGCGGCCGGCGGCGAAAGTACGTGGCGCGCACTTCAGACATGTACGACACCACAGAAAGAACAGCTTAATATGTTACGCAGTGTAATTCAGTCGGTGGCCGCACAACGCTGTCTGCCGATTGTTATGTAAAACTCTGTACAGGGAAAGTATGGCCAGCTAGTCAGTAATTCTGGGCCTATCCCGCCGCTGCTGACACACTCGCCGACACAGCGTTCCGACCGCAAACAATAATTATCAGCAGATTTTGAGGAAACTATTCACATCTTCGATATTTCGCTCGATTGTGCGTCTTAGTTGCACAGTGGTAAAGTGCCAGACTACGAATCCAAACGTCGCGGGTTTCATCCCCGCCAGGTCCTAGGATTTTTATCTGTCACACTCCACTTCTTTCCCCTCCGGCAGTATTGCTCATGTGAAAAATACCGCGTAACACCGTGGTTCGGAACCCACGTTAAGCTGTAGGTCCCCCTATAACTGGCAGGGTAAGTCAGTTCGAAAGTCGGAGGAAGGCAACTGTTTACCACCTCCAAACAGGAGCATGCTTAGTAAAGCATTGTGGTGTTCAATCCCAGTCATCAGATTGTTGACTGCTTTACCTTTTCGTGATCTGGCTTTCTATTCGTTATTCCGTACATTTCCTGTGCTATAACAAATTAAGCAAACTACTACGTAAACTTCAGAAGAGTTCGCAAACGAAAAATCGCATTACGTACACTTAACGTATGGATGATACGAAGTTGCGGAAGAAATGTAAGATAAGTTTTTAAGGTTGAGAGCAGAACGATAACTCATTTCATTCACGAGATATAGGGTGTGATGTCCGACGAACACATGCGGGAATACGAGTAGTTCTGTCCATGCGGACTTACCGGCTCTACGAAATACTTATCAGACGAGTTTAAGAGAATTGTTTGGTAAATTCAAGGGAATATCCACTACACTACTTTTACCAAAAACAGATAAATTAAAAGTGCCTATGCAATAGTAATTACATTAGCATGTCTTTTTTCCGCTTCAAGTATCTGCTTCTTGTAATAATACATATCATATCTATAGGAATGAGAAAAGATGGCTTCCGGAACTGTGCATTAATTTCATATCTATATGTGAATCTGTTTAGTTTACTCTTTTGTAAGTCAAAGTTTTTGTTTATTTTTAGCAATTACTTGCAAATAAAACCAACGACGCGTGAGTAATTTAACCTCACGACAAAATGCAGGAAGTTTTTTCACAAATTTATTGAAGTTAAAAAACATGTAGACATCTGCTGAGGGATCCAATCGACAGCGAATCTTCACTCTATTACTTTCCATTACGTATTAGAAGTACCACAGCAAAGATCCGAGGGTCGCTTCTAGTCTCGTTGTTATCTCTGAAACTTTTCGTCAGCCCCACTCCTCTTCCTGCGTTTCTGCATTCAAATGGAAATACTATAATGTTTACCTTCCTTCTTGGCTGTAAAAAACACCCTAAAGCGCAGCTCTGTGGCATTATTCATACGCAAACATAGACATATTCACAATACTTCTTAAGACAGCAAAGCAACGTATAGGACTAACATGGCGGAACAAATGAAACTCGATTTCAGCCAATCATGAGCTGCAAAAGGCGGCAAGCGGTGCGGAAAATGATGGCCAAACTTTCCCTATTCAGAGCTTTAATTGTTATGGGCTGAGTGGAGCGATTACGGTGCGAAACACGCAGCTCCTTTCGTTCCAGCTATTTACAGTTCAACAACTTCGGTTATTTGTAAGCTTATTCAGCAAATGGTATCTTCTCAGTGTTTATTGGCGAAAATACTGCAGTTGTTGCTTAATTTATATCTCAGAATAATTCCGCCTTGCTAAGGGAACTCCAACTTCCAATCTTTAGCAAAGCCGTAACTCCTGTTTCTGGTGACTATCAGCAACAAAACGAGGACCAGTATGATTTTGGGGAACATAAAATAATCTCTCTGTCATGTTTGAAACATTTCGATAATCAATATAGTTAAATGACACACTTACTTATTCCAGCGAGGTGATTTTTATTACAATTTTTTATTTGCTCTAGTAAGAATTCCATTTTTCTGTCTCGTCTCCATCTTTTAGTGTTCTGTGACAGATTTTCCAAACCTTTCAATTTGGAAACATCTCGTCTTCTATCTGAACTCCAGATTCACTAACGGTATTTAATGGCACAATTTTGCTGGTTTCTTCCTTAGCGTCTGCACTTCTATAAAATTTTCGACACACCTGATTATCACGAGTCTTTAATTTGTCGCCTACATCACAGGGTGAAATTTACGGTCGCCCGCTCGCCATTGGTGATCGAAACTCAGAAGCTGTCAAATGGGCTGACACATAAATTTTATTTTCTAAATACATTGGAGCTAGGTTCATAATTGTATAAGCCTGAAGACGTAAGCGGCAACTGTATTTATGGATGAGGCCGGCCTATCCAGCTAGTAGCATCAGTATTTTTAATTTTGTGACATCCTTTATCAGTATTAGTGCAAATAACAGGTTTCATTGAATATCAGTTTGGTTTTGACATTACGGCTGCCGTACCTTCTCCATACATTTTCGATTTGTTCAAACAGCTGCACAAGTGTATAAACTGCTCCTTCTCCTGCTTCTATCTACTTAAGATGTGGCTGTCTCCTGTATAACCAATGGCAGCAAGCGATCTGATTAGCAGACTCTGCTCGGACATTATTTCTGGCGTTTCCAAGCTGCCAGATACGCGAATGAGCAGAGCTGTCTGAGTTAGCCTCAGGTGATTCGTGTTTTGTGACAGGTTCTTAAGTCTTGAAAGCTGTTGCAGTTCCTGCGTTCGACTATTTCATATTTATGTTTCATAGTCAATTGTAAGGTATTTTATTTAATTCTACAGGACACCTTCACTCATCGTCAGCTTATTCATCCGCGAGAATTCAACCAGATATAGTAGATGAAGATGAAGTAGGAGATACTGTACTGAGAGAAGAATTTGACAGAGCCCTGAAAGACCTAAGTCGAAACAAGGCCCCTGGAGTAGATGATATTCCCTCAGAGCTACTAAATTCTATGGGAGAACCAGCCATGACAAAATTGTTTCACCTGGTGCAGACAGGTGTGTAAACTACAGAACCATCAGTTTAATAAGTCATGGCTGCAAAATATTAACGCGGATTACATACAGAAGGATGGAAAAGCTGGTAGAAGCCGACCTCGGGGAAGATCAGTTTGGGTTCAGGAGAAATGTAGGAACACGGGAGACAATACTCACTTTACGGCTTATCCTAGAAGATAGATTAAGAAAAGGCAAACCTACATTTCTAGCTTTTGTAGATTTGGAGAAGGCTATTGACAATGTTGATTGGAATAAACTCTTTCAAGTTCTGAAGCAAGCAGGAGTAAAATATAGGGAACGTAAGGTTATTTACAGTTTGTACAGAAATCAGACAGCGGTTGTCAGGGTTGTAGGGCATGAAAGGGATGCAGTGGTTGGAAAGGGAGTAAGACAGGGTTGTAGTCTTTCTCCATTGTTGTTCAATTTGTACATTGAGCAAGTTATAAAGGAAAGCAAGGAGAAATATGGAGAAGGACTTAAAGTTCGGGGTGAAGAATTAAAAACATTGCGTTTTGCCGACGACAGAGTAATTCTGTCAGATATAGCAAAGGACCTGGAAGAGCAGTTAAACGGAATGGACAGTGTGCTGAAAGGTGCATATAAGATGAACATTAACAAGAGCAAAACTAGGGTAATGGAGTGCAGTGTAAGAAAACCAGGTGATGCTGAAAGAATTAGATTGGGAAATGAAGCAATAAAGGAGGTAGATGAGTTTTGTTACTTGGGCAGTAAAATAACAAATGATGGTCGCAGTACAGAGGATATAAAATGCAGAATGGCAATGGGTAGAAAAGCGTTCTTGAAAAAGAGAAATTTGTTAACATCGAATATTGATTTAAACCTAAGGAAGTCCTTTCTGAAGGCATTTGTATGGAGTGTTGCCTTGTATGGGAGTGAGACATGGACGATAAACAGTGCGGACAGGAAAAGGATTGAGGCTTTTGAAATATGGTGCTACAGAAGAATGCTGAAGATTAGGTGGGTGGATCGCGTAACTAATGAGGAGGTACTGAACAGAATTGGGGAGAAAAGGAATTTCTGGCATACCTTGACTAAAAGAAGGGATAGATTGGTAGGACACATTCTTAGACATCAAGGAATTGTGAATTTAGCGTTGGAGGGAAGTGTATGGGGATAAAATCGCAGGGGAAGACCAAGAGATGGATACGGTAAGCAGATTCAGACAGA
The DNA here is from genome assembly GCA_026315105.1 of Locusta migratoria. NCBI lineage: Eukaryota > Metazoa > Arthropoda > Insecta > Orthoptera > Acrididae > Locusta > Locusta migratoria. Next base: position 514,478,222 of record CM048744.1, read on the forward strand.
TGTAGGTTGTCGTTCTTATGTGGAGATGAAGAGGCTTGCACAGGATAGGGTATTGTGGACTGAAGACCACAACAACAACAACATAGCGCGGAAATCATATTAGCAGAGCAAGTGCCAAATACTAAATGCACCGTACAGGATTTTGTAGAAGACAGATACACTGGAGCATTTGCTGATAATATTTGTGAATGTACCTCCTCTGACTGAGTATCACTCAAAGGTGTCATTCAAAAGTGGTACTTCACAGCACAAAGACAGCGTTACACAAAAATGAAATGTTAGACTATGGCAATGGTATGCATTTTTCCATTAAACAATATGGTATGCTATTGTGTTTAAAGATTGTTCGAACAGTGACAGGGAGGAGAATGGGGAATTGCCTAATATTCAGGTAAAGGGGTTGTGACGATCAAAGTTGTTAGACTGGAAGGTGGCTTCAGAACTAATATTTCTCACCCTAGTCTAGAAGCTGCTGGTACTGCTGTTTATGGAGAAGATAATTTGGAAATCTGCCGGGAATGCAACCAACTTTTACGATATTTCTCTTGGAATCAAATTTGTAATCTGCATCGGTAAAGTATTCACAGTGTATTTGGGAGAAACGTTTGTGTAGGAATCACACGTAACCACATATTTCTTAAGCAAATATCTACCGAAAATTCGCGGTAACTAATGCGCACGAAGACTGTCAGAGCATACATACTAGAGGGCTGTAGTGCAACCGTACCACCCATTGGAAATTGTTACATTCTGCTATGCAGAGATCATTTACAGCCATTTATTGACCTCATATTCCGATACAAGGATGGGATTTTTATGGATAACAATTTTTCGGGATTGGTTTGAAGAATATCTAGACAGTTACAATCAATGATTTGGCAACCCAGATTTTCCAACAACATTCTCATCCAAAATTCATTGGACATAATCGAGAGGCCAGTTGTTACACAATATCCTACTCTAAGTTCTTTAAGTTAGAGGTAAAATAATTGTGACATACTATCCTCATTCCATAATGTTCCATTTTTTAATCAATCCAATGAAAGGTCTTTGATAAATCAAATATGTCTAGCATTTGCTGATTTCTATTTAAACTAACCAGTGCTTCATACAGAGAAGAAGGTACAGCATTTTCTGTTGTTAAAACACTTCGAAACTATACATTTGAAATCAAATTATGTGATCTGAAATAATTAATTACCCATGAGTATACAACTTTTTCAATAACTTTACCAAAACGAGATGGCACAGAAATAGTCCCTACTTCTCTAATTGGATGCCCTACCGAGTAATCCAACTGAACGTAACGAAAATAGATATTACAAATATGGCTAAGTATTGGGCTAACAAATGCAGAATTGCAATTCAGCAGTCTCATAGATACCGTCATATCCACGAGATTTTTATCTCCTTCTTGTCAGTATAACGGAATACTATTTCACATAACAGTGTCGGAGTGCCATTGTAAGACACATGATACTATGTAGGAAAAAAGGTTGCATTTATTTCATTGTTATCTTCAGAAAACGATTATTAAATCCTACTTATCGTGGATAGAAACATTTTTGCTACGCACTGGCTTGCTCGTTTTATCAAAACAATATTGCTCACTGAATTTTGATTCTTACAGTCGCTTTAGCCGTGGTAGTTTTACGTTGGTTGACCATAATCGTTCGTAATGCTCGTCGTTCAGTGTCGAGTTTCGCCCATTATTCCTCTTCGTCAATGATGTATCACCTTGCTTTTTGTAGTGAAATGTGAAACAGTGGCACAGCTTTCGTCACAGATACTCCCGCAATCTGCGATTCATCACCGTCACCTCTTTGGAAGTTTGAGACAGCAGGCATTTTACTTGTTTCAACCGTCGCAGAACAATACAAATTGTGCACTGAGTACTCGGTGGTGTCGTAATGCACACACGGAATAATGTTCATATTTTTTTATTCGCCTCCTGTATTTGTAAATCAAGACAGTGGCATGAGAAGTAGCAGCATGAATGCGCAGTGGTACAAGGGGGAGGTTTCGAATGACTCACAGTTGAAACAGGGAGGACAGAGTAATACTTTGGAAGGGCGAGAGTGGTAGAGAGGAGTGATGACTGAATGGAGAGCACGGCATGAATTATGATTCCTGCAATACTTTAGCATTTATGGTTCTCGAGAAAGCTTTTGACAATGTTGACTGGAATAATCTCTTTCAAATTCTGAAAGTAGCAGCGGTAAAATATAGGAAACGAAGAGTTATATTCATTTATTAGAGTCGAAAGTCATAAAAGGGTCACAGTGGTTGGGAAGGGAGTAAGGGTTGTAGCCTTTCCTCTATGTTCTTCAATCTGTACATTGAGCAAGCTGTGAAGGAATGCAAGGAGAGAGAATTATAGTCCAGAGAGAGGGAACAAAACCTTGCGATTTGCCGATGACAGTAATTCTGTCGGAGACAGCAAAATGTAAATGTTTGTAAAGTCTATGGGACTTAACTACGGGGTTATCAGTCCCTAAACTTACAAACTACTTATGAACTACTTACGAACTAGGACGGCACAAATATCCATGCCCGAGGGGGGATTCGAACCCCCGACCGTAGTGACCGTGCAGACCGTGACTGAAGCGCCTTAGTCCCCTCGGCCACCGCGGCCGGCTCTGTCGGAGACAGCAAAGGACCTGGAAGGGCAATTAAATGGAATGGACAATGTCTTGAAAGGAAGATATTGACAAGAGTAAAACGCGAGTAGTGGAATGTAGTGTCAGAAAATAGTCGATGCTGAAAGAATTAGATTAGGTAATGAGACTATAAAAGAAGTAGGTGAGTTTTGTTTATTGGGTAGCAAGTAAACTTCTGATGGCCGAAGTAAAGAAGATATAAAATGAAGATTGGCTATGGCATGAAAAACGCTTGTGAAGAAGGGAAGTTTGTTGATATCGACTATTAGTTTAAATGTTAGAAAGCGTTTGTCTGGCGTGTAGCATTTCATGGAAGTGAAACGTGGACGATAAAGAGTTCAGAAAAAAAGAGGATAGAATCTTTCGAAATGTGGTCCTACAGATTAATGATGAAGATTAGATGCATAAATCACATAAATAATAATGAGTTGCTTAACAACTGGCATATCCTAAGAGATGAGATAGGTTGGTGGGACACATTCTGCGACATCGAAGAATCGTCAACTTAGCATGGGAATTGTGTGGTGTAAAAGTCGTAGAGGGAGACAGAAGGACGAATACAGTAAGCAGATTGAAAAGGATGTAGGTTGCCGTTCGTATTCTCAGAGGAAGAGGTTTGTACAGGACAGGAGAGCTGCATCAAACCAGGCTCCCGACTGAAGATCACAACAACAATAATACACGTGAAATTAATTTTGTGATGTTATTTCCTTCATTTCCTTGAAGGGTTATAGCTTACCTTTAGAATGCGCTGTTCTGACTTACTCAGTCTCTCTCTCTCTCTCTCTCTCTCTCTCTCTCTCTCTCTCACACACACACACACACACACACACACAAACAAGACATAAGTAAGCTGAACTACACTGGATTCACGATGTTGGAAATGTCTCGACAATAAATTAACTCACGATACAGCCTCAATAAAACTTTTGAGATGACTAAAAATTTTGTAAACTTTTGTAGTATTACCTAATACTTCAAATGTTAACAAATTTTAATTTGAATTGTAATTGAAGTGTGGTTATATGGATTATTAGCGTTTAAAAGAAATGAAGAAAGAAATCTACGACTAAGGACAATTAAATTAAACTTCTTACAATTGTAGTCTCGGCAGCAATCAGAAATGAGAAATTATTAAAACATGTGGAAGGAGCATTAATTACAGTAGCTTATACCATGGAAATAGCACAAAGTATTTTATGATGTTCATGTGCGCAACACGAATGTCATAGTTTTGTGTAATATTTGTCTATCAATATAACGTGTATCCAGTTTATTCTTTTCGCCGTTATATTCAGGCCTCTCGGTATAGTAATTTATTTAGATAACAAATTTTAAAAAGTCTAATTTCATTATCGATATTTCTTCGGACAACCATTTCAAATTTATATTTACACATATTTGAGTATATAATTCTCTGGGATCGTTTAGTAAGGTATGCAAATTCTTCAAGTTTCACTTCATCACTAGTATTCACCGAATTAACGACATTAACTACGATGGCTGAAGATGAAAATGCGTACGCAGTCAGCATTCGAACCCACTTCTCCTTCTTGCTATGCAGTTGTGCTGACCACCGTACCGCTGGCTAAAATATGTTTGTAAAGCTTACGGCAATTAACTGCCGGGTCATCAGTTCGTAAACCTATAAACTACTTATGAACTACCTCATACTAAAGACAGCACAAATATCCATGCCCAAGGGGGTATTCAAACCCCCGACGGGGAAAGGCCTCACGCATCGTTACATAGCGCCTCAATGCGCTCGGCCGCTCCGCTTTGGCTACCACTGGCTACGCAGCAATCGTAACAACTGCACGGTTTATTATAGCTTGCATCTCGTCAAATTCTCAACTTTCCCTTTGCAGAAAGGTGAACTGCCAGTGGGGTATCTTCTAGAGATTTGTATCAATGGTTTGAGGTCGCATTTACTAAGGATAAAGGAGAAGGATTGGAAGAGGGGGCGAGAAGGTTATTATTAAAGACCTAAGTGAATAAAAGATAATTCAAAAGCACACTGTGGTGTCGCACAAGTACAAAGTGCGCGCCACCTACTTTCGCCGCGCGCCGCCATGCACGCACTGCGCGGCGCTCTTACGACGTCAGCCACGAGCGCCCTCTGCTACAACTCCGCTCGTGGCCACCACTGAACGACATCGTTCACTTGGGACTGAGAGAGGAACTAGTTAACACTTCGGAATCAGATAGGCACCAGTGAAGACTTGGCTATCGGATAGGCACTAGGCAGACCTCTAACTCAACTATGTATCAGCATTCTGCAGTACTGAGCTATGTAAAAGTTAAGTATTGTATAAATTCTGTGCAATATATATCTCGTTCTAATTTACTCTAGTGTTTCTAGTTTCTGCTGTCCCACTGGCTGCTTACCTTCGTACTTGCACAAGCGTGCAACCTTTATTCCTGTGTCGGTACTTTTCTACTCGGCCACCGACACCTACGACGGAAACGAGACACAAAAGCGGCGACGAGGCTGGGACACAAAACACACTATTGCAATGTGTGCCACATTTTGTTACAGATAACAATGTTTCTTCACATTCTGTGACCTAGCAGTAATGAAGCAGAATAGGTGACATCACTTCGATAAATGTCCCGCCTCCATCCGGTTCCTACTCCACGACGAATTAATGTCAGACTCTCGTTTGCGACGATATTTAGAAACAAAACCTCTGCGCTTTGTTACGCCCCTTCCTAATTACGAGAGGCTCGCGTTTGTTTACAGTGATTCAAATCTGAACTGAAGATAATGTTACGCTCAACGTTGCCATATCTGTTACCAACATTGTAACACAAAATTGAAAGAGTACTGAGCGCTGTTCGTCATACTGGAATCCTGTGGCCGGTGTACGTGACAAATCTCCGCTTTGTGGTATCACACGCAATTATCGCAGCAGGACGTAATTGTAGCATGGCTGCCCACGTCACCAAACAGTGGGAAATACTGGCGCACAGGCAACGTGTGACCCGCCTAACTGTCCATCACTACAATATTCACTCTGTTCAGTGGGCGTTTAAGCGATTACTGCGTCCCAGTCATGTATCTTGGTGATATGGTGGCTAAAATATATTTGAAATATATTTTATAACATGGAAGGAAAATTGCTTTCAGCTATATTCACCCTCATCCGGAATGTTAATTCGCATGGCACAAGTCAGATTTGATTTCACTTCGACGACTTCTGCGTCGATAATGATCAAATGAACAACACGTACATCATGTCGCGAGTGGAAAAAATGCAGGCCCAATGGCTACCGGTAATGTAATGCGCTAAACTCGAGCCAGAAAGCAACACGCTGTTTCCGTGCGTAGGTGTTCTATGCATGCTAGCCAAAGAAATAGCAAAGTTTCTAAAATTTTTGAATATCTATCAGCGGTCTGGGATGTAAATAATTTTTAGTTTTGTGCAGGTGGCGTCATTAATCTTACTAAATGCCTTCCACGTACTATCGTGAGTCGTACAGCCTCCAAATTTCTCAAAAATTATAAAAGACGCTGACGTCCAGCGCCTAAATTACGACGGACCTATGAGTGATTGAAATACGTCAAGGTTTGAATGAGCATTTCATTCATTACGTTGAATCGTACTGTGTATAAGATGTTATATATATATATATATATATATATATATATATATATATATATATATATATATATATATATATATAAATCTTATAAACTTGAAAAGTCAAAGAGCAAATAGCTTTTCGAAACGGTAATTATTGTTAAATATTCCGCGTTCATAAATCAATACATGAAATACACACTGTATGTCCTCACGGAAAGTTCAGTATCCTTACCAAATTACATAAAAATGGGTTCGTCGATTTCGTTTTGATAGCGTAACAGTCACCCTTAATGGCAAAAAACTGCAACATAATGCGGATATATGAGAACGAGATTACTTAGCGACTTGAAACAAACTTTAAACATAATTTCAAACCCTTATTCAACTTATCGTCGCTGAAAACCATAGCAAAATTATGAAAGGCAAAAGTTGCTGGCTTACTACTTTTCCGATATTCATGAACTAAGACTATGACATTCGATATGATGTTACAATTTACAATTTCTTCACTAAAAATTGTAGCCGTAGGAAATTTTACAAACTGTATACACACATATAGTTGAATGTACCTTCGAAATTGTATCACAGTACGACACGTAGTTCATGGGATATGAGCACATAAATAGTAACGTTCATGGAAAATCGCCCTATCACGTTCCAAGTGTTAATCTATTACTCCTTTACTACTAATTGTATTCCCAAGAGATTTTACAGACATACATCACTTATACAAATGAATATATTCCTGAAACATTATTCAATTGTACAACATACAATTCAATAAGTATACGATCGTACAAATTTTACATATCATTTGTATTTTGACTACTATCTTTTTTGATACTGCACTTATAATTTTGTATATTATGCAAGACAGCGTTATTTGTTATATATTCTCCGATAAATATAACATGATTTAAGAAAAAAATAAAAGATGAACAGAGAGAGAAGGGATAGGAGAAGTACTAACTCAATGCATGAAGAAATAGATACCCGGGCAACGCCGTGTTTTTAATAAGTTATCGATAAATGTAAAGTCACTGGGCCCTAAGCATAGATGCATTACATCTCCTTTCTTTGGAGAACTACACGTCGAATGTTCTGAGGCCAACGACGGTAAGATCTGTCGTGTGAGCGAGTGAAATGGGTTGCGCTATGGACGGCGTAGATCGTATTGTTCACTCTCAGTGTTCTTTTACTCATTATGAACGGTCCTCGGCCCACTTTTCATGTGAAGCGTAAGCATTATGTTACTTCGTGAATCGATCACGTCAGTATAAATGACAGACCAGTCAAACTACACATAAACAGACAAGGCTGGCTTTTAATAATTTTATCCACACGAAACGTAGCGGATGGTCAAATCATTTTAACTCCGATGACCTGAGGGAGAAAAGTAAGAGATGGGCCTAACCAATTAATCCCCGTTAGCCAACATAAAGTCATGTGTCAAACCAATTGTGAGTAATTTTCATAATAATTCGCACTCTAACCTGATCAGTCACAGATAGGTAAGATAGTAATGCAAAAAGGGCAGATGCAAGTATATATGTAACTTTGAATAGTAGTAACAAATAATAGTTTCATTGTAAGGAAATTTATATAATTAAATACGATAGGATTAATTGTGAAAGGTTGGTCCAAAACACTGTAATGTATTATGTTACTTATTTACCGCGAGATATCTTTCGGCGTAAGTGCCGTCGTCGGTGCCTTTGGTATCTAGAGGCCTTAAATAACTCATCTGGCTATTTATGAGGTGTTGTTTTATATTTCATTCACAAATTTTAGTCAGGTATCGTATCTGTCAATGCCTCAGAACACAGATACGATACCTGACTAAAATTTGTGAATGAAATATAAAACAACACCTCATAAATAGCCAGTTGAGGTAGTTAAGGCCCCTAAATACCAAAGGCACCGACGACGGCACTTACGCCGAAAGATATGTCGCGTTAAATAAATTAAAAAATAAATAAAAATAAAAATAATACTTTACAGTGTTTTGGACCAACCTTTTTCAATTATGTCAGTTTACGACATTTATAACACTGTGGGCCCAAGTTGTTTACAGTATGATTAATTGTGAAACACACGAAAAATGAAATATTGAGCTTTTCATGTTTATTTTATTTTTTGAAAACTTGTTTATTTTACAAAAGGCCTTTGAAAACAACGATAGTAGTAAATAACGCTAACTTGAATAAAGTGAACAATTCCAACAGCTATTGTGCATCGACGTGTGAAACAGAAATGCCGTGATAAACTGCGCTTACATAAAGAATCTGAACTACTGCAAGAGCTGTCGTTCATGCTAGTTGAACAGACAGCTTTTATATCGACCGTGCAAATTAAGTTGATATTTTTTTGTCATTAGTGGAGAACGAAACCTTGAAAATGACACCTCAATCACTAATTTTGGATAAGTAATACGGAAGATATGGTGTACGCACAAAAAAACACCGATGAGAAATAATATATATGATGATGATGATTACGCAATTTCCTAATGGCTCCCTTTAGTTTTCTAATTGCTTGTAATGTAACTGTACGATATGTGAAAACGTATGTATTTTATTAAAAAATGGCTATTTTTTATACAGCAAAACACCTGATGATACAATTGTTATTGCGAAACCGGTTGTGCAGGTCTCCAAGACTTGAAATACAAATACAGCTAACTTGGATCGGCCGCATGTGGATGTGAGGAACATGATGAAATCGGTTGGCGCTATTTCTGGCTCTAATCGCTGCTGCATGCCTCTCAATTGAAACAAAGAGGTTAATGGTGTTAGGGTATAGCAGTCCATGCTGCTCTCACGTACTGCTAAGGGGATCTCGTAAAGGAGCGGTTCGTGTGTTTCAGACCAATCCTTTCGCAATCATCGACCTGACATTTTCGATGGGCGCGACAGGTTGGGAGAATACGGAAGTTAAGCAATTCAATCCGATAGACTACAGAAAAAGTTATGAACATTGGATGGCACATGAAGTGGGGAATTACTCTGCAGCAATGCGGTCGTCCCCAAGGTATGAGATGCAAACTGTAAACATGTCTGTCTGTCTGTCATGCTTACTTCGGTGGGTGGGGAAACCGATACCCCTCAATCCATATACTAGGTACAGGACCAATATGAAGCTTACGGCAACAGTTGAGCAGGACAGTGTGGTGAGAGACACTGCAGTATCAAATCCGACCATCCTGTTGGTGCAGACAGAACTGGGATTCACTGGTAACAACCATATCGCTCCATTTGTTTGACCATGTCCGTCATTGTTCGCAACACGGTCGGCGCGAACTACTCTGGCTAGGGGACCATCAAAAGTGTGAATAACGGGTTTATATGGGTCTCGGATATGTTGTAGAGGCACGTACCCTGAGTGTGAGGTTATCTGCGTTTTTAGCGACGAGCATTGGTTTTCGAGAAAATTGATGTTGAAGTTCACTGCGAATTGTAAGATGCGTAACGTTAGCGACGTTCCAGCCAAGTGAGCGTGGCTCAGCAAATAAGGTCCACAGGTTCGAAGCAGGAGATACCGCGTTCGGGTCATCTTCAACAGGGTACATTCTGTGAAATTAGTAAGAAATATTCAATTTTGCCGCAGTAATTTAATCTTCACGTCATTATTACAAAATCTTATTTGCCGCCTCTTGCATCGCTTGCTATGTCACAAAAGAAATCGGGATGATATTTGTAGCAAAATAAGCAATATGATTTACAGCATCAAATGTTCAAATGTTTGTTAAGCTTATGGGACTTAACTACGGGGTCATCAGTCCCTAAACTTACAAACTACTTATGAACTACTTACTAACTAGGACGGCACAAATATCCATGCCCGAGGGGGGATTCGAACCCCCGACCGTAGTGGTTTACAGCATCAATCACATTTCATAAAAGATACTGTCATGCAGGCGCACGGTATTTTTAAAATCGATACCAGAAAGCATTTAAATCAACGAAGAGTTCTGTTTCATTCGTTATATTTGTTCCGAACCATTCGTGTTTGATGATCTTCGAAACAGCAGGTTCCAGATTCCTTGAATTGATGCAAAATTGTGAGCGTGATTTTAAGACGAATATCTGTTGGGGAATAGCGAGTGATTCAGACCATAGCGAATAATATTTTGTGGTACTGACGTCAAAATTAAATTACTACGGCAAAATTGAATGTTTCTTATTAATTTCACGCAATGTACACCGTTGATATTTTGTAAAATAAAATATAAAAGTGTCAGTCTATTCTAATAAATAAATAAACAAAACTGACAGGACCCGGACACGGTGCCTGCAGCATAATACCTGGAGACCTTAACCGATGCCGCGGTGGAGTAGCCGAGCGGTCAATGGCGTCTCGCTGCGGAGCGCGCGGTTGCTCGCCGTGGAGGTTCGAGTCCTCCCTGGGGCATGGATGTGTGTGTTGTCCTTAGGTTAGTTTACCTAGGTTTAAATAGTTTGTAAGCTACGGACTGATGACCACGCAGTTTGGTCCGATAAATTTACAAACATTTGAACATTTCTTAACCGCTGCGCTACGATCACTTGGTTGGAGCGTGCACTGAACTTCAACATAATGTTCTCGAAAACCAAGGCCCGTCGGTAGAAAAGCGGATATCCTCATAGTCTTTCTGCAATATATCGCCGGCCGCGGTGGCCGAGGGGACTGAGGCGCGTCAGTCACGGTGTGCACGGTCACTACGGTCGGGGGTTCGAATCCCCCCTCGGGCATGGATATTTGTGCCGTCCTTAGTATTAGATAGATCATAAGTAGTTTGTAAGTTTAGGGACTGATGACCCAGTAGTTAAGTCGCATAAGCTCTACAAACATTTGAACTTTTTTTTTTTCTTTATTTATTTTATTTTATTTATTTTTTTTTTTTCAATATATCCAAGACCCAGCAAAATCCGTTATTTACACTTCTGATGGTCCCCATGGCAGTGATAAGGCATCAATGGACGCCTTTCGGACAGTCGGTTCTGCTACAAACGACGTCGAATGGAACGCACGGCCTTGCGCCACAGACGTAATTGCTGGTTACCTGGTTTGGGATGTGGCAGTGCGACCAATGACTGTCATGCGCAGAATATGCCTGCAATCTCGCGGACGGGTGCAATAAAGTGGATGCATTCGATCCCCTTAGTCCGCCGCTCCGTCCCCCATCCAGCGATTACAGAGCCTCATCAGCTGCGCTTGGTTAAATCCGACACTGATTTCTCTGGAGGATAACCAGCAATCCCAGTTAACTACTATTACTCCTTGCTCGAACTGCGAAATGTAATCAAGGGACTGTCGATGTCTTCTGATACCCTTAATGAAGCTGTTTACATGAAACAACTGCACGAAATGACATTTCCACCACGTTCTCTCGTCTCTCTGTTCCGCCTTTAATGCAGCGCTTGCCGCTGGCGGTACTGTGGTCCGTGTCATGCGCATGAAGTGCTATTAATGTGCATCTTTCATCACTACAAACGTATTCTGCAAATTTCACTGGATTTTGATGCAGTTTTGATGGCCAGCGGTCGGTGTTCGCTGAACACGCACATTATGGACATTGTTGTTCTTCCACGTTTTTTCTGTAGCCATCTGATTTCGGAGTTCTTTTTGGTTAAAGCATAATCTAGGGTGGTTTGAAATAAAGTATCACCATAAAGTATGCTCTGTTTTCAATTACTGACCACGAAGATTATATTCATCTTGACATACATAATTGTAACATTTATCGTCTCTATATCCTCCTATAACATCTAATATAAATCTTTAACCCCAACTCTGTACATTATTGCATACACACGAAAATAATAATAAAAATAACGCCATCTCTATTAAAGTTACGTGGCATGATAGCCAGTGGATAATTACGTTAAGAACAGTCATATTTTATCTTTTAATATAATATGACGATCCATAATACTATGCTTCGTATCATTAACGAAAAATATGTTTTTGAAGGAAAAGATACATGTAAAACTTTGTAAACATACAGGATTGTGAGGTGCTGACAAATAACTGACTGAAATTCGCGGCAGAAAAAAATAAAATAATATATGAGCTACTACGATATAATACCTAAAAGAGTCAGTTGAAGCAAAATAACAGCCCTTGTGAATACCGTATGTACTACACCATGAATAATTAGTGTTTTGTAAGTTATATTTCTCTAATACTATGCTTCGTATCATTAACGAAAAATATGTTTTTGAAGGAAAAGATACATGTCGACAGCTGTTCTGCCGAAATATACAGGGAGTCCCACTCAACTTTTTTACCCCAGATATCTTTGAAACTACAAGAGATATTAAGAAACGACTTTCACGGTCTTGAACGTACGGTAGGGTTTTTGAAATTAGCTACAGTCTAAACACTAAAGGAAATTTATTTTCAACACAAACTTGTTTTTTTAATGGATACCCCATATTATTTCTTAAGTAATCAATAGCATGAAAAATCACAAAAAGGATTGCGTTGGTGGCATCACATTCCGTCGGTTACATTCGGAGAAACTGCGAAGCGAAGTTGACGTTTGAAACATGTGAAGCGCACGGCTAATGCGTACAGAGCCTGAAGCGAGACTCATGGTTGAGTGTCGGACACACGCCAGCAGCGTGTTTCATGTATTTCAAACGTTAACGTCGCTTCAAGGTTTCTTCGAATGTAACTGACGGATTGTGATGCAACCAAAGCCATTCTTTTTGTGATTTTACATGCTATTGTTTACTTAAGAAATAATATGGGGTATCCATTAAAAGAAACATAAGTTTGTGTTGAAATCTGTTAATATCTGCTTTCATAAGCCCCTATCGTCAGTTCATGACCGTGAAAGTGGTTTCTCAATACCTCTTGTAATTTCAGAGTTATCTGGGGTGAAAAAATTGGAGTGGGACACACTGTATATCTCTCGAGAAAAAGAAATATTAAAAGATATTCGTGGTCGGTTTAACCTAATATAATTATGGGCCCAAGATGTAACACGTTTTTGACATAATCGTAACATTGTTCAACATTCTAATTGTTGTTGTTGTGGTCTTCAATCCGGAGACTGGTTTGATGCAGCTCTCCACAATACCCCATCCTGAGCAAGTCTCTTAATCTCCACATAAAAACGGCAACCTAGATTTGTCTGAATCTGCTTACTGTATCCATCTCTCGGTCTTCCTCTGCGGTTTTTACCCCACGTACTTTCCTCCAACGCTAAATTCACAATTCCTTGATGTCTAAGAATGTGTCCTACCAATCTATCCCTTCTTTTAGTCATGGTATGCCAGAAATTCCTTTTCTCCCCAATTTTGTTCAGTACCTTTTCATTAGTTACGCGATCCACCCACCTAATCTTCAGCATTCTTTTGTAGCACCACATTTCAAAAGCATCAACCCTCTTCCTGTCTGCACTGTTTGTCGTCCATGTCTCACTCCCATACAAGGCAACACTTCATACAAATGCACTTCCTTAGGCTTAAATCAATATTAGATGTTAACAAATTTCTCTTTTTCAAGAACGCTTTTCTACCCATTGCCATTCTGTATTTTATATCCTCAGCACTGCGACCATCATTTGTTGTTTTACTGCCCAAGTAACAAAACTCATCTACCTCCTTTATTGCTTCGTTACCTAATATAATTCCTTTAGAATCATCAGATTTTCTTACACTGCACTCCATTACCCTACTTTTGCTCTTGTTAATGTTCATCTTAAATGCACCTTTTAGCACACTGTCCGTTCCGTTCAATTACTCTTCCAGGTCCTTTGCTGTATCTGACAGAATTACTATGTCATCGGCAAAACGCAATGTTTTTAATTCTTCATCCTCAACTTTAATTCCTTCTTCAAATTTCTCCTTGCTTTATAGCTTGCTCAATGTACAAATTGAATAACATTGGAGAAAAGCTACAATCCTGTCTCACTCCATTCCCAACTCCTACATCCCTTTCATGCCCTTCAACTCTGACAACCGCTGTCTGGTTTTTGTACAAGTTGTAAATAACCTTACGCTCCCTATATTTTACTCCTGCTTTCTTCAGAACTTGAAAGAGTTTATTCCAATCAACATTGTCAAAAGCCTTCTCCAAATCTACAAAAGCTAGAAATGTAGGTTTCCCATTTCTTAATCTATCTTCTAGGATAAGCCGTAAAGTGAGTATTGCCTTACGTGTTCCTACATTTCTCCTGAACCCAAACTGATCTTCCCCGAGGTCGGCTTCTACCAGCTTTTCCATCCTTCTGTATATAATTCGTGTTAATATTTTGCAACCATGACTTATTATACTGATGGTTCTGTAGTTTTCACACCTGTCTGTACCTGCTTTCTTTGGAATGGGGATTATAACATTTTTCTTAAAGTCTGAGTGTACTCCACCTGTCTCATACATCTTAAACACCAGGTGAAACAATTTTGTCATGGCTGGTTCTCTCAGAGATTTCAGTAGCTCTGAGGGAATATCATCTACTCCAGGGGCCTTGTTTCGAATTAGGTCTTTCAGTGCTATGTCAAATTCATCTCACAGTGTAGTATCTCCTATATCATCCTTCATAGAGCCTCTCTATATACTCTTTCCACCTTTCAGCTCTCCCTTCTTTGCTGAGAACTGGGTTTCCATCAGTGTCCTTGATATTAATAGCGCTGTTTTTCTTGTTTCTTTTATTTTCCTGTTGGCTGTATCTATTTTTCCCCTATTTATACATTCTTCTACATCCTTCCATTTGTCTTCTAGCCACTCCTGCTTAGCCATTTTGCACTTCTTGTCAATCTCATTTCTTAGTCGTCTGTAATCCATTTTGCCTGTTTCATTTGCTGCATTTTTATATTTTCTCCTTTCATCGATTAAATTTAGTATGTCCTGTTGTATCCAAGGATTTTTGTAGGTCTTGCCTTCCTACCTATTTCGTCCTCTGCTGCCTTCAGTATTTCATCTCTCAATGCTACCCATTCCTCCTCTACTGTTTTATTTTCCCCCGTTTCTGTCAATTGTTGCCTAAAGCTCCCTCTGAAATTCTTAAGAATTTCAGGTTCCTTCAGTTTATCCAGGTCCCATCTCCTTATTTTCCTACCTTTTTGTAGTTTCTTCAGTTTCAGCCTACAGTTCATAACAAACAAGTTATGGTCAGAGTCTATATCTGCCCCTGGGTATGTCTTACACTGTAAAACCTGGTTCCGAAATCTATTACCATTATAAAATCTATCTGGTATCTCCCGGTGTCTCCTGGTCTCTTCCACGTATACAACCTTCTTATGTGATTCTTAAACCAGGCGTTTGTTATAACTAAATTATGTTCTGTGCAAAATTCTACCAGGCGGCTTCCTGTTTCATTCCTTCTGCCCAGACCATATTCACCTACGATCTTCCCTTCCCTTCCTTGTCCTACTACCGAATTCCAGTCTCCCATAACAATTAAGTTTTCCTCTCCCTTAATTGTATGAATGATTTCCATTAGCTCCTCATATATTTCTTCGATTTCCTCATCATTGGCAGAGCTAGTTGGCATATAAACCTGTACTACTGTTGTCGGAGTTGGCTTTGTAACTATCTTGACAATGATAATGCGATCACTGTGCTGGTCATAGTAGTTTACCCTCATTCCTATTTTCTTATTCATTATAAATACTACTCCTGTGATACCCCCAACTGATTTTGTATTTATAATCCTGTACACATCTGACCAGAAAACCTGTTCATCCTGCCACCGAACTTCAATAATCCCCACTATATCTAACTTCAACCTATCCATTTCCCTTTTTAAATTTTCTAATTTTCCTACTCGATTAAGGGATCTAACATTCCACGCTCCGACCCGTAGAATGCCATTATTGTCTTTCCTGATGGTCACATCCTCCTGAGTAGTCCCCGCCCGGAGATCCGAATGGGGGACTATTTTACCTCCGGAATATTTTACCCGAGAGGATGCCATCATCATATGTTCATACAGTAGAGCTGCATGTCCTCGGGAAAGGTAACGGCTGTAGTTTCCCCTTGCTTTCAGCCGTTCGCAGTAACTGTGTGACAAAACCACATTAGCTGATGTTACAAGGCCAGCTCAGTCAATCATCCAGACTGTTGCCCCTGTACAACTGAAAAGGCTGCTGCCCCTCTTCAGTAACCACACGTTTGTCTGGCCTCTCCACAGATACCCCTCCGCTGTGGTTGCACCTACGGTACGGCTATCTGTATCGTTGAGGCACTCAAGCCACCCCACCTCGGCAATGTCTATGGTTCATGGGAGTGGACATTCCAAGTAAAGGTATATTCATTCTGAAGATATCAAAGGATATAAAATGCAGAATGGCAATGGATAGAAAAGCGTTCTTGAAAAAGAGAAATTTGTTAACATCTAATATTGATTTAAGCCTAAGGAAGTCCTTTCTGAAGGCATTTGTATGGAGTGTTGCCTTGTATGGGAGTGAAACATGGACGATAATCAGTGCGGACAGGAAGATGATTGAGGCTTTTGAAATATGGTGCTACAGAAGAATGCTGAAGATTAGGTGGGTGGATCGCGTAAATAATGAGGAAGGACTGAACAGAAATGGGGAGAAAGGAAATTTCTGGCATACCTCGACTAAAAGAAGGGATAGATTGGTAGGGCACATTCTTAGACATCAAGAGATTGTGAATTTAGAGTTGGAGGGAAGTATGTGGGGTAAAAACCGCAGAGGAAGACCAAGAGATGGATACAGTAAGCAGATTCAGACAGATTTAGGTTGCCGTTCTTATGTGGAAATGAAGAGGCTTGCTCAGGATAGGGTATTGTGGAGAGCTGCATCAAACCAGTCTCCGGATTGAAGACCACAACAACAACAACAATACCATGATGTCACAATGGCCAGTGTTTTGCGATTTTGATATCTTCAGAATGATCTGAATATACTTTTACTCTTGTTTTCATCGTGTAAAAGCATTTTTCTACATTCACACTTTGTTGATAAGGTAATTTCCAAAACTTTCGTCACTTCTGTGGTTGACGGAAGTCTTCATCTGTTTCGAGATATACGTGGAAAAAGAGCAGATAGTTCGTACACCACACTGACGAATTTTTGAAGAATTATCAGTTTTGGTAGTAATTTTGGCAGCAGTTTAACGAATGTAGTTTTCTTGTGCATAGGTAGTCCAGAAATCAATACTGTTTGTCAAATGAGCTACATAAGGATCGATTATTAATTTTTGAACTAACTTGGAGCCAGTTCATATTAGAAATGTAATTTTCATGGTTCTGTCAGCTTCGTCAGTATGTCAGTTTGCCTTAGATGAAATTGTAAACTGTTTGCTCTTACTAAATAATGAATTATGGTCAGACAATTTATTTTAAATTTGGATTTGCTCATGGATACGATTTTTAGTAAAGTTTTCATAGATTAGTGAAGTTCTCAGTTGAAGTACAGAGGCAGTGACAATCACACGTCAACATCCAATATGATGAAACTTCCTGGCAGATTAAAATTGTGTGCCGGAACCGGGACTCGAACCTGGGACCTTTGCCTTTCGCGGGCAAGCGCTCTACCGACTGAGCTACCCCGACACGACTCACGATGCCGCCTCACAACTTTACTTCCGCCAGTACCTCGCCTCCTACTTTCCAAACTTCACAGAAGCTCTCTTGCAAACACGCAAGACTAGCACTCCTGGAAGAAAGGATATGGTGGAGACATGGCTTAGCCACAGCCTAAGGGATGTTTCCAGAATGAAACTTTCACTCTGCAGCGGAGTGTGCGCTGATATGAAACTTCCTGGCAGATTAAAATTGTGTGCCGGAACCGGGACTCGAACCTGGGACCTTTGCCTTTCGCGGGCAAGCGCTCTACCGACTGAGCTACCCCGACACGACTCACGATGCCGCCTCACAACTTTACTTCCGCCAGTACCTCTACCTCGGTAGAGCGCTTGCCCGCGAAAGGCAAAGGTCCCAGGTTCGAGTCCCGGTTCCGGCACACAATTTTAATCTGCCAGGAAGTTTCATATCAGCGCACACTCCGCTGCAGAGTGAAAGTTTCATTCTGGAAACATCCCTTAGGCTGTGGCTAAGCCATGTCTCCACCATATCCTTTCTTCCAGGAGTGCTAGTCTTGCGTGTTTGCAAGAGAGCTTCTGTGAAGTTTGGAAAGTAGGAGGCGAGGTACTGGCGGAAGTAAAGTTGTGAGGCGGCATCGTGAGTCGTGTCGGGGTAGCTCAGTCGGTAGAGCGCTTGCCCGCGAAAGGCAAAGGTCCCAGGTTCGAGTCCCGGTTTCGGCACACAATTTTAATCTGCCAGGAAGTTTCATATCAGCGCACACTCCGCTGCAGAGTGAAAGTTTCATTCTATCCAATATGATTCTTAAAGCATAACTCATTTTAACGTTATATTTTAATATTATGAAGAGGGCTTTCAGTGTCTGACAAAGATTTGTTGGCCAAACTTCTTGAATTGAAATTAATATACTTCGTAATAGTCTGGCATGGCATCATAATCTATAGGTATTTCCTTTTAGTATTGTAGAAACATTTCGTTGACGCCGTGTTGTAATTTGGCAAGAAACGAAATAGGAACCTAAATATCCTGCACTCTCTGACAGCTGAAATTCAACATCCAGGTAATACAGAGGTCACCTGCGCGACTGGCAGCTGTTTTCTCGCACACAGTTAAAATTGTATTAATTTTGTTCAACTATACTTTACAAACAAGAAGAAAGCATAGCGATTCAGTTAATTAATCGTTTTTTAAGTAGCAGTCAACTAATAAATGATAATGTTTGCGATATCTTTACGATCGCTGATACCAAAAAATAGTTAACATTTTTGCCCACTTTAGGTCACGGTAGTAACATTAAAAGTGGGCCTTTGCAATCGCCTTTTGACAGCTCGAAATTTAAATGTAAGTAGTGGCTTAACCGTTCGTCTGACATGGATATTCAATACATGAATTTGTAGACGAGAAAATTCTTTACAACTTTACTCTCTTATGTCTTTTTCATATTTCCCGCAGTTTCAGAAATATTTACAAAAATAAAGGCGATATTATAATGTCTATCTGTCTGTCCGTCTGACGGTCTGTCTGTCCGTAAAGTTTTCCCACTTTTTAATTCTAACCGTTCAACCAATCAGCACCAAATTTTACAGACATAATTTTTGGCCGCTAGAGACCAGAACCTCCCATTTTCAAACATCTACGACAAAAAATACGTTAGTAACAGTAAAAAATGCCGGTTTCAATATAATTGTAATTAAAAATAAACCGTTCATTTACCACGAAAATTGAATTACCCAATTTGTAGAGGAGAAAATTATCTACAAATTTCCTGTCTTATGGTTATTTCGTAACTCTCGCCGTTACAGAGCTATTTGAAAAAATTACGGCGATTTGACACTGCCTCTTGATTTTACGTAAGCCAGGCGTTACGAACTGTTACGTGACATTCCTAGCCCAGAACTCTCTTTGGCATACACCATCTTGCTTCCTGTATTTTATGCTTTTCTTGTTATAACTTACCCGTTGTCATTTCAAAGCAATGACGCACTGAAGAATTAACAGAAACACTTCGTTCTTCGTATGATAAATGGTAATCTAGTGATTAAGAATGCCATATTAGCATCAGGTAACAACTGCCATCAATAGCAAGAGATATAAGGCACTGTTTCTGGATTGTTTACTGTAGTGTAGTGGGCAGCAAGTTAGATTGTAGAGTTGTGCATATGTAAGAATGATCCCTCTAAAATGCTCGTTTGTTCTATTTCGTTAACATGCCGTGAAATACGTAACAACGAATTGAACAATGGTCTTCTGAAGCGTGTGCACGTAAACTGGGTGGTACTGTAATAATGAATATTCTGACCAAGGTGCTGATACTGGTAGTTTCATATATAAAGGAAATTCTAAATTTCTGTGGCAACTGTCGTTCCTTACTGAAACGGAAGGGAAGTATATACATTGCAACAAATTACTCTAAGCAATTATTCACTATTTATGGAATATATTGAAAGTTAATAATTAGAATCAATGCATCTACTAAAATGTTTATCTTCGACATGGTTGCTATGGATGATTTAACGTAGATTGTACTACCTTTTCTGAAGTTCAGATACGACTTTGTTTACGAAACTTTGTTCTGCGCTAAAATAAAGAGAAAATACTCTGCTTCAAACCGTGATTACGTTTTCTTTTGCTACTAAAATAACGAACGGAATAAGTGTGGTTAGACTGAATTCCACATAAATCTAGTACTTAATCTATAACCAAAGTTACTACTATCATTCCATCATTTACAGCAGTCATTGTAACAGTATCTCCCCAGTTTATGTACATGTGATAAAGAAGTATATGTTTACAATTCGTTGGTATGTATTTCATGTGGCATGTTCACGAAACAGAACCAGTGGCGTATCCAGGATAGTGGTCTGGTGGGGGCTGAGGTCAATCACCGATCTGACGTGATTTCTTTAATAAAAAAAAAGGGGGGCTGCGCCTTTACTCATAGAAGGATTGACTCTCCCACCCCCCTCGCTCTCTCTTTCTCTACGGGGGAGGCAGCAAGGTCTGGGGGGGGGGGGGTGTCTCCAGGAGGATCTGGGATGGGGCGGCTGCAGCCCGACAGCACACACCCCCACCCCCTGGATACGCCACTGAACAGAACAAATGCACAAATACACTTTTCAGAGAAAGTGCTGTTACCTTTGAACAACTCGGAATCTTGAAGAATACAGTTGTGTTCAGTTAACAAGTGTGTGCCAAAATCTTTTAGGAAGCTAGAGGGAAAAAGTGTCAGTGGTGGTTGTATATATAATACATTGTCTTCAGGGAGATCGATGCTTTGCGGTCGTTTGTTCAAGTTCGTTCTGGGTTGCTCGTTGAGAATTTTGCTCAGTTTTTATTATAGATGGCGTTGAACCCTTTTCCTTTTTCTGTCTTTTCATTGGTTCTTCGGTTTGATCGGTACTTTACGGACGTTCGTTTGTTTTGTTCTATTTTGATAGTTTCGTCGTTCACTCAGTTTTTGTTACAGAGGGCGTTGAGCTACCATTCCGGGAACCCTCTGACCTAGCGCGCTGAGCCACCGCGCCTTATCAAGTTTCGAACCACCGTCTAACGTGTTCGTACATCACAAACTAATTCGTCGCCCATTACGCTTGGCGAACAGCTGCGAGAGTAATCCGTAATTCTCGTACCATCGATGGCAGGTGTTAACTGCTAACATAGCTTTTTAGACTTTATATGATAATTCATTGTCCTAAGAACGACGTGTTTTTGATCATGTTCAGTGCACCATTGCTTTTGAATGGCAACGCTGGAGTTACAATAAGAAAAGCATCAAATACAGTAAGCAAGATGGCGTATGCAAAAGAGAGTTTCGGGCGAGGGATGTGACGTGACTGATTTCCGAACGCCAAATGTACGCTGTCTTCCATCCAGTCTATAGTCACTCCTCCGAACGCCAAACGTACGCCACGTTCCTTCCAGGCTATAGTCATTCGTAACTAGTACTTGGAAAGAAAATAAACTTTGAACAAACTACTAAGGCAACATAGGTGATATTAACGAAAAATATAATGAAAATGTGGAGGAGATATTAAAATAATAGTTTGAATAGGAAAATTTAAAAAAAAGCTAAAGTCAAATATAAAATAAATTTGTCTGTTTGTTAAAATACGGTCAGAAAAAATATTACGTGTTGGTTGCATAAATATTATTACAATAGCAGAGTCGTGATCGTTTCGCCCATAATTTTTTATTATTTACATTTTTATTATTTTGTGCAAAATGTTTCCAAAAATTCATAAAACTACTAGCAAATCTAAAATGGGCCGTAAAACACGTCAGTGCGATTTTTTCTGATGATGATGATACTTTGTGATTAAATCGTGCTAAATTGCAAGCATTACAACTGTGACAACTACTTCCTAATAATCTAGCAAACAGTGCATTATAACTACTGTTCCAACCTCTTCGACTCAGTGCAACATTGACAACTAACCTCCTCCTTTACCTGCTGCCTTTATCAAAATGTCTGCCTTCCTCTAAAGTTGAATACCTTGAGTCAAACTACTGACCATTATAAAACTTGAGGACACAGTAGATAGCTGCGATTATGCCTACTGGGTGTTCCTTCGGTATGAACGGGCTATTGGGTTATCGAGTTCCAGATAAATATTACGATGAAAACATCGTTTTCTTCAGTCATTGACTTTTCAGGTAGTTATTTTACGTAGTATTTGTTCTTCTACGTGATCAGGTCCAGTGAACCGCATGCTGCTACAAGTTTCCGTCTCCATTGTTTCCTATCAATTGCTGCTCTCCGCCATCTGTCCACATCTACTGTGCTTGCTTCAGGTCTTCATGGAGCCATCCCTTCAACGCTTCCTTGATCTTCCTAGACGTCTCCTTCCTGTCTTCCTGTAAGAATGTAATCCAGGATCTCCTGAAGCCATTTGCCATCTTTTACCCGGGCCACATGACCGGACCGCTGCACACAATTGGATTTATTGGTATTTGCTATGCTGGGCTGTTGGCATAATTCCTGAACAAACTATTTTGCAATTTGGGTAGCCACAGCTTAAATAAATTATTGTTAAGAAATTCTATTATGCCAGGATTCCTTTCAATGAATTTTCATAAGCAAACGAATTATGGAAAATTCATCGAAAGGTATCCTGGCATAATTATCTGTGTTACATTCTAGAATTTCTTAACAATAATCCCTGAAGTTCTTGGTTGTGCCTGATCCTCCATTACCCTGTGTCTGCATCCAAACCCGAACCGTAGAACTTCCGAAAAACTTTTCTCTCAAAAACAAGGATCTTGCGAAAGTCCTGTTTTCGGATACTCCATGTCTCACAGCCATATAGCACAACAGACTGGCTCAGGTATTTGTATAGTCGGATCTTGAACTGTCCGGAAACACATTTGGAGTAAAGGAGTTGCGCTAGGGTGTGGTAAGATCGGATTCTAGCTAGAATTCTGGACTTAATCTCCGCTTCAAAAGTCGAGTTGTCTGTGAAAATTGCCCCTAGGTATTGAAATTCACGCACTCTCTCGTAGGACTGCTCTCCCATTGGCAGTGACTGTAGATGTCCGTCAGTCTACTCACGCGTCATAACGATGTACTCTGTCTCGACTTCGTTGATGAGTAGATCAAATCTGCTGGCGGCTTGTTTAGTGCTCTGGTCATTTGTTTGAACCCCTCTTCAGAACAAGAGAGTAGACGGGTATCGTAGGTCAATTATGCCAGTATCTTTCCCACAATAACAATTCCTTCATTCTTTTGAAAGGTTCCGCGCACAATCTTCTCGAGGCGAAAATTTTATGATTTAGTTATATTAATTTATTTAAAAAAAAAAAAATAGAATACAATCAGGCATACTTAGCCTTGATTCTGGTATTAGAAGGTTTACAATTTTTGATAACCTTCAGTTAATAAAAAGTCATCCTACACTCCTTAGTAAAAAATCATCCTATCCTCAGATTATAGTGAGTATTACAATTTAACATCTACACAATAAAAGAAAGAAATAATGCCTCTGTTCAAGATGTTATTGAAATCTCGTTGTGGTGCAACATCTACCAAACAAGATACGGAGTGAGGCACTGTGTCAGATACTTTTTCCTAGTCTTTTTCGAGACCTTTAAGTTTTAAATTACAATCGTTTTGCCCTTTGATGATTGTTACTGTAGTTGGTGTTACTACGACTCTACGTGCTTAATTTGCAGCCCACTGTGGCCCGTGCTTTAGAGGCCTACATAACTCAGTGACTCTGCACTGCCTTGAGAACCACAAGAGAAATAATGGCACCCCTGTGGATCAAAGAATCTCTGTACTGCACTGAGAACCGCACGAGAAATAACAGCACCCTTGTGGGACAAAGACTCTTCACCAAAGTGAAACACTGCCAGTATGTGTGAATCTGCGAAGCTTTTCAATGAACCTCTCAATCCCTTTTTTCTTCCTGAAGTAATCCAGTTATGCACATACTCATACACACGGTTCCACTTTTTTTACACACTGACGTAAAAAGCAGACTCATTTTGTTGACTTCAAAGCCCCGGCAGGAATTTTAATTACGGCCGCGTGTGGCCACTCGGCAGACATCGGCAAGTAGCTGTGCAGAGCGGGGAGTCGCAGCGGCAGCCTCACGTAAGCCCCTGGCGGCCCGCACAGTCCCCAAGCCGATTAGGCGGCCTCCGCGGGCCTCGGCCCTCCCTTTGACGCAGAACGGAAAATACGAGCAGCGCTTGCCGGCCGCACAATCGCCACCTAAAGGAAAGCAATCGCTTCAGCGGTTTTGCCATATTTCCACTCGTGGACCAAATTTTCCAAAATTATGCACTGGAAACGTGTACTACCAGTTTAACAGTCTTCGCGACGGTGAAGCCAAGGAGGTTTGATATCTATCTAAATAGAAGAGTTGCCGCATGTATAAAAGGTCATCACTTGCGAACGACTTCTGTTGTGATTAAATGGCTGGACCGCCATTTGACTGTGATGTTGTATAAATTATTATTTCGGCTTTTAGTCCATTATCAAGTGCACAAATACTCCATTTACTCGGTATATGTAGATGACCAAACTGTCATTGTTTTTAGGCGCAAGTTGTCATTAAGTAAAATGTCAAATTAACAGAACTTATACATATTGAAGCAAAATGAAGCATTGTTCTCGTGATGTTGTAACTTTCCATCATACAATGATGGAGAGCTACAAGATCATTTTTTCGACATAGGTTCAGGTAGCTGTACCATAGGAGCAACCACAGTGGAGGGGTATCTGTGGAGAGGCCAGACAAACGTATGGTTACTGATGAGGGGCAGCAGCCTTTTCAGTAGTTACAGGGGCAACAGTCTGGATGATTGACTGAGCTGGCCTTGTAACATCAGCTAACGTGACTTTGCCATGCAGTTACTGCGAAAGGCTGAAAGCAAGGCGAAACTACAGTCGTTACTTATCCCGAGGACATGCAGCTCTACTGTATGACTATACGATGATGGCGTATTCTTGGGTAAAATATTCCGGTGGTAAAATAGTCCCCCATTGGGATCTCCGGGCGGGGAGTACTCAGGAGGAAGTCGTCATCAAGAAAAACAAAACAGGCATTCTACGGGTCGGAGCGTGCAATGTTCTAACCCTTAATCGCGTAGGTAAACTAGAAAATCTGAAAAGAGAAATAGATAGGTTGAAGTTAGATATGGTAGGGATTCGTGAAGGCCGGCCGCGGTAACCGAGGGGACTGAGGCGCTCCAGTCACGGTCTGCACGGCCAATACGGTCGGGGGTTCGAATTCCCCCTCGGGCATGGATATTTGTGCCGTCTGTAGTATAAGGTAGTTTATAAGTAGTTTGTAAGTTTAGGGACTGATCTGGACGTCAGGGGTAACCTATCGTAAGTGCAAAAATGACGATTTTGAGGTTTTTATCGTATGTGGCTAGTTTAAGTCATACCTTTTTAGGGGTAGAATACTATATGCATATATTTTACATAAAAGAAATTCTGCAATGCGATACTATCGTATTTGCAACCTGAAACCAGTGGTAAACAATGGTAAATGACCATACGACAATTGACCTGAATATAGACCGCCACGCTCTTTATCGTATTGGCTGTTACGATGGTTTACCTCTGTTACGTTACTTCCGTACTGTTATACACATTGTAAAACACGTGCGAACAGAAGTGTGCTGTAGTTTGTGATGTTTGGAGGAGCATTTTATGACGGAATCGAAGATTACAATGGATACTATTAGTGGAAGAAGTAAAAGGATCGTGGAATTAGCGCTGAAGTTAGTACAGGTAAGCAGTACAAGTATTTCTAGGCCTTCAAGAACTAATATTCTATTCTACAGTCTCATTACATCATCAGATTACAACATTAAATCATTATGCGTAGCTAATATACATTTTAAGATATTATTCGTCATACTGGGATGTAACAAACATCTAAATGTACGTTCCGCGATTTAGGAGACAAATCATCTGGATGCTTTACCACCAGTCGAAGGTAGTAATGTCGTCGAAAGAGAAGGGAATATAATGATTTTAAGAGATTATATGCTGCCTCACACGTAATTGCAAAAAATGTTAGTAGAAAAGTAGTTCCAGAGAGTGAGTTTAAGCGTAATGTGACACTTCATTACTTCTTTGAAGTTCGTGGCAAGAGACTACAGGTTTGCAAAACATTTTTCTTAAATACTTTGAGTATTTCCGAAATGTAGGTCACGACAGCTTTGTCCAAAAAAATTAACGGTGGACTTCTTGAACCAGACCAGAGAGGAAAGAAAGTTCCACCAAACAAGTTGGATGAAGAAATAAGGGACGGTATCAGAAACCACATCAGGATGTTCCCCACAATCGAGAGTCACTACTGCAGAGAGAAAACAGGTAGATTGTATCTTGGCAGCCATCTCAATATATAAAGATGTATTCTTTGTATGTAGAGCACTGCAAGGAAAATGAAATGAAGCAAGAGTTAATTGCAAAGCAGTGGCTTTACCGTGACATATTTAACATTGAGTTTAATTTAGGATTCAAGGATCCTGCGACTGATACGTGTGATGACTGTGATGATTTTCAGGTGAAACTCAAAAATGATATAACAGCTGAAGAATCAGTCCAAATTAAATCAGATTACGATGCCCACTTGTCAGAAGCAGATATAAGATATAGAAACGAGACCTTCGACAAAAATCGCTCAAAACAACCTGGATGAAAAGTAAAGGTTGTCATGTTCGATCTTCAGAAATGTTTGCCGATACATCACCTTACTAATTCCAGTGCGTTTTATCTAAGAAAGCTCAGAACGTATAATCTGACAATCCTTGACGCTTCAGAGCAGAAATCCTATTGTTGCATGTGGGATGAAACAGTTGCAGGTCGTGGACCTAAAGAAGTATCATCTTGTTTGCTAAAGTGGGCCCTAGCTAACCTGCCAAAAACCCAAACTTGAACGCGCCAAAAGCAAACTGAGCCCAAATGAGATAATTGCTACGCCTTGGAATTGGCAACAGTTTGTTCGCCAGTGCAGATTCAAAGAACTCATTGAAGTACACGACATGTAAATGGCATATTTCAAAGACTTTGAAAATCTTTTTAAAGGATCATCATCACCTTTAGTTAAACGGACAACCAAAAGTTTATCGTCTGGAAAATTTTTGGTTAGCCAAGTTGTGCATCTACAAGTACGAGCAGAGAATTCAGGTTCTGTGTTCTATAAAACAGCATTTGATGGTGAATTTCAGGAGATTGATGTGCAACGGCGAACAAGAGGGGCAGTATGGCCGGAATAGCTTCCTGCTATACGAAATACTCTCAGACCTCTTGCTACAGAGAAGTATATAGATTTACAAAAGCTGCTTAGGTGGGTGCCTGAATCTTTTCACTATTTCTAACTAAATATACCATAGATTATGTCAACACAAACTGAAAAGGACTCAGGATATGAACATGATGATGTTGTCATCAATTAATTGTACAAGGGAATTCTTTTTCTACATTTAGAATTTTGTCCTCAATTTGTTAATGAATATATGCTGAATTTGGACAGAAATGTTTGTCATTGTCTCAGTTTTTAAAGTGGTTTAACCTTTGTTACTTTCTAGAGTAAGCTACTATGGTTGGAATTTATTTTGTTCAATTTACTTAAACTTTGCTGAGTGACTAGTACATGTGACTGCCTATGTGAAAGGCTAAATTGTAACTGTTAATAAATCTACTGGTATTCAATAAGTATGAATGCCTTTATTTCTTAATTTCAGTACCAATAATTCTCATATTCCTGTTCGTATTTCGTACAATAATCCTGTGTAATATAAACATTTATAAACATAAAAAGGAACGTTTATAAACATAAAAAGGCCTGCCAATGAACAGCAAACCTAATGTAATAAGCACCTTGACAATATCGTATGTGTAAATAAAGACGGCTTCACAAATATATTTATGTGAGGTAAAATATCGTAAGTGCTGTTTCTCCCGTAACATTTCATAAAATATTTCTAAAAACGAAGTACATGTAGAGACTAACTAGAAAAGATATAAAAATTAGAGCTTTTCATGATTGGGTGTTGGACTTATACTACAGGTAGCAAAATCCGAGTCGCAGCAGCTTCTTTTTGCTCTCCTGTAAAGTCAGCGAAATGTTACTTACGATAGGTTACCTCTGGCGTCCAGTGATGACCCCGTAGTTAAGTCCCATAAGCTATACAAACATTTGAACATTTGAATTTTTGATTAGTGAATTTCGGTGACAGGATGAACAGGATTTCTGGTCAGGTGAGTACAGAATTATCAATACAAAATCAGTTGGTGGTAACGCAGAAGTAGGTCTGATAATGAATAAGAAAATAGGAATGCGGGTAAGTTGATTGATTGATTTTATAAGTCTTGGTCCAACCCGCCACTGCCCACACCAAAACTAAGTTTACTGTGCGGTATCGCTCCCTGTATATCTAGTAAAGCCAACCAATGTCCTTGAACAGTGCAAGGGTCCCTTTACCAGTTCGTGCTGTTTCTTCGGGTCTGGTTGTCCCAAATGTTCTGTGCCTTTTACTATCGAGTGCAATACATTCGAAGATTAGATGTGATGCAGTTTCATCACCGTCATCACAGATCCTACATTTAGGGTCCTCTTCTGTTATTCCTATTGTATGTAGTTGTTGTTTGAAATTCGCATGGCCTGTCAGCAATCCAACCATGAGACTAATCTCTCTCCTGTTCAGGCCCAAGATTGCTGACCTTCTTTTAAAACATGGCTTTGGCATCATTACCTTGCCATGTTTTTGTTGA
The DNA here is from genome assembly GCA_026315105.1 of Locusta migratoria. Taxonomy (NCBI): domain Eukaryota; kingdom Metazoa; phylum Arthropoda; class Insecta; order Orthoptera; family Acrididae; genus Locusta; species Locusta migratoria. The sequence goes on from CM048744.1 coordinate 514,507,199, forward strand.
TTGACTTTGGTCCAATATTCTACGTGCTGTCTTCTGATCCAGTTACGTAGCTCCAATATGATCATTGCCTTGGTGATTGTCAGGACAGGTTCCGGTCCAATAAATGGAGTCTCTTCCCCCATCCTGGTTAATCTGTCAGCATGTTCGTTGCCACTGATCTCGAGTGGCCAGGGACCCACAATAGGTTTACTCTATTGTTTTCCCCTAGCTCCACCAGAAACCTGTGACATTCTGCGACAATTTTAGACCTTGTTGCAGGAGCTGCCAGTGATCTCAGGGCTGCCTGGCTGTCTGAATAGATATAGATGCTACGGTTTTTGTAGCACCTACGCAAATTCTCCTCCACACACGCCCTGATGGCAGTGATTTCGGCATGGAATACTGAGGCCAGTTGCCCTAGAGAGATGACGCCCTCCAGTCTTGGCTGCACCCCGTATACCCCGGCCCCAACGCCTAGGTCTGATTTTGAACCAGACAATATCCCCCGTAAGGTGTCGAACTATTTTCTCCCACTGCTCCCTACTTCCAATTGTTATATTGAAAGGATTTTTGAAGCAGTATTTACCTCACTCACTATTTTAGTGTGTGATTCTGGATGCGGGTAAGTTACTATGTACAACACAGTGTACGTAATAATCGTAGTAAAGATAGACACGAAATCAACAACGACCACAGTAGTGCAAGTTGATATGCCAACTAGCACGGCCGATGATGAAGACATCGAAAAAATGTATGAGATAAATGAAATCATTCAGGAAGTTAAGGGAGACTAAAACTTGATTGTGATGGGGGACTGGAACTCGGTAGTAGGAAAGGGAAGAGAAGGAAATGAAGTAGGTGAATATGGACTAGGAAAAAGGAATGAAAGAGGAGATCGCTTGGTAGAATTTTGCGCAAAGCACAATTTAATGATCACCAACACTTGGTTCCAACATCATGATATAAGGCTGTATACGTGGAAGAGACCAGGAGACACTGGAAGGTACCAGATTGACTTTATAACGGTAAGGAATAGGTATAGAAACCAGGTCCTAAACTGTAAGACACATCCAGGGGCAGATATAGACTCTGACCATAATTTATTGGTTATGAACTGCAGGTTAAAACTTAAGAGTCTGCAGAAAGGTAGAAAAGTTAGGAGATGGTACCTGGACAAATTGAAGGAACCAGAGGTGGTTGAGAGTTTCAGAGGGAGCATTAGGCAAGGATTGGCTGAAACAGGGGAAAGAAATGCAGTAGAAGAAGAGTGGGTAGCTCTGAGAGATAGGGTAGTGAATGCAGCAAAGGATCATATAGGCAGAAGGACAAGGCCTAATACAAATCTCTGGATAACACAGGATATACTGAACCTAATTGATGAGAGGAGAAAATATAAAAATTCAGCAAGTGAAACAGGAAAAAGGGAGTACAAACGTCTGAAAAATGAGATTGACAGTAAGTGCAAACAATCAAATGTTTGTAAATCTATCGGACCAAACTGCGTGGTCATCAGTCCGTAGCTTACAAACTACTTAAACCTAGGGAAACTAACCTATGGACAAACACACACACCCATGCCACAGGGAGGACTCGAACCTCCACGGCGGGCAACCGCGCGCTCCGTAGCGAGGTGCATTACACCGCTCGGCTACTCCACCGCGGCCAAGAAGTGCAGACTGGCTAAACAGGAGTGGCTAGAGGACGAATGCATAACTGGGGAAAAGATATATATATATATCGCCTACAGGAAAATAAAGGAGATATTTGGAGACAAGAAAAGCAGCTGTATGAATATCAAGAACTCAGACGGAAAGCCAGTACTAAGCAAAGACGGAAAAGCTGAACTGTGGAAGGAATATATAGAGGACCTATACAAAGGATATAAACTTGAAGGCAGTATTCTAGAAATGGAAGACGAAGTGGAGGAAGATAAGATAGGAGATATGATACTATGATACTGCGAGACGAATTTGACAGAGTGCTGAAGGACTTGAGTCGAAACAAGGGCCCGTCTGAACTGCTGAAGTCGTTAGAAGGGCCAGTTGTGAAAAAATTGTATCACCTGGTATGCAAGATGTGTGATACAGGGGAAATACCCTCCGGCTTCAAGAAGAATATTGTAATTCCAATTCCAAAGAAAGCAAGTGCAGATAAGAGTGAAAATTCCAGAACTATCAGTTTAATAAGTCATGGGTGCAAAATGCTAACACGACTTATTTACGAATGGAAAACTTTTGGAATCCGACCTTGGGGAAGATCAGTTTCGATTTAGGAGAAATGTAGGAACACGGGAGGCAATACTCACATTACGGCTTATCTTATAAGATAGGATAACGAAAGGGAAACCTACGTTTTTAGCGTTTGTCGATTTGGAGAAAGCTTTTGACAATCTCGACTGGAATACACTCTTCCAAATTCTGAAGGTATCAAGGGTTATATATAGGGAGCGAAGAGTTATATTAAACCTATACAAAAACCAGACAGCGGTTATTAGAGTCGAAGGGCAAGAAAGGGACGCCGAGTTTGGGAAGGGAGTAAGACAGGGTTGTAGCCTTTCCCCAATGTTGTTCAATCTGTACATTGAGCAGGCAGTGAAGGAATGGAAGGAGAAATTTGGAGAAGGCATTAAAGTGCAGGTAGAAGAAATAAAAATTTTGCGGTTTGCCGATGATATAGTAATACTGTCAGAGACCGCAAAAGGTCTGTCTTGAAAGGAAGATATAAGACGAACAAGAGTAAAACGAAGGTAATGGAATGCAATGTCAGAAAATCAGGCGATACTGAATGAATTAGGTTAGGTAATGAGACAATAAAAGTAGTAGATGAATTTTGTTATTTGGGTAGCCGAAGTAAAGAAGATTAAACTGGAGAATGGTTATGGGAAGAAAAGCGTTTCTAAAGAAGCGAAATTTGTTAACATCCAATATTAATTTAAATGTTAGGAAGTCCTTTCTGAAAGCATTTGTCTGGAGTGTAGCATTGTATGGGAGTGAAACGTGGAAGGAATAGACTGGTTGAACACATTCTGAGACATCAAGGAATTGTCAACTTAGCATTAGAAGGAAGTGTGTGGGGGTAAAAATCGGAGACTGAGGGACGAATATAGTAAGCAGATTCAAAAGGTTGTAAGTTGCCGAACGTATTCTCAGGTGAAGAGACTTGCACAGAACAGGGTAGGGTGTAGAGCTGCATCAAACCAATCTGCGGACTGAAGACCATAACAACACAACAGGTTTGTATATATGTTATGATGCAAGCTGTCATTCAGTAAAACGTGAAAGTAACAGAACTTATACATATTGAATAATTGTTCTAGAGATGTTGGCACTTTCCATCACACAAATGATGGAAACCTACAAGATCACTAGAACAATGTTTCATACAACTGATGGAAAGCTACCAGATCACTAGAATAATGCTTCATTTTGTTTCAGTTCTGTTACTTTGACATTCTACTGAATGGCAACTTTCATCTTAACACATATGCAAACGTATATCGAAAAAATGACATTTTGGCCATCTACATATACCGAGTAAATGGACTATTTATGTACTTGTTAATCGCCTAAAATCAGAAACCCGGATTCTGATAGTAAATTATACATACAACCTTACAGTCAAATGAGGGTCCAACCATTTAATCAGTACTGTATGACTGTGGCTCAACATAAAAAGTATTCTACTTCTGTTGTGTTCGCATTTGTCACGACGAGGGTTCTATGAAAGAAAAATTGAAACGGTGCTCGAAAATGATGGATAAGAGTAATTCTATTATGCGTTCATTATGGCCCTGAAAATATACACAAGAAAAGTTACAAAAGTAAGTTGAAAAATTTGTACAAACTGCAAAAATTATGAGATTTGAAAGCACTCTCAATCGTAGGCGGTGGTAAGAATGACATATTTGAGAGCTCACCATGATATTCCGCACTTGTATGTTCTGCTCGTTGATGAAATTAATACTCCGCATTCAGCTAGCCTTCGAGTATCGCATCTGGCAAGCCCGGGAGGCACGAATACGTCCGGTGATCGCTTGAGGGTGACAATCATCATTTCGTGTTTCGCTCATCTTCTTCGCATCACACTGAAACAATCACTACTAGGAGAGTGGGCCACGTTGAGGCTGTCACCGCCTACTCCTGCTGCTGACAGCACACTTCCAATACACGACACGATTAAACTCAAGAAATCCCTTCTGGAACCACACCTCGAACAATCGGGACACCGCAGCATAATGGAAACACCTAGGGTAATAAGAAAACGTTAACAACGGACACTTTATTAAGAAACCGGGAAATCGTGTTCCTGACTTCAACGTCCCTCGAAGAACCTGGGTGGCACTAAACAGAATAAGAACTGCTGTTCGACGGTGCAACGAGCTGATAGCCAAGTGAGGCTTCGTGGATGATCCTCACTGTGACTGCGGCGAAATACAGACGATGCAGCACGTAACTGAGTGTGAAATTGTTGTTTTTCCGGACGGTTCACTGCAGGATCTGCATAGACTCACACACAATGCCATTTCCGTTAAATTGTTAATTATTTTGAAAGATTACTATGTGTATGCATTATAGGTTTATAAGTACTGTAATATGTATAACTGAATTTATAATTAATAATATTTTGTTACATTTGTATTTTAATTTAGTTTGCCGTATTTAATGTGTATCATACTGCAAGGCATCTGGCATATCTAATGCAAAATAAATAAATAATACTCCGCATGATCTATAGCAGAGGCTTCACACCAACTAACATCGACACTGTTTCACTGAGCCGCGCGGAATGGCCGCGTGGTCTAAGGCGTCCTGTTATGGACTGGGCAGTCGTTCCCGCTGGAGGTTCAAGTCCTCCCCCTAGGCATGTGTGTGTGTGTGTGTGTGTGTGTGTGTGTGTGTGTGTGTGTGTGTGTGTACGTGGAGGGGTGTGAGGGTGTGTGGGGGGGGGGGTGTTTTCCTAGTGTCAGTTTAAGTAGTTTGTAAGCCTAGGGATTGATGACCATACCAGTTTGGTCCAGTAGGTTTACAAACGTTTGAACATGTTTTGTTTCAGCAATGGAATTGTAAATTTCCATGCATTTGAGGGTGGGGGGAGGGATAGCAATGGCTGTCACAATAGGTACAGTCATTCAATTTTATGATGTTTCATAAAAAAGTCAGATGCACTATTGGTTTTTTTAAAATTATTCTTGAGGTAGATTGGTATGGGCACTGTGCATCGTACTATACTACCAGCGGCATAATATCGTTCTTGTTTAAAAGAAAAAATTAAGAACCCAAAGTACACTTTCTAACTTCAAGAAGCCGAACTTGCATAGGGTATCGGACGGGTCACGAGTAGCAGATAATGAATATTCCACTAGATGCTACAGTCAGCTGTGAATACAGAATTAACCATCCCGTACAAACGTAAAACAAAACAAAATCCACTTTTCGTCTGTCTTGTCTGTTCACAATTGGTGTGGCTGAAACTGATATACTGCAACGAAACTTTTGGCCTCAACAACCTGAGTTCACTCATTGTGTCTATTCAACCGCACCTGATTCCATGTACAGTCATCATGAAGCAGTTTGATAATCACAGTATTACCCAGGTGGTTAATCCGTCGCCAGTATTACTGGCGCAACTAGAGTTTCAGATTTTGGGATGGTCTGGTTAAAATGTATGGTGATCTAAAAGAGGATGTCGGAGTCCTGTGACCAACTTCAAAAGAAATACTTTTTTGCAACATATAGAAAACATTTTTGCAACCAGATGAACTTCATAAATTAGTAATCACATTCAAAGAACACAACATTCAAATTTTAAAATAAAAGAATACTTGATAATGCACCACATCTGGAAGTTGCTTTTTTAAGTATCTAAAAATATTTTAAATTCAATAACGAAAGTATAAATCGATTAACCTAATGACGATTTCTGGTAGATACGAGGGTTGGAACTTAAATAGTGGCAACTATTTATTCACAACCGATATAAAAGCGATATATGTTTGCACCTTTTACTATCCTTCAAAGTAGTCACCAGCGGTATGTAGAGCCCGCAGTCAGCGTCGGATCTGTCGTACACATACTCCACATCACGTGTTGTTGTTGTTGTTGTTGTTGTCTTCAGTTCGGAGACTGGTTTGATGCTGCTCTCCACAATACCCTCTGCAACTCCACACAAGAAAGACAAGCAACATCTGTCTGAATCTGGTTACTGTATGCATCTCTTGGTCTTCCTCTGCGGTTTTTACCCCAAACACTTCCCTGCAATGCCAAATTTACGATTCCTTGATGTCTAAGAATATGTCCTAGCAATCGATCCCTTCTTTTAGTCAAGGTATGCCAGAAATTCCTTTTCTTCCCTATTCTGTTCAGTACCTCCTAATTAGTTACGCGATCCACCCACCTAATCTTCAGCATTCTTCTGTAGCATCACATTTCAAAAGCCTCTATCCTCTTCCTGTCTGCACTGTTTATCGACCATGTTTCACTCCCATAGGAGGCAACACTCCACACAAATGCCTTCAAAATGGGCTTCCTTAGGCTTAAATCAATATTCGATGTTAACAAATTTATCTTTTTCAAGAACGCGTTTCTACCCATTGCCATTCTGCATTTTATATCCTCTGTACTGCGAACTTCATTTGTTATGTTACTGCCCAAGTGACAAAACTCATCTACCTGCTTTATTGTTTCGTTACCTAAATTAATTACTTCAGCATCATCTGATTTTCTTATACTGCACTGCATTACCCTAGTTTTACTCTTGTTAATGTTCATCTTATATGCAGCTTTCAGTACACTGTCCATTGCGTTCAATTGCTCTTCCAGGTCTTTTGCTGTCTCTGACAGAATTACTATGTCGTCAGCAAAACGCAGTGTTTCTAATTCTTCGCCCTGAACTTTAATTCCTTCTCCAAATATCTCCTTGTTTTCCTTTGTAGGTGGCTGAACATCCGAGAAAGGGTACAATTCTCTCTTACTCCCCAGCCACTGCATCCCTTTCATGCTCTTCAACTCTGACAATCCCTGTCTGGTTTTTGAACATATTGTAAATAACTTTACGCTCTCTATATTTTACTCCTGCCTGCTTCAGAGCTTCAAAAAGTTCAACATTGTCAAAAGCCTTCTGCAAATCTACAAAAGCTAGATATGTAGGTTTGCGTTTTCTTCTAGGATAAGCCATAAAGTGAGTATTGCTTCCCGTGTTCCTGCATTTCTCCTGAACCCAAACTGATCGTCCCTGAGGTCGGCTTCTACCAGCATTTCCATCCTTCTGTATGTACAAATTGAATAACATTGGAGAAAGGCTACAACCCTGTGTTACCCCCTTCCCAACCACTGCATCCCTTTCATGCTCTTCAACTCTGACAACCGCCGTCTGGTTTTTGCAGAAGTTGTAAACAACCTTACGCTCCCTATATTTTCCTCCTGCTTGCTTCCGAACTTGAAAGAGTTTATTCTAAACAACACCGTCAAAAGCCTTCTCCAAATCTACAAAAGGCAGAAATGTAGGTTTGTCTTTCCTTAATCCACATTAAGTTGGACACAGTAAAAGTATTTTTTTTTCGCCAACTTTACCGCTGGCTCGTCGTTCCAACATCTTCGCAAAATGTGATGCGGTACTGGCGACACCGTCTGAAGAGAAGGTCTCTGCACTGCGATGCAGTGGGCCGTGCACCATCGGCCAGCCAGTGAGCTACGCGCTCGCGACATACTCTGCGTGTCATGGTACGGCAGCGCGGAGGCCTTCTATTCAGACGGTGTTGGTACTGGTCAAAGTCTGAAGGAAACCACTTATCTAAATGGAAGAGTCGCCGCTGTTGTGGCTAGTGGCTAGTGGCTGGTGCAGAGCACTCACCCTGGCAGACGCCGGTGGCGGCGGTGCGGTGCGGGTACTGGCAGACGAGCCCTCGTCGCTCGTCGCAGAGCGCGGTGCCGTCGCAGGCGTCGCCCTGCTGGCGCGCGCACACCGCGCAGCAGCCGCAGCCGTCGCGCACCACCGACACGCCCGCCGGGCACGACGGCGGCCGCGGACCGCACTCGCACGGGTACGAGCAGTGCGACCGGATCTGCGGCGGACACACAGACAGCGGGCTAGTTAACCACACACACATACACAGCCGTAACACAACAAACTACTGATAGCAAATACACCTCAACAAATGTCACGCATGTAGAAAATAGCACTTACAAACAATTTCAGGTACATGAAAATGTCATTCACTTCACCACAAGAAATAACATCCATAATAAAATCTTTAAAAACAAAGCAATCTAGCAATGAAACTTTCACTCTGCAGCGGATTGCGCACTGATATCTTCCTGTCAGATTAAAATTGTGTGCCGGAACCGCGACTCCAACCTGGGACCTTTGCCTGTCGCGGGCAAGCGCTCTACCGACTGAGCTATCCCGACACGACTCACGATGCCGCCTCACAACTTTACTTCCGCCAGTACCTCGCTTGCCCGCGGAAGGCAAAGGTCCCAGTTTCGAGTACCTGTTCCAGCACACAATTTTAATCTGCCAGCAAGTTTCATATCAGCGCACACTCCCCTGCAGAGTAAAAGTTTCATTCTGCAAACATCCCTTAGGCTGTGGCTAAGCCATGTCTCCACCATATCCGTTCTTTTAGGAGTGCTAGTCCTGCGAGGTTCGCAAAAGAGCTTCTGTGAAGTTTGGAAAGTAGGAGGCGAGGTACTGGCGTAAGTGAAGTTGTGAGGCGGCATCGTGAGTCGTGTCGGGATAGCTCAGTCAATACAGCGCTTGACCGCGAAAAGCAAAGGTCCGCCGCGGTGGAGTAGCCGAGCGTCTCGCTGCGGAGCGCGCGGATGCTCGCCTTGGAGGTTCGAGTCCTCCCTGGGGCATGAGTGTCTGTCTTTGTCCTTAGGTTAGTTTACCTAGGTTTAAGTAGTTTGTAAGCTACGGGCTGATGACCACGCAGTTTGGTCCGATAGATTTACAAACATTTGAACATTTTTGGCAAAGGTCCTAGGTTCGAGTCCCGGTTTCCGGCACACAATTTTAATCTGCCAGAAAATTTTGAAGCATTCTTGTGCTTACGATAAGATATCAACAAAATTAATTAAAGCGTGTTCTCGTGAACTTAGCACAATCTTAAGTTATTTGTGTAACCAGTCAATTATAACGGGAACATTTCCTGGTTGGCTAAAACATGCGGATATTAAACATCTATTCAAGAAAGGGGATAGAGAGATACCATCAAACTACAGACCCATTTCACTTTTGCCAGCATTCTCAAAAATTATAGAAAAGCAGCTTCTCAACCACCTGACCACAGATGACATATTGTCCAGAACACAGTTTGGATTTCTCACCTACAGTGAGAATGTACTTAATTCATTAGATAATAAATTGCAAGCACCAGGTATTTTCTGTGATTTGTCAAAGGCATTAGATTGTGTGAACCATAACATCCTTTTATGTAAATTAGAATTCTATTGTGTCACGAAAAATGCTGCAAAATGGTTCAAGTCGTACCCCACTAAAAGGAAACAAAGGGTGTCAGTGCAAATGAGTAGTGAATTAAGCCAACAGTCATCATCGGAATGGGGCGAAATTACATGTGGTGTTAGACAAGGATCCACATTAGGGCCATTGCTATTTCGTGTGTACATTAATGACCTCTCATCAATTACACGACCAGAAGCAGAGTTCGTTTTGTTTGCAGATGATACAAGTATTGCAATAAAAAGTACGTCAAGCATAGTTATAGAATGGTCTGCTAATGATATTTTTATGAACATTAATAAATGGTTTAAAGCCAACTGATACTCATTAAACTCTGAAAAGACTCACTGCATGTAGTTCAGAACATGTAAGAGATTTCCCGCCAGCATATTCATTAAATATGAATAAGAGCAGGTAGAAAAGCTTGACAGTATTAAATTACAAGAATTACAGCTTGATAATAAACTCAGCTGGGAGGAGCACACCACAGAACTGCAGAAAGGACTCAACAAATCTGTATTTTCAATACGTTTGTTTTCAGACATAGGAGACATAAAAATAAAAATGCTTGCGTACTTTGCTTAATTTCATTCCATAATGTCATATCGTATAATATTTTGGGGTAACTCTTCAAGTCAGTGAAAAGTCCACAAGCGTGTAATACATATTATTTGTTGAGTAAATTCACGGACGTCCTGTAGAAGCCTCTTCAAAGAAATGGGTTTATTAACTATTGCCTCTCAGTATATTTATTCCTTAATAAATTTGTCATAAATAATATATCCCTTTTCCCAACAAACAGCTCAGTTCATACATAAATACAAGGAATAAAAATGATCTCACTTAAAAGCGCTTACTTTAGTTCAAAAGGGGTCCACTACTCAGGCACACACATTTTCAATAATTTCCCATCAAGTATAAAAAAATTTAGATGTAAATAAAGATCAGTTTAAGAGGAACCTAAAAGACTTTCTAGTGGCCAACTACTTCTACTCCATTAGTGAATTTCTAAATTGTACCAGATGATGCATCTATCGATAGTCATACTATACTAGTATTATTATATTATCAGCACAAAAAAAACTTAAAAATATATGTATCTGTATTTATATTATTTATATTATCTATTATTCAACTTGTAAATTTTGTTTCTTGACATGTACCACATCCAAGAGGATCCCCTCAATATGGATCTACGGAACGAAAACCTAATCTAAGGGCTCAAGTTAATATTATGCCAATATCGCGTAATTCATTTGTTTTGATGACCGGTTTCGGCACGGCGAAGTACCAAATTCAAATGTTCAAATGTTTGTAATTCTATGGGACCACACTACTTTGATCATCAGTCCCTAGCCTTACAAGCTACTTAAACTAAGTTCAACTAACCTAAGAACAACACACACATCCATGCCCGAGGGAGGAATCGAACCTCCGACGCGGGAGGCCGCACGATCCGTAACGTGGCATATCTGTCTACATATTCTTAACTAAAATCATATTTTGCAATGGCGAAATTGCATCACGCTGAGAGAGCAGCTTGTTTAAAAGTGATCATTATTTGAGTGACAGTTCCTATAGTTTTCACCGCACGGATGTTGAGGCAAGTGGAAGTTATTTCAATCTAGAAACAACTGACGACGAGACACTACAGTAAGAGACGGTACCTAGTCCACTCGTGTGTGCGTGCGTGGTAGTTCAGTTCAGTTGTAATACTGGTATAGTTATGCTTCAGATACAATGTGGCATGATGACTTGTTTTCAGTGTCTTGTGGATTATGCTTTTCACAAAACAAAAGCTCAACAGACCTACTTACTCGCACAACAGTTCTTAGCTTCCCATCCAAATTTAGCACTATGCTCCACGGTTCGCGGGAAGATACAAGTGATGAGGTAAAAGACTCTATTGGAATTCTTGCCCTCTAAGGAATTATTGACAAACCAGAACACAAAATGTACCGTCCAAAGAGAAATTCTAAAATTAAACATGAAGGAAAACTTTTGCATGAGGAAAACGTAAGCAGCACCGCAGTGCAGGAAGGGGCGCCCGCTAACCTCGCACGTAAAGGGTTGAAATGTACTGAAATACTTTATGTAATTTGATTCTTCAAACTAACTGTAACAAATGAGAAAAATTAAATAAAAGATTCAGCGAACAAAAATATCGAACTGTGAAGTATGGAACTAAGCGAATATTTTCGACAAGCTTTCATAAAGCTAGACAATAAGTTTCATAGCAGTCTGAACCACATCTCGCATCTCAGTTGCCACGTTTGGTGCTCAGAAGTCGTGCATCGTCTTGTATATCTTGATAAAGGGAAAGGATTTTCAAAAACTAAATGGCGTTTCTAGATAATGTAGAATGTCCAGAGGCACTGAAAACTTATAACGACTGTATGGGTAGTGTGGACTAGGCTGAACAGACCATTACACTGTATGATTTCGACAGAAGATCTGATAAATGGTAGAAAAAAAGTGTTATACAAACTGTTGCTAACTAGTGTTGTAAATGCCTGGATATTACAAAAGGAAATTCAACAGAGTGCTTCTAAAATATTTTCTAGTCAATCTAGCAGAGCAATTGATTGCCATGGGACAAAAGACTGCCCTTCTAAGAGATCAAGAGGTATTAAAAATGTACGCCTACACTTCCCTAAAGAAGAATCTACAAGAGGGACGACGGCTTTATGTTCCACAAGAAAAAAGGAAACAAGAACAAAAGCTATCTACAAAATGCGCCAGCGTCCATTATGCAAAATGTGCTTTTCACCATATCATATGTAATTTTGTAATAACTCAGACATGTTTAAAAATCTTTGTTAGTAAATGTGTTCTACAATTTGTTAGTAACTACTGTGATAAAAAATGATTGCATACGGCTTGTTATATATATATATATATATATATATATATATATATATATATATATATATATATATATATATATACATTTTCCTGGAAAATTAGAAAAAAGCACACCATGAATTCGTCTACCCAGCAGAGCTAAATTTTACGGACACATTCTTGAGGAAAAATATTCCCACTCCATTTTTACGTTGGGTGGTATCACCTTGTTGGAGCATGAACGGCAACAAGACGAGTTGAATTATGGTTTCAATGTGTACTGTGCACTGTTCAGTGTTCTCTGGACGGTCAACAGAGAGAACAGCCGTGTAGGATATGGATACCCACACCACGATGCCGGGTGAGGACCTGTGTGTCTCTGTCGTATACACTCCAGGTTTTCGCGCTCTCCTGCTCGGCGCCACATACGCATCATTGGCACCGCGGCAGAAGCAACTCTCATCGCAGAAGACGCGTCTCCATTCGCATATCGCGACACCACTGGAGGCGCGATGGACTATGATAGGGCGTGAGCGGAAGATACCCAAACAGTACGCATGGGGAACCATTGCTTACCCTGGCCGCTCTCTTCTTGTGATCATTGCGGGATTATTGAACAGTACACGGCACAATTAAATCATCATTCAACCCGTCTTGTTACTGTTTATGCACCAACAAAACAATATGCATTTCAACAGGAAAAATCACGTCCACGTGTATCCTGTACCACCCAACATGCTCTTCAAGGTGTACGTCAACTGCTCTGGCCAGTGCGATCTCCAGATCTCTCCACCATTGAGCATGTTCGGGACCGGATGAAACATCTTGGCGCGGTCTGCACGAGCAGCACGAAATATAGTCCAACTGATGTACCAGGTGGAAATTGCATGCCAGGCCATTCCGAAAAACCAAATTCGGCTCCTCTACGATCATGGGAAAATTGCAGCATGTGACATTATAGATACAGGGAGCAGCTGATTATTTCCATGTGAAAGACGGTTTTTGCCAGGCTGTTGAGTTCCCCAGCCGGCCGACTATCAGTTTATACCTAGTGAATGGGATACAGCAGCTAGTCAGGCTTTTCGTAATGTGGTCGGAATCTGGAAGCAACGCTCTTGAACGAGCGAGGGCGGCTAACCCAGAATGCAACTGTAATACAATATAGCCACACACATTATTCTAAAAATCCATATAAAATCAGGGAATGATCATACGGCAAATATAATTATATGAAAGGATTCAGGAGACTTGAGAGAATGAAATGCCGTAATTTCAATATCAAAAATGTTCAAATGATTGTAAATCTATCGGACCATCAGTCATCAGTCCGTAGCTTACAAACTACTTAAACCTAGGTAAAGTAACCTAAGGACAACACACACACCCATGCCCCAGGGAGGACTCGAACCTCCACGGCGAGCAACCGCGCGCTCCGCAGCGAGACGCTTTAGACCGCTCGGTTACTCCACCGCGGCATTTCAATATCCCTTACAGATAAAAAACCGACAAATTTCAGTACTATAATAATAATAATATAAGACTTATATTTACAATTATTGGTACGTAATGTTTATCAGAGACAACTTAAGAAGCAAATGGGCAGCATTGTACCACTCTACCTATCTTAAAAGACTTACCACGTAATTTCCGTATTCTTTCAATAAACTTTATTTTACTCTCTTGTTCTGATTTTCGTTGAGGTAGTAATATTCTTGTGTCAGAACATAGATTCCCCCACAGAAACACAAAACATTAACACAGCAAAGCGCATTACTTTCATATATGTATTTTATTATATTTAATATTATTCGTAGTAACGTTCGTTTTATGTCTACAAACTGCCACTTAAACATTTCATGGCCGACTAAAAATAGTACATATACAGCAGATAATTTATTTATCAAAAATTATAAGTATTTGTGAACAATAACTGAATATATTAGTATAGAAAGCCATGATAAATTAAATATCAATTTAGTTAGTATTGTTTGCTAAATGTAAACAATATTTGTAGGTAAGTGGTCAAAGCATTTTATTCTGTGATATTCAAATGCAGAATATTTTGGAAGAGAAATTGTATTTTAAAGATGAGGTGTTAGGATGCACGGAAGGATACAATTTTGGGAGCAGGCAGAGCATCCTTTCGAACGCTTGGGAAAGGACTCGTTACTTGGACGTGGTGGTGAACGGTTGTGGTGCTGGGCGGTCTGAAGCCGCGTTACTTGTGATTTAAAGAGATAGGCATGTGTGGAATTAGAAAATTTAAGGGACTGCAGAACTTAGTCTCTGGTTGTAAAGTGGTAAACTGTGCACGTTAGTAGGGCTGTGGAACTGTGATAATTCAGCAATCGTGTACTCGTGTGATGACAAACTGTGTTTTAAACAAATACTGTAATTAATCGCGGGTTAATTTGGAACTGCAATGTTCAGTGGGCTTCACTAATTCACAAACACCTGGTTTAAGAATCATAAAAGTAGGTTGTATACGTGGAAGAGACCAGGAGACACCGAAAGGTATCAGATAGATTTTATTTTATGGTAAATCACAGATTTCGGAACGAGGGTTTAAACTGTAAGACATACCCAGGAGCAGAAATAGACTCTGACCATAACTTATTGGTCACGAACTTTAGGCTGAAAAAAAAAACCGGTAGGAAAATAAGGAGGAGCAAAACCTACAAAAAATCCTTGGATATCACCGGAAATACTAAATTTAATTGATGAAAGGAGAAAATATAAAAATGCAGTAAATGAAACAGACAAAATGGAGTACAGGCGACTAAGAAATGAGATTGACAGGAAGTGTCAAAGGGCTAAGCAGGAGTGGCTAGAAACCAAAACCAAATCTCTAGAAGAATGTATAAGGAGGGCAAAAGTAGATACTGCCTACAGGAAAATAAAAGAGACATTGGGGACAAGAAAAACAGCTCTACGATTAACAAGAACTCAGATGGAAAACCAGTTCTCAGCAAAGAAGGGAAAGCTGAAACGTGGAAAGGGTACATAGAGGAGCTCTACAAAGGAAATGAACTTAGAGGCAATGTTGTAGGAAGGGAAGAGGCAGTAGATCAAGATGCAATAGGAGATACTATACCGAGAGATGAATTTGACAGAGCCCTGGAAGACCTAGGTCGGAACAAGGCCACAAGAGTAGACGACATTCCCTCAGAGCTACTAAAGTCTCTGGGAGAGCCAGCCATGGCAAAACTATTTCACCTGATGTGCAAGATGCATGAGACAGGCAAAATACCCTCAGACTTTAAGAAAAATGTAATAATCCCCATGCCAAAGAAGTCAGGCGCAGACACGTGTGAAAATTACAGAACGATCATTTTGATAAGTCATGGTTGCAAAATATTAACACGAATTATCTGCAGGATATTGGAAAAGCTGGTAGAAGCTGACCTCGGAGAAGATCAGTTTGGATTCAAGAAGAAGGTAGGACCCCGGGAGGCAATACTCACTGTACGACTTATCTTAGAAGATACATTAAGGAAAGGCAAACATACATTTTTAGTCAAAATATCCACGGGTGCAGTGCCGGTCTATAGCGTCCAACGGGCACAATATTTCGGTGATCGTACATGTTGCCATCATCAGATGAACTGACCGACTGAGCTCCTGGAAACGCGCCGGCACAGAGATCCACACGGTACGGCGGCTCGAAGGAATTGGGTTCTAGTCCGGTAGCGGGCGATTTAAATACCCTCGGCCCGCGGAGCGACCCTTCCGTGGTCCGCGCCCCGCGCCGCGGTCGCGCAGTGGAACCGATTGCGACGGCGTCACTCTTTCAAATTCTGAAGTCAGCAGTGGTAAAATACAGGGAAAGGAGAGTTATTTACAACTTGTACAAAAGCCGGACCGCAGTTATTAGACTCGAAGGGCATGAAAGGGATGCAGTGGTTGGGAAGGGAGTAAGACAGGGTTGTAGCCTTTCTCCGATGTTATTCAATTTGTACATAGAGCAGGCGGTGGAGGAAAGCAAGGAAAAATTTGGAATAGGGATTAAAGTTCAGGGTGAAGAAACAAAAACACTGAGTTTTGCTGATGACATTGTAATTCTGTCAGAGACAGCAAAGGACCTGAAAGAGCAGTTGAATGGAATGGGAGTTGTGTTGAAGAGAGCGTATAAAATGAACATTAACAAGAGCAAAACTAAGATAATGGAATGCAGTCTTAGAAAGTCAGGCGACGCTGAAGGAATTAGATTAGTAATGAAACAATGAATGTGGTAGATGACTTTTGTTACTCGGGCAGTAAAATAACATAAGACGGTCGCAGTACAGAGGGTATGAAATGCCGAATGGCAATGGGAAGAAAAGCGTGTTTGAAAAGAGAAATTTCTTAATATCGATTATTAATTTAAGCATAAGGAAGTCCTTGTGAAGGCATTTGTGTGGAGTGTTGCCTTGTATGGGAGTGAAACATGGACGATAAACAGTGCGAACAGGAAGAGGATAGAGGCTTTAGAAATGTGCTGCTACAGAAGATTAGATGGGTAGATTGCATAACTAATGAAGAGGCACTGAACAGAATTGGTGAGATAAGGAATTTTTCGCATATCTTGACTAAAATAAGGGATCGCTTGGTAGGACACATTCTAAGACATCGAGGAATCGTAAATTTAGCTTCAGAGTTTAGTGTGTGGGGTAAAAATCGTAGAGGGAGACTAAGAGACGCATATAGTAAGCAGATTCAAATGGATGTGGGTTGCCGTTCTTATGAGGAAGAGGCTTGCTCTTGATATAGTAGAGTGGAGAGCTGCATCACACCAGTCTCCGGACTGAAGACCATAACAACAATCATCAGGAACTTTTGCTGTCGAGTGCTTGTGGCTGTGATACTTACTGTGCCTCTCATGGACATAACTTGAAGAATTATTCAGTTATTTACCGATGTATAAAGTAGGACCACCTCCGCATTCCATGTACAAAATGAGTAATAAACATTTATATAGAATTTCTTAGTGAGTGAATCGCTTATTTAATTTAGAATCCATTTTGTTGGTTATTCAGAGATTTAATTTATGTTAATTAACATATATTTTGATGTCATCAGATGCAGTTGGTTAGACTAGATGAACTGCACGGTTATTATTGATCTTGTTTAAACAGATTGGGTAGCTGTTTACGACATAGAAGCGGACATACAAAACTCACCCCTATGAACAGATGCAACGAGCCATAAACCTTTTACTACTCCGAGTTACCTATTTCCCAATTCTTATTGATGAGTATCGATAGGAAGGTGGCAAGCTTGTATTGCTGTAATAGGACATTCACGGTACTAGCTTCGACATTGAGCAGGCTCTGGTGACTGTACGCATATGCGCATGGCTCTGTCTGCGTGATCGCATGTTGTGTACATCCTCAAGAACGTGTGAGTAAAATGTCACTCTGCTAGGTCGATGAATTCATGGTGTTATTTTTTAATTTTCCAGAAGTGCATACAGGAGTGTCTATTCTATTGCTTTTGGGTAGTGGTGGGACATCAGTGTCTCAGACCCTAATTGCACCAAGTGAGGTCACAATTGGAAAAAAAAATTATTCATAATATCATAACGACTATGTGCTCAAACGAAGAACTTTCTGTATAAATATTAAACAATCTGTCTTGAAAGGGTTAAGTCTCAGTATCTGGCTCCACAAGTTTTCGAGATAGTGCACATGTTATCCACTTCAACAGATTGTAAGTTATTTTATTCGTAACTCACGTGTCTGGAGAACAAGGGGGGGGGGGTCTGTAAGGACTGCCCAAGGAAGACGCCAAAGAGTTTCCGCGGCCGTGAATTGGGGTGTCAGACATAAAGGCGCGGATACGGCAGCGGATGTGGCCGCCGTATCGGTTAGCCGGCAGATGTTTCAGCGAGTCAGCGCGGCACGCGCCATTGAGCCCGCCGGCAGCACCTCAACTTCTTTGGCGAGGGGCCAGGGGCGGCCGCCAGTCTCCAGCGAGGTGTCGCCGAGCCACAGACGTACCAAAGAACTCCGTGTCTGACGCGCAAAACGGCTGACAGGCGCCTTTCCATTTCTTCGCACTTTTGCGGATAAAGTGGCGTTACTGTCGGAACATGATTATTACTGAAGGGAAAGGGTACACAGCGGGGTGTATATAGCGCTGATAGTATAGACCAGTCTCATGCTTATGGTCGCGATCCCCAGAAATGGGGAGGGGGTTCGCATAGCCTTGCTAGTGGTTTCGTCGTCACTGTAGGAAGTACTTGCACCATAGTCCGCCCAGTACATATCTGAAGACTACCTGTTCAATGATATAAAACACAGGTCAGAGGCGGCGCGTCCCATGTGTTAACTGTTCAGTAAACCACCGGATAAAAGCTCGTCGTGAAAAAAAGTAAGTCAAGATTACCTGACATCGTATGGTCTGGAGGCGATCAATTCGTTTTATAGTTTCCAAATAATAAGCCAAGATCGCTAACTATATGACTAGATGATGGTGACACAGTGCACTGAAACCGGTCGTCACTTAATACATTGTTAGTTTGCGATTTTGGCTTATCATTTGGAAACTATAAAAGTAAGTCAATAAAAAAAATAAAAAAAATATCTTTAAACTATCATTCTTCGTTTTGTTCTATCAGATCATTTCATATGCACATTCAAAGTTTTTTCGTCGCATGAGAAACGTTTTACGTTGCGAAGACAGCACGTATACGAGTCGTAGCGTGGCGGTTTAATATAAGCAGCAGTAGGCGCAGCGTTGCAATGCGCATGCGCGGGTGAGGTTCAAATTCTCTTCTGAATCCTGTGGAGGCAGCATATGGCCGCTCCCGCGGCAGGGAGGGGCTCGCCGGACCGAACTGAACGAAAGAAAAAGGCAACCCTGGAGTGTTTATGGAGGTCGCAGCATATACATGTTTCTCCTCCCAGAGCAGCGGTGAGAGATGAGGACATCACGGCCGTTGTTATTGATTGGGAAGGGGATACATCAGGAACGTCCTACCGCAGTAGGAGGTGGAGCCAACGTGTGGTGGCCTTGCGCTTTATCTTATGCCCCAGCGCATGTATGAGGCGGTTTTCTGATCGACCATCCTTATCATAATAGGATTGGGCGCTTAATGTAGTCACGTAGTCGCCGGACTTCAATAAGGTTGTGGAGAGAAGCAGAAGGAAAATCTCGGGGAAGGTGAAGGGCCAGCCGGAGGGCACGGTTTTGGACTGCTTCAAGAGACTGCATATGCATGTCTGCAGCAGAACCCCAGACGACAGCGAGGGTAGGGAGTATCATGGTTTTATAAAGGGTAACGCCGACGTGGAAAGGGAGGCGGGAAAAGGGGTTCAGATGAGGATACAATTTGAGGAGGCGGGAGAGGGCATCGCGCCACAGGTGAAGGATGTGGTGTCGCCAGATTAGTCGTCGATCGATGGTCACGCCGAGGTAATGAGCCGTAGGGCGCCATGGGACCGGACACGCAGGCAGGGGCGAGGGGAAACGCCGCTTTTAAAATTGGCGTTGGAGCTGGTAGAGACGCCAGCTCCAGGCGACTCGACCTCCGGCGGTTACGCACGAATGGTCCCGAAGCAAAGACAATAGAGGCACTGCGCACCTCGGCGTGCGCATTGGTAAATCCTTCATGTTGACAACATCCGCCCTTCATATTTGTTTTTCGCGCATTGAAGATTTATGAAAAACACGTTAATTTTGGTAAAATAAGTACCATTAAAGACGCATCAACTGTAAAAGATTTCAGAAGATCCGACCATGAATAATAATAAAGCAGTACTGTATCTAGCAAGAGTAGTCGTGTAATTAGAGGCATCGCGGTGAAGTGTCAAGGGTGATAGGTTCGAATTACAGTGAAATCATTTTTTTTAATCCAACCTTATTTTTAACAGACACAGGAACATCAACGACTTTTAGATTGTTACTTGCCACATATCTTTGGACGTTTTTGCGAATGTGTCGCGATTTTTAGGGTAAATGGCATTTATACTCTTCGGTGTAACGAATATTTAACTGTTTGAAAAGAGTGGGGTGGGGTGGGGAGAGCGGCATTTGCGCATGCGTAAGGTTAGGAGGGCCGCCACTATCAAGTTTCGGCCCCGGTTCGGAAATATTGTAGATCCGGCACTGAAAGAAGTGAACCCTAGTCATCTGAAGCACTAGCCGCCACTGAGTTAAGTGAATGTATTTCACATTAGAATAACGTAATTTCTTGTTGACATTAATTCTGCTTTAAATAGTTTTGTAATAAATACAGTGTTAGTGATGAATAAACCTAAAGCAAGAAGAACGTTTTAGGAATCAGCTGATAATTGCAGTAACCACTGTTGATAAATTCGAACAAGAAACCTATGTACTTCTTTACGAATCGGCCAAATAGTGAGATATTTCTTAACGAGCATAATTCCGTTGTGTCTGACCTAAAATGACAGACACTCAATATACAAAGTATATTTCTGTGTCGGAAATCATGTAAAGGTGGAATGTGTTCCATTTAAAAATATATAACATAAATTCATACCGTAAGATATAATATTGTGCATTGTTCTACAAGAAAGTAATATCAACGAAAAGAAAATTACGTTCATTGGTTTTGAGAACTCTCAAGTAGTAGCGTTTTGCCTTCGGAGGGACGGGGGGGGGGTCACCAAATATTTTTTTCTTGCAAGAGGGGTAGCGTATTTAAAAATGTTGGGAAACAATAGTATAGACGATCAATATAATGATTTCCTTAAAACATTCCTCATGTTCTTTAAATTCTCTGTTGCATTAGAATGCTCAAAACAGCGTGCTGCAACTAATAAGCAGCCTGTGAGGCTAATAAGAGGAATACGAATATCGTGTAGAAGAAAGTAAGGTAAAATGGTAAAGCAGTCAACAATCCGAAGATTGGTTTGAACACCACAGTGCTTTACTAGGCATGGTCCTTGTTTGGAGGTGGTATGCCGTTGCCTTCCTCCGACCTTGGAACTGACTTACCCAGCCAGTTATAGGGGGACCTACAGTTTAACGTGGGTTCCGAACCACGGTGCTACTCGGTATTTTTCACATGAGCAACACTGCCAGAGGTGAAACAAGTGGAAAGTGACAGATAAAAATCCTAGGACTTGGCGGGGATCGAACCCGCGACCTTCGGATTTGTAGTCTGGCACTCTACCACTGTGTTACGGAGCCGCATTACATCAAAATGTTATAAGCAGCCAGACTCAAGCAGCAATAGCACATTACAAACAATATTGTAAGGTTCTGAAAATTATAGAAAATACATTTTTATATATGCACCAAAGCTTCTTTTATTTTAAATGCTGACTAGTTTCGGGCTTTACCCATTTTCGTAAGCCACATTCATATAAATTTTTTATATTTGCATACTGCTTAGGTCACGCAGTATCCAAATATAAAAAAATATATAGGAATGTGGCTTAAGAAAATGGCCAAAGCCCGAAACTAGTCAGCATTTCAAACAAAAGCAGCTTTGGTGCATATATAAAAATGTCTTTTCTACAATATTTAAGAGCTGCAAAACGCGACATATCAAAAACATTTGTTCTGAATATTGTCATTAAGAAAGCAAAAGGTTTTGATGTAATGCGGCTCCGTAACACAGTGGTAGAGTGCCAGACTACAAATCCGAAGATCGCGGGTTCGATCCCCGCCAAATCCTAGGATTTTTATCTGTCACTTTCAACTTGTTTCACCTCTGGCAGTGTTGCTCATGTGAAAAATACCGAGTAGCACCGTGGTTCGGAACCCACGTTAAACTGTAGGTCCCCCTATAACTGGCTGGCAAAAGGTGTGTGTTATGCAGAAGAGTAGCTAATTCTCCGGCTAAAATTAAATCCATGTTTCAGTCGTGAAGGAAGTATCTGATCAGCAGCACAGGGTTGAGGATATGAAGTACTTAACAGTGATTTACCTATTACTGATAAGTCAGATACATGTAGAGTATTTTATATTTGTGGCGTCGCAAGTTTGAACGCGCGCGCGCCAGAGACATCATTGCTGACGGAGTCGTCATATAGAGGCGCCACATGAAAGGCAAGTGGAGCAGGTGCACCCTCTAGAGGAAGTGGAAAAAACGTTGGCCAGTGCCAACTTCTGGCAGGAGACTCCGACTAGGGACTTGGTTTAGTGCGCCTGTTTTGTGGGCTGCTTGTAATAACATTGCATACTGCTCCGTCCGTACTGGCTAGCTTCGTGCCGGCCGAGGTGGCCGCGGGGACTGAGGCGCTTCAGTCACGGTCTGCACGGCCACTACGGTTGAATCCCCCCTCAGGCACGGATATTTGTGCCGTCCTAGTTCGTAAGTAGTTAATAAGTAGCTGGTAAGTTTAGGGACTGATGACCCCGTAGTTAAGTCCCATAAGCTTAACAAACATTTTGCTACCTTCGTCCGTAGACAATGATGGGATGATTTGGGGAGATCTTTATGTTAAAGTGGCACCAGTCGCCGCCAACAGTGTAAATTCTAAGTGTTTGTTCAATAAATTATTATCATCTATTAATGCTCTAAAGGTTGCAGAGTTCCTATCGGCCCTAGTGCCACGTCCTCGCCCCCCCCCCCCCCCCAGTCAGTGCTCCGTTACGAAAGCGAGTCCGTAACTGCAGATGGCAACGTGGAGGAACGTAACAATATTCACTTTGTGATACAGCAGGTGAACTAAACAGAACCCTAGCTCCTACAGGAAATCACATTCTTAGAAAACAGCATTCCGAGACCGTTGCCTGAGGTAGTCCGTGATACGGACTACGAAGAGATAGAGTCAATAATGAAATCACTAACAACTAACCCTTATGAATATGATGGGGTATTATTCCATCTCTGTCAACCCAGAGCTTAGCCATATTTGAAATTTTTCCTTTCGGAATGGTCTGTTTGCTGACAGATTGAAACATTCAGTGGTGGAAGATGTATATACGAAGTTAGTCATTTCAGTCCTCATAATTTGTTTTCAAAGTTACAGTTTGGTTTCAGAAATGGTTTAACAACTGAAAATACCAGTATTTTTCGTATGCAAGTCGCTTGATAAATATAAAACTGCCAACGTTATGCGTTATCTACGAATTAGAAATATTGAAACATTTCGATCGTTTCAGAACACTGAAATATATCCAATGGCAAAGATGAAAATTTGTGATGGGCCGGGATTCGAATCCGGATTTCCCGCTTTGAGGCAGCGGTCGCTATAACCAATTAAGCTATCCAGGCACGTTTTCTTCCGAACCAAATTCTCACCTTGTAGCACACTACGATCGTAATTCCCCCTGCCCACTTGATTCCACTTGTTCGCAGCCTATACTAGCTTCCCGCAAGGGATCAGACATATTAATTCGTTCTCATTCGTATTGTCAATTGCCTGTTGGGGCAGATATACGATTATTTAAATGTTGTCTGTTGTTTTCGGACATGTCTGAAAGAACAGACACCATTTGTTGGCTTCCTCATGGGCTCGTGGTTCTTTGAGCACGCGCGTGGAGAGCACGGGGCACCGCTCTAATGCAGTCTTCCTTCCTTACTCCCCGGACTGCATTTCCTTTCCCCCTCCCCACCCCTCCTTTCCTATCATTAATCCTTCCCCTCCCCACTGTGGGACTGATAACCTTAGCAGTTTAGTCCCCCTATCCCAACCAAACATCCGAACCCATTAGTTGACATTAACGGCCGTAATTTTACGAATTCTACCGTTTCAGGGCATTGAAAGAAATCCAATAGCAAAGATGAAACTTTGTTCCGGATCGAGATTCGAAGGCGGATTTCCCGCTTTGGACGAGTAGAATTAGAGACGCAGTAAATTAATGCAACACCGTGTAGGGTGATTTTCCATGTTTTCCTTTATCACCACGCGTCGTAATATGGCATAATTTACGAGGTAAATTCAGTGGCAAGGTGGAGTGGCCGAGCGTTCAAAGACGCTTTGCTGCGGAGGGTGCGGTTGCTCGCCGTTGGAGATTCGATTCCTCCATCGGGCTTGAGTGTTTGTGTTCTCCTTAGCATAAGTTAGTTTAAGTAGTTTGTAAGTCTAGGAACTAATGACCAAGCAACCTAATTACCTTAGATTTACAAACATTTCAACAGTTTTAAATTCAGTGGTGTGTATGAATAGCGTCTGGCTAATGCCGTAATATTAGTAGTATAGAAATGATAAACTGTAACAACATGCAGTATGTCGTAGATTTACTGCATGAACAGCGGGAAACAAGTAAGCGGTAGACTTTTTTTCCTCTCACAATTTTTCTGGAATTTTTGGCAGTGCTATGTAAAGTCGTTAAGCGGTCTCAATTCATTAAAGGTGGTATTCACGAGTCCCACAATGCGGCGGATTTTTTGCGCATCCCATTGTATATGACGTCACATATCACAGTGATTTGTTGAAAGTTCTGTAAGGAATATGAATTATGTGTGCCAGTTAGGCTGAAATTGGTCCTGTGAATTAGGATTAGGCATGGGACAAATACGCACGAGCACGCACGCACACGCACACTTACATACAATTTTATGATATGTATCGATTGGATCAAATGTTTTTTGACATTGTTATTATCGATTTCAGTACATACCTTTCCACCAAGTGAAATAAGCAATGTTGCTATGTTCAAAATATGTTCCAGTTGTTACTGTTCTGAATGATCTTAAGATTCAAATAGTATTTTCGGTCATTATTATTACGTAATATCTGTTAATTTTTAGCAATTAAAGCTTAAAAGTCATTAAATTTCAAGATTAGGAATCGAATTGAAAACGCTCGGTTACTGGCTGAGGTTCTGGTGACTTCACACTACACGAGGAGCACGAATCTCTGTGTGTGTGTCCCGCGATAGTTTCCTCGGGTAAGATGGGGTAGTAGGCAGCTAATAGAGAGGTTCTGTGTATTGTTCTGTTGTCCTGTATCTGTAGGCTGAGAATAGAATCATTAGCGGGTTTGTACTGAGAATTCTCAAACATCCTTTCTTAGGCATCGGCTGGCCGTGCTTTATTTGTAAACATCTGCCCACCTCTGTGGGCGTATATGAAGAAATAATTTCAGAAGTATTTTTAGGTTGTTGTGGCGATTGGGCTCGGTTTCGTCTAAGTTATTGGAAATTTTTATTGTTGTTTAATATTATCTAGCAAGGGATATTTGTTTGAGGCACACAATTTCTTGTAATCTTCTTACGTTATTAATTTAGTTAATAATTAAATTTATTATGTGTCTAGGTAATCTGATGGGTAACGTTACTAACATTTCAGATGTTGGGGCCGAGGCGGATTAGCCGTGCACATTGTGGCGCCATGCTACGTTGCTCGCGGTTCGAGTGCCCTTCTTGGGCATGGGTATTATTGTTGTCGTTAGGTTTACCTTAGTTTAAGTAGTATGTAAGCTACGGACTACTAACACAACAGTAGAGTCAGATTGGTTTACAAACATTTGATTTCGATCAGATGTTGGGTGGTGGCGACTGTATCAATTAGTTTAAAGTTTGCTAGCAGGGATTCGGTGTATTATGATATTAAGCCTGTTAACTGAGTAATTCTTAGTTACTTTGCAATTGTACCTCTCCTGAAGTGTTAGGCGTCTTTTTGGTGTACTATCATTGTAGAAGAGTACACTTTTATTCACTATCTGTTGCATTAGTTGTATCTAGAGGAGTGTGTTTTAATACTACTAGATGCCCTCAATAGCAGGTGCGAATTGTTGTGAGCAACTCAGTGATGAGTGTGCTGCGTGTGTTTTGCTTCAGAAAGTTTAAAGTTTGCAAATAGGAATTTAACGTTTATGTTCTTTTTTGTTATGTGAGTGATGAAGCATAATAGTGAATGACGTACCTAGAGTTACAAACTATTTTAATTTATGCAAAGGGCAACACACACCCCCATGACTGAGGGAGGTGTGAGGTTCAAGATTTAAAAATCTTTCCGAAAGCGAATACGGTGGTAGAGGAGAATACCGCTAGAGGCAGTCGCAGGTAACTATGTTGAATCGAGAGGGGTAAATGCGTCGCATGATCGATGTGCAGTTAAGCGTTTGGATGACAAGTTTGGATGACAAGTTTGGATGGTTCAAGAAAAGAAACAAAGCAAATGAAAAGAAGTTACAGGACAAGTCTAGAGGATATAGAAGACCCTGAGTATAGTCCTCGAGCCTTCTGAGAAGGTATATTAAAAAAAATCTTTAAATTCATTTTCCGGGAAACTACTTTTTTTCACACTTGTGTACCTTTTTTCAGGATATATGAGACATAATACCTTCATATTTGGTCCTTACGTTTCCCATATTGCAGCAAACAAACACATGGAGCTAAATTTGGAAATATTTCGTTTGAGATATATGAGGAAAAGGATGTATTAAAATTTATAATTTTGTAGTCTAATAATTTCAAAATTCGAGTAAAAGGTTTGAAAGCTTATACTATAGCTAATCACAACATAAATGTTTACTTCTTCATCCATAATATCTTAGTCACCCCATTTGATAATATGAGACTATGCGTTTCGCTCACGTACCGCCTCCCCCTCCCAAAACAAGAAATGTGAGTTACTGGAAACAACAACTGCCGTAATAAACAGAACACAAACAGCATAAAGAGCTCCCTCACGCACAGTAGAGACAACTGGGGCGAACACAGAAACGCTTTCAGGCTGTCTGGTCTGCTTGGCAAGCCGCGGTTCGCACAGCAGAGGCAGGCGTTCGTCCACCAGCCAACTCATGGCTCAGCCGTCCAGAAAGCCCCTCCCCCCATTATATATCCCCTATGAGGCTCTAAGGTGTCGTAGAGACATTTTTATTCGATTTCAGACCATTCGACCTTACATTCTGGTATTATAGTGCAAAAAATTCTATTTTCAAGAATTTGCTAGTTTTGTTCCTCCCACACCTCTCAATTCATTGATCCTAGAGAAATTATGAAGAGGAGCTTTCTTCTAGTAAATTTTATGCAATTTAATTTTATACTGTTGCTCCTTTTTCGCTAGAGATCGCGGTTTTAAATTAAGAAAAACTTAAACAGTGTACCTTTAAATGACCACCTACGCTCAAGCTCACACCCCAAAGATCGGGACTTTAAGTATGTCATTCATGAAGGTCTTCCCAACACATCTTAACCTCATTTTCCGTACCTCGCTCGATATAGGTTCAAAATTTTCAAACAGCTTTCGTCGTGTTCTGTGTATTCAGATATTCCCTTTTTTATTTTATTTATTATTATTATTTTGTTTTTGTCCCTAAGTCTCTCAAAATTTCCTCACCTCTTTTTCCAACTGTATACAAGCTCACTTACGGTCGTTTCTGATGCACGCAGAGCAGCATTTCTTACACTTGCTATGTAGTGCCGCAATATGGCATTCCGTGACAGATTTTTGTTGCCATATGTTGTTTCCACTGCGTACCTAAGCTTCTGCAAGAGCTGTGCCCTGTCTACTGCGCTACTGCTGCACTGTATTCCACCAGTTATCTATTCTCCCAGATAACGAAAACTCTCGACTGTCTCAACCACTTGGCCATCTACCTTCCAGTCAGACCCAGTGTTCAATACCTTGGTCTTGTTATATACAAGCTTCAGTCCGACCTTTCCTGCTACTTCAGCTAGATTTTTAGTGCTGTCTTTACCTCTTCTTCTGAGTCATCTTCGAATGCCAGGCAATCCTTGTACCCTATTTTTACACCTTTGAGCTTCATATTACTATTTAGTTGTCTCCATTGTCTCAGGAATTGATCCAAGACAAGGTTAAATAAAATTAGTGACAGTCCATCCCCTTGTCGGACTCCAGTTTTTATTTTGAAACTATCTGACAGTGTACTGCGATGTCTGATCGTGGCAGTAGTGTCTCTCAACGGTTCCTTTATTATTGCATTTGTTGTAGCATTCTCCTCTATCTTACAACACCTCAAGCAGAGTACTTCTGTCAGGTGAAGTCCACGAAAGTCAATATTGTCATCTTTCCTTTCGATGCTCTGTTATCCTTTTGATATCAAATATCTGTTCTGAACAATTCCTCCCTTTCCTATTGTCGACACCAGTTGTTCTTCAACTTTCTTCAGTAAGAGTTTAGACAAAATAATGTACCTTATGTTTAAGAGACAGATGCCCCTGTAGCTATCCAGTAACATCTTGTCCCCTTCCCTGTGTAATGACATTACAATGGCTTCTTTCCAGTCTATGGGTATTTTCTTATTTCTCCAGATAGCCGTTATTATATTTCACATACGTCTTTCTATTTCAGGCACATTCCACTTGATCTTTTCAGCACAGATACCATCATTTTTGATGCCTTGCTGTTTTTGAGGTTTTTAAATGCCTCTGTGCATGCTCTATCCTGACATTCGTCTCTAGAGCGTCATTGTGTCCACTTTACTGTAGGTGGTTCTGAATTCAGCAAGACATTTCCTCGCACACCTCTTTCTCGTCAATGTTTATTGTGCCATCTTGTCCTATTACGAATGGTTCTCTTGCTTAGAAACCCTTAATTCTGCTATCCATTTGTCTAAAAAACACTAGTTACTTGTGTTCCTTGAAAGCTGTATTTTCTTCTTCAAATTTTCTCATTCCATGTAATTCTCTTTGGGTTTATGATCGTCTTTCCAGCAATTTCTCTCGCAGTTTGAAAATTCGACCAGTCTGCTTTCTTTTTACAGGATAGCCATTTCATCTATGCTTTGTTTCTGGTCTCGACTGCATTCAAAATTTTCAAATGTTTGGTAAGCTTATGGGACTTAACTGCGGGGTCATCAGTCCCTAAACTTACAAACTACTTATGAACTAACGTATTCTAAAGACAACACAAACATCTCTGCCCGAGGAAGGATTCTGACCCCCGACGGGGAACGGTTGCGCGCATCGGAGCATTGCACTTCAATGCGCTCGGCCACTTTGCCACAGTCTCGACTGCATTCTCACATTCATCGGTCCACCAGTCAAGCTTCCTTTTCTGGTTGTTAGCAGCCAGTCGCACTCTCTCGCTCTCTCTCTCTCTCTCTCTCTCTTCCAATCACACTGAACTACCATTCTCTTCGCATACTTTTTTTTTTTTTTTTTCAGAAGATCTACGTTGAATGTGGGAGTATTTATGGTCCTACATTTTCTGTGTCTGTTGGGTTTCCATCTGCACTTTACTTCAGTAAGGTAGTCATCTGATCCCATCGTGCTGCCGTGGTGGAGTAGCCAAGCGGTCTAAAGGGTATCGCTGCGGAGCGCGCGGTTGCGCGCCGTGGAGGTTCGAGTCCTCTCTGGGGCATGGGTGTGTGTGTTTATCCGTAGGTTAGTTTACCTAGGTTTAAGTAGTTTGTAAGCTAGGGACTGATGACCACGCAGTTTGGTCCGATAGATTTACAAACATTTGAACATTTGAACCATCGTGCTATTTTTTCTCACACTCGCGTTCATGATCTCTCTGTGATTCTTCTCATGGATTGCTGCATGATCTAGCTGTTTATACCCAATCCAGAGCTGACCCACGTTGTTTCCTTGCTTGCCTTAGCTTTGTAAAGGGTGGTCATTATGTTCATCTTATGTCTCCTACTCAGGTTCACTAATATCAAACCATTATTGCTTGTTCTCTTGTTGGCTGGATACTTTCCCACGCGGCGCCTAAACTTACTATCCGTGCTTATTTGCACTGATTTGTGCTAAAACAATGTTAATTCATTTTGTTGCTTTCTCGGCCACATATCACTCTAACGAAATAACGATATGCGATAGGGTCGTTTACAAATATCAGATTAGCCGTTTTGTGGTGTGGTTAAAAATCGACAGCAGACCTTCGCAGCGTTAAAGCTGAAACAGTGTCGTGCGTGTTGCCAGCTAATGAGGTGTGCGGCCGGCCCCCTGCAGTGCAGGCGGCGCGGCGTTTGTGGCGCCTACTTTGCGAGGGGGCGTGGCCTCCCCAAAGGCGCGGCACGCACTCGAGTCGCGAGCTCTCAGTTAACGAGGTCGCCCAGGGCGTGTCCGTCGGCGCCGCGGCGCGCACCACAGCCGCTGCCGCTGCGCCTGCGTTCGCTACACCGCACTGCGGAACTGTCAAGCTCCCGCCAGCAACGTCCTACCAGTGCAGATACGTCTGTATTACTTGTACAAACAAGACGGGTTACACACTTGAAGTCGTCAGCAGAAGACACATAGGACCACCTAAGCAACGCTGCGCTGAAACGCTGCATAAACAGCTGAAGAGCGTGAACATACTTCCAGTTGCAGTCCGAGACACAGTGAAATGAGACAACGGACCCATGTAGCGGACGCCGCAGTCACTCGGGATAAACAAATGTTCAAATTATAGTTTCCAAATGATAAGCCAAGATCGCAAACTATCAATTTATTACGTGACGACCGATTTCGGTGTACTACGTCACCATCATATATATATATATATATATATATATATATATATATATATATATATATATATATATATATATATATATTACGATGCAGATACAGGGACTAGATATATACCGGGTGTTCAAAATGTCAGTATAAATTTGAAAACATAATAAATCACGGAATAATGTAGATAGAGAGGTAAAAGTTGTCACACATGCTTGGAATGCCATGGGTTTTATTAGAACCAAAAAACAAAATAAAAGTTCAAAAAATGTCCGACATATGGTGCTTCATCTGATCTGAAAATTGGATAATGATGAGTGGTTGAAAAGTGGTATTAACATTATCCGTCTATTTAACTTAATACAATGTTCGAAGAGCGATTCCCTTCGAAAAGTTCCAGAAGAAATTTTTATATTTGTTTCTTTTCTCATAGAATCCTAACGGTAGAATAAAAAGGTTCAATTAGAGTAGCAATTGACATCTTCTGCAAAAAGTATTAATCGATTCGCTCAGTATGCCTTGTCGCCCGCCTCGATGTCTCTTACACTCCCCCAAGCAGCTATTAGGCGCGCTGTCTTCCAAAATATATTTGTTTCAGCGGGACATTACACTTCACATTGTCCCGTTTATGTTTGTTAAGTTTATGGGACTTGACTGCGGGATCATTAGTCCCTAAACTAACAAACTACTTATGAACTAGCTTATACTAAATACAATACAAACATCCATGCCCGAGGGAGGATTCGAACCCCCGACGACGAATGGCCTGCCCGTTTATACGAGGCGCTTTTTTAAAGTAAGTTCTGTTTTGTTGTTGACACTACTAGTTCGCTCACATACCGCAAAGAGCTCGTGCGTCGTATACCGGCTTGTCTCGGGAACAACTGTGCTCAGTGTCAGCTCAGTAGCTAATATGTACGGGTCTATTCTGTGCTTTAAAAATTTTGAGACTATCAACTCGCCCGCCGGGTGTTGGTTCTTTCAGTGATACGGTTTTTTTCAGCAAGGAACCAGTCAGCTGCAGAAATTCATCGAAAGATTTGCAATGTGGACGGTCATACGTTTGTGAGTGAAAGCAAAGTGCGTAAATGGGCACGAGAATTCAAAGATGGCCGTGACAACGTCCACGACCAGGACCGCTGGGGTCACCTTTATTCGAGTATAGACGATTTGTTGGCTTCAGTTGAAGCGAGGATTCTTGAGAACAGGCGTTCCACCTCCACCGCAAACAACATCTCAGTGGCAACCGTTACAATGATGACGAAGACGTGAAAATGACAATGAACTCATCGTTATCGGAGCAGGCGGCAAGATTTTATGAATAGGGAATTTTTAAAATGGTTGAGCGGTATGATAATTGTTTGAACAAACTTGGGAACGTGGTTTAAAATAATTTTACTTTTTTGAAATAACGTTTCGTTACTTACCAATGTTCAAACGGAACTTACTTAAAAAAAAAACACGCCTCGTACTTTCGTGTGTTGTGCGGGTAGTACGAATAGTGTTCAAATGTTTGCATTCAATGTGTCAAATACGAGGCTTATTAGGAAAGTAAGTACCGTTTTGCCAAAAAAAAAAAAAAGTATATTCTTTTTTTGAAAAATTTTATTCTCACAGAGGAGGGTATATCTTGAAGTACATAACCACATAGTTTCCATCATTGTTGAGGCACGTTGTAGTGGTCGATCAACTTATCTAGTCCAACCTCTTAGAAACTTGCCACCAGTAATGAGAACCATTGCAGCACACCAAGTTTAAATCCAATTGTAACAGGTGATGAGTCTGATACGTCATGTCACATCGAAGTCAAATTAATGGAGTGGGAACACACACTACCTTACTCAATACAGAAATTCAAGACGACGATGTCTGCACAGAAAATCATGTGGACGGAGTTTTATGAGCGAAAAGGTCTACTGCTTGTTAAATTTCTCCCATGATGCGAAGCCACAATGCAGCCATATATTGTCAGACTGGAAAATCAACGACGTGTGATACGGCATGAGAGGAGAGGGAAGCTGAGCAGAGGAACCGTTCTATTTGACGATAGTGCTCGGCTACACGCTGCAGGTCACACATAAATAGTTATTCAGAAGTTTGGATGGCAGCAGTTCGATCATCCGCCGTACAGCCCTGGCCAGGCGCCATTCGAAACTCACGTCTTACATTTTACGCCCTGCGACAAAGTGTGTTTCTAGTGGTATCTGGCGTGACAGATTATCCATGCCTGTCAGTTGCGGATGTTGAGAAAAAACTTCAAAATTACCGATCTTCGAAACTGCAAATAGAGAAAGCACTGTTTTGTTTTCAAAAACTGTTTCACCTCATCAAATTCAGTTGTGTTACTAAGTTCTTACTTGCCTTGGGCAATAGCTGTGATCATTTCAAGATTACATTTGTCGCTGTTTGGTAGATCAGGAGAATGTTGGTGACGCCTAGTTGCGGATGTGATATGTTGTGTGACTAAGACAGCTATTTGGCAGGATTCCACCTCCGACAGCAGTAACAATAACAACAACCTTCATTATTACTCGAGGCTAATTATTCCTTTCAACGTTTCTTGGAGCATAGTACCCCTTATAAAATCTCTAGATGATTCCCTGTTCAGTGCTAACAATGATGGCTCGTCTGATGCTAAACGTGTTACTTCCAAGTCATTCTTGACTAAATCGGAATACTTACCCCTTGTTCTACCTCGATTCCTCCTACCATCTAATGCCGAACCCGTGAGTCCATTAGTCTCTTAAGCAGTCTTGCTTCTCCCGTGAGTGTAGCATGACCCCTCTTAGCTCATCTGTAGTGTGTATTCCCAGTTTTCGTTATAATTCTCCATTATAGACACCGTCCTGCCATGGCTCACATCTATTAGTACCTAAAAGATTGGTAACCTCAAACATATTAATCAGGTACCTTGCATCTACCCAGCTTTGCCTCCCATATCACAAAGTTGGTAGAAAAATTGAACGATGCCCGGGTAATTTACTAACGGTAGTGACTTCCTTCTTCCTTCTTTGCCTCCCATATCACAAAGTTGGTAGAAAAATTGAACAATGCACGGGTAATTTACTAACGGTAGTGACTTCCTTCTTGCAGAACACAGTAGATCGTACCAGAGATCATATTGCTTTAGCTTTACTACAGGTGGCTTCCAGTTCTTCCACTATGTTGATATACTGTGAGAAGAAAAAAAAGGATCCTAAGTACTTGTAACTGCCCACCTGTTCTTTGTTCGTCCTATCTGGCACTCAGTCTATTTAAATGTATATATGACGTATGTGCGAGACTTTGTTTCAACAATTTCAATCTCTATACTGATATTTATACGATTATTCACAAAAGAAAAAAAGTATGATTCATTGATTTTTTATTTATTTATTTATTTATTTACTTTAAATGAAAACATTTTGGTTTAGGCTTTACAGTGACTGTTTTAAACAACTGATTAAAACAGAAGGTACTTATGTCACCCGTCACTATTGTTTATTGTTTCCACAACGTGTTTCAAGAATTCAAAACCCCATCATAAGGTGGAATTTTATATCATACTGTGTGCATGTGGGTTTGATGACAAGGTGGCCTGTTGTGCTGGCTCCAGTGGTCATAGGTTCCTTGCACTTTCATAACCTTACTTATATACAGGGTGAGTCATAAATGAGGAAAAATATTTTGTGCAAATTGTCTGACACTGAGCTACAAAAATAAATTCGTTTGCCGTATGTTCCTACGTCAATAAATTACAATGAAAATGAAAGGTAAAAATCTGGAAATATGACGTGGACTTTTGGGTGTTACTGTGCGCCAACATTGGCCAAGGGCACAAGTTTCTTTCTCTATGCCAGCTAGCTATTATACATAATACCGTCCATCTAAAACGGTACGAGATTGATGTGAACGCTGTCATTACTCGCAGTGTCACGCAGACCGTCGCTTGAGACCACATGCCTCGCCTTCTCGTGAGCAACTAGACTACCTAAAACACTCGCATGTTGTGCCCTGTTGCCTATGTTAGCGCACAGTCCACTTCACATTTACAGAGTTTTACCATTCAATTGCATTGTCACTTACTGACTTACGAACACACAGAATATGAATTCATGTTTGTAGCTCGTGTGTGGCAATTTGCACGAAATATTTTTTCTCATTTATAACTCACCCTGTATAATAAGATACAGACACCATCGTTTATTTTTACATATATACATTTGTTAGACTGGTAGTGACTGGTAACAGAAATACCATGTGTTTCAATGATTTTTTTTCAATTTCATTGATTTATACAACCAAATCAGTAAATTCAAGTTTAGGGTAAGTACCTTTACATAGATGCTCCTTGGCTGAGGGTTGTAATATCTGAGATCGCTAAATACTAATGAGTTAGTCATTGTTTATCTCTGGCCAACTTACTATGCATGTAATGCTGTATCTATAAACAGGGTCGTACTGATAAGAAAAATGTGTGCTCTCCTCTATCTAAGGGAAAAAGTGTTTCTTTCTTGTGATTCACCTCAGAATTAATTTTTAATCACGAAATTTGTGCTAGAAAATTCATCGCCATTGGAAGGATCCATTACATCTCCTCCTGCCAGTAATAAATTTGTGTAAATAACGTGTGATTCTTCCCGGTTTCGTGGCCTTTCATTTGTAACAGGTGGATATCAAAATACACCGATAAATTGTCTCACTCAACATATTGGAGAACTAGGAGTACTGAACTTGCACTGTATCCCGAATATTTAAAAATGTTTAAAGTTTAATCGAAATTGACCAATACTCCCTACTACACACGTGCAAAACTGAACTTTTAAAACCGAACAATGTGGGACTTCGATCACTTGAAAACATAAATTCGCAGCTGACACACCTGGGAAATAGGGGAAACACAAATATTAAAAATTATGACCCAGTTATAAGTACACCCGAAGAAAATACTGAATGGGAAAATCATCTGATAAATTTATATAATGAAAGGGGAAACAATCTGACTGCGTCACAATAAATTAAATTTGACTTACTCTGTATTCTCATTACAAAACTCGAAATCGAAAATAGCAATCAGGTCTCAGCAAGCAGAATCATTAATTTTATAAGTTGTATATAAACAAATGCAAATGGTTGGTAGGTAATAACGAGGTTAAAGAATACTCAGAAGGTGCAAACAAGGAAGGCGAAAGTAACGGCCGCGGTGGAGTAGCCGAGAGGTCTAACGCGCCTCGCTACGGAGCACCCGGTTGCTCGCCCTCGGAGTTTCGAATCCTCCCAAGGGCATGGGTGTTTGTATTGTCCTTAGGTTAGTTTAACTTAGTTTCAGCAGTTTGTAAGCCTAGGAACTAATAACCAATGCAGTTAAGTCCCGTAAATATACAAACATTTGAACCTTTTTTGAAAGTAACTACAAAAAAAAAAAAAAAAAAAAAAATTAATTATAAATGGTGTATTATAAAAGTTTAAAGTAGAAAAACATTAGAGGGACCTTAAAAAATAATCATGAATTACTATAATGTCGTGCCGCAACACATACCTGATGATTCAGTTGATAATGTACATTACGCCATATGGCAATATACATGTTATATCTCCTACATGTTTATAATACAGATCACACGCAACTGCTCTCTCCATTACAATTCATTATTGAGCAATTACGTAACGACTGTATTCACCCACCATCTCTCGTCAATGCTACTAACCAACCCCTGGCACGTTACAACTACTGATTGACTCTGGCTCGTTACCGCTCCTGGCTCTCACCGAAGCACTCACTCTCAAATCAATCGATAGTTCCAAGGATTACTGTGCCATTTACAATGTATATCTGTGCCCAGCTCATAACATCAACTACATTGAATATATTTCCTTCAAAATACGTGCTAAATAAATTGATCGCAACACAGAATGATAAACAGCACAAATAATTAGACATTATATAATTTTATAAGTACTGTGCGGACACTATTTTGGCTTAAATATTGTAGAAAATTAATTATGTAAGACCTACCCAGGGACAGATATAGGCTCTCAATTATTGGTAATGAACTGTCGATTAAAATTTAAGAGACTGCAGAAAGGTAGAAAAGTTAGGAGATGGAATCTGGACGAACTGAAGGAGCCAGAGGTGGTTGAGGGTTTCAGAGGGAGCATTAGGCAAGGACTGGCTGAAACGGAGTAAAGTAATACAGTAGAAGAAGAATGAGGAGCTCTGAGAGCTAGAGTAGTGAAAGCAGCAGAGGATCATATAGGCTGGAGGACAAGGCCTAATAGAAATCCCTGGATAACACAGGACATGCTAAAAATCGATGAGAAGAGAACATATAAAAATTCAGCAAGTGAAGCAGGCTAAAGAGCCTAGAAACTTCTAACAAATCGGATTGACAGGAAGTGAAGACAGGCTAATCAGGAGTGGCTAGAAGACATATGTATAACCATAGAAGAATGTATAACCAGGAGAAAGATAGATACCGCCTACAGAAAAATTCAAGAGATATTTGGAGACAAGAAAATCAGCCGTATGAATGCCAAGAGCTCAAACGGGAAACCAGTACTAAGCAAAGAGGGGAAATCTGAAATGTGGAAGGAATATAAAGAGGGCCTGTACAAAGGAAGTAAACTTGAAGGCAGTATTCTGGAAATGAAGACGAAGATGAGCTAGGAGATATGATACTTCGAGAGGAATTTGACAAAGCGCTGAAGGATTTGAGTGGACACTAGGACCCTGGAGTAGATAATATTCCATCCGAACTGCATACCACCTGGTATGCAAGAACAAGCGAAATACCCTTCGACTTTAAGAACAAAATTGTAATTCCAATTCCAAAGAAAGGAAATGCATACAAATGTGTACATTAGAGAACTATAAGTTTAATAAGTCATGGTTGCAAAATACTAACACGAATTATTTACAGACAAATGGAGAAACTTGTTGAATCCGACCTCGAGGAAGACCTATTTGGATTTAAGAGAAATGTAGGACCACGGGAGGCAATACATTACAACTCAACTTAGAAGACAGGCTAAGGGCCGGCCGCAGTGGTCGGTGGTCGCTATGGTCGGGGTTCGAATCCCCACCTCGGGCATGGATATTTGTGCCATCGTTAGGATAAGCTAGTTGATAAGTAGTTTGTAAGTTTAGGAACTGATGACCCCGTAGTTAAGTCCCATAAGCTATACAAACATTTTGAACAGGCTAAACCTACATGTTTAGCATTTGTAGATTTGGAGAAAGCTTTTGACAATGACGAGTGGAATACACTCTTTCAAATTTTGTAGGTAGCAGGGGTAAAATATAGGGAGTGAAGAATTGTAGCCGGCCGCGGTGGCCGAGGGGACTAAGGCGCTCCAGTCACGGTCTGCACGGCCACTACGGTCGGGGGTTCGAATCCCCCATCGGGCATGGATATTTGTGCCGTCCTAGTTCGTTAGTAGTTCATAAGTAGTTTGTAAGTTTAGGGACTGATGACCCCGTAGTTAAGTCCCATAGACTAAACAAACATTTGAACATTTTTGATGAATTGTATTAAACCTATACAAAAATCAGACAGCAGATAAAGAAAGGGACTCAGTGATTGGTAAGGGAGTAAGACATGGTTGTAGTCTTTTCCCAATCTTGATTTATCTGTACATTGAGCAAGCGGTGAAGGAAAACAAGGAGAAATTTAGAGAGGGATTTAAAGTTTAGGATGAATAAATATAAACTGTGCGGTTTGTCGAGGACATAATAATTCTGTCAGAGACCGCAAAGGATCCGGAAGAGCAACTGAATGGAATGGGCAGTGTCTTGAAAAGAGGGTATAAGATAAAAGTCAACAGGAGTAAAACAAGGATAATGTAATGTAGCGTCACAAAGTCAGGCGATGCTGAAGCAATTAGTAGTGGCTGAGTTTTGTTATTTGGGTAGCAAGATAACTTTTGCTGGCCGATGTAGAGAAGATAGAAAATGTTGAACGGCTATGGGAAGAAAAGCATTTCTGAAGATGCGAAATTTTTTGACGTTCCATATTAATTTAAATATTAGGAAGTCCCTTCTGAAAGCATTTGTTTGGAGTGTAGCATTGTATTGGATTGAGACGTGGACGATAAGAGGTTCAGATACAAAAATGATAGAAGCTTTTGAAATGTGGTGCTACAGACGAATGATGAAAATTAGATGGGTAGATCAAGTAACTAATGAAGAGGTGCTTAACCGAATCGGGGAGAAAATTTTTTGGCATAACCTGACTACGAGAAGGGATAGAGTGGTTGGACAGATTCTGAGGCTTCAAGGAATTGTCAACTTAACGTTAGAAGGAAGCGTGTGGGGTAAAAATCGTAGAGGGAGACCGAGGGACGAGTACAGTAAGCAGATTCAAAAGGATGTAGGTTGCCGTACTTATTGTCAGCTGATGAGACTTACACAGGAAAGTGTAGCGTGGATAGCTGCATCAAATCAGTCTGACTGAAGACCACAATAACAACAATTATGTCGGAACCATAGGGACCTTACAAACGGTTACGCACTTAGTGACGTAAACAGGAAGCATTACACGACTGAAAATGTTTAAAAACTGCGATATATGAAGTAGGTTGCAGTTATTTAAGAATCAGTATTGCTTGTGCGAGTTCAGAGGAATGCGAGGTGTCGGGTAGGTCTGTCTCGAGAGCAACAGGGGCGAGTGAGCCGTGGCCGCGGCGCACAGGCACGTGGCGTATGCAATTACCAGCGCCACCGCGCCGTCTGGCTGAGCGCGGGGGTGGCGGGGGCGGCGGGGGTGTGAGGCTGGGGTAGGGGGTGGGGGGTGGCCGCTGGGGCCGAGGGCCGCCGCGCGCTGCGTGCCCCGCCAGCACGGCCCGCCACTGCCACCGTTGTTGTTGTGCTGGTCTTGATGCACTAAGCCTCTTCATCTCCTCGTAAGAACGGCGACTCACATTTATTTGAAACTGATTACTGTATTTGCCTCTCGGTCTTCCTCTCAGATTTTTACCCCCACACACTCTCCGCCAAAGTTAAAAGAAGAACTTCATGTTTTCTTTCCTAGAGACAATCAACTACAAGGTATGTCCGCAAAGTAATTTCCATTTGGTTATATAAAACAAACGTGTGCAGATACAGGAAATAAATTTATTCGACAAAAATCTACAACTGCTGAACTACTTATCTACATAACTTTCGAAATTTTGTTGGCACTTTTCATAGTGGGGCACACGTCTTCTTTATAGAAGGTTGTCGCCTGTATATTCCATCATGTGGTAACATGTTATTTCAGCTCGCCATCATCGTAGTAGTGTGGAGCACCAAGGACAGATTTTAAGAGTAAGAAATGAAAGTCGCTAGGAGCGAGTTCTGTGCTGTGCGGAGGATTATTAAACACACCCAAGTCAATTTTCCGTGAGAGTTGTTTGGTTATATTCGCCATGCGAAGTATGGCAATATCGTGAAAAAAAAAAAAAAAAAAAAAAAAAAAAAAAAAAAAAAAAAACTTTTGACAGTAATCCTCTGCGCTTCTTCTGTATTGTGCTGTGCGTCTTCTTAATGGTCTCGCAGTAGCCATGTGCATTGATTGTTTGGCGTCGTGACATGAAATCAATCGGAAGAATGCCTTTTCTGTCCCAAAAGACGGTGCACATGACTTTTTGAGGCGTCATCATTTGCTTAGGTTTCACCTTCGTTGGGGATGAAATGTACCTCTATTCCATTAATTGCCGTTTTGTTTCAGGGATGTCGTACGACACAGACGTTTCATCCCCCGTGTCTATCCGACGAAGAAAACCATCGCCTTCTTCATTGTAGCGTGTCAGAAACTGAATTGCATCCAACAACCAAGCCTTGCTTTTTGTGTTGGTCAGTAAGAATTTTGGGTACCTAACGTAAGCCAAGTTTTAGAAATTTCAGATTTTCTATAACAATTTCAGAAATTAGTGACAGTGAGATTTGCAGAATTTTCGTAGCAAGTGTAAACTTACGGTTGTGCTTAACTTCCTAATTCTGTGAAGCAGTTCATCAGGAACCAAAGACGGGCGTCCGCTTAAGTTCTTCATCGTGTACTTGATTACGTTCTTCAACTGTTCAAATGTTTGTATACTCTATGGGACTTAACTACGGGGTCATCAGTCCCTAAACAGACAAACTACTTATGAACTACTTACGAACTAGGACGTCACAAATATCCATGCCCGAGGGGGGATTCGAACCCCCGACCGTAGGGGCCGTGCAGACCGTGACTGGAGCGCCTTAGTCCCCTCGGCCACCGCGGCCGGCGATTACGTTATTCATTAAATAGTCTGACCCATCTTCTAACCATTGAATCACTCAAAGCATTAAAAAAAATCTTTCAAATGTTTGTATAGTTTATGGGACTTAACTACGCGGTCATCAGTCCCTAAACTTACAAACTACTTATGAACTAGCTAACCACGGCACAAATATCCATGCCCGAAGGGGGATTCGAACCCCCTACCGTAGTGGCCGTGCAGAACGCGATTGGAGCGACTCAGACCCCTCGGCTACCGCGGCCGGCAGAATTTTTTTCCGTAAACCTCGTACACTTTCTTTAGTTTAACTTTCTTTTCCTTTTGAAAACGAATCATAGATCTGATTTCACACGCGGCGGCATTTTTCAATTACAGCTGACATTATAAAGATGCACTAAAAAGCACACGTCGACAGCAGCGATCTGAAAATGGCGTAAATATCTTCCCCTTGAGTCAGAGTAACTGCTTCGCATGCTCAGAACTGCGATTCTAGCGCTGTCGCGGATAGAAATAGAAACGGAACTTACAATAAGCAGACGACGTATGCCTATATATGCCGAAGACAATACTCTTTAGCCTTGTTACCTGAAAATTAACACCGCTCTCATTCGTTTGCATAAGTGGTGTACAGAAATAACTGATACCTCGAAATATCTGATACCAAAACTACTGTAATGATTTTCGATAGACACATTATCCCACACACTCAACAATGCAACTGGGGGAGTTCTCCATTTGCAAAAATAACACAGTATCTTGGGATAATCATAGATGACAAAATAAGATGGAGTCATGATAGCGGTAAACAGATATTTAAAAGCATCCAGCCTCATAAGAACAACGTCTGGAGTTTTATGGGGCTCTGATCTGTGGACAGCGACGAATTTATAACACTCCTGAATAAAGATGCACTTCGACTACAACTACATGTTCTACTAATTCCCATCTGACAGTACACTCCGAAAGCTTGACACTACGCAGCGCAAAGCATTGCGCATAGTTACTGGGGCCTTCATGTCCACCTCAACGAGTCCACTACTCGACGACATGAATGAACCACCATTAATACTGCTAACAACTGTTCGTTCCGTTCAATTGCTCTTCTGGGTACCTTGCTAACTCTGACAGAATTATATTGTAAACGGCAAACCGCATCATTTTTCAATCTAACTTCAGTATGCCACACTAAACTACACGTATGGCATTATTCCTACTGCGTACACCTTGTTCTCAAATTTATAGTAGTTGACTACTCCTGCATGGTGACTAATTGCAATGTTAGACATAATATTTCAATTTAATATTTGTCATACTCGCTATAGGAAATTAAATTGGAATAAAATTTCATTAGTTGAATTAATGATTAATATTTCATCTGATGCTATTCTTGT
The DNA here is from genome assembly GCA_026315105.1 of Locusta migratoria. Classification (NCBI taxonomy): domain Eukaryota; kingdom Metazoa; phylum Arthropoda; class Insecta; order Orthoptera; family Acrididae; genus Locusta; species Locusta migratoria. The sequence goes on from CM048744.1 coordinate 514,549,348, forward strand.
AAATAAATAACACATGATTTTGCTCCGCCAATGTCTGAGCATTATCTGAAAAATAAACCTTGACGACAAATTCTAAATGTTCCTTGATTTAGTCTTCCAGATGTTGTATCAATTTTGATTCCTAAACAAGGAGTTGTTCATAAGTCCAAAATGTCTGATGCTGTAGTTAATACTCATACTTTTGTATTTACAGGCACAAATGTTTGGTTGTCTACGAGTAATAATCTGAGTCCTTCAATTAAGTTTTTTTTCTGGTATTATGTTCGTATCAAATTATACATTAATAAAATCAAAGTATTCCTATTTTCAGTATCACTTTCATCCAATTTTTTAAAATATAATGGTGGCATCTACTGAATACACTACAGGTCTACAGAGATTTCTGGAAATGTAAAGGAACAGTTTCAACTGATATAGCAAATGGTCTTGAAAATATCTCCAAAAAGAGATGAGAACTGGCAGTAACCTAACACGTATTTCAAAACATTGATATATTTATTGGAAAAATGAAATGATGTTTTTTTCAAAATTTTTATTTCCTTTAACATCATTAAGCTTCGGATAACGGATGTTGTACGTTGAAGAAATATGCTGTATAGCCGGAAAAGGTACTGTAAAATGAAATGTCACGTCGTAGCGAGTCCTTCGTAGATGTGACGAGCAAACCAGACGCAGTCAGAGCCTCATCTTCCCCACCCATGGCACACCCGGTCTGCGGACCATTTGGCACACAATGGCTGGTCCTGCTATAATATGTATTCTAACCGTGAAACAGTACCAGAGTGTCGCCACCAGCAAATTTTTTGAATTCCTTTCCTTAGTCAAGGATATATACACTGAGGTGATAATCATGAGATGGCGATATGCACAGATACAGATGTCAGGAAGATCGCGAAATGAAGGTATAAAAGGACGCAGCATTAGCCGAGGTGTTATTTGTACTACGTGGGTTTATGTGAAAATGTTTCCCGGGTTATTATGGTCGCACAGTGGGAATCAAAAGGCATTGAACTGGGATATGCAGTTTAAGATAGACGTAAAAAGATTCCTCTCTATTCGAAAATTCTCCTGACAAGAGTGTTTCGAGTGTACCAAATTTCACTTGGTTCGTAGCCATATCCCTTGGATCCTTAACATCTGAAAAATTGTGGCTTGGCCTACTTCCGATGGTTAAGATCTCAATTGGGGTTTCAATATTTTGCAAACCCCCACAAATCCAAAAACGAAAGTTTTGTACAAGCACTGCGCAAACTGCTGGTGCCTCCATGCCAGTGTGGACTGCTACTTACATGGAGTACACTGGATCCCCTGATCAAACCGATGACTGCATGGAAATTCTTATGTACGACTACTTTATTTGCAGCGAATTCTTTTGCCCAAACAATGATGGAATTTTTCACGGTTGATAATGCGCCATGTGACGCACACATTATTTACGATTGGTTTGCAGAACAATCTGGAAAATTCCAGAACCGATTTTCTCAACCCTATCGTCCGACACAGATCCAATCAAAAATATATGAAACGCAATCAAGATTTCAATTCTTGCACAAAATCTCTCACTAACAATATTTTCCAGTTATGGACAGATGTAGAGGTAGCATGTTTGTATTTCCTGCTGGAGGCGTCCATCGATATGCTGAGTTGCTGCACTTCGCTGATTTATTAAGAGGTATCATGTCTTTTTCATCTCAGTATATAGTGACTTACATTTTTATACACCACAGTTACAGTTTTAGTAATTGCATGATGTGCCAGCATTCAAAACATACTGATAATTGGTACAAAGATGTACAGAAATACAGTATTGTCATTTACTGTAAATTTACGTAATTAATTACGGTACTAAGAGGTAATGTTTAAAAAATGAGGAAGTATACTATTCTCCATAATCTCTTTTCAGTTTTTGTAAAATGTATAACGAAAAGTGTGGCCGTGTATTTTTGTCTAGTGTAACACTATCGCGATGATGTATACATTCAGAATGAAGCATCGTGATAGAATTGGTATGAAGGCCGGTATTATAAACCAGGTCTTCTGCTCACTGTTCAGTTGGGCTCACCATTACGCCATCCTGGAACAGCGACATCGCCAAAGTACATGGATTTATCATGGCACCCCTCCATCCTCAGCCCAAATTCTTACACCTTATTCAGCTTACCCGATGTGCCTCTTAAATACGAACGTGATTTTTTTTTCGAAATGACATTGTTTAGAACGTTGTTTGAGTTTGAGGGTAAAAGCAAGCAAACTGAAGCTGCTGAAGCTGGAGGGTAGATCCGAGTTTCTGTGGGAATCCACAACGGCAGCGTGGGAAAGTAATGAACACAAATGCCTAATGATAAAGAGTCCAACCTTCAAGTCTCGATCGTCGTACAAATTTTCATCGGGTGTAACATGTATGTTACACGCCGAAACTTCCCTATATCACACCATAGCGCCAGTTGCTTTCCCCCTTCAGGCCAGAAAAGTTTTGTTCTGTGTAGGTTTTTCGTTTCATGAATATTTCGTGAGATATTTGCCCCGGACACTGTCAATGGACCACCCTGTACAGGAAATAAAATAATATGGTATACACTCCGAACATCAGCATTTCTGAAGGTGCAAAGAAAGGTCAATGATTTTACCTAACTGCGTCCTCCCCGTTGCTATATCTGCTACAGTACTAGCTAGGTTGCAACCCATAGCAACACCATCTAACTGTGTATACAATTTTTCTTCAAATTGGGAATAGTTTTGTTCTAAGACTAAGTAATTTTATAATTTCGTATGTGTTATTGATTGGAATTTTGTTTGTAACCTGCTCAACGACCTACATCATAAAATCAAGTTTACTACAGAACTAGAATCGAATAACAAAATTTTCTTGACCTACCCATACAAAAAGTACAAAATAGACATAGGTTTGAAATTTACAGGAAACCAACAACATCAAGTAACATTATCTATGCCCATTCATGTCATCCCCGATCACACAGACTAGCATTTTCCCATTCAATAGTTAACAGACTTGTCAGCCTACCACTAGATGAGATGGCCAGACAAAAGGAATAAAGTATAGTTAAATACATTGTCCAACAAAATGAATACGACCCCAACATCGCAATAAAGCTATACAATGAAAAAAAAAAGAGTCATGATCCACTAACAACATGCACAGGAATCACATTACAAAAAGAAACACAACAAAGAAAAAATTAACGTATATCAGTACAACATATCTAAGAAAAATCACAAATGAAATGAAAACGTTTTTTTAAAAATACTAACATCACTTTTTCACACCAAAACAGACACACCATAAGAAGCAAAATCGTCACACACACGACAAAACCTTCTAAATTTCTAAATACTGGTAAAAATCTCTTGCAACTCCTGTAATAAATATTATATAGGCCAAACTGGACGTAATTTCGCCGGTCATTATACAGAACACACTAGGGAGGGCGAGAAAAACCTATCTACTTTTTACCAGCACTTAGTCGGAAAATCACTCAGTAGGTACTATAGGAAACGCACTCAAAATTTTACATGTAATACAGAAGGGATATGAAATGAATATTCTAGAAGAAATTGAAGTATGTGTCCACGCAACTAGCGACGTAAATGATTATTTAATTTCATAAAGGCCTATATGTCGCAGCGAACCACCTACGGTGGAAGGATTCGTTTGGAAGGATTGGTTCATTTACTTTCTCTGTGTCAAACGGGCATCCCATTGCAACTTCATATTTTCTGTTTTGCCGTACCTAGACCTTAAGCAAAAGGCGCCTGGCCGTACAGACTTCCCTTGCGTTTCCTCGCGTTCTCGCATTTAACATCTCCCTATCCCATGTAGTCGAGCATCATTCGCCTATATCCCTACTCTCTGGGAATGTAGACATCGTAGTGTTACGAGTCAGACGAGGTATTACCTAACATGAAACCATACAAATTTTAATAACTACATGTAAAACTGAGTGAAGGCAGCAGAGGACAAAATAGGTAGAAAGGCAAGACCTGCAACAAATCCTTGAATATCACAGGAAATACTAAATGTAATTGATGAAAGGAGAAAATATAAAAATGCAGTTAGTGAAAGAGGCAAAATGGAGTACAGACGACTAAGAAATGAGATTCACAGGAAGTTTAAAATAGCTAAGCAGGAATGGCTAGAAGACAAATGCAATTCAGTAGAAGAATGTATAAATAGGGGAAGAACAGATACCGCATACAGGAAAATAAAAGAAACATTTCGAGACAAGAAAAGCAGCTATGTGAATATAAAGAAATCGGATGGAAAACCAGTTCTCAGCAAAGAAGGGAAAGCTGAAAGGTGAAAATAATAAATAAAGGGACTATACAAAGGAAAGGAACTTAGAGACAATATTGTAGGAAGGGAAGAGGATGTAGATGAAGATGAAATAGGAGAAGAATTTGACAGAGCACTGAAAGACCTAAATCGAAACAAGGTCCTTGGAGTAGACGACATTCCCGCAGAACTACTGAAGTCTCTGGGAGAGCCAGCCATGACAAAACTATTTCACCTGGTCCGTAATATGTATGAGACAGGAGAAATAACCTCAGACTTAAAAAATGTAATAATCCCAATTCCAAAGAAAGAAGTGCACACAGGTGTGAAAATTACAGAACCATCAGTTTAATAAGTCATGCTTGCAAAATTTACAGAAGGATGGAAAAGTTGGTAGAAGCCGACCTTGGGGAAGATCAATTTGGATTCAGGAGAAATGTAGGAACTCGGGAGGCAATCCTGACTTTACGGCTTATCTTAGAAGATAGATTAAGGAAAGGCAAACCTACATTTCTGGCTTTTGTAGATATGGAGAAAGCTTTTGATAATGTTGATTGGAATACACTATTTCAGATCTTGAAATCAGCAGGAGTAAAATATAGGGAATGGAAGGTTATTTACAACTTGTACAAAAACCAGACAGCAGTTATCAGAGTTGAAGGGCACGAAAGAGATTCCGAGATTGGGAAGGGTGTAAGATAGGGTTGTAGCCTTTCTCCAATGTTGTTGAATTTGTACATTGAGCAAGCTATAAAGGAAAGCAAGGAGAAATTAGGAGAAGGAATTAAAGATCAGGGTGGAGAAATAAAAACATTGCGTTTTGCCGACGACATAGTAATTCTGTCAGAGACAGCAAAGGACTGGAGGAGCAATTGAACGGAATGGACAGTGTGTTGAAAGGAGCATATAAGATGAACATTAACAAGAGCAAAACAAGGGTAATGGAGTGCAGCCTAAAAAAATCAGGTGATGCTGAAGGAATTAGATTAGGTAACGAAACAATAAAGGATGTAGATGATTTTTGTTACTTGGGCAGTAAAATAACAAATGATGGCCGCAGTACAGAGGATATAAAATGCAGAATGGCAATGGAAAGAAAAACGTTTTTGAAAAAGAGAAATTTGTTAACATCGAACACTAGGTGTTGCATTTGTGTGGAGTGTTGCTTTGAATGGTAGTGAAACATGGACGATAAACAGTGCGGACAGGAAGAGGATAGAGGCTTTTGAAATGTGGTGTTACAGAAGATTAGGTGGGTGGATCGTAACTAATGAGGAGGTACTGAACATAATTGGGGATAAAAAGGATTTCTGACATACCTTGACTAAAAGAAGGGATCGATTAGTAGGACACATTCTTAGACATCAAGGAATTGTGAAATTAGCGTTGGAGGGAAGTGTGTGGGGTAAAAATCACAGAGAGAGACCAAGAGATGAATATAGTAAGCAAATTCAAACGGATGTAGGTTGCCGTTCTTATGAGGAGATGAAGAGGCTTGCTCAGGATAGATTAGGTTGGAGAGCTGCATCAAACCAGTCTCCGTACTGAAGACGAGAACAAACAACATGTAAAACTCTCCAAATGGGATGACACCATTATGTAATTGTAGCGAACACGGGAGCGTTTCGTAATCCCTACACATGCAAGGGAATTGAATATACATCACCCACTCTTTTCCCGTCCATCATTTACACACATACACACACACACACACACACACACACACACACACACACACACACATATGCCCGAGGCAGGACTAGAACCTCCTGCGGAAACAGCGGCCCAGTCCGTAGCATGACGCCTCAAACAACTTTACCTTTCAGCGCGGCTATGACTACATATCTCTGCTTAGCTCTACTCCCCTCTATCCACCTATCCGTCCCTATTCCACACCACCTAGATAGAAGGCAGCGGCGCTCTCGTGTGACGTTAGGCAGAGTAGGTCGCTCGCTCATAGCTGACTGGGTAGCAGCTGGGGAACGGCCCACTATGCCGAAGCAGCGAGCCAGTCAGCTAAGCGCGCGCGACCTACTCTGCCTGACGTCACACGAGAGTGCCGCGGCCTTCTCTCTAGGTGGTGATGCCCTATGTCATTCAGCGAATCTCCTCCTTTCTCCTCTGTTTGTTGTTTCCATCCCTTGCATGGGAAAAACTGCAGTCTCTGACAAATTCATAGCGATCGTCAAATGGCGTCAAAGTCTGGCGTAAGGTATCCTCCTCCATGCATCAAAATCGCAAGAAGACAGTGGTGTATCTCTTGGTTTGAAGGCCAAATGTGCAAAATTTTTGAAGTCGGATGAACCTTATGTAGCGCATAAAATTCCAGTCTAATCGGATGTGCTGATACCCTCTTGCAAAATTACCGATTACGATTTTTTAACTGTTCATCCGGGTTGTCCCTACGTTTTATCTAAACCACCCCTGTACTTATTCAGATCGGTCAGTGTTAGCGAGATTAACGCAAAGCAATTTATTTTTGTATCTGTGGATAATACACACCAAAATTATAACAACAAGAAATACACGAAAAATTGAAAATGTCCGTCATGAGTTATGTAGATTTGGAAAAGAGGTGTAATATGAAATAAATTGTAGTATCTAGGAAACGTCCTAAACCGAAAATGGTAATAATTTCGTGTGCCTTAGTGACCTGATGTATGTCTTTTTATCGGATACCAGCGCCTAAAGCGTTTTCAATCCACCTCGGCTATACGACCGGTAAAGGGAACTGACACTTTAACGTGGAATAGGAACCAGGTGTCGTTTCTGGCGACTCCTCACACCGTTGAGACAGGATGGCTAGTTTAGCTCTTTCAGTGTTGGTGGTGAATTTTGTGTACCACCATACCGCCTTGCATAAATATTTGGTGGTACAAAAAATAAATAAATAAATAAATAAATAAATAAATAAACAAAAAAATAAAAACCTACGACATAATTATGTGGCTCTGACTCATTCAGCACGAAAGTTCATTTCCTGACCTACACATTGTATGTAAGGTGGTACTTCCCACAATGAGCAAGGGGTATCAGAAGTATTATTGCTCATCTGTGCCGATAGTTATTTCCCACAGCGCGTACAGTGTTGGAGGGTTTTTTCCCCTCGGCTGTCAATTGCATATTTTGTCTGTCTTTAAGTGATATATTGTGGATTCATCTCTTTCATAAAGATAATGGTGTCTATACATTTGGGCTCACTACAATCTTTACGGTTCTTGGAGCTATTCTACAGGGTGTCTCAGCTCTCTTGGTCGCCCAAAATATCTCTGGAACAACGTCAGCTATTGTAAAACGTCTTTCACTGGTATTAATATGAGGCTGGAGCTCATGAATGTAAATATTTTGAAACATTCTAAAACGAAAGCATATGTGTTCTTACACAAACTTATGTATTTTTTAAATGGACACCCTATATTATTTGTTCAGCAATCTATTCGTTACAAGTCACATAAACAAGTCACATTGCATCGCAATACGCCAATTACATGCCGAGATATTGCGAAGAGAAGTTGACCCTTGAAACACGCGAAACGCGTGGCTAGCGCACGTCCTAAGACAAGGGCGATGACCAGATTTCTGAAAAAATAATATAGAGTGTCCATTTAAAAAACACATAACTTTGTGTTAAAGAACTCATATGCTTTCGTTTTTGAATGTTTCAAAATACGTACATTCATGAGCCCGAGCCTTACTTTGATACTGGTGAAAGTCGTTTTACAATAGCTGTTGTTGTTCCAGAAATATTTTGGATGAACAAGATAGCTGTGACACCCTGTATATAAAATGAATAATTCATAAACAACTCAAGAATTCAAAATTTATACCAGCATGCATTAAAGTTCCACATACATCGAGGCGTTACTTTCTATTTCAGTTTATAATTACTTTAGGGAAATACTAAAGGATTATGAGTTAACGGTAAAACTCTATGCAGAAATAGCCTCAGGTCACAGTTCGTCAACTGAAGAGGCAGATTTTAGTGATAACGACCCTGCTTTGGGTAAACTTAATGTACCATTACTGTTTTCTAAAAACTTTTTAAAAAATTTACTATGAATTCTATAATATTTCACCAATTTTTTTTATAAAACAACAATTATAAGTCTTGTACAACGATGGTCTATATTTGTTTTATATCGTTGTGCATGAAAGAGTTAAAACTAAAAGTGGAAAAACTCCGTGACCCCAGCGAGTTTCGAATTCGCTAGCAAAGACGTTAAATTAAAGAACAGTGCTGATTACTGGTTACTTACGAAAAGTAGATGACATTTAATATTCAATAAAATAGTATTGACGTTATGAATCCAGATAAATCCAGTCTTTCAGACTGGACTGGTGATTAACCCTCGAGTGGCAGCGCTGGTGCAAATATGCTACAACTTTTCTTTAAATGCTCACTGTTCTCGCAACAATGGAGATGCTGTATTTCCCCTTTAGCTATTCCTCAATTAAGCCTTAATAATGATGTCAGTGAAGGTTCTGAGTTTCTAGTGCACGGCTGTGCCCACCCAAAAACGTTTTGTTTGGGAGTGCATCACTGGTAGCAGATTTTCACCGCGCTGCCTGTCATGTAAGTAGATTTGAAATGTTTTGTGTTACATCTAGTTTTACTTACAACTGTATTTGTGACAGTTTCTAGTAAATATTTATTGTATAAGTTTTACCCTGCATATTAGAATGCTCAAAAATTTAAATTTATTTCGTAAATAGAAGTTTAACTTCTGCTGCAGTTTCCGTCAATATCATTTTAACCCTTTTTAAGCCTTACACAATGCGAAAATGTGTGTTATTCCGTTACATAATTTAATCTCCAAGTCTCGTAGACGTGGTCTAACACGTGACGAAATGGACTTATTTCGGCAAGTTATGAAGATCTTACTGATTTTTGTCTAGATTTATTAGATCGTGAACATGATACTATTATTCAAATGTAAATCCTAGTTCCGATCCAGAACAAGATTTCAGATGCAATGAATCTGATTTTGAAGACGGTACCAGTCTGTAGAGTAAAACTCCATACAAGTATCACACTAAAACTCTGAAAAAGAAAATCATAAAAATCTTCCCTGGTTCAAAAGGGAACGCAAGGGGCGTGCGCTCAGAGACACAAGCTCTCTCATGCATGATAGATGGTAATATGACTGCTGATGTAGTTATGTGTACTAACTTCCACATAACACAGAAAAAAGCTGACACTAATTACTCAAGAGAAAGGAACTACAGGTAAGTAACGAAAGAGGAAATGATAGTACTGCTGGGTCAATTACACATGATTATTGTCCACTTTCGGAATAATGTTAAATTTGTTACATTTATACACCGTAGGTAATTGAGATACTAATTCAGATATTAACAAATGCGATATTTCTACCTGTAAATTAAACTGTTTTTGTCATTACGATCTCTTATTACTTATATACTAGGTTTGTTACTCGGAATACACAGTGGTAGCAAATGTGCACCGCGCTGCTGCTGGCGTTATAATAATTGGCGCTGCCACCCGAGGTTTAATATGCGTAAAGGTTGTTGGCAACAGTGTCGTGGTCAGCTGTTTAGAGATATTTGTATGGCTAGGAGGAGTGGGTGCTGACCTCCTGGTAGGGCCTGGACTGCGGGTGCTGGTCCTTGTACACCTCGCACTCGTAGCAGGGCGCCCGCTGCCCCAGCGCGCCCTCCAGCTCCGGCGTCAGCGACAGCACCAGCAGCACCGCCACGTTCATCCTGCACCACAACACACATCACATCACTGGCACATCTGTGAGCACTGCTCCGGGTGGGGGAGAGAGGGGGGAATACACGAAACAAACACTGGGATTTAGCATGTAGCGACTTTCACACAATATAACAAAAACACAAGCACATCCTGTACGACACAGAACACACACAACAAAACAACAACAACAAAATCATGTAGTTAGTAGCATAGAAAAGTAGTATAGCAGTATAGCACTGTAAATGTAGTAGCATACAAGGACCTATTTTGTGATAGGTAATGGGATATTGTATAAGAATAAAGGAATTAAAAAGGAACAAGAAGAAGAAACATTAGCAGAGGCAATTTTTCCGAGACATGAGAATACTACGCTTATAAGCAAATTGTCACTTTTTCTATTTATTACATACACGACTAGTTTAGGCGTACTGCGTCACCATTTTCAAGTTTTTATCTTTACACCTAATATTAGAATGAATCAGTTTTACTGATTACCGAAATTTAAAATGTTATCTATTATACGGTTGTAAAATACTAACACGAACCATTTAGACGAATATAAAATCTGGTGGAATCCGATTTTGGGAAAGATGAGTTTGGATTTAGAAGAAATGTAGGAACACGGGAGGCAAGACGTTACCAATTATCGTAGATGATAGGTTAAGGAAAGGGGAACCTACGTTTTCAGCATTTGTAGATCTCCCAAAATATTTTGACAGTGTTGACTGGAATACACTCTTTCAAATTCTGGCGGTTTGCAGAGGTAAAATATAGGGAACGAAGAGTTATTTACAACTTGTACAAAAACCAGATAGCAGTTATTAGAGTTGAAGGGCATGAAAGGGTAGCAATGGTTGGGAAGGGAGTAAAACAATGTTGTAGCAAATGTTCAAATGTTTGTAGAGTCTATGGGACGGGGTCATCAGTCCCTAAACTTACAAATTACTTATGAACTAGCTACAACTAAGGACGGCACAAATATCAATGCCCAAGGTGGGATTCGAACCCCCGACCGTTTTGGCCGTGCAGACCGTGACTGAAGCGCCTCAGTCCCCTCGGCCACTGCGGCCGGCTAATGTTGTAGCCTTTCCACAATGTTGTTCAATCTGTACGTTGTGCAAGCTGTGAAGGAATGCAAGGCGAAATTTGGAGAGGGAATTAAAGTTCGCCGCGGCGGAGCGGCCGAGCGCATTGAGGCGTTGTGCTGCGATGCGCGAAGTCATTCGCTGTCGGGGGTCCGAATCCTCGCTCGTGCATGGATGTTTGTACTGTCTTTAGTATAAGGTAGTTCATAAGTAGTTTGTAAGTTTAGGGACTAATGACCCCGCAGTTAAGTCCCATTAGCTTCACAAACATTTGAATTAAGGTTCAGAGAGAAGAAATAAAAACCTTTCGGTTTGCTGTCGACATACTAATTCTATCAGAGACAGCAAAGGAACTCGAAGAGCAATTACACGGAAATCACAGTGTCTTAAAAGAAAGGTATAAGATGAACATTAACAAGAGTAAATCCATGATAATGGAATTTAGTGTCACAAATTCAGTCGATGCTGAAGGAGTTAGATTAATTAATGACAAAATAAACGTAGTAGATGATTTCTGTTATTTGGGTAGCAAGATAAATTCCGATGGCCGATGTAAAGAAAATATAAAATTTAGAATGGCTACACGAAGAAATGCGTCTCTGAAGAAGCGAAATTTGTTGATATCCAATATTAGTTTAAATGTCAGGAAGTCCATTATGGAAGCATTTCTCTGGAGTGTAGCATTGTATTTAAGTGAAACATGGACTATAAGGAGTACGGGCAAAAAGATGAAAGCAGACGAATCATGAAGATTAGATGGGTAGATCACGTGCTCAACAGAACTGGGAAGAAAACCAGTTTCTGGCATATTCTTACTAAGAGATGGCATAGGTAGGTTGGACACATTCTGTTACGTCAAGGAATCGTCAACGTAGTATTAGAACGTAGTGTGTTGGTGTAAAAATGGTAGAGGGAGACCGACGGGCAAATACAGTTAGAAGATTCAAAAGAATGTAGGCTGCCGTCTTTATTCTCAGATAAAGAGCTTTGCATTGCACATGGTGCCATGGATAGCTGCATCAAACCAGTGTGTGGACTGAAGACCACAACAACATGTATCAATACAATGAACACATTTTGTAATTTAACAACACAAGTAACGGCCTTTTCCGTAACCATTGTAGTACCACGTTCGCCATTGCTTACTTACAGGAGGAAATTAAAATTTAAATACAAAGATATAGTTAGCAATTTGCAAGAATTTCAGACTTTATCTGCTCTTCTTTAGTTGGTATATCACTTTCATATATTACCAAATGATAAACCAACATTACTAAAGACGAGCAAATTGTGAATGAATAACGGTATATTTAAAATTTCGGCTGCGGTCCAAAAACAGTGTCTGTTCCTTTAGAACATATGTATCATGATAAATTTAAATTTATTAGTATTTAGTATTTTTTTGAGTTTCGCTATTTGGGTACTACCTTAACCAAGACTCTAAAGTGCAATTAAATTTAATTTGTTTTCTAATGCCAATAGTACACTGTAGAAATTAAAATTTTACAGAAGAAATTCGAACTTCTTCCATCATATATCGTTAAAACAAGTAATTAAAACTGTTTCAAAATAATAATAACAGTCGACATTTGTCGGCTTAAATGGTTAGAATGAAACACTTATTAAAGAAGAGTAGCCTGTGATCTAGGCTACTCTTCTTTAAGAAGTGTTTCATTCTAATCTGTTTCACACTGTTTATCTTTATAAAAGGAACGAAACACGTCCAAAACATACAGTTTATACCATTACTAATAGTATGTTTACTTTTACAGACATACAGAGTACTTAAAATTGTTTGCCTGAATATTTCTGAAAATACAAATCGGATTAACAAAAGAAAAAAAAAAGAGAGAGAATAAAACTTTTTCAGCTTTATGAGGGACATCCATTAATATCAACCTTGAAACCATAGATCCGACACCGGGGACGGAAGGGGAGGAGTGACTTTGTAATTTTTATTGGAATACTATTTTTATTGCAGATATGGATTCTCCTTAACATCATATAACTTTTGCATCAAAAATCTTTTCCTTTCATGATAGATGGCATTGTAAACGGAAAAATTGTTGAAAAACGCTAATGTCTAAAACAAATACATATCAGATTAGGAAAATCAGAGTACAGTTTTTGGTATTTTTGATAGTCCTATATTTCGTAAAATAGAATAAAGCACAGTGATCATGCTCCCAGTCTACGGTCAGACTGTTCATTGTAATTTAGTGTTATGAACTGTACACATCTCCACGCAATTGTTCCACGATGCTAACAGGTGCAGAGAGGCGCTCGAAGACATGTTGAAGATCTCGTTACAGGTATGCTAATTTGTTTTCCGACGGAACGTTCCTTTCGCAACGACATTTCACAGATTTCCTGAAATTGGCAGGATTTAACCTAGAGAAAGTCTGATGACTATTTGTTCAAGATATAACATTTTTTCAACAATTCTTATTTTGGCCAATTACAGCACCATCTATTATGAAACGAAAAAATGTTTCATACAAAATTTTATACGTTTCCACGGAGAATCCTAATCTGCAATAAAAAATAGGTGTTCCTATTAAAGATTTCAAAGTTACTCCCCGGCCATTTATCCTCATGGGTGTTGCAGGGGGTCGAGATTTATGTTAATGAATGGCCTTTTCCGAGGTGAATCCGACTTGTATCAATCCGACCTGCGTTTTTCCAAGTATTCCGAAAAACAGTGTTAAATGCCTCATTTCAGGGTGTGCGTATGTGTATGTGTGAGTGTGAAAGATTCTAAAAATGCAACATTTTGTCTTGCTTATTGCAATCAAAGCACAAAACCGCAAGAACAAGAAGAATTCCACTCTGTACCTGTAAGCACTCGGAAATATTTAGAAAAAGTTGAGAATACTATCTAAGTCGAGGTGGGCTCACAGTTCAGGCATTGGAGAAAAGTTCTCGCTTGGCAGCGTTGTCACACGTTGCTTTTGAAACATAAGTTTGAAATTTTATTCCTCTACCGTTTCCATATTTCCAGTTTGCATATTGACCAGCGTCGGTGCCGAGTGCTTCCAAAATGAGATGGGATCCTCTTTACCGTTTGTAGGTGGCAGCAAGCTCACCTGCTACTCTGAGAATAAATTATCTCTTTGAAATCACAGATACTTCAGTTTCTGTTTACCGTTCATTTGATGCCTCTGAATCACTTGACGCTGCAGTTTACACTGCAGCAAGATATCGCCATACTCTGCGCTCGTATTACTAGAGGATTCTTCACTCGTTTCCGTCGATGATAGGTTATCCATATGATAGAGAATCTCGGCATCCATAAGTCCGCGTCGTCTTCACATCGTAGCTTAAATATCGCAAACTCACGAAAATCTACCACAAGCTCGGGTCGCTGCTACCGGATACGACTCAGCCCACTCGGTTTTACCAAAGATACTGACAGGAAACTTCTGTAAGGGTGACGCGACTGACGTCTATTGTCGGGTCATAAAACTATCAGCAGTGCCTCAAGTAGAGGTGTGGTTCTTCTGTGGCTTCCCAGTGTAACTTCATAGGTCTGCATGTCGTCAGACCACATAAAACAGAGGGCCGCGCTGATACAAGGCGTCGCTCGAACTCCCAATTTTCGTAATTCATCTTCTTTTTGGCCTGCAGTGTCGTAATACATGCCAACATCTTGTGAATAACGTGAAGACACGCCCAGAAATTATTTTGGGTCCATGAACTGGTGTTATCAAATTATGTTTGTGTATGAATAAAAATATGGCCCACATTGTACTCCTGAAATAGCAGATACATCTTTCATACATCTAGGTCGTCTAGGAGGATGTAATTTTGCCGAGTTCTACATCCCCATAAACGTTTAAAAGTCAAGAGGAAGTTTGGTCCTACGATGAATACGAAGGGTGGTAAGGTACTTATAGCACCGCCATGGTTCAAAAAGACCCACCTGGTACTTCCAGTGTTAATGTTTACTAATTTTTTACTTTCCAATTACCAAAAGCAAGCGAAATTAACAAATATATGTGAAGAAGGTGTCGAAAATTCAAGTAATTCAGGTAAATTACTGATCTAGGATGATGTTAGATCATATGGTATGCTGGTTTTAATCCCCGGATTTATCAGCCTTATTCCACATCCAGGTGGTGTTTTATCGAAATCTGTATCATAAACTCCACTTAGGGATGGAATAAAATTCATCAATCTAAAGGGTTACAGCAAGCGAGCCATATAACAGTAACTAAGTAAAGGCAAC
Organism: Locusta migratoria; assembly: GCA_026315105.1. Taxonomy (NCBI): domain Eukaryota; kingdom Metazoa; phylum Arthropoda; class Insecta; order Orthoptera; family Acrididae; genus Locusta; species Locusta migratoria. The sequence goes on from CM048744.1 coordinate 514,564,668, forward strand.
ACACTGCTTTTAAATATAGATGACATCTGTTATTGGCGCATTATTATCGGCACAATACGCTTATTTTGGCTATTAAGCGTCATCTTCAGGTGTTCTAAAATTACGATAACTGGAATCCATTGAAGGAAATTCGACTGTATGTTATACTATACTTAATTTTGGTTTAAATGTAATTGCACATACGTGAGATTATCTTCATGTCCCATTTTGGATGTCAGTCTGTTAAATTGCCGTACAAAGAGTTTGTATTTTATACAATCGTTATAAGTAGTTGCGATAGTATGTTGGTTTGGCAGTTGTGTCAACGATGTTGAATGTTTACATAATGTTTTGCATCACATAGTGTTATCTGTGCTGTGTATTCCCTGTGTTACTATGGATCCAGTTAGGGACGGTCATCTTCAGGTCCGTTCTCTCGAGAACGCCAGACGTGAATTTTCAAATTATCCTCACCCTCTCGCTCTCCTTATTCACATCCCAAACGATAGGCAGTACACGTAGAGTGAGGATGGTTAGCAATCCGGCCAGTGTCAGGAAACACCTGATGGTGACGCCTCGTTACGATGTCGAAATATCGTGTTTGGAAAATGCGGACCACCAGCAGTTGACTCGATTCTATGAAAACCTAAGATATTACGCGACAGGAATTGCTACTGTCAGTGAAAGCAGGTGCATTTCAATTAGGATCCGAATAACTATCGCGTAGACAACTGCATGTTTGGTGACCGGATAAGGGATTTCCTGTCCGAGAAGATACAGTTTGTAGTAATCGATGGTAAGGCAAACAGAACTTATATCCGGCGTTCCACATGATAGTGTTATTGGCCCTCTGCTGTCCCTTATTTACATAAACAATTTGGAAAAATCTGAGCAACTCTCTTAGGTTGTTTGCAGGTGACGCCGTCATTTATCGTCTAGTAAAGTCATCTGAAGATCAAAACCAGCTACAGAACGGTCTAAATAAGATATCAATGTGGTGTAAAAATTGGCAACTGACTCTAAACAATGTGAAGTGTGAAGTCGCCCACATGAGTACGAAAAAAAACCTTATAATTGGTTTACAAAATAAATCGATCAAATGTGAAGGCCGTAATTCCACTAAATACCTACGAATTACTATTACTTCAGACTTAAATAACACGTAGATAACATCGTGGGAAAGGCGAACCAGAGTCTGCGTTTTATTGGCAGAACCCTTAAAAGCTGCAACAGAACTACTAAGGAGACTGCATACACTACGGTTGTCCGTCGCCATTTGGACTATTGCTGTTGAGTGTGGGATCCTTATCAGGTGGGTTTGACGGAAGCCGTCTAAAGAGTCTAAAGAAGGCAGATCGTTTTTTACTGTCGCGATACAGGGGGGAGAGCGTCACGGAAATGATACAGGATCTGGGATGGAAATCATTACCACAGCGGCGTTTATCGCTGCGGCGTCTTCTACCTACGAAACTCGAATCGCCAACATTCTCCTACTACGCTTCTACAATATGAAACACCAAAAGGACGGGGATACCACAATCAAATTTATTTCAGAGGTAACACGTTGTACAACGATCAGTAGATTCAAAATATAACCCCGTGGGAAGTGAGAAAAATAATGAAATCTGTTGTGTGGTAGCCACTGATGGCCATAAGCGCTGTTACGCACCGCTGTATGGAACCAAAGTTACTCTGTGTTTAGTGTTGGGATATAGCAGTGTATTTGCTTCCACATGTTACCAGAGCTGGTCTAATCTAGCAGTGTATGGCGTCACTTGGGGCAATCGATTCGCAGTCATCGATTAGATAGTTTCAATATGCGAGGGGTGTGTAGAACAGGGAGACTAAGACAGCCATCCCATGGTTGACAAAGAAGCCTTCACCACTGTGTACCACTTGCGGTCGGGCTTCAAAGACATGGGAAGACAATGGGCTTCAACACATTAGAGATGTAATACTGTCTGTTTAGTGTATGGCTGTGCTGACTCGGGAGATTCTAGTGACACTCGCATGATAATGACTGCAGAAACAGTTTGACGACGCATAAGGCAACATTTCAATCACCCCGGTATGTTGAGCCTCTTATCCGACAGTGGTGGTGCTGCGAATCGCTGTTTGAACGACATTGTTTTTATTACAGACGAATCCCGTTTCTCAAATCAAATGTTTGTATAGCTTATGGGACTTAACTACGGGATCATCAGTCCCTAAACTTACAAAATACTTATCAACTAGCTGATCCTAAGGACGGCACAAATACCCCCGACCGTAGTGGCTTTGCATACCATGACTGGAGCGCCTCAGTCTCCTCGGCCACCGCGGCCGGAAACCCCGTTTCTGCCTACTTCACCACGATTAACTGTTTACAGTTTGGAGAAGTGTTGAGGCCTGTTGTTCTCTCATACCTTAGATTCTTACCGACGGCCACATTGCAGCATGATAATGGGCCACCACATGTGGCAAACAATGTATCCTTTGTCGCCCATCGTATTGAATTACTCTGTATCTAAATCCTCTGGACGACGGTTTCGAAATAACTATCCATAGAGAACACCCGCTGCTATACACGATCAACATTGGTAAAATGTAGCATCAACAACACATATAGATCCTATTTCAGTGTTCAGTCGTGTAACAGCGATTATATCCAGCAATAGTGGCCACATTCAATACTTCGTCTCTTCTGTGGGGTTGTGTTTTCAGTCACATAACTCGTTATCTTTCAAATAAATTTGGTTGTGACATCACCGGTCACCATTTGTGATGCATTTTTTTTTCTTTTTTATGGCTAGCAGTGTACTTGTGAGAAATTGCTGCTTTCGAAATCTCCAGAAGAAGATTTATGCGGAAAAAGATTCCTTGTAACACTTGAAACACGTATGCCGCAACTGCACACGAGTCCAGAATCTTTACCTTTCGCAGGGCCGGCCCGTCCATATCGGGAAACTAGGCAACTGCCTAGGGCGCTCGAATTTGGGGGGGCAGTAAATTCTTGGTGCTCGACGAACCCTCGTGCGCTCGCGGTGCGGTTTACTTTGCTGTTTCGCTGCGGTTCCAGGAGCGTTGAATACCCATTTAATACACTTACGAAGAGTAACAGGCAAGAGGCAAGACGCACGTCAGTGTTAGATGGATTCTCTTTGACTCTTCAGAAATTTGCTAGTTGGCGTTTAATGAACAGACGAGTAGCAGTTTGCCACTAATCGTCCCGTGATCAAAGCTAACATTCCGCCCATCGTATCAGCTGGGCGCCCTCACGGCCCCGCGCAGTCCGCCGCTCTGCAGTCTGTGCACTATACAGTACGCGCTGATGACCTCGCTGCACGGCGCCATAACACCACACACATCGTCAGTGATAAAAAAAAGTAGAAGGTTTACGGCGCCAAATGACACAGGGCGCCGGCCGCGGTGGCCGAGGAGACTAAGGCGCTCCAGTCACGGTCTGCACGGTCAGTACGGTCGGGGGTTCGAATCCCCCCTCGGGCATGGATATTTGTGCCGTCCTAGTTCGTAAGTAGTTCATAAGTAGTTTGTAATTTTAGGGACTGATAACCCCGCAGTTAAGTCCCATAGACTATACAAACATTTGAACATTTTGACACAGGGCGTGCCTTACAATTTGTACATAAACAAAGGGGGCAATACAATATATAATCCAGAATGAAACTTTTCACTCTACAGCGGAGTGTGCGCGAGGTACTGGTGGAAGTAAAGTTGTGAGGCGGCATCGTGAGTCGTGTCGGGATAGCTCAGTCGGTAGAGCGCTTGCCCACGAAAGGCAAAGGTCCCAGGTTCGAATCCCAGTTCCAGCACACAATTTTAATCTGCCAGGAAGTTTCACAATATATAATATTTTACTTACGCCCTCCTGTATATTACTGCTGCCATCAGGTTATCATTTTCTTGGTAAGAAAGATCCACTCCTATTTGTTCATAATGACTCTATAAATAATTATTCTTAGGTGGAAGTATGATTTTGTGAATCACGCAGACATTGCGACTTTGTGCGTCCCTCATTGAAGAGACAGGCTATATCTCATCAAGTGAAGCGCGAGACGCCTTTCCCAACTATGTATTTTTGTTGCTGTCGGAACTATACCTCTACATACTACAGGAACGGAACAGGACGAAGCATTTACGTTTAATTGCAGCAACGTGTGAGATGTCAGCTAACCTCACCGCCGTCATTAGAGCGCACCCTGTTCGCATGCACTGCGACAGTAAGTAGAGTTTTATCTGTTGCACTATTTTCGTAGCCCTTCCCTTATTCCACTGCTAAAAGAAAAAAAGAAGAAATAAGCGAACTTTATTGCTCCACTTGTTGCATGGTACAATATGTTGTTCGAAGCAAATTTGACTAGCTGACTTCCTCAATCAAAAGAAACTTATCTTAACGCTGCTATGAATCCTCTACTAAAAACAAAAACCTTTCTTGAAGATTGTCATTCGTAATTTGAAAAAATGCTGGTAGAAAGAAGAGAAATTTCAGAAGCAGCCAACATTTCCGCATCATTTTCATCAGATATGGAACCAGTCCGTCTAAGGCACAAGAAAAACAGTTTCGTTATGAAGCATAAGATCAACCTATTAATTTTTATTTTGCTATGTGGGATACTGCAATAAATTCAATTGACGGCCGATTTCATCGGATTAACAACGTAATTCGTGTTCTTGAAGAATGTGTTAATTTGGAAGAGTCTGTAGCTCACAAAGACTCTAAAGATATTGCTGCTACTGATCTATGCAATGAATTGCTAGAAGACCACCCAGTAACTCAGGGACACAGGACGTTGTGAGTTATATTTGTAGAAATGAACTTAAAGACAGTTTACGTAATTTAGTTACTCCACTAAGAATGTTGCTTACTCTTCATGTGTCTGTAGCAAGTGGTGAGCGCAGATTCTCAATATAAAAACACATCTGCGATTCACAATAACTCAAAAAAGACTTTTGCGGTTGGCAACTTTGTCTGCTGAACTAGAAATATACACAATTGATTTACAGAAGATTGTCTCAGATTTTGCATAAGCGAAGACAAGAAAAATGAAATTTGTTTGACTCTTTATGTAATGAAGCTTATAATTGTATCAATTATTGTAAACAATCAACCAAAACTCTTTAAAAAATTAGAAACATTTTAATGGGGAAATGTGTTTATGTAACGTGTATGTTGTGATTATGTATTGGAATATAAAAAGCAATGTGTATTTTACACTGATGTTTTATTCCGATTTTATTCAATGGGGCGCCATTAAAATAATTTGCCTAGGGCACCGTATTTGTTCGGGCCGACCCTGACCTCTCGGAGGAGAATACTTTGCCGACTGCTTAACTGAAGAGAAATTTATTTATGATATTCATGGCTGTACTCATGTTTTCTTAAAGGCTAAGGATATGACGCTGCACCTGATGCTGGCGGAAAGTAGGGCAGGCGACTGGCTGTCATTCGTTGAGTGATGGCGAACGGAGTACGCTTTGGAATGGCGTGTAGGGCCGCGAGCTCAGACGAAAAGGCGACGCGGCGGTGCCTCGTTACGACATCAAAGTAGGCCGCTTTCCGCCGCCCCCTTTCCCCGCTCAACCACTCAACCACTTCCCCTCCTACCGGAAGTGGGCGCTGAGTCTCGTTTCTGATGTGAGATGAAGCCAGGCAAGATGACCCACGACGGGCGCCGGAAAGCGTCACAGAATCCCTCAGTGACCATTATTGTTATTATTATTCAAACAGATAGCCGCGTGGTATTAGGCGTCGTGCTACATCTACATACATAGTCCGCAATCCATCCAGAGGTACTAGCGGAGCGTACCAGTACCGCTAGTAGTTCAAATCAAATGTTTCACATTTTTGTATAGCTTATGGGACTTAACTGCGGGGTCATCAGTCCCTAAACTTACAAACTACTTATCAACTAGCTAACACTAAGTACGTCACAAATATTCATGCCCGAGGGGGAATTCGAAACCCCGACCGTAGTAGCCGTGCAGACCGTGAGTGGAGCGCCTCAGTCCCCTCGGCCACAGCGGCCGGCATTTACATAAGTAACAGCGGTCCTACCACACTTGCCACGATACCCTAGTTTCCGATGAACACTCACCATCAAGTATAACGTACTGGGTTCTATTATTTAGTCTTCGAATCACTGTCGTATTTGGGTACCTATTCCATAAACTCGTACCTTCGTTAGCATATCGTTTCAAACGCCTTCTCAAAATCGATAAATATGCAGTCTACCTGTTGCCCTTCATCAACAGCATGCAAGGTGTCATGACAAGAAAGGCCTAGTTGGGTTTCGCACGATTGCTGCCTCCAAATGCCGTGCTGATGCTTGGCTTAAGGATATTTATTATACTAGAACTGAGTATGTTCAGTTCTATTATTGGGTACCTATTTCATAAGCTCGTATCTTCGTTAGCATATCGTTTCAAACACCTTTTGAAAATTGAGAAATATGCAGTCTATCTGTTGCCCTTCATCAACAGCATGCATGATGTCATGACAGGAAAGGGCTAGTTGGGTTTCAAAATGTTTGTTCAAATGTTTGTATAGTTTATGGGACTTAACTACGGGGTCATCAGTTCCTAAACTTACAAACTACTAGGACGGCACAAATATCCATGCCCGAGTGTGATTCGAACCCCCGATCGTAGTGGCTGTGCAGACCGTGACTGGAGCGCCTCAGTCCCCTTGGCCACCGCGGCCGGCTAGTTGGGTTTAGCACGATTGATGCTTCCTAAAGAGCCGTGCTGATGCATGGCTTAAGGAAATTTATTTATTAGAACTGAATATGTTCAAGAACGCATCGGGTGTTCGAGTCCTTCCCCGGGCACTTATGTGTGTGTGTGTGTGTGTGTGTGTGTGTGTGTTGACATTACTGTAATTTAAGTAGTTTGTAACCCTAGGGACTAATGATCACTACAGTTTGGTCCCATAGCTTACAACATTTGAACATTTTGAGCTGCGTTCCACAGTTGTGATCGGTACTTACCGCGTTTTGAAACTTAACTTCCGGGCAGATTAAAATTATGCGCCGCAATCGGGATTCGAACATGAGACCTTTGCCTTTCGCTGGCAAGCTCTCTACCGACAGCTATCCTGGCACGCTTCACGGTCCGTCGTCACAACTTTATGTCTGCCAGTACCACGCCCCCGACAGATGTTCTGCGAAACTTGCAGAAATAGCACTCCTGGTAGAAAGGATAAGGTGGAGACATGGTTTAGCCGCAGCCTATGTTTCCAGAATTAAATTGGCACTCTGCAGCGGATAGTGCACTGATATGAAACCTCCTGGCAGAGGACAATACTGTGAAGTTTGGAAAGTAGGAGGCGACGTACTGGTAGAAGTGAAGCTGTGAGTACGGGACGTGAAGCGTGCCGGGATAGCTCAGACGGTAGCGCGCTTGTCCGCGATAGGCAAAGGTCCATCGTTCGAATCTCAGTTCCGGCACACCATTTTAGTCTTTTTTTTTTTTTTTTCGCTCGCTCGCACCAGCAGCGGAGCAATATTAGCAGGGAAGTGGAGGGCGTACTCGTTTTCGGCAGTGACCCTGTGTGAGCAGCGTGAGTGCTCGCGGGCATCTCATAAGCCCAAACCCGGCTATTGAATCATATGATTCGAGGCAATGCATGGTCTCACCTTTCACTAGATTTGATGTAACGTTTCCGTCACCATAATTTAAATCTTTGTGATTATCAAATCTTTATTTACGAACACGTGTATACGAAAAGTGTGTGGTGTTTCAAACAAACTGAAGTCGGTACTCATACCTGATACCCAACCGAACATTGGTCTATGAAGTATGTAGCATTATACTGATGTCAGAGCTCTAATGAATTTACTAGATCATCAACTAGTATGATTTTTACTGAATGAACTGCAAAAAAGTGGCACCTAGTATACAGCTAAAATCTTTTACCGATAACGATGTTAAACTATGTGCCGGAACCGAGATTGGAACGACCGTTGCCTGTCACGGGCAAGTGCGCTAAGCATGCTTCACGGCCAACCCTCATAATCTTTCTTCCGGTCTATCTCGCTTAACTTCACAGAAGTTCCGAAACTTGCAGAACTAGTACTCATGGAAGACAGGGTATAGTGGAGACACCGGTTTTTCACAATGGACTGTAAGCTGCTATGAAACGTCCAGGTAGAACTCTGTGCTACACCCGGGATTCGAATATGGGACTTTTACCTCTGTGTGTACAGCACAAGAAGTACCTTTGAGGATCACTTGGAATGGTAGAACGAGGTCATCAGTGCTGAAAGGAAATTCTGTCATCAAATAATGACGCTTTGCGCGCACAACGTAGACCTGCTGAGCGCTGCCTCTACACCTGATGAAAACACGGAGGCCCCATCCCATGTGCAAGGTTTGCGGTGCAATAAGTTACAACCCTAGGTCACCTGTGATGTTTGTGGAAAGAACTTAGAGCAGTGCTTGGTATGCGCAGCAAGTCGTAAGACCTGTTCTTCTACAACAAGAAAGTGATGTGTTGCTTGAAGAGGATAGTGGTCGGGTATACTGCGCGTGAAACTGAACGTGCAAGACGTGCTGCAACTTCCTTGGCGAGTACCGTCTCCTGTCTTCAGCTTTCAATCGATATGACAAGTAACACGTGCGAGTCGTCAACACACAACTCCTGCAGAACCAAATGAACAGGTCGAGAGGCATGGAGTTATATATTTCAAGACAATTTTGGTCAACTGTATGTCCGAATAGATGCCAGAATCAGCTCTAATGGAGCCTACACTACGTATTAACATTATGAATCGACACCTGGCACCTCATTACGTCTTGAAAAACTTATCTCTAAATGTAATCACTTTAAGCAGTCTGTATGCACTTTTTCAATAATCTTGAGTGAATTGCAGAACGACATGTTGACCATAGCTGTTTATTTCTTTTTTTTAATTATTTTTTTATTTTTTATTTTTTATTTTTTTCCCTCAGTGCTACCGGTTTCGGTCATTAACCATTATCAAGCGTTATCAGAGATTAGCTAATAGCTTAACATATCGTTATTCAAGAATTCAAAATTATAACATTCTTGTATAACGATATGTTAAGCTATTAGCTAATCTCTGCTAACGCTTGATAATGGTTAATGACCCAAACCGGTAGCACTGAGGAAAAAATAAACAGCTATGGTCAACACGTCGTTCTGCAATTATCTAAAAGCTGTTATGCCCCATCTTTTCAACATCTTCAATCTTGAGTGAACTGGAGAACACGGATGTACCAATATTTATTTGTGACAGTGCACAGAACACGGATGTACCAATATTTATTTGTGACAGTGCACATTTCAGAACATTTGAAAACAAAAATTTGAGGAAAATTTTCGGGGAAAAAGAGATGATATTAGCGGTGAGTGGCGAAAACTTCTTAAAGAAGAGGTGCACAAACTTGGTTCAAGCCCTAACATAATCATGGTTATTAAATCACGTAAGCTGCGATGGGCGGGTCACGTAGCTCAAATGGACGAAGGCAAGTTAGCGCGCAGAGTATTGTTAGGGCATTAAGAGGGAAAATGGCTTGTGGGAGAGCGAGGCGTAAATGGGAGAACAATGTTAAGGCCATTTTGAGGAGCCTAGCTATTGAAAGTGACTGGAAGGAAATAGCGCAAGACAAGGGCAGATGGCGAAAACATGTTGATGCGGTAATGGACTTTGAAGTCTGGTATGATCAATGAGTAGGTAAGTAAGCAAGTATGCACACTTGAGAAGGATAGAAGAAACTGGCGGCAGAGGCAAATTTGTGAAGCAAATTTAACGTTACTTCTTGCCGTGTTATGAAGTGGTGCCCTTTAATGTTTAGATGTGCCGCTGTGGGGCAGCAGTAACACGGGGAGGGGGCGCGCCGAGGGGTGGTTTCCGTCAGCCGGAAGGCAGCTCTAGGGGGCCGGATATGAAGCGCTGGCGGCAGCGACAGCGACCCTCATTAAAGGCGGCTGCTGCTGGCTGTCGGCAGGCACCGGACACCGCGGCGCAGCGCGCTTACTCCAAGCCGCGGGGGGCCGCAAGCCAGGGACTCTGAGGGGACACGACAGTTACAATGCTGGTGCTCTGACTGATAGGTCGAGGCAACAGGAACCCCATGTTTATACAGTAAATACCCAGACAGGTCTAGGCTACATAAGCCAGTTGTCAAATTTTGATAGTTTAACCCTGTCAGCCACACCACCAGGCTCCTCCGTCTGGGCCACACCATAGGCCTCAGAGGCCCACACGATATATAATAATGAAAAACTCTTTAAGAAATTCAATGTCATGATAAGGATTAGGGTATAATAAGTTGAAAACCCGGCGTTGCCCGGGTGTTTATCTATTTATTCCTGCCATTTTTTCACGTACATATTCATTTGTATAAGTGCTGTATGTATGTAAAATCTCTTGGAAATACAATTAGTAGTAAAGAAGAAATAGATTAAAACTTGGTGCGAGTTGGGGCGGTTTTCTATGAACGCTACTGTTTATGTGCTCATATAGCATAGACTACGTGTCGTACAGTGATACAAATTAGAAGGTACACTCAACTATATGTGTGTATACTGTCTGTAAAATTCCTTGAGGCTACAATTTGTAGTGTTGAAATTATAAATTGTAACGTCATACCGAATTGCGGAGTTTTAGTGAACAGCGGAATGTTACTGTTTATGTGCTCATATCTTATGAACTACGTGTCTTACTGTGATACAATTTAGAAGGTACATTCAACTGTATGTGTGTATCCTGTCTGTAAAATTTCCTGCGGCTATTATTTGTAGTGTAGAAATTATAAATTGTAACGTCATACCGAAAGCCGTAGTTTTAGTCTATGAACAGCGGAAAAGTAGTAAGCGAGAAACTTTTTCCTTTAAGTCTTTTGATGTGGTTGTCAGCAAGAAAAAGTTTAATAAAGGTTTGAAATTATGTTCAAAGTTTGTTGCAAGTCGCTAAGTACTCTCTTTCTCATATAGCGTATTTATAACGTCTCACCGCATTATGTGCAAGGTTTTTATTTTTTTTTTTTTTTTTTTTGCGATTCCTATTGTATATGACGTCATATCTTCTGAACCATGTGTCGCATGCGATTCTTAACCCTGCAACAATTGTTACCCCACGGTAAGGAATGTGTGTACCAAATTTGGTTGATATCGGTCCAGTGGTTTATGAGAATCAAAGCAGTATTGTCGCTAAATGCAGCAGTTTTTCGCGCATCTCATTGTTTATGACGTCGTATATCGTGAACTATATATCGTACGTGACTCTAACACTTACGGCGAGCGTCCACATGGATTGAAGCTCACTTGTACAAAATTTCATAAAGATTGGAACAAAAATGTAGATTTCTATTCAACACGTACACACATACGGACACTCTGCTTTATATATTACTTACACTAAATAACATCGAATAACATAAAAGAAATATATATTTACTCAAGAAACCACAGAACAAAATAACCAAACTCTCATAAATTAAACAATAGTGGTCTAAACTTCATGTAACGCAAAAAATTCATCATATTCGAAAACCACCTACAATTAATAATGTTTAAAACTATAATCGGTATCACAAAATTCAACGGAAGTTTCTCATTTTTTTACCGGTGCAATTTGGACAAATTCTTTTGTGGTGCTGACCACATATTGCCAACTTACAGAAATCACACTGCTATTTTGATTTCCTTTGTTTTTTGTAGTCACAAAACTTACAATAAATTCTCTTGGGAATAGCTCCTTGCTCAATTTCTTCACGAGCTGTCTCTGCAGGTGGTAACGTTTAGGCATCTGTCAATACTGTCCCATAGGTCACGGAGAATTAGTATGTCAAGCCTAGCCTTCATCCAAGGTGCTGTAAGGTGTTCAGAAAGCGTCAATATAAACTCAAATTGGGACAATGGTTTTGTTTTATCGTTGTGTCTCCATTCCGCTTGGCTTTTTGTAAAGGTATGGAAGTCTCGGAGGCCTAGTTGTTTACCTGAACGTGCCGGCAGGGGCGGAAGTGTTGTGCACTGTACACTGGCTCAGAGACAACTGACTAGAGGAGGCTTACATTCGAGTCACAGCCCCTACTACTGTGTTGGAGCGGGATTAGGCAGGTCTGAGTGAGCATCTGGGCCTCAGAGGCCTATGGTGTGGCCGGCAGGGTTAAAGATGTAATTTACACATATTGAGCAACTTTTCCATTTAATTTCACATTTTTTAGCATTTCGCCCCATATATTACTTTTCTGCTGCTAGATCTCTTGGTAACAAAGTTATTATAACACGCAGAGACCATTTCAGTTTGCTTACCAGTATACTAGATGATAGTCATCAAATTCACTTAATTCTTATACATTAATTTTACCGGTGTTGTTATAAGAGTCATTGGAATTGGCTTTTAAACATTTTGGTCCACTTTAGATTACGGAATTAACACTAAAAGTGGGCATTTGCGATCGCCTTTTGACAGCTCGAAATTTAAATGAAATTAACAGCTTACCCGTTCATCTGAAACTAAAACAGACTAAATGAATTTGTAGAGGAGAAAATTCTTTACAGCTTTGCTCTTTTGTGTTTTTTTCCTCATAACTTACATCGTTACAGAGATATTTGAAAAAGTAACGGCGATGTGACACCTTCACTTGATTTTACTTAAACGAGGCGTTCGGATATGTCCCGTAAAATTTCAAGACCAGAAATCTGTCTGGCACACGCCATCTTGCTTTATGTATTTTATGATTTGCTTATTATAACTCACGCGTTGTCATTTCAAAGCAATGGCGCACTGAAGAATTAACAAACACACGTCGTACACAGTTCGATAAATTATGATCTAATGTCTAAAATGCTAATCGCAGTTAACAACTGCATCAGTAGTACGAGAAATAAGGAACAATTTTGTAACTGTTCGCTGTAGTATAGTCGGCAGCGCCTTCGGTTGTGATGCTTATGGTCGGTAGTTCTAATCCTGCCAGTACTAGGTTAAAAAAAGATATATAATCCTTTTTTTTTTTTTTTTTTTTTTTTTTTTTGCCTTGGCTCCTAAAAGGGTTGCGGGCACTCTTATTGATTAAATAGAGCAATCTTCTGCAATATTTAGAGTTGTGCATGTGTAAGAGTGCTCCCTCTAAAATGTGCGTTCGTTCTATTTCGTGAACATGCCATGAAATACGTAACAACCAATTCAACAATGGTCTTCTGAAGCATATGCACCCACATTGGGAGGATACTGTAATGAATAAACAATGTGCTGATACTGGTAGTTTGTGGCAACTGTCGTTGTTTAATGAAATGGAAGGGAAATGTGTACATTGCAACAAATTACCTTGTTTCTTTTTATTCTAAGCAATTATTCATTATTTATGGAATATGTTGAAAGTCATTAATTAGAATCACTGCGTCTGCTAAAAGTTTGTCTTTGACATGGTTGCTATAGACGCTTCTAGCTTAGATATTATTACCTTTCTGTAGTTCAGATATGACTTTCTTCATGTTACTTTGTTCTGCGCTAAATTAAAAGCAAATATTCTGTTTCGAACAGTGACTACGTTAAGTGTAGTAATACTGAATTCCACGTAAATATAGTTACTACTATCATTGCGTCATATATAACAGTCATTGTAACACTATCTCCCCAGTTTATGTACATGCGATAAAGAAGTCTACGTTTTCAATTCGTTGGTATGTATTTCATGGCATTTTCACAAAATAGAACAATTGCACTTTTCAGAGGAAGTGCTGCCACGTTTGAAGAATTCGGAATCTTGTAGAATATAGTTGTGTTCAATTAACAGAGTGTACTAAAACGTTTTAGGGCCGGCCGCGGTGGCCGAGGGGACTGAGGCGCTTCAGTCACGGTCTGCACGGCCACTACGGTCGGGGGTTCGAATCCCCCCTCGGGCATGGATATTTGTGCCGTCCTTAGTTGACGGTAGGTCATAAGTAGTTTGTAAGTTTAGGGACTGATGACCCCGTAGTTAAGTCCCTTAAGCTTAACAAACATTTGAACATTTTTGAAAACCTTTTAGGAAGCAAGATGAAAACAAATTTTCGCTGGTGGTTTTTCCTTATATTTATTTATATTTTTTGTTCTTCAAATAAATCGATGCTTTGCGTTTGTTTGTTCTTGTCCGTTCTGGGTTGAGGATTTTGCTCATGTTTTTTATTACAGAAGGCGTTGAGCCCTCTTTCTTTTTCTCTCTTTTCATTGGTTCTTTGGGTTCATCGGTCCTTTGTGGACTATAGTTTGTTTGGTTTTATTTTGATCGTTTCGTCGTTTACTCAGTTTTTTTTCCTGACAGAAGCTGTCGAACGCTCTGACCGAGCATGTTGAGCTGACACGTCGCGAATCCTCTGATCGAGCAAACTAAACCACAGCGCCCGCAAGTTTCGAACCACCGTATAACATGTTCGTTCATCAGGAAAGAAAACGCCGCCCATTACGTTACGGCGAACAGCTGCGAGGATAATCCGTAATTCTCGTACCATCAATGACATGTGTTAACTGCTAACATGGCATTTTTAGACATTAGATTATAATTCGTTGCCCTGAGAACGACCGTCTTTTTTTATAATTTTCAGTACGCCATTGCTTTGAAACGACAACTCTTGAGTTATGATAAGACAATCATAAAAAGCAGAAAGCAAGATAGCGTATGGAAAAGAGAATTTCGGGCAAAGTTTCAGCCGAGGGACGCCATGTGCCTGATTTCTGAACGCCAAATGTACGCTGTGTTCCTTCCAGGCTATAGTCACTTCCAAGGCAAGGCAGGTCATCATATTTTAACGGAAAAAGATAATGAAAATATGGGAGACGTAATAAAATAATAGTTTAAAGAGGTAAAAGTTCAAAAAAGAGTATGTTTGTCGAAGTTCAACTCATATATCAAATAATTTTGGCTGTTTGTTAAACAACGGTCTGAAAGAATATTACGTGTTGGGTGCATATATATTATCACAATATTTGTATATCCACAATTTTTCATTATTTATATTCTTATTGTTTTCGTCCGAAATGTTTGCAAATATCATAAAACTAAAGTCAAATCTAAAGTGGGCCATAAACATGCCAGTGCGATTTTTTAAAAGTATATTGTTAATTTATTCAAAAAGTTATTTTCCTCTTTATAGACTCGACTCTAATGCTGAGAACGTATTGCACTGTAGTATTGTATTGCCACCCTTCACTCCTTGTTGTTAGAGATGGTGACAGCGTTTGCACCATTGAATGCCTCGGCCAGTGCCGCGTGCCCACCAGTAACTAGCGGGACGGAACGGTACTTGTTTCTTCCGTCCACGTATGATCGGTTTTTAGCGTCGTGCAACTATTACGGTGTAATTCCCAGGTAATTTTTAAAAGTTACCTACATCACATATATTTTTCACGCCCTCCACCATTAGTACTTTTTAGATATGACTACCGCAGCAGCATTCACCTTTAATGTTCTTTTTAATGAAATCGTGAATATTTTAACCATCTGACGTGAATTCTGGGGAGTGACTAAAAGACACCCAAATATTTTTTTTCTTTTAATTTTAAAGTTAGTACTCTTAAGATGGTTCTTAACATTCCACTTTACATTTAACTAATTATTGATTTTTTTTTTAATTTTGTAAAGACGCCCTTGGAAGACCTTTTCCATTTTTAGACCTTATAGTGCACCTGACGAGGCGTCTATAGGACGAGACACTGGATGTGCTTCTTTAATGAAAGCTTATTGCAGTGAGAGCTGATTTAATTTCCACGAGCCGCGGTTGAGTAGCCGAGCGGTCTAAAGCGTCTCGCTGCGGAGCGCGCGGTTGCTCCCCGTGGAGGTTCGAGTCCTCCCTGGGGCATGGGTGTGTGTGTGTGTTTGTCCTTAGGTTAGTTTACCTAGGTTTAAGTAGTTTGTAAACTACGGACTGATGACCACGCAGTTTGGTCCGATAGATTTACAGACATTTGAACATTTTAATTTCCACGACAGCCAAGTTTTACTAGTGTGGAATGAATACTGAAAGTGTGCGCAAATAAAACATTAAATGTATCAAACATTAACTCAAAACCTGGCGTCGCCTGGATACTCTCGCAGTCCTAACCCCTGCAACATATCATTTCCCCTCCGATTTATCTCATGTCTGCCCATATCCTCCTTGTCCTCTCTCGCCCAACCTATTCCAAATCCTCCCCTCCACATATCCCCGTTCTGACTCTGTTCATTCCGCCTCTTTATATCCTCTCCTATGAAAACTCACATACATCCACCAACTTTCATGGACATCAGCCAAATACTGTCAAAGTTAATATATCAAGTATCCCCTATCATTCACCATACTCTGCCTTGCATCTTATAAAAAATTATCTATGAAAACAAGTCATACATATACGAATTTTCTAAGAATTGTTAAATTTTGTCAAAGTCTCTCTTGTTTTAATGGTCAAGTGTGCATGATTTTTTCAAGATAGAAATTAAATTGTACGTATGTACGAGGGATGATTAAATGAAATGTTACGAAATGACACTGTGAGTATTATTGTAGCCTTTATTCGAAAGGAAATACCAGAGCTTGAGCACAACTATCTCACTTTTTAACAAGTCGAAGGATTCCCTGTTCCCAGAATTCCTGTGGCTGTGACAAGAGCCAGTCCTTTACTGTGTCCTTCACTTCGCCATCCGAGTTGAAGCGCTTCCCTTAGAACTTCTTTTTAGCGAACCATACAGATGGAAGTCAGTGGGCGCCCTGGCCGGGCTGTAGGGCAGGCCAGCATACTTTGTGTGTCCGTGGAGAAGTGTGGACTGTGTTATCATGGAGTAGAATACTCCACCGCGCGGATGTAGCCGAGCGCTCTGGAGCGCGAAGTTGAGGAACGCGCGGCCTCTCGTGACGGCGGTTCGAATCCTCCCTCGGGCATGTATGTTTATGTTGTCTTTCGTATAAGTTAGTTTATAAGTAGTTTGTAAGTTTTAGGGGCTGATGAGCCCGCAGTTAAGCCTATAAGCTTTACGAACATTTGAATTTTAGAATACTCCATCCGTGAGCAGGCCAGCCAGTTTGCTCTTGGTGGACTTGCGTAGGCTACGGAGTGTCTCACAGTGCACGACACAGTTAATGGTTTTTCCGTGCTCGAGGAATTCGATGCGTATCGAGAAAGACGGTGAGCGTCTCTTTTCCTGCTGAGGGCATAGGCTGGAATTTTATAAGGGGAGGTGACGACGCATGCTTTGTGTCCATAGATCTCACATTGCGTTATCCCAAAGCGCCATATTCAAATTTCAACCGGTTTTGATGTTACATTCTGTACTTTCTCATTTGAACATTCCTATTAAATCAAGTAACTTCCGCCATCCTTAATACGAAATTTTATGTAGATGGCCGCGAAATTGCATAAAGATCTGAATAAAGTTGTAAATTTGATAGAATTGCAAACGAACTACCAAAGAATCACAGGAAGGGACATTCTTATCCAATATATATCATCCGATTGCTATAATAAATATTTCTTGAACTTTCTCGACGGTTATAGGCATAATTATATTTCTGTATGACAGTTCAGGAAATATGACGTCAAAAACAATGAAATGCGCGAACAACGGCTCCATTACACGACAATGTTGCATATCTCCTCCTGAAGGACTAAAAAATTTCAACGAAATTTGGTGCACATATTACTTATTGTTGGTTAACAATTGCTGTAGGGGTAAGAACCACCTACGTCACACAGCTCAGGAGATGTGATGTCATAATCAATGAGATGCGTGATCAACCCACATACTAAGGCCATTTCATAAAGACATTCGCGCAGATATAGGCTATATATATATATATATATATATATATATATATATATATATATATATATAGTAAATTCATTTGAAAAAAGTATAGCCTTCATCTGCGCGAATGTCTTTATGAAATGGCCTTAGTACGTGGGTTGATCACGCATCCCATTGTTTATGACATCACATCTCCATATAGTTTCAAACAAGAGGAAGGTACATGAATTTTCGAATGGTGCATGATGGACTGTACTTTACTTACGGTACGGACCAAAAACAGCGACAGTTATATTACCATCTGGATGACATATTTCACACTTAATACTGAAAACAAGAGGAAGGTCACTGTCTCCATCAGGTTCAATTTGAAATACGGCGCAGGTCTTCAAATACAGAGTTCAACAATAGTCTACGTTTTCATTCCTATCCTGCAAAACTTTGCACACATGGACTACAAATGAGAGGACAAAAGACGAGGACGAGAGGGGGATGAACTAATTAAATGTTGTTGTTGTTGTTTGTATAGTCTATGGGACTTAACTGCGGGGTCATCAGTCCCTAAACTTACAAACTACTTATGAACTACTTACGAACTAGGACGGCACAAATATCCATGCCCGAGGGGGGATTCGAACCCCCGACCGTAGTGGCCGTGCAGACCGTGACTGGAGCGCCTTAGTCCCCTCGGCCACCGCGGCCGGCAACTAATTAAATATGCAGTACATAAACAACCGAGTAACTCCGGGTTTTCAGCTAGTTTATATATAGGAATGCTAAGCTTATAATCAGTAGTTATTTTTTTGTGATCACATATTATGATGCGTCGAAGAACTAGCAGTGTTGACCTTTTTCTTCTTACGGCTGCAGCACTTAAAATATTGTGTGTGGAAGGTTGCTCCAAGGTAGTAATAGGCGTCATACACTTTTTAAAATTTTTCATCTGGTACATTTGGGTGTCTCCTATATCTTTTTTCCTAAACCATCCCTGGAATAACGTTAACAAAAAAGTCAACATTACTATATCGGCCAACTAAACAATTTCTGAGTTTTAGCGAGACTAAAGCACAGCACAGCTATTCATTTTTTATATATGAAGTTGACAGTGTACGACATCTGATGGTATCGATTGTGGAATGCTGTGCCTGAAGTCATAACTGTTTCCATAGTGAAATAAGACAGACGTCATGTCCTAGCGCAAATGTTCCCAAATGTAAACCGTAAACAAAATATTTCATGTAAAAATGTATTTAAATGCTGAAAAGGATTCCGTCAAGGTTGCTGAACACCAAAGGAAATCCCCTAAAACCGTGAATAGGTAGATTACAGTTAAGAAGTGCGTTGAGTATTCTTTCGGACATCTCCAAGAGAACATGCTCCGCAATTCTTAACTAATGAATGCCTGCGGTTACAAAAGCATATGAATTACAAAATCCATATAAAAATATCATATCGGCACACATAGCATGTTCACATACTATACTACAGAAAAAGTTTCAATGTAAGGCACGAATTCAGGAATTGAATATAAAATGTTCGAATGTTGGTAAAGTTATGGGACCCAACTGCAGTGGTTATCGGTTCCTAAACTTCCAAACTACTTAAGATAACTGACACTAAGAACAAAACACACACACACACACACACACACACACACACACACACACACACACACACACATACCCAAGAGACGACTCGAACCTCCGACGACGAACGGCTGCGCGCACCACAACAAGACGCCTTAGTGCGCACGGCTATTCCGCTGTGGCAGCTGAATAACAAAACTGCTGACATTCGACGGAGCAAAGCAGTTGGTGTACCAACACACGAAAATGCATTCAACTCAATAAAAATTAGACATATGTTATACGGCTACTTTAAATGCGGCTACGCTACCGTACATCTACATAGATTGTAAATCACACTGAAGTGCATGACAGAGGGTTCAAGTTCCACTCTATAATAGTTCGTGTAAAAAAGGAACACCTATATCTTTCAGCTAGCAACTAATTTCTATTACTATGATGATCACGGCTCCCAGTGTAGGTGGGTGCCAACAGAATATATTCGCATTCGAAAGAGAAAGATGGTGAAAGAAATTTCCCAAGTAGATCTCGCCGCAACAAATAACGCCTTTCTTATAATGATTTCCACCCCAGCTCGTGCTTCATTTCCGTGACCCTCTCTCCCGTAACCGCGCGGGAGTAGCCGAGTGGTCTGGAGCGAAACGTTGCGGATCGCTCGTTCTCCCGAGTCGGAGTTTCTATTCCTCCCTCGGGCTCGGGCATGGGTGTGTGTGCTGCACTTAGGTTAGTTTAACTTAGTTTAAGTAGTTTGTAAGACTAGGGAATCATGACCAATGTAGTTTGGCCCCATAGGATTACAAACATTTGAACATCTCTCCCATATATCGCGATAATACATAACGAGCTGTCCTTCTCTGCACTGTCTCTATATCGTCCGCCAGTCCCACCTGGTGTCTATCCCACACTGCGCAGCATACAGGACGTACAAGTGTACTGCCGGTAGTTTCTTTAGTAGAATTGTTGCATTTTCTAAGTGTTCTGCGAATGAAACGTAGCCTTTGGTTCGCCTTCCCTAAAATATATTGTATAGGTTTCCAATTTAAGTTGTTCACAGTTGATATACCTAGGTATTTAATTGAATTGACGGCCTATACATTTGAGTCATTTATCGTGTAAGAGTCTTTCATTGGTCATATAGATGACCTCACGCCTATCATTATTATTATTGTCAATTTTTGCACCATCTGATATCCTATCCAATTCAATTTGCAGCTGCTTTTGATGTTCTGGTGAGTTTAGTAACCCATAAATGATAGCATCATCCTCGAAAAGTCTAAAAGAGTGCTTAGATGGTATCGTAAATCGTTAAAAGAAAGGGCCTTACATCACTTCCCTGGGAAATGCCAGGTATCACTTCTGTTCGATGACTTACGATCAATTACAACATCCCATCTCCTTTCAGACAAGAAATAAAGAATCCAGTCGCACAACTGTGACGATATACCATAAGCACCCAATTTGATTAGAGGACGCTTGTGAGGTACAGTGTCAAAAGCCTTCCGAAAATCTACAAAAACCCCTCGTCGATAGAAGTCATCGCATAATGTGAGTAAAAAGTTAGCTGGGTTTCTGAATGCGTGTTGACTATGGGTCTATAGGTCGTTTGCTTCGAGGTTGTTCAAAATATCTGACAAAAGTATATGTTCGGAAATCCTGCTCCAAACCGACGTCATTGATATAGACCTGTAACTCAGCGGATCACTCCTGCCTTGCATATTGGAGTGACCTGTGCAACTTTCCAGTCTTTGGGCACGGATATTACGTTGTGCGACCTCTTGTATATGACGGTTACGATTCCTCCTGGATCACGGTGTATTTCGTGGCACAGCTTATCATCCTAGGTCTTTATCTATGTAAATAAAAATGAATATTTGTCTGTATGTCCTCTATGTTCAAACAAATGTTTGTATAGCTTATGGACGATAAACAGTGCGGACAGGAAGAGGATTGAGGCTTTTGAAATATGGTGCTACAGAATAATGCTGAAGATTAGGTGGGTGGATCGCGTAACTAATGAGGAGGTACTGAACACAATTGGGGAGAAAAGAAATTTCTGGCATACCTTGACTAAAAGAAGGGATCTATTGGTAGGACACATTATTAGACATCAAGGAATTGTGAATTTAGCGTTGGAGGGAAGTGTGTGGGGTATAAACCACAGAGGAAGACCAAGAGATGGATACATTAAGCAGATTCAGACAGATGTAGGTTGCCGTTCTTATGTGGAGATGAAGAGGCTTGCTCAGGATAGGTTATCGTGGAGAGCTGCATCAAACCAGTCTTCGGACTGAAGACCACAACAACAACATGTCCTCTATGTTCAAACAAATGTTTGTATAGCTTATGGGACTTAACTACGGAGTCATCAGTCCCTAAACTTACAAACTACTTATGAACTAGCTAATCCTAAGGACGGCACAAATATCCATCTCCGAGGGGGATTCGAACCCCCGACCGTAGTGGCCGTTCAGACCGTGACTGGAGCGCCTCAGTCCCCTCGGCCACCGCGGCCGGCGTCCTCTATGTATTCATAAACCATTCATTATATTGCAATGAAACATTGGTGAACTGTTCACCGTACGCCCAAGAAGGTTCCT
The DNA here is from genome assembly GCA_026315105.1 of Locusta migratoria. Classification (NCBI taxonomy): domain Eukaryota; kingdom Metazoa; phylum Arthropoda; class Insecta; order Orthoptera; family Acrididae; genus Locusta; species Locusta migratoria. The sequence goes on from CM048744.1 coordinate 514,586,551, forward strand.
GACCACAAAACAAAAGAGCATGACACATAGTTCAGGAGATATATCGTCATGAATAATGAGTGGCCACCGCGTGAGAACAGCCAGATTTATGCGTAAATTATTGGAAAATGGGAGTAGTAATGGACCTGCAACAGAGTTTGCATGTAATTTCGGACGTTTATGAAGCGTACTGTAACTGAGACCCCCCTCCCCCCAATGATGAAACGAAAAGAAGTCTACCGCCCACAACAGTTTCGCTGTAGATGTAATAAAAGTGTTGCATCAGGCATGACCTTGTATCAAATAAAGTGAGCTTTACAGATGTGCGTGACTTCATGGGCTTGGATTTCGTCAATGCCCATGAAGTCGAACATCACTAGTAAAGAGAGGGCGGCCATTCGTGACCTGAGGGAGCGCCCTGATATTGTTGTCTTACCGGCTGACAAAGGCAATGCTACGGTTGTTGTCTCCAATAAGGACTACACTGAAAAGATGCAGAGCCTGCAAAATGACGATTCCTACCGGAAGATCAGCGTTGACCCCACAAAGAATGTGGAAAACAAGACGAGGACGCTTCTCAAGGATGCGGATTTACCGGAGGGTGTCGCGAAGAAACTGCTACCTCTAGGCCCGGTACCGCCAAGACTTTATGGACTCCCTAAGGTTCACAAAGATGGGGTGCCGTTACGTCCCATTGTCAGTAACATCAGAGCACCTACATATTTGTTGGCCAAATACTTGACGGGAATATTAAGTCGTTATGTGGGTAAATGCCCTCATCACATCCGTAATTCCGTGGATTTTGTGAAACGCCTTAACAACTTCAGGCTGGATGAGTCAGATATCATGGTGAGTTTTGACGTCGTTTCGTTGTTTACGAGGGTGCCCCTTCAAGAGTCACTAGAATTGATTGGTCAGAAATTTGACGAGAAGACCACCGAACTTTTTAGGCATGTCTTGACCTCCACGTATTTTCTTTTCAATGGCGAATACTACGAACGGAGGGAGTCGCCATGGGTAGCCCACTCTCCCCTGTGGTTGCAAATTTGTACATGGAGAATTTCGAGGAGGAAGCCCTGGCATCATCTGAATGGAAACCCACTTGCTTTTTCCGTTATGTGGACGACACTTTCGTCATCTGGCCACATGGTATGGATAAACTCCTTGACTTCCTTACACATCTGAACTCCATACACCCCAACATCAAATTCACTATGGAGACTGAAACGGAGGGTAAATTGCCGTTCCTTGACGTCTTGGTCAAGAGAAGAGCTGATGGCACCCTGGGTCATAGTGTACATCGGAAGACAACGCACACTGATCTGTATTTACACGCAGACAGCTGTCACCACCCTTCACAGAGGAATGGAGTACTTAAAACTCTAGTACATAGGGCGCGCACTATCTCCGACGCAGAGAGTCTACCCCAGGAATTGGAACACCTGAGAACTGTATTTCGAAAAAATGGGTACTCAGAGTGGCAGATTCAGCGGGCTCTCCGCCCAACCACTACAACACAACCTGTGGAAACGGATGAAAACGCAAGGGAGGATGTAGGCACTGCGTTCATTCCATATACCGGCGCACTATCAGGGAAGATCGCCCGCATTTTGAAAAAACACCAGGTTGGAACTGTTTTTTGTCCGCCGAATAAAATTCGTGCACTGGTGGGGAGCGCTAAAGATGATCTCGGTTTGAGGAAGGCGGGCGTGTACCAGATTCCGTGTCAGTGTGGAAAGTCATATATTGGACAGACGATGCGTACCGTCGAGGATCGATGCGTTGAACACCAGAGGCACACACGATTGATGTATCCGAGCAAGTCGGCGGTCGCTGAACATTGTTTGTCGGAGAATCACGCCATGGAGTATGAACACACTAGGATTCTGGTACAGACGTCGAGATACTGGGACTGCGTCGTTAGAGAGGCCATTGAAATTCGCACAAGTGACGACCTCATAAACCGTGACTCTGGCTATAATCTTAGCAAAGCTTGGGAACCAGCGATTGGGTTAATTAAGAGTAAATCTAGCAAACGTAACGAAGTGGCGACCACGGCGGACAGAGCCCTCACACCGACGTCTTCTCAGACGCCGGCGCAATCAGTTCCACTGCGCGGCCGCGGCGCGGGGCGCGGACCGCGGAGGGGTCGCTCCGCGGGCCGAGGGTATTTAAATGGCCCGCTAGAACCCAGTTCCCTTCGAGCAGCCGTAGCGTGCGGATCTCCGTGCCGGCGCGTTTCCAGGAGCTCAGTCCGTCAGTTCACCTGATGATGGCGACATGTTTGATCGCCGAAATATTGTGCCCGTTGGACACTATTTATCTTTGTCTGCAAGTCTCCCTTAATTCTCTTGCATCAAAAATTAAGCAATCTGTTTTCTTAATCTCTATCTACATAAAAGCGAAAGGACACTCATCACTCACTCACCGCTAGAACCCAGTTCCCTTCGAGCAGCCGTAGCGTACGGATCTCCGTGCCGGCGCGTTTCCAGGAGCTCAGTCCGTCAGTTCACCTGATGATGGCGACATGTTTGATCGCCGAAATATTGTGCCCGTTGGACACTATTTATCTTTGTCTGCAAGTCTCCCTTAATTCTCTTGCATCAAAAATTAAGCAATCTGTTTTCTTAATCTCTATCTACATAAAAGTGAAAGGACACTCATCACTCACTGACTAAACACGAAATCTAGAAAACTACTTCACCTACTAACCTGAAATTTGTAGTTTATAGGCAGAAAACGTCAACTAAGAAAGTATTTTGTGATGGTGCATGTCGGGGCATACTTCTCCAACAGACTCACAAAATCTACAGTTTCATTCCTATTTTCACGAAATTCCGCTCGCTTGATTTCAAAACAAGAGGAAGGTCACCGTCTACCTTAAGTTTCATACGGTGCACGGGGGAGGGTACTTTGCAACATAAAAATGGATCCTAAATACCTTGGTCGCGCCATAACTTGAGAACGGTTGGCTGATTTCAGAGATCCTTTGTTTGTTGTTTCCGTTATTCTCAGAACAAGAGTTGTATGAAATAAAACTGGAATATTTGAGAAAAAAATGCGTTTATCAATGTGACCCTGCGTTTATATTGCATAGGAATCTATAGTTTTGTTCCGATATTGATGAAATTTTTTACACTTTACGAGAGGAATGTCACTGTGTATATAAAATTGCGTGTTCGGTGCATGGTGGAGGGTACTTACAGAATTTTAGAAAATGCATACTTTTGCTCCAGTCTTTATGAAGTTTTGCGTACATGACCTGTAAACCAATAGGAAGATCAGTGGGTACATAAATGTTTGTATGGTACATGACAGAGGGTATCTTGCAGAAAACTGTGCCGAAACAGCGAAAGGTGGAAACTAACAGTGAGGTGGGAGAGAAAGAGATGGATGCAGAGAGAGAGGGCGGGGGAGGGAGGCGATAGGGATGTGGACTACAAGAGTGTAGGATAAATAAACACCCGGGCACCGCCGGTTTTAGGCGCCAACACATAGAGGATGTGCGGAAGAAGGCACTGGGTCACCTGAAGATGTTGTACCACACTTCATCGCTGCCAGAAGACCTTGGACTCGCACTGTCCAAGGCAACCATACGACCGCTGTTCGAGTATGTAGCTGTAGTATGAGGGAACGCACCCGAAACCCACATCCGACGTCTCCAGGCCATCGAAAATAGTGCCCTGAGGATGGCGCTGCATCTACCAAGCGACTTCCTGACAGCGGAACTGCACGTCCTAGCCGACGTACCATACCTCAGGCAGCGGTACCAGGACACCGCAACAAATTTCTACCAAAAGGCCAGAAAATCGCGCAACCCGGTACAGCGCGATCTCGGCCGCATACCGCAACTCTGCGTTGACCAGATCTGTTGAGGCATCAACATTGATGCGCCCCAACACGTATGATGTCCCCTGCAAGGAGACCTAACAAGTACAACCCAACTCTAGAAGGAAGAACGTACATCTACGTTGAAGACTTCTCCAATACGCTGGCGCGAGAAACTGCGACGCATAAGATGCAAAGCACCAGCCGGGTTTATAGCTAGTCTCGTATAAAAGCTCTTTTGGTGCAGACCGTTCCCAACCAGTCGCTGAGGAGACCGGTGAAGCGATGGTGGCTGAGATGCCGGAAGCGCGCGGCCGGTGAGGCACGGCGCAGGCCTCGGGGGTGCTGCGATAAGTGCGGTAGGGCGACTCTTCCATTAGCAGCGGTGCTCTGCGCGGCTTATCCCGCGATTACAGCGCCAGCGCGGCCCACTGCGGCACTAAACTCGGCCGCTCAAGTTGCCGGCCTGAAGACAATGAGCGCCGCGGGCCACGGAATGCCGCAGGGCCCGCCACTCTCGTCACGCCGCTGACCCCGCAGGGTCAATATTTGCACGCCGGGCCGCGCCGCCAACTTCTTAACGGGACAAACTCCCCCACTGGTCCCACTGCGCTGCTCCCACCCGCCGGACACTGGACAGACGAGGGGCTCGTCTCGAGCGACAATTAGGCAACAGCGACTCCCCACTAACTAACAGAGGTCACTCCTGAAGTAACACGACCGAATTAATGATCACTGGCTGTACCCTGGTGCTTCGCAACGGATGCTAAAGTAGAGCCTCTTCATACAGACGCTACCAATTCTTCCGGACCTCAGTGCAGTGCAGCCCTCGTTCGATTGTTTAAGAAATACGCAATATGGCAGACCTGCACTCCATGGTGTCCGAAAGTGATTCTTTCCTGAGATATGTAATGGTGCTCGTAAAGTTATAATTTTATGACGGCATGACCTATATTGGGCAGAAATCGGTAAAATAATTAAAAAAAATAAATAAAAAATAAATAAAAATAAAGAAATATAAAAAAAAGATGTTTAGAATACAGACAACACACTCTGAGAAAGAAGGAGGCAGTAGTAATATTAGAGAAAAATGGGACAAAGTCAATGACACAAGAAGGCATAAAAAATGGAGAGAAATGGCTAATGGTAGTGAAAGTGGGAGACACCATACAGTAGAAATATCTCTGGAGTGAGCATTCAGATGCGCAGAAGGGATCTTGTGTCGTCAACATCTATTGCCGTTATGGTCACGTGATCTCGGGACGACGTATGTTTGTCTGTAATGGGAATGACCTAAACAGTGAGGGTCCGATAACAGTGACTTATGTGAATGCTACTCTTCGGTAGCTGTGATATTGCTTGTGATTTGTCACGGTTTAAATCAGAAGTTTGCGAATTCACAGCTTATCCTTTCAAAATTTTACCAATTACGATTTCTCCAATTACTGCGAATCTATATTGAATCACCTTATATGCTACTTCAAGGTGACACATTCACAGGTAGCAAATGGCAGTCACTGGCGAATATATATGCTAACTGGTAATTCTGGGTAAAATTTAATTTACAACTTTGGCGGCTTAGTGTGCCAATATTGGTAATAACCATGCAATGGCGTTTGAAAACTCAATCACATAGAATAAGAGGGAATCATTTTTCGTGTTGACCGTGAAATAAATAATTAATGATGTTCCTGCTCTATGATCAACAGATTCTTGTTTGTACTCATCTGTGGCCAGCAGATTTATTATCCTCGTATTGTTAACATTTTGTTGCCAATATTACCACACTAAGTGGCCGAGGCCATAAGTAAAATTTAACAGTATCTCTGTTCAGATGATATGTTCTTGCCTGTAAAGTGTGAAAAATGAAAATTTGAACAGTATATTGTTAAAGTCATTAAACAATTTAAAAGGTTGAAAAGTCCAGTCTCTTGTCAAAGCCATTCCATATTCTGCAGTTTTCTATCGTTATTGATAGGCATTCATTATTTACTTTACAGCAGCTAATATGCAAATGAAAAAAGTACTAATTTTGGTAAAGTGTTTCCGACTTTGTCGTGAACATTGGCTATGCTATACATTAATCTCTTGCAACAAACTTGATTCGACATTCAGATTTGCTGTCTTTAGCAACTCTCAAATGAGTTATTCCGTTTCACCCTCATATAATGGAACACAGCCAAAATTTCAGGGTGTTGCAATATGACATGATAGTAAACCTTGTCCTTCAATAGGTCTGGAAAAATTACAGACGGAATTGATTCTTCATTACTTTTTTCGTTTTTTATATATTTATTTATCTATTTATTTATTTTTGGAATCTGGCACACAAATTTATTTGCTGGTAACACTCCTACGTATATACATTGCGCATTCTATGTACAGGCCCTTAGTAATTAACAGATGAAATCTCAAGCAAGAGAAAATCAGAGAATTGGGTGAATGGGCAACAAAAACATTCTGTAACACATATAACAACAAATGTAATTCACCTCTGTTATTATGAGTAAACAAATGGATCACACGCAACATAACCTGTGAACATAAGCAAAAGGCTAATTCACAATGGCCGTCATGTTAAGTTTCACGTTACGTCACATCAACTTGCTTAGCTCTGTACCGAGCAATGGAAGTGGAGCTGTAACTACTATCCATGATAAAATATTTTGACTATAGTGTCAAATATTAGAAAATAACAACTATGAAATTATTTAATGACCATAGTAAATGTCGTGTTCTTGATCAGCTGTATGTGGGAAAGTACTGAGAAGGAAAAAATCATTTCAGATTATCGACATGAATTTTCTAGCGAAACCATTGACCAATATTCAAATACATAAATCAAAAACTCAAAACTCAGCTTTGTTCACCTCAGTGAGTTTTCATTTTGAGATATCTGACATTCCGACATTACTTCTGTAACAACACTCAATGAAAAAAAGAATGCAATTCGTAATGTTACATTTGCAAATCACAGTCATAAACTGAAATTAAGAAACAACAAAAGCACAAAATCAACTACAGAGCGCGGCGAAAATAAAAGTCACCACAAGATTATGTTGTTAAAACTTTGCTACCGAGAAACCCTAACATGACATGACTTGATGCTTAGTGTGAATAAACGAACCACGTCGTCCCCAGATCACGTGATAATTCCAGCTTAATGTTGAGAACATGCGCAGAATGCAATGCTCACTTCAGAGATACTTCTACTCTATGGGAGACACGGAAGAAACTGCTAATGGAAGGAAAACGACTCAGTGGGGGGTGGGAGGGGGGGAGACTGAATAAAAGTTCTGTGTTAAAATAGCGCCGATATTCGCCGATATTTTATGAGGAAGGAGGAGTGAGAACGGGGAGCTGGTTCCCAAATTTTCTGTCAGTGTTGTAGAAACAGGAACATACTTGCCCTTCTTGTGATCTGACAGGGTAAAATGAATCAACAAAGCAACACAGAAATTAGCTCATTTTTTATACTTTCTACAGGAATTCCCCGACAGAACAGAATATGTGAGACATAAGAAAACTCTTCAGTTTAACCCTGAAAGTGCGTGGACTACTAGTGAACCTTTTGAAAAGTTGTGACAGCTTAATAATAATTGATGCGAATGAATATTGCACAATTTTCTGCACAAAGGTCAAGGAGGTGTAATCCAAATGCAGATTCGACTTCGGTCTATTATTTGGAAGCTGCTAGACTTTTAGAATAAGCTGACGTTGGTAACAACAAACGACATTGCAGAAAATGTGTATTGAAAGGACTTTGCCAGAACTGACATGCTACAGTACAACGGCCGACAAGAGGTTCGCGAGCTTGCACCACATATTGCTCGAACCGCCCATTTCAGGTCCTTAAAATGCAGCATTTAGTTCTTCAACAAAATACTGAACATGGGATTTCCACTACAGCTTACTAACGTTTGAGTTCAGCAACTTATGCAATTATGATTACTGTAAATTTTGGTGAAAAAATCTCTGAAATTAGCTTATCATGCCTATTTTCAGTCACTGCTTTTATATGGCATCATATTTTGGGGTAACTCATCACTGAGGAAAAAGTATTCATTGTACAAAAAGTGTAATTACACTACTGGCCATTAAAATTGCTACATCAAGAAGAAATGCCGATGATAAATGTGTAATCATTGGACAAATATATTATACTAGGACATGGGATTACATTTTCTCGCAATTTGGGTGCACAGATTCTGTGAAATCAGTATCCAGAGTAACTACCGCTGGCCGTAATAACGGCCTTATTACTCCTGGGCATTAAGTCAAACAGAGCTTGGATGGCATGTACGCTGCGGCGGATTAGCCGCGCGTGCTGGAGCGCCGTGTTGCGGTGCGCGTGGCAGTCCGCCGTCGAGGATTCGAATACCCCCTCGGGCATGGATATTTGTGCCGTCCTTAGTTGTAGGTAGTTCATAAGTAGTTTGTAAGTTTAAGGACTAATGACCCGCAGTTAGGTCCCTTAAACCTTACAAACATTTGAAGGGGTGTAGAGGTACAGATGTCCATGCAGCTTCAACAGGATACCACAGTTTATCAAGGGTAGTGACTGGGGTATTGTGACGAGCCACTTGCCCGGTCACCATTGACCAGACGTTTTCAGTTGGTGAGAGATCTGGAGAATGTGATGGACAGGGCAGCAGTCGAACATTTTCCGTATCCAGAAATGCCCGTACAGGATCTGCAACAAGCGGTCGTGCATTATCCTGCTGAAATGTAGGGTATCGCAGTGATCGAATGAAGGGTAAAGCCACGGGTCGTAACACACCTGAAATATAACGGTCGCTGTTCAAAGTGCTGTCGATACGAAGAAGAGGTGACCGAGACGTATAACTAACGGCATGCCATTACATCACGCTGGATGATACGCAAGTATGGCGATGACGAATACACACTTATAATGTGCGTTCACCGCGATGTCGCCAAACACGGATGCGACGCCGGCCGCGGTGGCCGCGGGGGCTGAGGCGCTCTAGTCACGGTCTGCACGGCCACTACGGTCGGGGGTTCGAATCCCCCCTCGGGCATGGACATTTGTGGCGTCCTTAGTATAAGGTAGTTCGTAAGTAGTTTGTAAGTTTAGGGGCTGATGACCCCGTAGTTAAGTCCCATAAGCTTCACAAACATTTGAACATTTGAATTTTTGAACGGATGTGACCATCATGATGCTGTAAACAGAACCTGGATTCATCCGAAAACATAACGTTTTGCCATTCGTGCACCCAGTTTCGTCGTTGCGTACACCCTCGCAGGCGCTCCTGTCTGTGATGCAGCGTCAAGGGTAACCGCAGCCATGGTCTCCAAGCTGATAGTCCATGCTGCTGTCAACATCGTCGAACTGTTCGTGCAGATGGTTGTTGTCTTGCAAACGTCCCCATCGGGTACCGAGACGTGGCTGCACGATCCGTAACAGTCATGCGGATAAGATGCCGGTCATCTCGACTGCTAATGATACGAGGCAGTTTGTATCCGTCACGGCGTTCCATATTGCCCTCCTGCACCCACCGATTTCATATTCTGCTAACAGTCATTGGATCGCGACCAACGCGAGCAGCAATGTCGCGATACGATGAACCGCAATCGTGATAGGCTACAATCCGACCTTTATCAAAGGTCTCCTCTTTTCACAAGGCATCACAACAACTTTTCACATGCTGGCTGGAGATCAGGTGCTAAGACCAGTAGCCATTGGGGCCAAGTGGATCGTGGTTGCTATTATATAAAGCCCCATTGGTCGGTTCTCCTTTCTCCAAGGCCTCTATGATTTTTAATAGAACTGGATATTCCCTCTGTCCAGCTGTAACGTCACATAATTCAGTGAGGGCTGAAATATCATTCATGGATTCCTCAAAAGCCAATCCTTCTGTTTGCGCCCGTTCTTGAATACCACTGCGTCTCCGTATTCTTGGAGTCTTAGTGCCCATCTTGGTAATCGATCTGATGGATTCTCCAAGTTATTCAACCAACACAAAGAATGGTGGTATGTCACGACGGTGAATGGTGTGCCGACTAAATACGGCAGATAACTGCGAGTTTATCTCCCCTTTTCAGCGCCTTCCTAAATTTGTCCAAGCACTGCACCAATCACATACCCTCTAGCGTCAGTGTGAAGTTCGGTTTCCACATCTTTAACGTATAAGGTTAGAACTGGTGCAGAAGTTAGAGCCTCCTTAAGTGCCCAGATAGCTCTTTCTTGTGTCTCATCCCAATAAAACTTGGCGTCTCCCTGCAGAAGTTTTTGCAATGGACGTGCCTCGTTAGAAAATCACTTTATGAAACGAAGTAGTATGAGCACAGCCCGAGAAAACTTCTCACATCACGAATTTACTGAGGAGTTGGAAATTCTGTGACCGCCCTTTCTTTATCTGGATCAGGACGGACACAACCTCCATTGACTAGGTGCCCCAGGATTTTTATCTCTGTCGACGAAGAGGCACTTCTTTGGAGGCGGAATCCTGCAGTCTGAACACACTTCAGTACAGTTGACAGGCGACTTAGATGTTCTTCAAATGTTTTCGAGAAAACGACAATGTCATCTAAATAGCAAAGACACGTCGTCCACTTAAGGTGCCGGAGCAAGTTGTCCACTGTGCGTTAGAATGTGGCCGGAGCATTATATAATCCAAATGGCATTACTTTGAATTTATAGAGGCCGTCTGGTGGAATAAAAGCCGTATTTTCCCTGTCAGCTTCGTCAACCTCGATTTGTCAATAACCTCTCTTCGTGTCCATAGTTGAGAAGTATGTAGCTCCTTTCGTCAATGCGCTACAATGGGTAGACATCTTTCTTTGTGATTTTGTTCAGCCCCCGATAGTCGATACTGAATCGCCACGTGCCATCCTTCTTCTTCATGACCACCGGAGACGACCAAGTACTCTCTGAAGGTTGAATAATGTCATTTTCTCCACGTCCTCAGAATTATCCGTCTTTCAGCGACACTCTAAACGAACGCTGGCTAATTGGTGGATGATCCCCAGTATTGATACGGAGCCTTATCGTGGACCGTTTCGTCTTACTTTTCTCCTGTTGAGGTGTGAATTCACCCGAAGATTGTCGTAGTATGGCTTCTCTCCCTACAGTAGCATACGAAATGTCCGGGGCGCCCACAGAAGAAACACAGTGGTGTGTTGTCTTCTGTCCTCCAGATACCGGAGGAGTTGGTTGTGGTCGCGTCGGCCGGTTCATAGGCTCCCGTTTGGCGGCTGCAGCGTAAGTCACAGCAGGGCGACGCCATTCTTCACGTCGGGTGCGACTGGAAGGGCAGACAGGAGCTAATGTCTGAAATACCTCTCCGTCAGCGTCGTCGGCTCCCTCGGGACTTACAAGGCTTACATCCATCGACAGAATCTGATGCTCGCTCGATCTAATAGTCCCGGCTGCCATAAAATGTTGTAATTCTTCTCTGACAATTTTTCGTATGAGAGAAGCGAAACCATGCTGGCTGGTCTTCCACAACAGCCGTAGGGACTATATTCGAGAGTCTGTCATTGTTCTGTCGCCTAACCCTCCTTTGTTGCATCTCTTCGGTACGTTGGCACCACTTGATGGACTCTTCCGTCGTAGCGACATATTTTATCAGAAGGGCTTTGTACATGTCTTGTGCTATACCCTCCATCACGTACGTGATTTTGTCGGCCTGAGTCATATTCGGATTGACTATGTTACACAGGGCCAAAACATTCTGTATGTATGTCGGCTCACCAAGTCGTTGGGCCCGGTTCTTCAGCTGTTCTTTCGCCGATCTGATTTGTCGCTGGCGGTCTCCAAACGTCTTCTTGAGTTCCGTCTAGAACGTTTCCCACTCATTCAACTTTTCTTCGTTGTTCTAAAACCATTGGTTGAAATTAACGTTGGCCATGCGTATTGTACGATCCCACCTGTTGGCGATTGGTTCGAACCATTTTAGCTGTTTGTTGGGGTCCTGTCCAGCGTCTCCAGAGAACGCCGACGGGTTTCTGATGTGCAGTTGGCTTACCGCTGGTTTCGGGTCCATCGTTCTTCTGATAATACGGACTTTTGGAAGGATGTACTCGGTATATCCCTTGTATTCCGGTTCTAGTACTTCTAAGCGACGTCTTTCACGTTGCCTAATCGGAGCCACGGTGATGCCAAAAATGTTCAAATGTTTGTAATTTTTATGGAGCCAAACTACGTCGGTCATCAAACTAGTTAAACTAGGTTAAACTAACCTAAAGACAACACACACATCCATGCCCGAGGGAGGATTCGAACCTCCGACGCGGGAGACCCCGCGATCCATAACTTAGACGGTGATGAAGCTGTTACACAGGATACCCGGCTACTCCACCGAACAATGTCGCATTGAAATGGAAGCAGGCTTGACTTCGAAGGCAGGGTTGTCAACTGAGCACAGCACTTATACTGCCGGCCGCGGTGGCCGAGGTGACTGAGGCGCTTCAGTCACGGTCAGCTCGGCCACTACGGTCGGGGGTTCGAATCCCCCCTGGGGCATGGATATTTGTGCCGTCCTAGTTCGTAAGTAGTTCATAAGTAGTTTGTAAGTTTAGGGACTGATGACCCCATAGTTAAGTCCCATAAGCTTGACAAACATTTGAACATTTGATTTGAGCACTTATACTGAAAGCAGGTTTATTGCGAACTTAACATACACGCAGCACTGACTGTCTTCCGGGCAGAGTGCTCTGCTATTTGAACATATAGAGAATGTACCAGAAATTAGAAGAATAGTTAACATAAGAAACATGTAGAAATTACAAGTGAACACAAGAAACATGAAGGACGTTATGGAAATGGTAATTACAAAGAAATAAATGTTTGCCAGTGGACGGGATTGAACCGGCGACCTTCAGCAGCGCAATCGGTGACGCTATCCATTGCATCCCGCCGGCAGTCGGATTATTTGAGTCTTGCGGCAAAATAAATTAATAATAAAAAAATTATAAATAAAATAAAAAAATGTATTTCATGTAATGTTATTTTTTTCCAAACTGACACGTTCGAAATCATTACAAAATCTCGTATTCATGATCGACTATTATTTTATCTAATCTAACTGAACGCCCACAAATATGAATAACTCAGTCTCACTTATCATAACCCCCTTCTGAGTAATCATAATTTTTTTTTGTCGAATTTTGTGTTAGAAACTGTAAAACCTGAGTCTTTATGTTATTTAGCATTAATTTATAATCCGCTCGCGTGTTGGTAGATCAAATCACACGTAAAAATGCACTCGTTTCGAAGAATCCAATCACGAAATTCAACAATATTGATCGTAATAATATCACAGATCAATCACTTGAAGTAATGCGCGAAACGTCAAATCGATGTTTTTAAAGAGATGTATTAAAAGAAATTCCTTTTTTACTGGTTTATTTATTTGTTCTTATATTTCCTTATTCTTGGTTATTCTTGGGCTTATCCTTACAGAGAAAGAGCTGAAGACATTGTATCACCAAAGATATGGTCTGTGGCATCACGTTTCGCTGTATGTAACCTCCTTGCTATGGAGTCGCAAACGTCATCGCTGGCCTTCAGTCCCAATTGTTGTATAATTTGACGAATTTCAACCACTGTATCTTCCACCCCCTTATAGCTATCGGCATGGAAATGCTTTGGTGTACAACGGGAGACTTCGGACAACAATTGCACACGGACCATTCGTTTGCGGTCTGTAGTTTTCGCTGCAGAGCGAAATATGAACACCCAGGCGCACGTAGAATTTTATATACACCGGTAACGTTCCATCCCAATAAACTCCACCCTTTTATCATTATCAACCCTCAATCAGAAATGCAACCAATAAAACCATCTTCAAAGGGTAAATAAACTGTTCAAAGAGTAATCATTGTTCCGCATTTCGCGTTATATTCCTCAAATTACTAATTATTTATCAGATCGCTATAAAACCGTGCCTACCACCGTCCTCAGGTATGAATTAGTAACTGTACAAATATTTAAGTCTTTGCGTCTTGTCGTTCGAATGTTCAAATGTTTGTAGAACTTATGGGACTTAACTACGGGGTCATCAGTCCCTAAGCTTACAAACTACTTATGAACTAGCTAAGACTAAGGACGGCACAAATATCCATGCCCGAGGGGGGGGGGGAATCGAACCCCCGACCGTAGTGGCCGTGCAGACCGTGACTGGAGCGCCTCAGTCCCCTCGGCCACCGCGGCCGGCGTCCGGATGTGATAAGCGTACACCGAACAGACATTCACATTGATATATATGGATAAATAGTTATCCGATCGTCATAAAACCGTATCTAAAGCCTGCCCCGGGTTGACATTAGCAACTGTACAAATGCTAAGCTCTTTATGTCTTGTGGTTCTGATGTTATAAACGTACACCGAACAGACATTCACATTTATAGATATAGATCATCCATGAACTCATTCCTTCCTTGCATGATTTCAGATTGCGTCAATATTGCAAAAATCACCCCTCATTAGCTGTTAATTTACACTTGATCTTGCACGTCCCCGTCCCTGTCGTTGTATGGCCAGCTCTCCAGCGCTAAGCGACTGCCCTCGCGCCCTCCCTGGTGCGTGGGCCGCGGCGCAGACTCGCTGCTGCGACTGCGGAGTAATATCAGCCGTCAGCGCCGCCGGCACTCTTTTTGCAGAGCTGGAAATTCTGCCGCCGGCCTTTGATTAACGACGTGTGAATTCCCCCCCGCCTCCACGACAGACGCGCGACCCCGTCTGCACGCAGCCGATCGGCGACGAATGGAGCGCCAGCTGAGGCCGCCGTTGCGCGCACTGGCTGCCGAGCGTCACAGTCAGGGACGCAGTATCGGCACAACACGCACTACACAGGTTCCACTGAATCCCCATGTGACGGCCAGATTTAATAGCCTCAGTGTTCGTGTACATCACTGCATTATTATAGACTGTGCGCTTCTCGGTGAAACTTCAGGAAGAATATAATAATGTTAAGTCCAGGTTGGAATTAATAATATAGTGAGGACAGTTTACAACTCACCGCAAAGACAGGCACATACAAAAGACACACACATACAACACATTCAGCTATCGGCCATGGCCTTCTTCAGAAGATATAACACTCACGCAATCACACAGTCATACAACCATCACCTCCGACTGCCGCACTTCGAATCACTCTCTGCAGGGAATCTGGGACGGGAGGGGCGGGGAGGGGAGGGGAGAGGGGATAGGAAGGTTACGTCACGGTGGTGGGGATAGGTTACATGGTAATAACGAGATGCAGCTTAGGAATGGAGTGGGGAGGCGGGCGAGAGGAGAAAGTAAAATAAAATAAAGTAAAATAAAATAAATATATATAGAGAATGCATGCACACTGCAAGTACACAAGACCGCATACACACACACACACACACACACACACACACACACACACACACGATCGCACATTCACACACCACTCAAAATAGGCAAGGTTTGGGATAGAGAGGTAGGAAATGTAAGGTATGGAGAAAAAAAATAGGGAAGTTATCGTAGGTTGAGGCCTGGTTGATTTCGGGATCGGAGAATGTATTGTAGGGATAACTCCCATCTGTGCAGTTCAGAAAAGCTGGTGGTGGATGGGAGGATCCAGATGGCCCGGGTTGTGAAGCAGCCATTGAAATCAAGCATGTGCTCTGCTGCATGCTGAGCCACAGGGTGGTCCAGATTGTTTTTGGCCACAGTATGGCGGTGGCCATTCATCCTAATGGACAGCTGGTTGGTATACCAATATAGAAAGCTGTACAGTGTTTGCAGCACAGTTGGTAAATTACGTGGCTGCTTTCACAAGTGGCCCGGCCTCTGATAGGGTAGGATAAGCCTGTGACAGGACTGGAAGTGCTGGGTGGGTGGATTGGACAGGTCTTGCAGCGGGGTCTTCCACAAGGATATGATCCCTGTGGCAGTGAGCTGGGTTTCGGGGTGGCATAAGGATGAACTAGGATGTTGTGAAGGTTGGGAGGGCGACGGATGGCGAATGGAACTTCAGGAAGAGGTAGACAAGGCTTCGTGACTGCAGCGCAACAAAAATGTTTGTAAATCTATCGGAACAAACTACGTGGTCATCAGTCCGTAGCTTCCAAACTACTTTAACTAAGGTAAACTAATCCAAGGACAAACACACACATACCCATCTACATCTACATGGGATACTCTGCAAATCACATTTGCACATCTGCCTAGCAGAGGCTTAAACCAAGGTAAACTAACCCAAGGACAAACACACACACACCCATCTACATCTACATCTACAAGGGATACACTGCAAATCACATTTAAGTGCCTAGCAGAGGGTTCATTGAAGCACCGTTATACTATTTTATCTCACATTCCATTCTCCAATATCGCGCGGGAAGAATGAACACCTGAATCTTTCCGTTCGGGCTCTGATTTCTCGTATTTTATTCTGAAGATCATTTCTACCTATGTAAGTGGGAGTCAACAATATATTTTCGCATTCTGAGGAGAATGTTGGCGATTGCAGTTTCGTAAGTAGCCCACGCCGCAGCGATAAGCGCCGTTGTTGTAATGATTCCCATCCCAGATCCTGTATCATTTCCGTAACGCTGTCTTCCCTGTATCGTCACAATACAAAACTAGTACACTTCTTTGGACTCTTTCGATGTCCTCCGTCAAACCCACCTGATAAGGATCCCACACTGGGCAGTAATCATAAAAAGACGGACAAGCGTAATGTATGCAGTTTCTTTAGTAGTTCTGTTGCATCTTTTAAGGGTTTTCTTTAAGGGATTTCTTTTCGTACTCATGTGGACGAATTCACACTTCTCATTATTTAGAGTCAACTGCCAATTCTTACACCATACAGATATCTTATTCAAATCGTTCTCCCATGGTCCAGGGAGGACTCGAACCTCCGATGGCGATGCAGCGGAACAGCAATGGCATATGTAGATTTCTCAAAGAATGATAGGTGAAGGTGATCATTCTATTTTGTACATAATCTTTCATGTATTTAATTTTAAATAATATTATATTTCATAGTAAAGCTTTATATACATTATTATTTTATAATTACCATTACCTGACATTCTCGGTTTTGGTGGCGATCTGATAGTTTTATAATCTTCTAAATGAAATGCCAAGATCGTACGTTAATAATTTATTCAACAACGACCGGTTTCGGTGAACTGTGTCACCATCATATACAGGGTTCATCATATAACACTTGCACCGCAAATATTGCGGAAACGGAAAGTGCGATTTATGTGCGGTTTCCACAGAATGGATTGGTAGTCAGCAGCTCGTATTTTTAGTCAACAAACAGATTGTAATTTTTTATGCAAACATACAATTTTTTTAAATGGAACAATATCTGTTTCTATCATGCACTGGAATTTTTTATACCAGCTGTGTACATAGGTTAGAGTATATTATAATAATAATAAGTCGTCTTCAGTTACAATAATTTTATTGTTTTTATTGTCCGACGCGTTTCGGAGCTATAGCTCCATTTTCGAGTACTTCATTACTCTAATTTTGTGTTACATCTGCTACAGTCTTTTCACCTGCATTTTTCGACATGGAATTACATTCTGCATTGGTGAAATAACTTTCGCATTTGCAAACATTCTGCAACACATTTTCGCAACTGGCATGTTTATGCCGGCGTCGAACAACAGAAACAATAAAATTATTGTGATGCAGTTGATATCCATTAGACTTATGACAGCGCCATCTAGCGGGCCCACCTTTCAAGCTAGAAACTTTTGTTCTTTGTAGTTCTTTCGTTTGATGCTTACTTCGTGAGATATTTGACCCGGTCACTATCAATGGACCACCTGTGTATCCAGTAGGAAGAAAACTTTCAGTTCTTTCCCAGCTTTTCAGAATTTTCAAGGAAATTTTTTCAATTCCTCATTCCTAAAAATCCGCATTGGAGGTCAATCGTTTATAATTATTTAAATCGGTGCATCTGATATCAAATGGTGCGCTTATCAGCGAACACCATCTAACTTTGCTCCTATCAATTACTTCTTTTATCGGATAACTTACTGAGTCAATAGTGTTCAGCATCTTTCTGTATTCTTCGCTCCAGTTTGAACAGAACTTCTATAGTGTATGTAAGACGAGAACTGTGGAATTTTTCGGCGTGGTAATTACAACACACCACGGCACACCTGTCAACAGATAAATGCGTAATTCACATTGCCGACAAGACAGCGATGTAAATGCCTACAACAGTAAGCATGCATATTGCACCTTAGGTGAGACAGGCTTGGAGTAAACGTTCCCCATTCTTGTCAGGACGCCAGATAAACGACCGCGCTGGCGATGTCAGGGTTATCTCGGCTTTCTCTCGGGTACGCGCGGCGAGGCCTAATGTTGCCGGGAGCAAGATAACACGCTCCACGTGCCTTGTGGCCTGTTCAGCGGCGTGCGCGCAGAACAGCTGGCAAAGGGAACAAGAGGCCAAGGATTAAGATCTTAGATACCAAAGTATATCTTGTGGGTGCCGAGCAATCTGCAGTTATAGCACCCTTCTATAGGGTTTACAACAGTAAGGAAACAACGCGAGAAATGCGTGCTTCAGAGTAAAAGCAGATGCTTGACTTGTCTGAATGTGGCGCTGATGTGTTGACCAGAAAGTGATGTTCTGAGTGCATTACACAGCAAGGTGACAGAAGGAATGGGATGACGATACTTGCAATACAGATGGCGATAGAATCGCGTACACAGCTATAAGAAGTGATGCACTGACAGAGTTGCCATCTGTACATCTGCACCCATACCACTTAACTCACATTATGGCTTGTAGCGGAGGGTACAATGGGTACTACTGTCACGTCCTCCTAATCCAGTAGCGGATGGTTGCCTACTTGTGGGTCCGAATGTCTCTAGTTTTATCTTTTTTGCTCGCTTAACGAGACATCTACATCCACATCTAGATACCCATAGATACACTGTAAATCACATTTAAGTGCCTAGCAGATGGTTCATTAACTACTTTCATAACTTTTCTCTACCGTTCCATTCTCTAATAGCGGGCGGGAAGAAAGAACATGTAAATCGTTTCGTTTCCGATCTGATTTCTCCTATTTTATTTGGATGGTCATGTCTCCCTATGTAGGTGGGTACTAGCAAAATACTTTTGCATTCAGAAATCGCTGATTGAAATTTCGCAAATAGATCTCGCCACAACGAATAACGTCGTTCTTTTAATGATTTCCACCTCAAATTGTGCAACATTTCCGTGACGCTTCCCCCCGGTAACGTGATAAAACAAAACGAGCTGCCCTTCTCTGAACCTTCTCAATGTCTTCCGTCAGTCCCACCTGGTGAGGGTCCCACACTGGGCAACAGTACTCCAGGAGAGGAAGGCAGTCTCTTTGGTGCAACTGTTGCATCTTCGAACCGTTCTATGTATGATATCCAGCCTAAGTTGCTCGTATATGTAGCTCCTAGGTATTTGGTAGAATTTACGACCTTAAGGTTTCACTGATTTATCGTGTAATCCAAGTTAGGCGGATTTCTTTTCGTGGTAATATTACTTCACTCTTTCCATTATAGTTTTACCAATTTTCGCACCATGTACAAATTTTGTCTAAATCGCTTTGCAGTTGCTTTTGATTCTCTGTTCACTTCACTAACCGATAAACGACAGCATCATCCGCGAACAGTCTGAGGAAGCTATTCAGATTGTCTCCTAACTCGTTTCTAAACACAAGGAAAAGTAGGGGACCTATAACGCTTCCCTGGGGAACGTCAGATATCACTTCTATTTTACTCGATGACTCACTGTCAATTACTACGAGCTCTGTCCTTTCTGATAGGAATACGTGAATCCAGTCGCCCAATTGGGGCAATATTCCATAAGCACGCAATTTCATTAGGAACCGCTTGTGAGGTAGTGTCAAGAGCCTTCCGAAAATCCAAAAATATGGGATCGATTTGAGATCCCTTGCCGATGGCACTTATTAATTGACGGAAATAAAGAGCAAGCTTTGTTTTGCTAGAGCGATACTTTTCGAATCCGTGTTGACAATGCGTCAAATAATGTCAGTTCCATCAATTAAAAATTTGTCCAGTGGATGTGACTAACACTATTTGACTGCTGAGATTTACTCCTGGTTTACATATTCAATCAAAAACAGTGGTTCGTAAATGACTGACAAGGAGAAACTAGTCACGACTTTGTAAATAAAAAAATTCACTTCGTTGTCTAGGCTATTTTATCAGTTTTAAAAAAATTGTTCAAAATTTTATGAATTTTAATTAATTGTAACACCGCCCAATCTCCAGTCTGACAATGTCTGATTGTGCATTCTTCCTAAGATTAGATAACATACTTCCCACCATATGTTGTGCAGGATATTCCCTCAGTCACAAATCTACACCGACCAAGAACTAAAACCCAAAACATTTCCATATTCGATACGGATACTAGCTTTATGCGAAACGAATCTATCGTAATTCGAAAATAACCGTTGGCTCATTAAGTTAACACCGAATCGATTAACAGAAGTAAAAAGGTACCACTATAATAAAAAAATATATTTTTAAATTTGTTTATAAGTAAACCTATGTATGGCTGTATTCACAACATATAGCATTAGTTTCTGTCGCTCTGAGAAGTTACGCAGAGTGTGCAAAAGTCGCGAGAGGGGGCTTTGGACGCCCTCTCACGTAAGCTGATTACGGGGCTATCCGAGATCTGTCGCGTAAGCTGCTCTCGCGTTTTCAAAGCTCCTCTCACATGAAAACACTTCGAAAATCATCTCGTCTCGATTTAAACCCTGTTGTACCTTAAAGCTGTATTCAACGTTCACTATCCGTTTGGAGTGTCGCCACTAAAAATCTACAATCATTTATCTCTATAGTACATGTCCCCGTCTCTGTAATAGATGTCCCTTCGCAATTTTAAAACAGACTTCATTAACATTTTCCTGATGCCATCACAATAACATTATAACCTCTAATTTGATTAAAAAGATGACCGACTTTCGAGTGATAAGGTTGAAAAATTTATAGTACGAAATCCTCGTACAATATACCGGAACAGAATCAGTTTAAACAACTTATGTTTTTTTTACGTGCTTGGCTAATCTGAGCAATGTTTTGTACCAAACACAAGATTTTGATTTATTAGTATTTGCATTTTAATATGGGGACACAGGTTTAATCCTTCCTTCAGAGTAGCCCTTACCTTTCACCAGAACATAGTTTGACATTAGCTGCTCTACTACTCGGCTCAGATAGTGTTCCTGACAATTTCGCAGCTGTTCCAAGTTTTCCACCGTCTTCTTGGCTTACATAAGACACAGCTAACTACTCAACTTCTCATCAATGATAAAATAACACGTCATCCGTTGCAATAAGTAGTAACTTTTTTGAAGTTCTTCAATTAATAGCCGACGTCAGAAAATTAGTCTTTTTCTAAAACGCTTATTTTTCCATTGGCATTTTCCATTTTATTTCCTCTGTACTGCAACAATCCTACATTATTTTACTTCCCAAGTAACAAACCTCATCTACCACCTTTATTGTTTTTTCACCTAATGTAATTCCACTGGCACTGCCTGATTTTCTTAGACTGCATTACACTACCCTTGTTTTCGTCGTGTTAATTTTCATCTTACCAACGCTTTTCAACTCAATGTTCTTTATTTTCAACTCCTGTTTCAGGTCCTTTGTTGTCTCTGGCAGAATTTGAATGTCAACTGCAAAACGCGCAGTTATTTGTTTCTTCGCCCTCAATTATAATGTTTGTAAGTCTATGGGACTTAACTGGTTGGTTATTAGTCCCTAGTTTACAAACTACTTAAACTAAGTTCAACTAACGTAAGGACAACGCACACACCCATGCGCGAGGGAGGACTCGAACCTTCGACGGCGAACGGCCACGCTTCGCAGTACGGCGCCTCAGTGTGCATTGCTATTCTGCCGCGGCTAATTCCTTCTTCAAATTTCTCCTTGCTTTTCTTCACATCTTGCTCAATGCAGAAATTGAGACAGTCTACAACCTTATCTTACTCCCTGTCCAACCATTGTGTCCCTTTCATGACCTTCGAAATTTGTGACAGTTGTTTAGTTTCTGTAGAAGTTGTAAATAACTTTCCGTTCCCTGTATTTTACCCCTGCTGATTTCAGACTTTGATGCATGTATTTCAATCAACACTGTCAAGATTTATTCAAATCTAAATATGTTAGGAACGTAGATTTTCTCTTGAATCAAAACTGATCATCCCCGAGTTCATCTTTTCCAGCCTTCCGTAAATAATTCGTGTCAAGATTTTGCAACCATTACTTGTTAAAGTGGTGGTTTTGTAATTTTCACACCTGTCTGCGCTTGCTTTCTTTAGACTGGGGATTACTACATTTTTCTTTAACTCAGAGGATATTTAGCCTGTCTCATACATCTTGGGCACCAGGTGACACTGTTCGTCATCGCTGGTTCTCTCAGACTTCAGTAGCTCTGAGGGAGTGTCATGTACTCCAGCCTACTTTTTCGACTTAGATCTTCCAGTGCTCTGTCAAATTAATCTCTCAGTATAGTATCTCCCATTTCATCTTCATCTACTTCCTCTTCCCTTTCTACAATATTGCCTCCAAGTTAATTTCCTTTGGAGAGCACACTCTTTTCACGTTCTTGTTTTCCCTTCATTGCTGACAACTGGTTTTCTATCTGAGTTTCAAGTTATGCCACATTCACGAGGCTGAATTTCAGTGACGTTTTGCGGCTACAAGTGGTCACATTTTCTGCTTGTTCTTGGAGACAGAGTGCTTCCTTACAAATCCGTGGAATTTTTTTCACCTATTACTCAATGGAATGTTATATGGAACATTATCTGTGCCGGCCGCGGTGGCCGAGGGGACTGAGGCGCTCCAGTCACGGTCTGCACGGCCACTACGGTCGGGGGTTCGAATCCCCCCTCGGGCATGGATATTTGTGCCGTCCTAGTTCGTAAGTAGTTCATAAGTAGTTTGTAAGTTTAGGGACTGATGACCCCGTAGTTAAGTCCCATAAGCTTAACAAACATTTCAACATTTTGAACATTATCTGTTTCCCGATTCCCTCTATGAAAATGACATCGTCTTAGCGAAGGTTATCAACGATTTAATACCAACTAGTGAACTACTACACAGAGTTGTCCTTAATGACACGGCTGTGTATAGTTGATGCTGTTGTATGGACATCTCCCGCATTGATTTCTTTGCGATGGTTGTATGACGAACTGGTTTTGCCTGCGAAATGCACTGCTTTTTCTTACCAGAAATTCCGTTCCATTTTATACCACTGACACCCTCTTTTGGCCCGCTTCTCCTTCATTCCGCAGTCGAAGACCAATTCCTCGATCCGTTTGATGGTTCATTTTGTGCACTTTGCTGTTTTTGGCCGTGGTAGAATGGCCGAGCGCTCTAAGGCACCTTGCTGCTGAACGCGTGGTTGCTCCCTGTCGGAGGTGCGAGTGGTCCCTCGGGCATGGGTGTTTGTGTTATCCTTAGGTTAGTTTGTTTAAGTTATTTGTAAGCCTAGGGACATAAACTCACTAGTTAAGTTGCACAGATTTACAAATATTTGAATATTTGCTGTTTTGGTGGGAAAGGGAAGGGAGGGGATACGATTTTTCGCTGCAGCAATACCTACTCAGTAGGTACTGGGATGTCTAGGTTCTCCCTTTATAGGGCCAATGTCCGCCTCCGTAGTCTGGGATGGTGAGATGCCACGTAGGGGCCTGGATTCGATTCCCGATCGCGTCGGAGACTTTCTCCGCCCAGAGATTGAGTTATGCGTCGTCCTTATCATCAAACCATGGCCATCGACACGCAAATCACAAAAGTGGCGTCACACGGAAATACTTGCACCCAGTTGTGATCTAAAGGCTAAATGCCACACCATCATCATCGTAGGGCCAAATTTGCAAGCATGCTAAACTTCAGGTTCACTAGACCTTCTGTAGGATGAAGGAGTCGATGGGTGTGGATTACTTGGCAACAGAACTACGAGTCTCATATTGTTTCACTTTTGTAACTGATAACCATATTTTTCTTTCTTGATAACGAATGGCCTCCTCGAAATGTTAGAGAAGTTAATAAACGAATAGTGAAAATACAGTCTAAAACATGCAGTTCAGCGGCAGAAGAGTGGATGCGTCGTTGCCGGGTCTTGGTCTTCGATCCCGATTACTTTGTCTTTTCTACAAGCCTGAAACTGACTGCTTCTATTTCTGTCACCAAAGTTTGACTTTGACTGGTCGTACGGTCTAATGAGTACTCCATTATGACAAAACATTATGCCAACGCATCTGTAATTCGCTGGAGGCCGGGATGAGGTTAACTTGTAATAGCTAAGGGATGGGTCCGATTCCCGCTGGGGGTAACAGTTTTTAACGGCCACAAAAATACCATCTACACCTCCAGTAACTCCAATAAAGAACGCAGGACTCTGCCTTGTTTCAAATCAAAATTGCACATGTCCATGCGCTACTAAATTAAACAAAGTCTTCGCAAAATACCAAACCCCTTCCATGTCTCTACGAACGGTGTGATCCTAACTACTGGTGAACGACATTGTGATAGTTGACGCCTCATGGTGTCAGGTCAAGAGTGACGGTATGTACAGGGTTGGAGTGCCCGGAAGAAACAATAAACATATCAGCAGTATTCCTTCCTATCATACAATAGCAAATGGTGCTGGGTTCGAGTCCCTGCCGGGGAAAAATTAATTGTATCGTCGTTTCAGGTACCAGTATAACGCTATTTGTGAATTGGTATGTGACGCCATTCGTTGAGATGTGTGTCCTCGATTAGTGTTTACAGGGAGTATTTGGTTAATCGATTCCAACCAACCAACTGTATATCGCTGCAAAATAATATAATTGTTCATCATTAATGATCTTGTAAACATTGAATAGCATGAAAACAACACGACCGGGCAAAATTCCCTATAGGTATTGCTGAAATATAAGAACTAATACGTGAGAAATATATTTCAGTGAAATACACGTTACATATACGTATGAAGTTGAACCTGTCAGTAAAAGATCCCCACCGAAACAGTAATTCGATTTTAATCGATCCAAACGTGTTTCACTAAGTGCGTTTGCTTTTGTAACTTATAAAATAACAGGTGACGGGAAATTTTAATGCGGTAGGTCAACACAAGAACTGTGACACTTTCTGTGGAGCTATGAACATAGTTTATTGTATCATTTTCCAAAGAGTTACAGCACAAAGATATTATTTTTAAATGGAACAATAGTTTTTTCCATCGTGCATTGGATTCGTTGAAACCAGCTGCGTCCAAATCAATTTAAACTACATTCCTATCACTGTTAGTTTGGGAGCTACAACCCTTCAAAGTTTCAAGGGCAGATACCACAAACGCTGCGCATAATGCAATGCGCCTTCTAAATGTGGTATGGCCGAGTTGTAACGTCGCCAGTGTCACGGAGCGAGAAGCTTCCTCGATGCGCTGTTAGACTGCCGACTGTCGCCGAACACGGCGTATACTCGACAGTTGGAGCCACACAAACAACCGGGGCTCAATATACCACAGTTACTGACATCGGATGACGATGGCATACACGAACAACGAGTACGTTGACATGTTGCTGATGCTCGGCGAGTGCCGACACGATGCCAATGAAGCAGCCACGGCGTATGCCGTGAGATATCCTAGGCGAAGAGCCCCGGCAGCCATTACGTTCTTACGTGACGAACAACGACTTCGGGAAACAGGCAGCTTGGTAATGCGCCGCAGTAACAGACGAAGACCTGCAAGAAGTGAGGAGACGGTGGAGTTTTTTTGGTGCACTACACCACGATCCTCATGTCAGCTTACGAGCCGTTGCTGCAGTCGCTGGTGTCAGTCTCACATCTGTGTGGCGTATAGTACAAGGCCACAGGTTTCACCCATACCGCCTGTCACTGACCCAGGAGCTGCATGGGAACGATTTCCGTGCAAGAGTGACATTCTGTGAGTGGGCCATGCGTAATTTCACGATGGAGTCAGTACAAAGTGTTATGTTCTCTGATGAGCCCACGTTCACAAATTATGGTGCAGTGAATCGCCATAAAATGCACTACTCGGCCGCAGACAATCCTCGGTGGGTACGACCTGTCGACCGTCAACGTAGGTGGTCTATTAACGTGTGGTTTGGAATCCTTGGGGATGAAGTCATCGGTCCACACTACTTCCCAGGTACACTAACTACATATATCGCGCTTTTATAGCCGACAGTTTGGGTGGTCTCCTTGAACATGTGTGTCTACACACGAGAGTCCATATGTGGATGCAGCACGATGGTCACCCAGCCCATTCTATGCGTGCTGTTGTAGAACTAAACAATAGGTTTGCAGGAAGATGGTTGGGGCGCCATGGTCCTCATTCATGGCCCGCAAGGTCGCCCGATTTAACACCAGTAGATTTCTTTTTGTGGGGATATCTAAAGGATCGTGTATATGTCACTGAGCCCACATCCCCAGATGATATAAAACGACGCATCGAGGACGCATGTCGCTTCGTCGCACCGCCGATGTTACATCTGGTCCGCAGATTCTTTCGACGGCGCATTGCATTATGCATTGAGGAACATGGACCCACATTTGAACATCTTATGTAAATCAACTTCCCACCGCCATAACATCCATCACCCACCACACAGCCATGTATTATGTACAGTGTGTGGTATCTGCCCCTGAAAGTTTGAAGGGTTGTAGCTCCCAAACTAACAGTGATAGGAATATAGTTTAAATTGGTTTGGACGCAGCTGGTTTCAACGAATCCAATGCATGATAAAAAAAACTATTTTTCCATTAAAAAAATATATCTTTGTGCTGTAACTGTTTGGAAAATGTGCTCCGCAGAAAGTGTAACATTTCTTGTGTTGACCTACCACATTAAAATTTCCCGTCACCTATTATTTTATAAGTTACAGAGGCAAACACACTTAATGAAACACCATGGAATCGATTAGTTTTTAAATTTCAGAAATACCTCTTGGGAATTTTGCCCTGTCATCCTGAATGAAACTTTCACTCTGCAGCGGAGTGTGCGCTGATATGAAACTTCCTGGCAGATTAAAATTGTGTGCCGGAACCGGGACTCGAACCTGGGACCTTTGCCTTTCGCGGGCAAACGCACAACCAACTGTGCTATCCCGACACGACTCACGATGCCGCCTCACAACTTCACTTGCCCTGTCATGTTTTCATGCTATTCAATGTTTTCCAGATCATTAATGAAGAACAATTATATTGCAGCGATATACGGTTTAAAAAACAGTTATTTTAGAAATGCATAGTCTCGCGGGGATAACTTTGAATGAAAAGTTCCCGGGTTTGCGACCGCGTCAAGTGCTTAAAATCACACGAGGTTTCGGTCAAGCACTTCTTGGCGATTATCAAGTGGTCACTTGACAATCGTTTTAAGCACTTGACGCAGTTGCAAACCTGAGAACTTTTCATTCAACGCAATTATTGTCTGAAGCAAACCAGTCTGTTGATTATGGGGGTTAACTGCTCACTATCTGTCTGAGCTGCGCACGTCACGTTCGTTTTTCGTTAAATGCTTTCACGTTCTTCCGTAATATTTAGAAGATCTGTTTTATATATCTGTACGTAATGTTTAACTTGAAGACATCTGGTATCTGCGTTGGTATAATTACGATTATCTAGTCCCCCATGACATCTTACATTCCCCTTCTTTACAGTCGAAAGCTGACCCCCTCCCTCCTCGCCTCCTTTGCTATACTTCCCCTCCCCACCGGGGGGACTGATATACCAACCCAACCCAACCCCCCCCCCTCTCATTCATTCATAGGCCACATCAGCTTGGCAGATGGCTGTTGCAGTGTCTTTGTGGTTATGCTGCTTTTGCCACAAGTTTGTTTAGCTGCTGAGGAAGGAGTAGTGGTAGTATTGCGAAGCTTTTTGTGCCTTAATCTGTCTAACGAGCCCTCACCATACTTAGACATTCTAGAAGATGACGCCCCTCTAGTCTCATGGTAGACCGTGATGTGATATCTCGCTTACAGGAGTAACTGAATCTCAATAAAGGACGTCCTGCGCGTCCTTCCAAGTTATACCAAGGATGGATCTCAGGAACCGGATGTGTAAAACATTCATGTGATGATCTCGTTCGGCATAAGTAGTCCATGCTTCCGACATGCGACAAAGAAAAACACTTTTGCTGTATCAAATGCCACGATACAGTGCGTTTCGGTCACTGCTGAGATGCGCGGTAGGATTATCTCATGAGGCGGAAAATTATGACTTACTACACGATGTCGACATAAACCCGACCATACGCTAGGCACAACTGCTAAACACACACACACACACACACGCTCGCGCACTCGCGCACACACGCACGGTGAAATTGGTATTAGTTACCCCGCTGTCCGTGTGTGGAATGTGGAAGGCGCGTTATTTTCGATAATATGACGGAAGGTAGAATGAGACGGCCCAGAGGTTCGGCATCAGCACTTCGCAAACTGCACGGCTTGTCGTGGCTTCCAGGAGTGCTGTGAAGTGTATCTTCAAAAAGTGGCAAAACCAAAGTGTATCCAGTACAAAGGTCGTGGCCAACCCCCAATACAGATGACCGACGTTGTAGGCTGGGAAAACTAGTGAAGCAGGACATGTGTCTGAACACATAGTGCAACGAAGACACCTAATGAGGGGTCTCCGCAGCTCAAAATCCGATATGGTGCTGCCCAGAGAAGATGATGAACTACTTCCGGAGTTACCTTGACTTACTTGCCCAGTGTGTGGCCAAGCTTCATCCTGTTGGAACATCAAATTACCTTCCTGGTGGAAAACGAATCGGGTTTTCACTTCTTCTTCACGTATACACTGCTGGTCACTGTTCTCATCAAAAATGTACTGCTGGTCATTAAAATTGCTACACCAAGAAAAAATGCTGATGATAAACGGCTAATAATTGGACAAATATATTATACTAAATCTGATATGTGATAACATCTGGGTGCATAGATCCTAAGAAAACAGTACCCAGAACAAACATCTCTGGCCGTAATAACGACCTTGATACGCCTGAGCATTGAGTCGAACAGAGCTTGGATGGCGTGTACAGGTACAGATTCCCATGCAGCTTCAACACCATACCACAGATCATCAAGAGTAGTGACTGGTGTATCGAGACGAGCCAGTTGCTCGGCCACTACAGACCAGACGTTTTCATTTTGTGAGAGAATGTGCTGGCCAGGGCAGCAGTCAAACATTTTGCGTATCAAGAAAGACCCGTATAGGACCTGCAACATGCGAACGTGCGTTATCCTGCTGAAATGTAGGGTTTCGCAGGGATCGAATCTGAAATGTAATGGCCACTGTTCAAGAGTGCCGTCGATGCGAACAAGAGGTGACTGGGACGTGTAACAAATGGCGCCCCATACCATCACGCCGGGTGATATGCCAATAAGGCGATGACGAATACACGCTTCCAATGTGCATTCACCGCGATGTCACCAAACACTGTAAACAATGTCAACTGATGCTGTAAACATAACCTGGATTCATCCTAAAAAATGACGTATTGCCATTCGTGCACCCAGGTTCGTCGCTGCCTACTCCATTGCAGCGACAACGGTAACCGCAGCCATGCTCTCCGGCCTAACATTCCATGCTGCTGCAAACGTCGTCGAACTGTTCATGGAGATGGTTGTTATGTTGCAAACGTCCCTATCTGTTGACTCAGGGATCGAGACGTGGCTGCACGATCCGTTATAGCCATGCGGATGAGATGCCTGTCATATCGACTACTAGTGATACGAGGCCGTTGTGATCCAGCAGGGCGTTCCATATTGCCCTCCTGAATCTGTCGATCCCATATTCTGTTAACAGCCATTGGCCTGCGACCAACGCGAGTAGTTATATCATGATACGATAAACCGCAATCGCGATAGGCAACAATCCGACCTTCATCAAAGTCGGAAACGTGATGATACGCATTTCTCCTCCTTACACGAGGCATCACAACAACGTTTCACCAGGCAGAGCCGGTCACCTGCTGTTTGTGTATGAGAAATCGGTTGGAAACTTTCCTCATGTAAGCACGTTGTTTGGTTGCCACCAGCGCCAACTTTGTGTGAATGCTATTAAAAGCTAATCATTTGCATATCACAGAATCTTCTTCCTGTCGGTTAAATTTATGGTCTGTAGCACGTCATCTTCGTGGTGTAACAATGTTAATGGCCAGGAGTGTATGAAAGTTGTAGCTTATCGCACCCTAGATCATGAGGCCTACTATGGGGCCAGTGTTGTTTAGATGGTTGATGTTGCTTAATGATATTCCGCTGGTGCCATTACAATGCTGACGGCTGTGCTACGTGGAAGACTAGTACTTTAATCAGTGTGAGAATGTTCACGTGACAATTTCAGTCAGCACGTCGACCTTGTATGGCACTCCCGCCACTCGGAATGCCGGTATGGCGCCTGTTTGCTGCAATACACTAAGCCTTATGACTATTGAGGTATATTCGCAAAGTTGCGACTAACGGTTTTACCAAATTAAAGAAGTAATTACAACTCCGATAGGAAAAATATTATGATTATCTATTTCAATAATTAAAATACGACAGTCTAGATCGCAAAAAGGTGCGTTTTAATTGGCAACCGGTTTCGCCCTTGGCACCTTGTTGGTGGACGGTGGCGGTGGCCGTGCAGTTGACGCCAGTTCCGTCACCGCCACCGTCCACCAACAAGGTGCCAAAGGCCTGAAGATGGTCCTATAGGACTGAAACCGGTTGCCAATTAAAAATGCACCTACTTGCGATCTAGACTGTCGTATCTTAATTATTTTAAAAATTTTAGATCACTCTTTCCAAAAAATGCCTTCAAAAATTACTTATATATATCTGCTTTATATATATATATATATATATATATATATATATATATATATATATATATATCAATTGCTTTATGTTTCGAGATATATCGAAAAAGCATTTGAAAACCTTTAGAAACTACATAACTCGTCAATATTCATGTTTCCAAAATTTCTATTTACCATAAGTATGGCACAAGATGAGTCAGAAGAGTATTTGTTCGATCGAGATATATCAATTTCTTTGGACAAAATGGCCTTCTTGAAATTTGGCTGGAGTTGGTCACGGGATATACCTAGAGTATGGGCTTCTGGTCTGTCTTTTCGTGAAGACTTGTAATACCATCCTATAAAACATTTATTGTTATTTTTTATTGTTTTTTTTTTTTAGATTTCGTTAATTATGTCATAGAATGACCTTGGAAAACTTGCACTTTTTTGCCCTGCTTTTTTCAACTTTCTGATTTTTTTTTTATGATGGGAATTATTAAATAAATATATTTCTGCCACTTTTAGTAGATTTTAAAACAAATAATGTTGCTTTACGACCTTTTGGAGCAGAGATAAATATTTTCTTAGAACAAATTTAGTGTGCGTAATTAATAAATGTTCAAATGTTTGTAAATCTAATGGACCAAACTGCGTGGTCATCAGTCCGTAGCTTACAAACTACTTAAACCTAGGTAAACTAACCTAAGGACAACACACACACCCGTGCCCCAGGGAGAACTCGAACCTCCACAACGAGCAACCGCGCGCTCCGCAGCGAGACGCTTTAGACCGCTCGGCTACTCCACCGCGGCCGTAATTAACATTTTACAGCTATGTGCTTCATACTTGTGCTAGTATGAAATGAAACATACAAAGATATGTTGCATTTTTTTTTTTTTTTTTTTTTTTTTTTTTTAGTATCACCGACCGGTTTGTAAAATGAAGCATGAAACTGCGTAGTGCCGTGAGCTAGAGCGGACGGACGGATTAGCGGACGAGCGGCGTTGGGGATGTGAAAGAGGAGAGGGATTTTTCGAACAAGTACTGTTTTTTACTTATCTCCTGCCATACTTACGACCAGTAGTAACTTTAAAAATGTGAATGTTGACGAGTCGCCGGCCGCGGTGGCCGAGGGGACTGAGGCGCTCCAGTCACGTTCTGCACGGCCACTGCGGTCGGGGGTTAGAATCCCCCCTCGGGCATGGATATTTGTGCCGTCCTTAGTCTTAGCTAGTTCATAAGTAGTTTCTAAGCTTAGGGACTGATGACCCCGTAGCTAAGTCCCATAAGTTCTACAAACATTTGAACATTTGATTTTTTGTTGACGAATCGTAAGGAATTTAGTTGTTAAGGGTTTCCAAGTTTTTTTTTATATATATATATATATATTTAGAAACGTAAATCAGTCAATACCTACACAAAAGAAATTATCGTTTTTTCTGTAAATAAGAAAAACCGTTTATTGCAACATTAAGAAATTTTCCGACAAATTTCGCCATTTTGGCTCGAGTTTCATAAAACAGAAACTATATTTAAAATTTAATTACCTTTTTTCTATGTAATAATTTTTGAACGCATTTCTCCCTGATGTTTGGACTATAAACATTTACGATAGTTTCTGCTGTCGAGAATGGATGATAACTCAAGACTTCTAGGCACTGCGTGCACGTTAATCTTCGAATGGCACTTTTAGAAAGAAATTAATTCAGATATCACTTAGGAAACCGACCACATCGATGTAAAAAGGAGGCGAGTGCAAATGTTAAAATGTTTATAAATCTAATGGATTTAGCTAATGTGATTACCAGTCCCTAGCCTTACAAACTAGCTTATGCTAAGAACAAGACCGCGAGGAACTGGAACGCAAAATTGCATTCTGACCCCATGGTGTCAAAGGACAAAATTGACCATAGCGCCAAGCAAATCAACCTATCTTCTTTTGAAAGGCAGTGTAGTTAGAAACCCAACTGTTCGAATCGACGGAGTACCAGTTATAAGAAGACCCAAAGCCAGGTACCTGAGCGTAATACTGGACGAGCGCTGGAATTTCGCGGCCCATGTGGATGCAGTTGCAGACAGAGCCCTGGTAGCACTTAACAGACTGGTTGGGATTGGGCAGAGAAGGTTCCACCTCCCACCCAATCTCATTAAACTTTACCACAACAGTATTCTGACATCCATCATAGGCTACGGATCCGGCAGCTGGGTCCACAGAGTCACTAGGCTGTCGCCTGCAATGGCGGTGAGAAGAGTTCAGAGAAGTATCCTCCTTCATTCAATTGGGGCATACAGGACGTCGCCGGGAGGCGCCCTCTTGGTCTTGATGGGGCTTTGTCCCCTAGATATCAAGATTCGGGAGCTGGCGGCGGCGTACTGGCTGAAAAAGGGAAATGGGGACAAAATACAGGAGATCATGGAAGCCAGGGTGGAGGGGAAAAGGGAAATCGAAATTCGGGGACTAGAAATTTGGCAAAACACCTGGGACCAGGACAACACTGGAAGGAGGACACACCAGTTCCTCCCACATGTGTCAGAAAGACTTAAAATGGGATACTTCCAGCCAAGCAGAGGATTGATTCACTTTCTCATCGGACATGGCCCGTACCCGACGTATCTATGTCGGTTCAGGAAGCAGGCGACTCCAAAGTGTGGCAGTGGAGCTCCGGAAGGAACTCCAGAACACGTCACTTTCGAGTGCCCTACATACGATCATCTTGTCTCTCATCTCAGACTACAACTACCTAACTCAGACACATACCAAATCATCAGACATGAAGTACATTTTCAAATTCTCAATGAATTAACCGACAAAATCTCAAACCACATCAGACATGAATTTATAAACCGATTATGAGACATTTTTTCCAGGCATGACTGCTGCACCAGGCCGTGCCGCCGGGGTACTCCGCCGTGCCCTGGATCAGGAGGACGGAGTGCAGCCAACTCACCGTTTGCGACGCTAGATATAAGTTAGGCTTAAGAGAAAACACGAAAACAACACAAGGACTGCAGTGCAAAAGGCCAGCCCAATGCCAGGGGCACGCCCTCCGGAATTAGTTCAAATGTTCAAATGTTCAAATGTTTGTAAATCTATCGGACCAAACTGCGTGGTCATCAGTCTGTAGCTTACAAACTACTTAAACCTAGGTAAACTAACCTAAGGACAAACACACACACCCATGCCCAAGGGAGGACTCGAACCTCCACGGCGAGCAACCGCGCGCTCCGCAGCGAGACGCTCTAAACCGCTCGGCTACTCCACCGCGGCGGAATTAGTTCTGGGGGCACTGGCCAACAAGTAGGTTTGTACATTACTGGCACACCTGTGAGCACTGCAGGGGGGGGGGGGGGCACAAAATAAGACACTAAACGTAGCAGTAGCGACTTCCACATGAAACACAACATGCCAACGCACCCTGCATGACACAGCACATACGGCAGTAGAAACATGCTCAGTAGAAACATTAGAAGTAGCATAAAAAGCACAAAGAATATAGTAGCATAAGAAGACCCATTTATGTATAGATATTGGGTTATTGTATAATTAAAAGAATAAAAAATATATGGCAAAAAAAGAACAAGACACAAACCGATGACAGAATGACGAAACTCCGACGGCGAGCAACCACGCACTCCGCAGCATGGCGCCTCAGAGTGCTCGGCCAATCCACCGCGGCAAGCAAGTGCACATATGGGCGTCGGATGTGGAGAGCGTACTCGGTTTTGTGGAGAGGCAGACGTGGAGGCAAAACGCGGTGGGAATTTACGGTGGCCGTGTTCACGGACTCTCCGCAGAGAGGCGGCGCGGCTGGCGCACAAATCCTGACACATCGCCCCAGGGGGCACGCGAGCACCGTAAGCCGCGCCGCGATTGCCACTCCACACACTTCACTCCCTCCCACTGACCACTGACCGTCCTGTGCGGCACACCGTCTTCATTCTTCCAACCCCAACTAACGCCATCTTCTCTCTATATATAAAAATTGAAGTATTTGTGCCTATATTTTACTCTGCAGCCGAAACCGTGTGATCAAAAAGTCAGTTTAAATTAATAAACTTAATAAATCACGGAATAATGTAGACAGAGAGGTAAAAATTGACACACATGCTTGGTATGACATGGGTTTTTATTAGAACCATATCTGCCGTTATCGGCCGTTTTTTCTTCTGGTTTTGCAACTGCTACCGTCACGGGTGAGAGGTACGCCGATATATTACAGAATCGCATCATCCCCAGCCTGGCTGATAAAAGCCTGCTGGAACGTACAATTTTTATACAGGATGGCGCTCCACTCCATATTGCTATATGCGTGAAAAATCTCTTGCGCACGTCGTTTGGTGATGATCGTGTGCTCAGACGCCACTTCCGTCATGCTTGGCCTCCCAGGTCCCCAGACCTCAGTCCGTGCGATTATTGGCTTTGGGGTTACCTGACTCGCAAGTGTATCGTGATCAACCGACATCTCTAGGGATGCTGAAAGACAACATCCGACACCAATGGCCGGCCGCGGTGGCCGAGGGGACTGAGAAGCTCCAGGCACAGTCTGCACGGCCACTACGGTCGGGGGTTCGAATCCCCCCTCGGGCATGGATATTTGTGCCGTCTTTAGTGTTAGCTAGTTCATAAGTAGTTTGTAAGTTTAGGGACTGATGGCCCCGTAGTTAAGCCCCATAAGCTATACAAACATTTGAATTTGATGCCAATGGCTCACCATAAGTCCGGGCATGCTATACACTGCTGTTCACAACATTATTCCTCAACTACAGTTATTATTGAGGAATGATGGTGAACATATTGAGCATTTCCTATAAAGAACATCATTGCTTTGTCTTAATTTGTTATGTTAATTATTGCTTCTCTGATTAGATGAAGTCGGACATTATTTTAACTTTTGTTTTGTTTTTTGGTTCTAATAAAACCCCATGTAATTCCAAGCATGTGTGTCAATTTTTACCTCTCTAACTACATGATTCCGTGATTTATTAAGTTTTCAAATTTATACTGACTTTTTGACCACGCGGTACACCTCGCAAACGAATAGTGTTTGTATATGGTGGTAGGTATCAGTCTCCCATTGTGCACTATGTTGGTAGAGGGTTGACAACGAAAAGGGGGTGGAAGATATTGGAGTTGAAAGTTACCGACAAATAAAATTCTAGATGTGGGTGTCCATATTTTGCTCTTCAGCAAAAACTACACAATGGAGAAGAGCGATGTCTCTTTGTTGTTGTACACCATAGCAGTTCCGTATCGATAGCTATAAGAGGGTGCAACATACAGGGTGAATCTAAATTCGCGCATTCGGGCTTCGCAGCGTGCTTCTGCACATGCTAGCAATAAGAAAACGTCTCTCACAAAAAATTTTATGCGCATATTTCCGGCAGAAAATGGACGTCGAAGACTGAGATGGGTGCCTGTGTCCCATACGACAGTGTGTTTCAGAATTACGCTACTACACCAACGAACCTCTAGGGGATGTGGGAGGTATCTTGAGGAACAAAGTGAGCATGCCCGGAAACGTCATTCAATGAGGCTACAGAGCGTCGAAGTTGCTGGAGAGGATGTCTAGCGGCAGGAGCTGGTGCCTGTAACTTGGACTCTCCGTAGAGTCGTTGAATGGCGTTTCCGGGCGTAGGTTTCTTTGCTCATATTGTTCTTCAAGAAACACTGTGCAAAATTAGTTTTATGACCGGAATAAACTCTACGTAAGTAAAGTTCCCTCCGCTAACCATGTACACTTTTATACAGTATTCTTCCTCTTGTTTTGGAGGTCAACTTTGCTAAATTTCATCATCTGAATAAAACTGTACAATTGTGTAAATTTCAAACAAACATATACACAAAGGGACACTCTATATGTAAGAACGACGACTTTTGTGTTCGTCTATCAGTATCGTGATGCATCAAACGAGTTGCAATGTGTTCTTTTCACACGTAAGGCGGAAACTCACGGATGTGCATGCGGGGTTCCCTTTAGATAAGACGTCCAATTGTAGATTTTTGTCGATTTTTCAGCTGTTCCTTTGGATTTCCCTATTCTTTTCCTCCCTATACCATACCCGTATTAAAGCGAAAGAAAGAAAATTTTTTCAATTCGGACAAGCCGTTTCCGTGTTTTAGCGAGACTTACGCACAGTAATCATTTTTATATGTAAAGTGTTTAAAGAGGAAGCCACGATCCGACGAACATGGTTCTGCGTGCCTGCACATGTTCCAACGCCTGCAGGGTTGCTGAATGCTGGTCCCCAGTGCTGCGCCATGGGTACATCTACCTAATATTTATTTTATTGTACTTACTCCTTTCCCTTGTCTTTTCCTTCTCTTTTTTCCAATTGTTTGTTTCTTTTATTTTTGTTTTACGAAACATTCTATAGAAGCTGTCCTTCGATAGAGAAGATATGTAGTATCAGTTCTGAAGATCGGTTGTAGCCTAAAAGATCATAAGTTTCCATCCGCCGAAATGATGAAATGACTGCTTTTCATGCAGGTTCCACATAAGAAATGGTAAAGCAGTCAACATTCCGAAGATTGGTTTGAACACCATACTGCATTACTAGGTACGGGCCTGTTAGGAGGTGGTATGCCGTTCCCTTCTCTGACCTTCGAACTGACTTACCCACCCAGTCATAGGGGGACCTACAGTTTAACGTAGATTCCGAACCACGGTGGTACTCGATATTTTTTCACGTCAGCAACATTTCCAGAGGCGAAAGAAGTGGAAAATGAGAGACAAAAGTCCTGGGACCTTCCGGGTATCGAACCCGCGATCTGGTACTACCACTGTGCTACCGACCAACATACATACGAAAGAATAAAACGAACATGCTAACTACCGACCTCCGGACGGATTAAAGTTTGATTTTTGACAGAGAATGATGCGACGCGTGCCAAATACCGGCTTAAAATATGAAATAATTGGCAGTACATTTCCCTACAGTATTTTTCTTTAATATGGCTATAGCACCACGAAAAAGTTGGCAAAGTAAAAACATACCGTAAACTGAAGAGGCCTCCTTCAATATGACACAAGTCTACAACTGTGCATTCCCAAATTGCAAATTGTTTAGCTATTAACAAATGTAGAAATTCAAAGAAGATTATATCTACATCTACATACTCTGCAAGTCACATTCAAGTGCATGGCATTGGGTTCGTCGAACCGTTTTTATGTTTCTTTACAGTTCCATTATCTAATAGCTTGCGAGAAAAAGGAACACCTAAATCTTTCCGTTTTCGATCTGATATCTCTTATTTTATTTTCTTGATCATGTCATGCTATGTAGGTGGAAGCTGACAAAATATGTTCGCATTCGGAAGACAAAGTTGGTGAAAAAAATTTCGCAATTACATCTCGTCGCAATTAGTATCACCTTTGTTTTAATGATTTCCACTCCAAATCGTGCATTATTTCCGTGAAACTCTCCCCTATATCTCGTTAATAGAAAACGAGCTGCCCTAACTTTGCAACTTTGACTAAATCGTCTGTCAGTCCAACTTGGTTGGGATCCCACAATGCGCAACAATACTCCAAAATAAGACGCACAAGTTTCTTTAGTAGAACTCTTGCATGTTCTATGTGGTGTACCAACGAAACGTAGTCTTTCCCTACAGTATGTGTTCTTTCCAATTTGTTTGTAATTGTTACTCCTAGGTACTTAGTTGAATTTACCGCCTGTAGTAATTTATCGCGTAAAATAAGATAAATGGGCTTCTTTTAGTGGTCATATGGATGACATGACACTTATCATTACTAAGGGTCAATTGCCATTTTTTGCACCATGCAGATAACTTATTTAAATCATTTTGCAGTTGGTTTTGATCTTCTAGTGACTTTACTAACGGGTAAGTGGCAGTTCATCTGCGAACAACCTAAGAGAGCTTTCATATTGCCTCCTACTGGGTATGAGGTCGGCCTGACATGCAAAACACTGTTTTTATTTGGCACCCAAACTATTTTCGGCACCTCTGTGCCATCATCAGTGGGCTTTCAATTTATTTCATGCTGTGAAAACAAATTACATTTATTTTACTATTGTGCTAGTTGTAAATTTTGGCCTACAAATATTGTCAGTCTTTTTTTTTTTTACATTTTGTGGTCATGTGGGACCCTTTTTATATACTTATGAAGTGGTAGCGTTGTCATCTGCAACCAAAATGATCTCTTTTAACAACTTGTGAAGTTTTTAAACCGCTACTTATGGTGCGAAAACGTAATTTTGGCATCTGGGGATATTTTAAACAGACGATAGAAATATCCCCAGATGCCTAAATTACGTTTTCGCACCATAAGTAGCGGTTTAAAAACCTCACAAGTTGTTAAAAGAGATCATTTTGGTTGCATATGACAACGCTACCACTACATAAGTATATAAAAAGGGTCCCACATGACCACAAAATGTAAATTAAGGTAAAAAAATAAGACTGATGACTTTTTTAGGCCTAAATTTACAACTAGCACAATAGTAAAATGAATGTAATTTGTTTTCACAGCATGAAATAAATTGAAAGCCCACTGATGATGGCACAGAGGTGCCGAAACTAGTTTGGGTGTCAAATAAAAACAGTGTTTTGCATATCAGGCGGACCTCATACCCAGTAATTTTTTCTGCAAACACGGAAAAATAAGAGCTGCAAATCAAGAAAATGATGAATATTGTCTCCTAAATCGTTTGTAAATATAATAAATACTTGGGGCCCTATAACCCTTCCCTGGGAAACTCTAGCAATCATTTCATTTCTACTTGATGACTTTCCGTCAATTACAACGTACTGTGTCCTTTCTGACAGGTAATCACGAATCCAATAGAACAACTGTGGTGATATTCCATAAGCACGCAGTTTGATTAGAAGACGCATGTGAGGTACAGTGTCGAAAGCTCTCCGGAAATCTAGAAATACGGAATCTATTTGATTTCCCTCGTCTGTAGCACGCATCACATAATGTGAGTAAAGAGATTGCTGTGTTTCGCAAGAACAGTACTTTCTGAATCCGTGTTGATTATGGGTCAATAGGTCGTTCTCTTCGAGGTACTTCATAATATTTTAGGAAAGTATATGTTCTAAAATCCAGTTGCAAACCGACGTTAATGATATAGGCCTGTAATTTTGCGGATCACTCCTATTGCCTTCTTTTTTAATATTGGCGTAAACTGTGCAACTTTCCAGTCTTTGGGTACGGAGCGTTCGCTGTGCGAGCGGTTGTACATAGCTAGGTATGGGGCTGTTGCATCAGCATACTCTGAAAGGAAACTAAACGGTACAATCGGGACCGGGAGAATTACTTTTGTTAAGTGATTTAAGTTACTTTAATACACCAGGGATATCAACTTCTAAATTACGCATGCTGGCAGCTGTTCTTGATACAAATTCTGCAGTATTTTCTTTGTCTTACTTCGTAAAGTAATTTCGGAAGGCTGTGTTAAACAATGCTTCTTTAGCAGACCTGTCACCTGCCATCGCATAGTGAAGGTATTGTTTTATCGCTAATATACTTTACATACGAGCAGACTTTATTAGGATACTCTACCCAATTACTTGAGAGGCTTTCGATGTGGAATTTGTTATAATCTTCTCGCATTGAAGTTAAATTACCAATTTAGAGTTATACGTATGGTATCTGCTATCTCGAATATGTCCGATGAAATACCATATATACCATTGTTCTCACATCTAGACGAGTTAAAGAGGCTGTCTTCCTTTCCGACCACCTTGCGGGATTCAACTGCGTTGCAAGCTGTGAGGAAATGGGTAATCAGGGCATTACTCCTGTAGTGTGGAACATACGAAACTGTGGATCAGGCGGGACATTTTTAAAAACTTGCCGTTTTCGGAATCCACGGCGCCACTTTGGTGTAGCGGAAGTGTCTAGTAAGCAGGCGATCCGGATTCGAATCACGGTTTAGGCACATATTCGTAAGTTTTTACTATTAAATATGAGGACTGTGAATAGCAAGCTTTCTGAATGATCTGAAGAATTCAGTCTTCAATACACAACAGAAATCTCTCTCAGTATTTTTATTTTATTTATTGCAGTACTTTGTGCACTTTGTTACAACCAATCTTCATCCTTGTTCACGAAATTCGTCAAATACCTGGAGTTTTCTATTAATAAGTAATTCCGAGTTAATGATAAAGCTAGTGATAGTTTCTCTGGATGAGATTTTTGTGACTGATGAGATTTTGATGGACAAACACAGAATCATACGTAAAATTTCACTCGAACTATCTATTATTACAATTCTACGACCGTATATACTCAATACTTTGTTTTCATAACATTCATCTAAATGTAAAATAAGCTACATTTTCCCGCATGTCGAAAATTGTAAAGTCGCAAAGAAGAGCAATTTAGTAGAGTTTGCGTGTATTGTCTTAAAAATTTGCTATTGCAAATAAAACTAAAATAAACAGGTAAGAAACCTCTTCCGGAAGATTCTGATTTCTGTGTAACCTTCAGACAATTTGCGGGTTTGAGCGAGTAGAATAAAACGTAAGGATACTTATGTTTCCTAAGCGCTACTTACAGCTTTGATAGAAATTTCCACGTGTCAGACGCAAAATAATTTCGAACACATTAAACGGATCTTTGACTATCTCATCATACCTCCATTCTTACAATCCATTTTATTGCAGTCCAAATTTAGATAACTACGCTCTATCTTCTAGTTCTGATGAGGCAAATAATAAACATATCGGGTAAATCATTAATCGCTTATGGACTTTCTGCTATAAGGTCAGATTATAACGATACACGTTAGATATAATAATTATTGCAGATCTGCCAATTATAGAAAGCAAATAACATTTTTGAGAAAACCTTCTGCATTTACCGCTATAACAGAAACTAAATGTCATATATATAATACACTATTAAAAGCGACTCTACAAAATTATAATTAGGCGATTTTAAGTGTTAAATTGGTTCTCACGCCCGGTAATTGCTTTTTCGCAGGGGTTATTTTCCGTTGTTAAGCTGATTGGATTGCAGCTCAACGTCTGGCTTCGAATGAAATATGACACCCACTCGCTAAAACGAATATGTTTTTCTGTTAATCTGAACCGCATGTTGTGCCGAGGGCAATTATATTTGCTTTAGCCATGCCAATTTCGAAAGTTTTATCCGAACAAATTGTATCTGGTGGGCAAATATCTTCGTAAAATGACATTTTCACTCCACAGCGAAGTGTGCACTGATATGAAACTTCCTGGCAGATTAAAACTGTATGCTTGATCCGGATTCGAACCTAGGACATTTGCCTTTCGCGGGTAAGCGTCCTATCGTCGTACCTGTCCCGGCACGCTTCACACTTTTATCACGACTCAAGATTCCCAGGGAAAGTTGTGCGGAATTTGGAAAATAAGAGGCGAGTTACTAGTAGAAGTAAAGTTGTGAGAGACGAAAAGTTTCGTAAATGTTTGAAATTATGAAGTTTCTTGGTTGATATCATATTCGGGTAATGGATGAACAAATTTGGAAAACTTGAGCGTCGTCAATTTCAAGATAAGCCCATAGTTCCTTGATGTAATACTTTTAGTATCGTTTAGGACTACAGACTGCTTAATAGCACAATTAATATTATTTTAAATTTGTAAAAACTGTCGCTAATTACTCGAACTTTTGAAGGTAAAAATTTTCTTTATCCTGGAAACCGTTAGGTCCGTGGTGTACGATGGGTTGGGGACTTTATTCCGTGTGTAGCTGTTTAGTAATGTAGATGTGAAGCAACTGTTTGATACAACCATAATGCCAAAATGTGGACCAAGTTAGCCTTATTAGTCAGCTTAATTATCTATGGAATGCTAACTGCTTCGCCTAAGCCGCTGCTGTCTAGCCCTCCAACTTGCCAGATTCCGACTATGTGGCAAGTTCGCAGCCACAGCTCGTGAATTATACGTGAGTGCGTTGTAGAGCAACGTGTGCTTCCCACGGCCTGTGTGCTATTAGCAGCTTCGAATAGTTTCCACCGGAGCTATTCGGCAGGCAGCACATATTTGCAACCTCTCAACTGAGTCTTCTCTTGAATCGGACGCAAATGATTCTGCTTGTAGATTTGGCTTATTAGGATAGTGTAAGGAAACAACTACTCATCGACCTTTTGCTATCTTTTCGTCTACACTTGTAGAATAGTGAGAACTGAGCCATCTCTTACGTAACCTAGTTCTCAGAATAGTCTATTCCCGTAGTTGCGTGGTTATGGTATATCGTCCCAAATTTGCGACTGGATACAGGATTTCCTGTCAGAGAGGACACAGATCGTAGTAATGGATGGTAAGGCATCAACTAACACAGAGGTGATATCGGGCATTACACAGGGTAGTGTTATTGGTCCTCTGCTGTTCCTTACTTATATAAACAATTTAGGGGAAATTCTAAATTCCCTTGGGTTGTTTGCAGATAACGCCGTCATTTACCGTCTAATA
This sequence comes from Locusta migratoria, assembly GCA_026315105.1. Taxonomy (NCBI): domain Eukaryota; kingdom Metazoa; phylum Arthropoda; class Insecta; order Orthoptera; family Acrididae; genus Locusta; species Locusta migratoria. The sequence goes on from CM048744.1 coordinate 514,629,562, forward strand.
AAATCATATAAATATCAAAACCAACTGCATAACGATCTGAATAAGATGTCACTATGGTGTAAAAATTGGCAATTGAGTCTAAATAATGATAAGTGTGAAGTCGTCCACATGAATACGAAAAGAAATCCGTTGAACTTTGTTTACAAGATAATTCAATCAAAGGTGAAGGCCGCAAACTCCACAAAATATCTAGGAATTATTATTACTTCAGACTTAAATTAGAAAGAAGACGTAGATAATGTCGTGCGAAAGGCGAACCGGAGACTGTGTTTTATGCAGAACCCTTAAAATATGTAACACAACGACGAAAGAGACTGCATACACTACGCTTGTCCGTCCTTTTTTGTAATATTGCTGCCCTGTGTGGGATCTTTATCAGGACATCGAGGACATCGAAAGAGTTCAAAGTAGGGCACCTCCTATTGTCACGATACATAGGAGACAACGTTACGGAAATGATACAGGATCTGGGATGGGAACCATTACTACAACGGCGCTTATCGCTGCGGCGTGGGCTATTTACGAAACTACAATCGCCAACATTCTCCTCCGAATGCGAAAATATATTGTTGCCTCCCACTTACATAGGTAGAAATGATCATAAAAGAATAAAAAACGAGAAATCAGAGCTCGAACGGAGAGATTCAGGTGTTCTTTCTTCCCGCGCGCTATTCGAGAATGGAATGGTGGTCAGATGCACCCCCTGCATGCACTTAAATGGGATTTCCAAAGTGTATATATATATATATATATATATATATATATATATATATATATATATATAACTTATTCTTTTCATTCTCCACTCCGAGGAGTGGAGCGGGCTGTTTGAGATCCGGCTCATAAAGAATCGCGGTTCTATTCAGCGAGTTATCAGACAAGCTGATAGTGGGGCAAAGGGGGAATCCCAATTGGGAATAAGTGGGAGGGGCTTACCAGTTCCGGCAAACGCCTTACAACCAAGGAAAACCTCCCGAAAACCTTGGTCGGAACCGGGGGATTGGGACCAATTTAATTTGTCTCCGGGACTTGCCCCGGACTAAAAATGGATTATCGAGAGAACACGAATGCACTCACGACAATCAAAGATCGGACGCCCGAGTTACTCTCGTAATCTCGTAGAGATCAGCTCGACCAACAGTGGACAAGCCTTCCCCTACAGGAACCGCACCCGTGGGCACGGTGTTCTGTGCGTCGCGGTGTTCTTTCTTCCCGCGCGCTATTCGAGAATGGAATGGGAGATGAACAGTGTAATGGTGGTCAGATGCACCCTCTGCCATGCACTTAGATGGGATTTCCAAAGTATCCCATGTAGATTCATATATAGTGAAGCCTCTTTTTGTCTACCTGCAAGAGAACAGCAAAAGGAGTAATCCGCGGCATTGCGAGCGTGTTTCAGGGTCGTCGATTTTAGGCTGTGTTTTGGAATATACACTGTGTTGAAATATTATGAATTATCTCTAACAGAACTAGCTATCAACCCACTTCTTGTGAAACGTCACGAGAAATGCTACGCCTGATAGAATACTTGTAGATGTTCAGAAGGCTTTTACCATCAAATCCCACAAAAGCTTTTAATCAGACTGCATGCTTGTGAATCATTTAAATGTGAATTCCTGATTTCTTGTGGACAGGTATCGAATAAACGTAGTCAGGTTTGGCGTTCGCCACTCACCCTCCCCTCGCTTCTCCTCGCCACTCCCCTCACTATAAAATTCTGTCTCAACTTAATTGAACCGTTTATGGGGAGTTTCAGAGCACAGAGTGCGGGCCAAATTTACAGCTCCAACATTGTTGAAGTAATCGGCGGATATTTTGGTACGAGAATCGATAACATTCTGCTGGAAACCATGCAGTCTACTTATGTAGCAATTACAAGAAATGTATTCGCAACTGCAAGTATGATTCAGCGTCAGCTGTATGACTGAATTGTGACTGATGAAATTTTGCGCCGGACCGGAATACGAACCTGGATTTTCCGCTTCTCTCGAGCTATACGTGCAGGCCTCCAGGACTTCCATACGCCACACATGCCTACTACCCCTACAGGGAGAGGCGTCTACTGTGACTGTCGCAATCCTAGCAGTGGCTCCCCACGCGGGACTAGGCTAGCGATATGGAGCCCCACGTTACGGATCGCGCGGCCTCCACGTCGGGGGTTCGAATCCCCTCTCAGCTACGGATGTCAGTGTTGTCCTTAGGTTAGTTTAACTTAGTTTATGTAGCTTGTAAGTCTAGGGACTGATGACCAACGTAATTTGGTTCCACAAGAATTACAAACATTTGAATTTTGATTTAGTAGTGGCTTATTTAAATAAGTTGTGCAGTGGCCTTGTTTGTCGATAGAACTAACCAAACTTCCTTCAGTGTGCATGCATGTGTGAAGAAACGCACACCGCGGTGACTACAGCTGTATAATTATTTACGAGGTTATTCTGATTGATTATCGCAATTGCGAAATTGAAAGAAGTATTGTTAGTTCTATCGACAAACAAGGACACCGTACATCTTACTTAGGTATATGTTTCTGGAAGAGATGCTGTTGTTCTCAATGCCAATAGTGGGAAAGCTCCGTATCAAAAATTAAATAACCTGTCGATGATAGGATATACATCCCACCTCCGGTATACAGGATGTCCCATTTCTCTTGACCACCCTAAACAACTGTTTGTCCAGATGCAAATTACAAAATATTTCAAGCAAATGTTCTTTAGTCGTGAGAGGGACATCAATCGGCATGATTGCCTTCTTTGTAGCTTTTTTTTAAATTTTTTTCTTTAATTTTTTTTTATTTTTTATTTTTTTTATGCCCCGGACTACAAATGGATTATCGGGAGAGCACGAGTGCACTCACGACAATCAAGGATCGGACGCCCGAGCTACTTTCGTAAACTCGCAGAGATCAGCTCGACCAACAGTGGACAAGCATCCCCCTAAAGCAACCGCACCCGTGGGCACCGTATCCTCTGCGCCCTCGAACAGACATTAACCCCAATATTTCTCTTTTACCCACCCGTACTATGAATACACATGTGAGAACGCGGCAGTTTGAACACATGTCACTGGTTCCAACCTTACCATGTACACCTACAGCAAGAATTGCATCGGAATGAGTTCAGAATCGTGTAGTTCTGTAAGTGGGCACAGCAGCAAATACACGCCAACCCGAACCTCTTCAGGGTTCTATATACCGATGAATGTTCCTTCCGAAACAAAGGACAAGTAAATACAAGGAAAATGAATTGTTGGTCCAGCGACAACCCACGATGGCTTAGACAGGTGGAACATCAGCGTCAAAGGAGATTTAACGTCTGGTGTGGGATACTTGGTACTACAATTATTTGCCCTTATTTCATCAATGGCAGTGTAGGCCAACTTCCTCAGACGAATTCTTCCGCCTCATCTGGACGAAGGGCCGCTAAGAACGAGAATGCTTATGTGGTATCAGCACGACATATGTCCAGCATATAATGCCTTGTATGCACATCGTGTTCTGAACCGAAGGTATCCTACCAGATGAATTTATCGAGACGTTTCTTGGCCTGATAGGTCCCCTGATTTAAATCCTCTGGACATTTTTCTTTGCAGAAACATGAAACAACAACTTCAGAGAACATGCAGTAACGTCTCGTGTTTGCTTGTAATTCTCTTCGGGTGGCAACCCTGGAAGCAGTAAATACTTCCTTCATTCAATGTGTGCATCAGTGTATCGGTGTCCAGGACCACTTTGAGCACCTTTGAATGTTCTACTCCTGGGCAAAGTACATAATTAAGAAACTTTCATACAGTTATAAATTAGCTGTTAAAATTGTAATAGTCTGAATGAAAGTCCTTGGTCCACTTGAGATGTTATTTTATTGGAGCCGTGAAGACGCGCACAACCGGTTTCGCAACCTACAGTTGCATCTTCAGGCACTTTTTTAAAAGTTTTCCATATAAGTCATTTGTGATGGATAACGGGGTTACTGGTGACGTTCTACCGCAAGCACCTTCGCTCTTTTCGTTAAAAACATAAAAAGAAGTCTACCGTGCGGTTCTAGTCATTTTAGGTAAAAGAATAGAAAAGTTGCAATCAGTTTAGTAAAAATTGTTTGGCCTGTGACAAAAGGCGACGTGATGGGTAGACAGATTGTGGTCAGTGTAGTGAGGTTCATCAGCTCCATCAAGACGATCAAAAATTGCATTTCCGTGCTGGGCGGAAATGTTTTTGACGAAAAAACATCCATCACAAATGACTTATATGGAAAACTTTTTTAAAAATCGTTTGAAGATGCAACTGTAGGTTGCGAAACCGGTTGTGCGGGTCTTCACGACTCCAATAAAATAACAGCTCAAGTGGATCAAGGACTTTCATTCAGACTGTTACAATTTTAACACCTGATTTTTAGCTGTGTGAAAGTTTCTTAATTATGTATAAATATTTTAGTTGTGGTTGCCCGTCATACAAAGTTCTTTGTCCTGGGCAATGGTACAGGAGAGTCAAAGTTGATGTTGTGTTATATTTTTACTTGGTTTTCATTTGCTTTCTGACAAATCCAGCAAGTGGACGAGTTTGTGACCCCGGGCTCAAAGTCAATCTTGTGTTATGTAATTAATAACGTTGTTTCAGTGAACGCTATTCTACGATACATTTTTGAATACCGTAGGTATTTAGGAAAGTAAATAAATTACCGAATAAAAAAATACGAAGTGTCGTTTATAAAAGGATTACCGCTGTACATTTCTTTATAAAAAACAAAGCTACAAAGAAGGCAATCATGTTGATTAATATCCCTCTGACGTCTAAAGAACATATTGTAATTTGCATTTGAACTTACAGTCATTTAGTGTGGTGAAGACAAATGGGACAACATGTATGAGAAAAAATTATCCTCATAATAAAATAAGAGAGAGTTTTAAGGGAGAGAAGTAGGTGTACTTTATAGATATTCTTTGTCCAATACGCTACCGAAGAATGGAGTGGTATGTAACTAGTGTGAAACTAATTCGATGAACCCTGTCAAGCATTTAAATGCAGATGTGATTGCAAAGATCTGCGTCTGTCGAACAACGAAACCGGTGATAAAAATTGTGGGTGTGAAATGTCCAGCTCGACCTGTTGCCAGTTAAGGCAAGTAGGAAGTTGCGGCTGATAGGTAGACGCCAGCGGTGGGTGGCGCGCTCGGATTGGATGTCTGTGGGGAGGGGGGGGGGGGTAGCGCTGGTGGCGCCGCGCGCCAGCTGCGGCCGCGGCCAGTAATGAAATTGTCGCCGGGCGGGGGCGGGGGCGGGGGCGGGGGTGGGCGCGCCATCCGTCAGCGCCTCCACCTCTGCTCCGCCTCTGCAGGGTCGTCGGTCAGGATTTGCGCACGTTGCGGTTCTCTCGCTTCACACCTACCTATCGCATTTCCGCAACATTTTCACGCCAGTTTCGTGCTTCAGTGGCTACACTTTAATTGTACACGAACTTTACTTCTGCCTCGTGTTCCCCTACATAAATACACATTAACGTTGCCGAGGCCTTCCAATAGCGCAGTAGCACCCCAGCAATCAAAGTTAATGGCAACCGGTAATATAAATGTCAAATAATTTATCAACATCGAGTGACAGATTTTGTCTTACTAGCTGCAAACCCGGCGTTTCCCGGGTATTTATTTATTTAATCTTACCATTTTTCAAATATAATTTGTATATGGGCTATATAAATATTAAAAATTGTAGCGTCTTAACGAACGCCGCAATTTTAGTCCATGAACGGCGGGAAAATATTAAGCGAGAATCTTTTTTCCTTTCATAATTTTGATATGGTTGTCAGCGAGAAATAGTAAAATAAAGGTTCGAAATTATGTTTAAAGTTTGTTGCAAGTCACTAAGTAATCTCGTTCTCATATATTATTTTCATAAAAGTCTCGTCGCATTATGTGGCAGTTTCTTGCAACTCTTATTTTTATGACACATCTCGTGAACCATGCGCCGTACGTGCTTCTTAGCATTACAAAATTAGTATCTCACGGTAAGGAAGACGTGTGCCGAACTTGGTTGAAATCGGTCCAGTGGTTTGTAGGGTAATGCAGCAGTTTCTCTCGCTTCTCGTTGTTTATGACGTCATATCTCGTAAGCTATGTGTTGCACGTGATCCTTACGGCAACCGTCCTCATGGATTGAAGCTTACGTATGCAAAGTTTCATAAAGATTGGAAGAAAACTGCAGTTTTGTATGCCATATATACACACAAACGTACGGACACTATGATTTACATATAAAGATTTTTTAATTAGAATCTTCTGTCAAGGACTGTGACCAACGAATACATTTTATTTATCTTCTACCTCTTTTAGAGGTCAAGCCACAGTAATTGACCGTCTGCCAGGCACTTGAATGTGATTTGCAGAGTATCTATGTAGATGTAGAATTAAAATGAGAGAAAGGTTTTTATTTGAATTTACATAAACATTTTCAATGCAGTATGGCACCATTATCAAACGTATAAATAGAAAAACTCACAAAGTTAGAAAAGTACGGTTCATTCAAGAATTGAAAGGAATCCAAACAGCCCCGCAACTGGCTGCTATATCCGAAGCATAATATGCTATATTATAGTATCACTCCATTTTCGATCATAAATCAAACCACACTTTACCAAAGCAGGGAATGCTGTATCGGAATAACAGGTGTTAATGTACTGATGTGCTGCAATGATCATTTGATCGTTTGGCATGCATAAAAGAAACTGTCGGAAGTTCGTAATATGCGGATATTACAACACAGTACCCATTTATGTTGTGTTTTATACACCAGATGTCAAGATTCTGATCTAAACAGATCAGAAGCTATCACTGTATCGTGAGCTGTGATCGATTTATGATCGATTATGTTACGATACTGTATGTTATGGATATAGCAGCCATTTGGGGGCCGATTAGATTCCTCTGAGCGGCTTTGCAGTAGTTCCTGAATCAACTATAGTTTTCAAAATTTATGTAAAGGACAGTGTCAGTCAGTACCCATTATGTTTCAGTTTGTGACTTCTCCTATTTATACGTTTTATAAAAGTGCTTTGAAACTAATTATGTATGTTAAAAAATCTCATTTTAATGACTGTGGCTTGACCACTACATGTAGTATAAAATAAACAATAAAATAAATAAATAAAATAAAATAAATTGTGAATCAGTTTCTTGAAGAATTGCAGCTGTTATTTAGCCACTGGTGGACGAACTCATTTCTAATAATTATCTCGTCTACGGTAAGTAGACATGTTATTTTTTCCGAGATCTGAAAGAGGGGCGTGCGCGTATCGAGGTCATAATTAGTTAGTAGCATCTTTGCAAACACCACACACTGAGAGTCAGTCAACCATACTGGTCTATTTCTTTGTCTTTGGCATTCGTGTGAATCAAGGAAGTCGAGTAATTGTCAATGAATGGTGATTAAACTTTATGAGAGGGAAAACGCCTCAGGAAACTAAAGAGAAGCTTTATAAACATTATGGTGACTCTGCACTTTCGATTAGAACAGTTTATAACTAGTTTCAAAATTTTCGGAGCGGCCATATGGGTAGAAGTGGCGCTGAACCTTCTGGACGCCCTGTAGAGGTTACGACTCCAGAAATCATCGATAAGCCGCGTGGGAGTAGCCGAGCGGTCTGGAGCGCAACGTTACGGATCGCGTTGCCTTCCGCATCGGAGGTTCGAATCCTTCCTGGGGCGTAGATGTGTGTATTGTCCTTAGGCTATATTAACTTACTAGTCTAGGGACTTAAGACCAAAGTAGTTTGGTCCCAAAGAATTACAGTCATTTGAACATTTTTGTAATCATCGATAAAATCCGTGATGTGCTGATGAATGACAGAAGAGTTAAGTTTGTGGCAGATTGCTAGTGCTGTAATCATCTCGAATGAATGAGTACATAATATATGGATAAACATTTGGACATGAGATAGCTGTTCGCAAGATGGGTGCCGCGATTGCTCACGCTTGACCGGAATAGTGTGAAGTGTTGCAAGAACGGTTTGCAGCTGTTGATGAAGAATCTGCAGGACGTTAAGCGTCGTTTCGTCACTGAAATATGGATACATTATTATACCCCTGAGACCAAAGAACAATCTCTACAATGGGCTAACAAGGGAAAATCTGCACCAAAAAAGGTTATGGCAAAGGTCTTTTGGGATTCACTAGGGATAACCCTCATCGACTATCTGGAAAAGGGGTAAAACTCTTACAGGTTCATATTATTCGTCGTTTTTCGACAGTTGACCGAGCTGCAAGATAAACGCCGGCGACTGGTTCACAAAAGAGTTCTTTTCCATCACGACAAAGCTCCGCACATACCTCAGCAGCTATGGTCGCAAAATTATTGGAAAAAGGTTTCCAACTCGTTTTCACATCCCCCCTATTATCCAGACTTGGCTTATTCGGACTACTGTTTCTTCCCCAACTTGAAGAAATGGCTGCCGGGACCAAGATTTCATTCAAACGAGGGGGTGATTGCAGACTCTAATAGCTGTTTTTCAGGCTTGGACAATTCCTATTATTCGAAAGGGATCAACAAATTAGAACTATGTATACATGTGGCATCTATTCCGAAAGAACAGACGTCACTTCTGATCCTGCAGTTGTTCTTGTTTTCATATTCACAGAATACATGACTTCAACTGCAAATGGGCTAAGCTGAAAATGCGTACCCAGCCGAGATTGGAACCCGGGTCTCCTGCTTTCTAGGCAGTTGCGCTGACACCTGCACCACTGGGGACTCAGTGATCACCTCACCGCTTAGGTAGTCCTTACAGGTGCGGTGATCACTGTGTCCCCAGTGCTGTAGGGGTCAGCGCAACTGCCTAGAAAGCAGGAGACTCGGATTCGAATCCCGGCTGGGTACGCATTTTTAGCTTTGCCCATTCGCAGTTGAAGTCATATATTCTGTGAACATGAAAATTAGAAGAGTATCAGATGAAGTGTATTAGTCTGAAAGGAGACTATGTCGAAAACTAAAAATGGTTGTTCCCAAACACGGTAGTAGTTTTCACTTTTGGACGGAATTTTCAAACACCCTTCATATATGACACTTGCTAACAGTTACACGGGATAAAGATGTAATGGATGTGCTTGTATTAAAATGAAATAGATATGGACCTAGCACTGAAGCGTGTGGGTGTGGTGCAGGAGCAACTGTTGGGGCCAGCAGAAGTGGTGAGCTTGGTCCTCGGCGGCGGGTGAGGCCGGGCCCGCCACCTCGTTAGCGGCGCCGCACAAAGACGCCGCCCGCCGCCCCCACCGCGCCTCTAATTGGGGCCCGCAGCGCCGCCAGACAAACGCGCCGCCGCCTTGTTGGTTACCCCAGAGGGCCGACAAATTACTGCCGCCTCATTGGTCCCGCAAGTGCCCCGCCGCCGCAGTCGCCGCACCTCTCGCCACACAAGCGACACACTGCAGGCCGCGCCGTCGCCGTCACGCCTGCAGAGCTCCCGTGAGAGCGCACTGCAGGGAAGGTCGCGGCTCAGGTTTCAGACGGCACAGGAAATTTAGGCTTGCAATGCTTTCTTTCTCATTAAAAATAGGATAATATAGGGAGACACAGAATGACGGCAATGTTTGAAATGCGTAATGGTAGCCACGCGCAGGTGACAGACTGCGGATGCGTCACAGTTAGCGATTAAACAGCAAGCCATTTCGGTAATATAAATCTACATCTACATGGGATACTCTGCTAATCAAATTTAAGTGCCTGGCAGAGGGTTCATCGAACCACCATTATACTATTTATCTCCCATTCCTTTCTCGAATAGCGCGCGGGAAGAAAGAACACCTGAATCTCTCCGTTCGAGCTCTGATTTCCCGTATTTTATTGTGATGATCATTTCCACCTATGTATGTGGGAGTCAACAATATATTTCCACATTAGGAGGAGAATTTTGGCGATTTGAGTTAGTTTCGTAAGTATCCCATGCCGCAGCGATAAGCGCCGTTGTTCTAATGATTCCAATCCCAGATCCTGTGCCATTTCCGTAACGCTGTCTCCCCTGTATCGGGACAATACGAAACGAGCTGCCCTTCTTTGGACTCTTTCGATGTCCTCCGTCAAACCCACCTGATAAGGATCCCACACTGGGCTGCAATACTCCAAAACTGGACGGACAAGCGTAGTGTATGCAGTTTCGTTAGTAGTTCTGTTGCATCTTTTAAAGTTTCTGCCAATAAAACGCAGTCTCTGGTTCGCCTTTCCCACGGCAATATCTACGTGTTCTTTCCAGTTTAATTCTGAAGTAATAGTAATTTCTAGGTATTTTGTGGAGTTTACGGCCTTCATTGTCAATTCATTTATCTTGTAAACAAAATTCAATGGATTTCGTTTCGTACTCACGTGGACGACTTCACACTTCTCATTATTTAGATTTAATTGCCAATTTCTACACCATAGTGATATATTACTCAGATTGTTCTGCAGTTGGTTTTGTCTTGAGATGATTTTACTAGACGGTAAATGACGTCTTCATCTGCAAACAACCTAAGAGAGCTACTTAGATTTTCCCCTAAATCGTTTATGTAAATAAGGAACAGCATAGGACTAATAACACTACCCTGTGGAACGCCCGATAACACCTCTGCTTTAGTGGATGCCTTGCCATCGATTACTACGAACTGTGTCCTCTCTGACAAGAAATCCCCTATCCAATCGCAAACCATGCAATTTGATTAAAAGCCATTTGTGAGGTACAGTGTCAAAAGTCTTCTGGAAATCAAGAAATACGGAATCTATTTGCGAACCTTTGTCGATAGCGCCCATCACTTCGTGTGAATAAAGGGCTAGTTGTGTTTCGATGGATCGTTAAGTGCGTAAGACATAAACATGTTTTATAAAAACAGGGTCGGCCTTATGCACGGTGCAGTACAATACCGTCTGAAGAGAAGGCATGCGCGCTGCCGTGCCACTTCACGCACAGTAAGGTCGCGACCGCGTAGCTTACTGGCTGGCCGGTGGGGCACAGTCAGCGGCCTTACATCGGCCAGCCAGTGAGCTACGCGATCGCACCCTGCTCTGTGTGACGTGCATGGCAGCGCGCAGACCTTTTCTTCAGACGGTGTTGTGCAGTCGCACAGGGCACAGAGCTTCTAGGGGCTTCACGCTAAACATTAGAACTTAATTTGAATACTGTCATCCGTAATTTTGTTTCTGAAACAACTGCCGCGGGGGAATATCCGTACGCACTGAGGCGCCCTGCTCCGGTGCGTGTTGCCGTTCATTACAACAACGGTGCTGATCGCTGCGGCGTGGGCTACTTACGAAACTCCGATCGCCAACATTCTCCTCCTTGGAGGTTCAAGTCCTCCCACGAGTATGGGTGTGTGTGTTGTCCTTAGGTTAGTTTAACATAGTTTAAGTAGTTTGTAAGCTAGGGACTAATAACCAAGCAGTTAAGTCCCATAGCTGTACATACATAATAACTGTTTTTAGAAACTAATTTTAATGTATAAATGGAAGAACAGAAGCCAAGATCGCAAATTTTTATTTTATTTATTCAAGAAGATCAATTCCGACACTTTATGTATGTAAGCATTTTTTATGTTAATGAGACCAGATATAGTGTCGAAACTGGTCGTCTTGAATAAATAAAATAAAAAATTGGAATCTTGGTAGCTATCCTTCCATTTATACAATAAGATCGCTCCCAAAGACGAGTAAATTATGTTTTTAATGTAATATAATTCAAGTATATACCTATTGTATATAGTCATATGGCCACTGGATAAGAAAAATATACCTTTATCAGAGTCGAACAAATCAGTGCTTATGTTGCTGAGGCGCTATACTAATGTCCAGTGTGAACACATGACTATTCGTCATGCTTAAGAGGTATACGATTCATTGTTTCTCAGTGTCTCTCCGCGCCCTGTCTATTCATCGTTGGCATTCGTCCTTCGGCAGATGTTAACCTGCACCACTTGCTGTAAACAAATGGGACGGCGAGGCACTTCCGCAAGACTGTCAGGCAGCTAGCAGGAGACTTTTCTCGCCTGTCTGTTCTGCCTAATCTAACTGCAGTGACGTATTGACGCGCTGCATCAGGGAAATCAAACTGATCATATTGGTTTTACTGTTCTGGGTCGTTATAGGGGTTCCGCTGACTACTGCAAGTTATTTGATTGACGACACTTCAGCAACTTTCGATGATGATGAAAGTGATGTTGCCAAACACACAACACCCAGTCCCCTGCCGGAAATCGAATCTGGACCTCTTGCACTGGATAGGAAAACACAACTTTCAATGCCAATCCTTACGTGGAGATGTTACGAACTTCCGTTACACGTCCATTGAAGTACATTCCTAAGGTTCAGGAAAGCTGGTTTCAACAGGACGGACCGACATCACACACTGCACGGCACTCGCAAGTGTGCGAGAGTTGTTCGGTAACTGTGTGATATCATGATTCGGTAACATTCCCTGGCTCCCCCAGATTGCCATATTTAACCGTTTCTGATATTTTCTCGTAGGGCTACCTAGAGCAAAGTCTACACGTTCCGAACAAGAACCCCAAATGAGTCAAAACAGAGATTTCTGGATGAAATTCACAGTATCCTAACTGATATATTGCAACGATCAATATGGAATCTCCACAGCACATTTCCCGAATGTATTCGTACAACAGGGCGCAGTCTAAAGGACGTAATTTTTATATTTCACTTTTATTTTACTTTATTTATTTAATTTAGGAAAATGTAATTAATGTTTCGTAAATGCAAATTTGTAAGATTTCAATTATTATGAATTAAATTTCTTTCCTTCATCACTTCTAGTTTTATTGAATTGTGGAAATGTTCCAGTTTTTCTGTGTCACACTGCATCATAATGTTAATAGGTCAGTAAGTATCTATGTTTAGTGTTATAGAACGAGGCAATTGATACTTATATAATCAGAAAGGTACTCCGTGATAAACATACACAAATTAAAACCACTTTTAGTGCTTAAGAATGGTAATAGGATGCAGATGCTTTCATATATACAATTCTCGTGTGTCTCTCTCTCTATCTACCACGTATTAAAATCTCCAATAGTAATACGTGAAATCTTATTAAATACTTACCTACGTACCAATAACTGAAATGGAAAACGAAAGTAAACATGTTTCATTAAATCCGACGGATAACAGAAGCATGTCGGACAACAGTAATGGTATAACTACCATCTCGATGTTTCCAGCAGTAGAAATCAAAATATTTTAACAATGTTGTCTGTAAACGCCGCTGTTTGTTGTTCAGTTTGCCACTGTTTACTGTTAAGTTTACTTTTTTAATCAATTGAAAGTAAATTTCAATTAAATTCCTAATTTTTAATTTAATTATTATAGTATCTTCTAGAACATCTCAATGTTTAATATGTATTATTAATTTATGCACGAGATATACCTTGAGCAGAACAGGCCTCTTCAGGTGTACTACGGCGCAAATTCTTAAATTTTCGCAATATTATGTGATATTAAATAGGTATAATATACAGAAACAAATATGTGGTACTGTACCCACCATATTATGATGGGCTGTTAAATTCGTCGGTACTGTTTCTCATTACCTTTTGTGATAAATCCGTACTATCTATATTTTATATGAGGTACTGAACTTCGAATTTGCAATATGGTTTCTTGGCAGTTCAGCATCTCAGAGATATTGCTTGTTTACAATATTTTTTGGAAACGGACTATACGTTTTATAAGGGAGATGGTATACTTTATATTTTTGTCTATATGACAGACTGTATTGAGTGCTTGCGTGCTTTCGTGCTTAATATTTGGATCTAATTGAGCTATTTTACTTGACCAGTACGAAACTTTATTATCCGTTATCCAGTATTAAAATGTGAAAAAGGTTATCTACATATTTTAATTTCGATTTCTCCAGAGTTTTCTTTGTATCTTATTGTAAAATGTTGTACTGTTTGGCTTACGTAATGTTTATTACTATAATTACAAGAAATTTTGTGTATTACAGGGTTGATAAATTTAGGGTCTTCGGAATTTGTAACAATTTTGTTTCATATATGTGTTCTCAAAGTGAAGTTCGTATCTGTAAAATATTTCATTTCATTGGAAATTTTTCATATATATGTTATACTGATATATATTATTTTCCTTATCTGTGAGATTTCATTTTGTATCGCTAAAGGGGAAGTAAAAATAAAGAGAACGTTATATTTGGCGTACCTTGCGATTATAAAACATCAAAGTACAGGCCTCGCTGGAGCGGTCGAGCGCTCTAAGGCGCCTTGCTGCGGAGCACGCGGTGGCTCGCCGGCGCGGGTCCTAGTCCTCTCTTGGACATGTGTGTGTGTGTGTGTGTGTGTGTGTGTGTGTTGTTATTAGGTTGGTTTAAGTAGTTTGTAAGTCTTGGGACTGATGACCTGAGCAGCTTGGTCCAATAGGTTTACAAACAATTGAACGTTTTAAGATGCTGAATTACTGGACGCATTTGAAAGACAGACAAATTATAGGCTCTGTGGTGGAGATACAACTATGAGTTGCATATCACATACAAAAACCAACCCATCACAAGGACAGTGGAATTATAAATATTGAGGTGGGCGGGGCATGTAGCTCGCATGAATGATACAGAAGTACCAAAAAGAAGGAAAGCCAGGAGGGCAGAGATGACCTAGAACAAGACAGGAATATGGAATACTCGAAGATCTTAGGAAATGGACTATAGAAACTGGAGAGCATTGGGAAAGGATCAAGAGAAATGGAAGGAAACTGTAGCAGAAGGCAAGGCTCATCATGAGCCGTAGAGCCAAGGAAGAAGAAGAACATTTGAATCAAAGGAGTGTTCGAAAGGTTGTAGATATTTTAGGCTGTTCAAATGTTTAAATTGTTTATTTCTGTATTCTCTGTCATTATTTATTATGTATTGATTCCAGTTCATAGTTTCGTTATTAACTTACAACGCTTCTCCCAACCACATTACCTTCCTACCTCGTAGTATACTTGCCATTTGTGAATGTTCTGCTTAAGTATTCACTACGTCTTCGGCTATTTGATTAGCACTGATGTCTAAATGAAGAACATGACGTGGCTACAACTTCCTTAAACGCCAACGTAATTTGTATTACAATTTCATTTCCGTTTGTCTCAGCACATGTCCGATTACTGTTCATTTTCTGTTTCCTTTGAGAGGCTTGGTAAACTTCCATCCCATTCCTTTGGCGTAGTGAACCCCTCAAGGAGCAAAGACAGGAAAAGAAAGGCAAAGAATGACAATTATCCCTGCCATATTGCTTACAATTAGCACCCTTCCACAATACTTATGCAAATTACAAATTTGTAATGAACATTCCTATCAATAATATTCACAGTTGACTGTTTGGCTTAACTAACGTCGTAGGTTAAAGTAAATGAAAGTTGTTTGTTTGTATTTGTTCTTAGTTATGTGTGAGTTGATTTATCATCGGAAGTTATGCGAACTGAGCTAGTGAAACTGTTATGTCCAAACCTGTTAACTGAAAGTAATTCTGTTCTTTGTTTTGTATAAATGTGATGGTGCACTTTATACATTAGAAGTGTCCATTAAAGTGATATTATTTTAATGAAGTCAATTTATTTACTATTCATTCTAGTGAACCATCAAGTATATTAAGTCTCACTATGGTTAAATATTCGAAAACTGTGCAATTCAGTGCTTCAAAGTTGAACATAATTCTGTTGCCAATTTGTTTTTAACTTATTCAGTGTATCTTTAGGAAATTAACGAAAGCAATTTCATCTAATCGTGAAACAATTTTCTTTATTCTCTTCATAAACTATTTCTTGCTTGCTATCATCTTTTCAGATTTTTTTTTCCACTGCGGATCCTCATTTACTTTCCAAAGAAACTTGGACTCTCTGGATACTATAGATACTTTTTAAAAAATTCCTTCAATCATGAAATTAAGTAATTTGCTTGTCATTGTTAATTCTACGCATAAGACTGTGTTTTACATCATTCAATATTCTTAGCTTCTCATAAATTATTGTAATGCATTTATTTTAGTGTTACGCAAAAGTCTAAATTATTTGGTTTGTACCTAGGCAATCGTAATCCTCCCTCAGATAAATTTAAACGATCATAACGAGTCAGCAAATACATTAGCATGTAGAGAAAATTACAATTTCTCTCATACCAGACTAATTTTCAAATATGCGAATAGCAGGATCCAATACGGCTGCTCCTGTAAGCAAAGTGCCAACTTCTGCGCGCAGTTAGTTCACTACTCTATTACTTTAGAGCCTACTAACCAATAATAACTGTGAACAGCGAGATTACATGCTAAAGGGACGACGCTCTCCTCCTGTATTCGATTAAAATGACACCTAGAACAAAGGATTGACAAAGAGGATGTTGTTCTTGTTGTACTAATGTTAGTTCACAAGAAGTAACAACGGGACTCCACATTTATGAATTTCCAAAACCACTTTGCCAACTCTTCTCTCAAGATGCTTCTCATCAAATTTTTTATGGAGTATCGTCTCAGCTGTGCTACTGGATTTGAGATTTCCTATTACAAACTCGCAAAAAATGACAGACAGCTATGGAGTAAATCAATTATAATTTACATTACCCATGGAACTCCCGTGTGCTACTCGTAATGTATATAATCGATTTAAGACATAATTTGTTGTGGCGGGTTAGCCGTGCGCACTGGAGTGCCGTGCTGCAATGCGTGCAGCCGTCCGTGGTCGGGGGTTCGAATTCCGCCTCGGGCATGGATGTTTGTGTTGCCCTTAGGTTAGTTTACCTTAGTTTAAGTAGTTTGTAATCTACGGACTGATGACCACGCAGTTAAATCCGACAGATTTACTAACATTTGAACATAATTTCAGCAGCCCTCTTACATATTTTACAAATGTTGCTGTCTTTTGACGTTTTGTAAAACTTTCAGAAGGTCAAAAACGAAAAGTGTTCAAAAAGATTTCGGGTTTGCAGTCGGTCGTCGTAAACCTCATTCCACGATATTTCAACTGGGCCCCTGCCAGTCATCTTCAGGTGAGCCAATAATTACGACGAATGGCTGCAAACCCGAAATCTTTTTGAACTATTTATTGGCCGGGAAAATTTCAAATTTTACAACGAATTAAGTGATGTAAGGAATATCGTCTACTCTTGCTCCAGGAAGAAATATGTTTGAGGTAGAATGTGTAGCAATAAAATGACATTAAAATTTTACGTGAGGCATTCTGTTAACTTTCACTAATGTTACAGTTTCTATTCAATACCCCGTTGGACTTAGAAACGCAATAACTTCTCAGTATCTTGTATTGACTAAGGATATAATCGGACTCCTTTTAAAATTTGCTTTCTAGGGCGTGAAATAATTTCCACGCATCAAATTTAACTTGCCGAGAGCTCTTCTAACGTTTTACTACCTCAATGAATGAACGGTGCTTGAAGTTTAACAGCACTCTCTCAAAGATCCGTGGTGTTTGTTGTACCAGGAGACAACCAACGTGAATGCCATCAGGCAGATATTCATCAATTCCTACAGGGGTTTGATATATTAACGACTAAAGCTCCGAGGAAAAAATGCAGAGGGATGAGATCTGGTTATTATGTCGGTAATGGGGCAGGACTTCTCCTTACAATCCAATGAGGAATGTACGTGTTGTTCTGCTGCTCGGGGGCATTAACATCGGAGCGGACCAGGGAACCGTCTTATTAAATGCACGTACAACACTTTCACGGACTACAAGGTATTCATCTCTCAGGAAAACTGGATAAGGTGGACTAGTCAAACGAAGAGGCAGTATGGTCTTATTATCCAACCTTGGACGAAACCCTCCCATAAGTTAACATCATGCTGGTACTCAGCGATATGGATGGTGTTGGAATTGGTCTCACTACAAACGTGTAATATATGCATTGGTACTACAGGTCTTCCCTTTCAACAATCACAATGAGTTATATTTTTGTTATATGGTGTAGATGTTTATGTCGATAACCATGGAAAGGATTTTAGGTGTAAATTTCACATTGAACAGGAAAGGGGTGCTCAAATGAATCAAGGACGAAAGATCCCAGTTTATTAAACTAATTCAACTATTTCCCATTCCTCTAATCTATTGTGGTCGTCATTTTCAGTCCTAAGACTAGTTAAATGCAGTTGTCGTCCTACTCTTTCCTGAGTAAACCTCTTCATCTTCTCATAAGAACGGCAACTCACATCTGTTTGGACCTGATTACTGTATTCCTCTCTTGGTATTTCTCTACGAATGTTACCCCACGCACTTCCCTCCAATAGTAAATTCACGATATTTCTGCGAATTTTAATCCACTCTTTAATAGTAAACTGACGATTTCATGATCCTTAAGAATTTCTTGATCTCCTATCAATGGATCCCTTCCTTTAGTTAAGGTATGCTAGAAATGCCTTTTCTCCCTTATTAGTCACGCAATGTACCCACGATATCTTCTTCATTCTTCTGTACCACCACATTTCGAATGTTCCTATGCTGTCCCTGCAAGAACTACTTGTCGTCCGCGTTTCATTACTGTACAAAGTAACTCTCTACAAAAATGCTTTAGAAAAGCAAATTTTCTTCTTATACGCTCCATTAAAGACACTGTTCACACTATTTTAATTTACTGAATTACAATCAAATACATGAAATCATCACTGGTCAAGAGAAGAAAATAACGTGGAGCTCTTGTTAGTCAAGATCTTAAGCATACTTCCATGGAAATAAAATTGATTCTTTTAGAAGATTGAATGTCTTTGTAGATGCTAAAGCTTCCATGGATACCACTGGGGCAAATGTTTTATTCACTCGAATTGTGTAGGTGTAGCGAATTCCTCAATATCTGGTTTCTGCTGAAGGCTAAACAGTAATTTGTCTTTTTGTCTTTGACAAAGCCATCTATCTGCTCCTTTGTGGAAGCAAAAAAATCCCCACTGACACACTCTCTCGAGATCCCAAACGCGTCATATGGGTTGAAACCCACGAGCTTTCGGCCCGTTACACATTTAGTGCCCATAGCTAGCAATAAATTTGTTTGATGCAATCTCGCAGGTGCTTTTCGTCTAACAAAATTCCTAAATTACAAATAGAAGAATTTCCATTAGTGTCTGTGAAATGTATGAATTCCCGAGCCAGAACGATAATAATTCGAGTACTGGACCCTGTCCTGTGCAAGTTCGTCTGAGAATACGTTCGGCAACCTACATTCTTTTGAATTTGCTTGCTATATTCGTCCCTCGGTCTCCCTCTACGATTTTTACCCCACACGCTTCCTTCTAATGCCAAGTTGACAATTCCTTGATGTCTCAGAATGTGTCCCACCAATCTATCCCTTCTCTTAGAGAGGATACGTCAGAAACTCCTTTTCTCCCCGATTCGGTTAAGCACCTCCTCATTAGTTACGTGACCTACCCATCTAATTTTCATCATTCGTCTGTAGCACCACATTTCAAAAGCTTCTATCATCTTTTTATCTGAACTCCTTATCGTCCACGTTTCACTCCCATACACTCCATACAAATGCTTTCAGAAAGGACTTCCTAACATTTAAATTAATTTTGGATGTTAAGAAGTTTCGCTTCTCACCAACGCTTTTCTTCCCATAGCCATTCTGCATTTTATATCATCTTTACTTCGGCCATCGGAAGTTATCTTGCTACCCAAATAATAAAATTCACCTACTACTTTTATTGTCTCATTACTTAAACTAATTCCTTCAGCATCGCCTGATTTTCTGACATTGCATTCCATTACCTTCGTTTTACTCTTGTTAATGTTCATCTTATATCTTCCATTCAAGACACTGTCCATTGCATTCAATTTCTCTTCCAGATCTTTTGCGGTCTCTGACAGAATTACTTTGTCATCGGCAAACCGCAATGTTTTTATTTCTTCTGCCTGCACTTTAATGCCCTCTCCAAATTTCTCCTTCCATCCCTTCACCGCCTGCTCAATGAATAGACTGAACAACATTGGGGAAGGGCAGCAACCCTGTCTTACTTCCTACCCAACATCTGCGTCCATTTCTTGCCCTCGACTCTAATAACCGCTGTCTGGTTTTTGTATAGGTTGAATATAACTCTTCGCTTCATATATTTTACCCCTGATACCTTCAGAATTTGGAAGAGTGTATTCCAGTTGACATTGTCAAAAGCTTTCCCTAAATCGACAAACGCTAAAAACGTAGGTTTCTTTTTCCTTAGCCTGTCTTCTAAGATAAGTCGTAATGTGAGGATTGCCTCCCGTGTTCCTACATTTCTCCTAACTACAAACTGATCTTCCCCGAGGTCGGATTCCACAAGTTTTTCCATTCATGTGTAAATAATTCGTGTTAGTATTTTGCACCCATGACTTATTAAACTGATAGTTCTGTAATTTTCACACTCATCTGTACTTGCTTTCTTTGGAATTGGAATTACAATATTCTTCTTGAAGTCAGAGGGTATTTCCCCTGTCTAATACATCTTGCATATGAGGTGATACAATTTTTTTCACGACTAATTTTCCTAACGACATCAGCAGTTCAGACAGAATATGATCTACTCCAGGGGCCTTGTTTCGATTCAAGTCCTTCAAAGATCTGTCAAATTCTTCTCGCAGTATCATATCTCCTATGTTATCTTCCCCCACACCAGTACTACTGGTGTCAATGCAACTACCTAGGTTAGTCTTCTCTGCGTGTCCAGTCCCCGCCTCCACGTGAACAGACGACATTTCTCACAGTAACAAACTCCAGGCTACTTATTCTGTTGGAACAGAACCTTTGATTGTCAATTGCATTAGTGCGAGCTACTTTAGAGTAGTGAAGTGGTAGCAGGTGAGCTTTTCATTCTCAAGCGGCACTGACTGAAAGACATATGCCTATTCGCACGTATACAGGAAGCGGACATTAACTAAAATATATTTTATATTGATTAGAAATCTTATATAATAAATCTAATGAAACTTTAAAAAACGCGATTATGGGCATGATTGAGGAGTAAAAGGAATAAGGGTATCAAAATTGGGAAACAGGTGCGAGAAAGGTGCTGTAACGAATCACTAAAAACATGAACATGAGAAAAAACACATTTAAGACTTGCTTTTACCACTTGATATACTTTTGCCTTGTGACAAAAGTAATTAAAAATGAAGTAGTAGGAATAACACTGAAAGTTAGAAGTCAAAAAAGTAAGATATTAAACATTGTATTATTTTGGTGAACAAAAGTAATTCCATTTCAGATCATTCCTTCTTATGTTTAGACTTCGCGATCGGTATATTAGGAGTGTCATGCAGTACTTCACTAATTAGTGTGTGCATTCTGTGTCACCTCAGTGAGGACGAAAGGAAATAATGTTGCTACAAATTCAGTTTCGCTCGAATTAAATGACAAAAACATTGAGACTGTGTAAACTTACCCGGAATTGATTGTTATTAAGTTGGATGTGACTTGAAATTTAATTTAAACCATCGCTGCACGACCAAGTCGGTCAGCGATGCTAATATTTTATCTGTGGTGTCCACAGTAATGATACAGCTTGCCAACAAAGAAACCTCTAAAAGAAAAATAATTAAGATACAAATATTTAACCATAAACCTTGTCATAGTCAGTCAATATCGTCAAAGTGGTGTAGCCCCGTTATTAGTTAAAATTACGGCAGCCAATCTGACACTCTATCGCCCCGCTGGAGTGGCCTTGTGGTCTGAGGCATCATTCTGTGGAATGGATGATCGAGTCGTTCCTCGGTCTGTTGTCTTTGGTGTAAGTCAGCTTAAGTAGTTTGTAAGTCTAGGGACCACAGCAGTTTGGTCCTGACTCGTTAGTTGTTGACCACATTAGCTAAAAATTCGTAACAGTAACCTCATTATAAGTACGTTGTGCAGTGTCCGTGTTTATTGATAGAACTAAGCAAATGTCCTTCAGACATGCATGCATTACATCATAGAATGTACGAGCACTCATGGGCAGTAGACAATGTCTGAAGGACACTTGCTTAGTTACATCAATAAACACGGACACTGTACATCGTATTTAAAATAAGTCATAGCAAGGCTTCCGACAAATGTACTAAAAAGTCTGTGCGGGAATTACATCATAGAATGTACGAGCACTCATGGGCAGTAGACAATGTGTGGCATATGAAGGTCTCGGTCGTTCCGGGAAGCGTGCGCGGGTAGCGTAATGGCAACACGACCGCTCGCGATAAGAGGGAAATCCGGGTTCGAGTCCCGGCCCGGCACAAATTTTCATATGTCACCATTACACCGTACTGCTGATACTGATTAATATTCGCAATTGCGAATATATCTTTTGTATTCTAATTATAATTTAATCCTTGCTGAGTCTTCTGACGTGCTTCTCCCTACAATAATAGGTAGCAACTCTGTTTATGAAGTTAAAGTATCGGCACTGCATTTAACCGCAATAACTTACGTCAACTGCAACGATCCTACCTAACCTACGAAGCGGACAAAAGAACAGGAAGCACGCCACAGTACGCACATAAAACCCTGTGACCCCAACACAATGAAAGTACATTTCCGACCATTGATTCCCTACGTTAATGTAACCGGTTATGGTCCCACTATTCCAATTTCACTCTTGAGGTTTGAGACATCCGTAGCTGAGGAGTATAGTTTCGGATGAAGCTGTAGGCTCGTTATGCACTCTGTTCTACACAGAGACAGGCCGTAACTGGCACCCCTCCCCACGGCGCAAGTTCCGCTGATCAGGACTTCCTCCAGAGGGCTTGTCGGGGAGAGGCCCTGCCACCGATCTGCGGCCGCAACCCCCTCCCACCCCCTGCTACCCAACAAACTTCGCCGTCCTCCCCGCTGCCGCGTGACCGAGCAAAACCTAATAAAAGGCCGAGCGCTGTTGTAGGCCGGCCTTGTTACTCTGCCAGCCTCATGCAAGAAACTCTCCTGTTTCTTCAATGTACTTATCATTATCTGGCTCGGCTGTACAAATCGATTCCGATTTTACGCTTTGTTATGCTCAGCTTCATCATTGTTAGCTGCTCCAAGCTGAAGAAATGCTTTGTTGCTGCTCCCAATTTTGACGGAGATAAACTGCCGCTACAGTGTTCATCTTCGCCAAGCTAGTGTACAAGTTGTCACAAATTCAGCTATGTGTGAAATCTTTGCAACACGCTCATTTAATTATATTAGGTAATCTCCGCCATGCTTCCTCGTTGCTCCGTCTGAAGCAAGGTGAAAAGAATTCTTGCAAGTATAGGCGCAGTGCAGAAAAAAAATACTAAGTTTATAGTTTGCCCGGTTTACTGACACAGGAGCATGCAACGTAATACTGCACTTCACAAAAGCAATCGACTATAGTACCGTTACCTGTCATTTTAGGAAGGAGGCAATATAATTGAATTAAATAACAACTCCCATATGGAAATGTAGGCAAGATTGCATGTTTGCAGTGCTTTATTTTCTCACTACAGGTTTCGACGAAGTAAGTCATGATCGTCAGATCAGCATTGATCAATATTTTGTAGAAATTCTGATCTGAACCCCGGTTATAAAATTAAAGACAAAATCTTTCAAGAACAACAATATACTGTCCCGAGCAATGATACAGGCGATACATTACCAAATATTTGCAGCTGAAGATGGGCATGCACAGGAGTCAGCAGTTATGACTGAAGACTAGAGCTGAAATAAAAAGCGACTGTTTTCTCACTTCGTTCTGTGAAGCAGAAACGATATTTAAACTAACAGCTACTCTTGCGTCGACGCTGCACAAATTTATATCGCTATCAAACAAGTCGATCGTAGTGTACTTGTCAAACAGTGTTCACAAGTGCAAATCACCAAGTCAAACTTGCGACACAAAATCTTAATATAAGTGCGATCCGCAAAGTGCGAATATTCCCCCCACTTGGGTAAAGTTCCGACAGAAACGTTACCGTACACAGGTCCGCAATCGCTTCGAAATTTTCGGACGCTATTTTTCGTTCCTAGGCGTCAAAATACATTAATTTTATGACCATAGGCGCCAAGGACCCGCTGGCCCAGACGGCCGACTATGCGCCCAACAAACCTCTTAACATTCGTCACGCAGAAGAACGTTTCCACAACCACCCACCTTGGCAAATTCAAAGAAACCGTGAAAAAGACACGCCGCTCTGGCGAGGGTGTTATTTATATTTCTGCGTACTTCGCCATGAGGTTGGACATGTGATGGTTTACCGTATACATGAGAAGTGTCCATTAAATTGCAGTTATTTTAATGAAGTCAATTTATTTACTATTCATTCTACTGAACCATCAACTATATTAAGTCTCACTATGGTTAAATTTTCGAAAACTGTGCAGTTCAGTGTTAGAAAGTTGGTCATAGTTCTGTTGCCAATTCGTTTTTAACTTATTCAGTGTAAAGCAATTTCATCTAATCGTGAAACAATTTTCTTTATTCTCTTCATAAACTATTTCTTGCTTGCTATCATCTTTTCAGGTTTTTTTCCCACTGCGGAAACTGATTTACTTTCCAAAGAACCTTCGACCCTGCTTGTCATTGTTAATTCTATGCATAAGACTGTCTTTTACATCATTCAAGAATCTCAGCTTCTCATAAATTATTGTAATTCATTTATTTTAGTGTTACTCAAAAGTCTAAAATATTTGGTTTGTACCTAGGCAATCGTAATCTTCCCTCAGATAAATTTAAACGATCATAACGAGCCAGCAAATACAGGCCCTACCTTTCACAGCTGAGTCGGCAGTCTCGCAACAGAAGTTCTACGAAGGCAAATGCCCAAACACGCTAATTTATGGACCCAGATATGCCAACTGTCGAGGCTTCATGAGAGAAAGCACTACATCCGTCCCCTTGCTGTCACCATCTTGTCCACTGGACAGCAGATATCGGAAAGAATCGTAGAAAAATTCATTAGGAAACTGCTATAACTGAAGGACCTTTCCTTGTACGAAATGGCCCAATAGATACAGAAGTGGTATCAAATGTAAATAAAGGTAATCAAAACGATACTGAACTTCCTCATCTGACCGAAGAGAAAAAATTATGGAAGAAAAAAATTGAATACGTATTACCGCCACCTCACGACTTAAAAACGAATTAAACTAACGTAAGGTCAACACACACATCCATGTTCAAAGAAGACTCCAAACTCCGACAGGGAGCAACAACGCACTCCACAACAAGGCGCCTTACAGAGCTCGGCCATTCCATCGCGGCACATTAAATAGATCAGGTGGAATGAAATTAGAACGCCGGATTAAAAAAAACCTTCTAGGTTGACTGACAGCACTAATACTACTGTGCGAACACATTTGGATGAGGTCGCGCGTACTGTTTCAAAGGCTAGTACAGCGACACGAAAATTATATGTTGTTACAAAGTACAATTATCTATGCATTAAAGCGAATGAGTAGAGTGTACTACGATAAAATAGACCCGACCAATGTACTGAACCAACAACGGTATCAAGTTGCAAGAGACTTTGGTAGTATTTCAGCCGATGTTTTGATCAAACGGAGTGATTTAAACATTGTAAATAAGTAATCATTTTGACTGTAATAGGGTATGGAACAGAAATTATGTATGAACCAAAACAGACTCTGAACGCAAATTGCAGCCATTTTTTGTGCGCTTTTTCTTAATTTTATGAAGAAAGACACGCTTGAAAATTATAACTATTATTTATAACAAATAATTATGTGTTGTGAGACCGAATTACTCTCCATT
Organism: Locusta migratoria; assembly: GCA_026315105.1. Lineage (NCBI taxonomy): Eukaryota > Metazoa > Arthropoda > Insecta > Orthoptera > Acrididae > Locusta > Locusta migratoria. The sequence continues at coordinate 514,655,214 of CM048744.1, forward strand.
TACTTATAAATATCTGGTAACCGACAGTTGCTCGGGATTTTTTTTTCTGTTACATAGTGGTACACAGTGATACACACCGCGTTTTTTAGGCTAATCGTTGAAAGATATAGTGAACATAACCTGAAGAAGTGATTTAAAATTTGGAAAGTTCGGGGTTCTTAGTATTTGAGTAGTTCCTTGTAGTTGTCTGCCGTTGTGCCAGGAGTGCACAATCGATAAGCGCATCTGCGTACTACTCAGACGTACGCAGGATCGATTCTCGGAATTTGTTCAACTTTTAATGCTACGCTTCAGCCCATATATTAATTATAACTGCTATCGAAACCGGCAATTATATAAAATAATACTTATTATCGGGAGACATATATAAGTACTTGCTATGAAGTTCCTCATAGACTGTCTTTAGCACACGACTGCTGAAAACGCAGTGGTTAGAACGCTGCAGAGCCCTGTAACTAGCAATTGCTCGGGTTGAGATCCGATAAATGAGCAGGCCATGCAACCTGACTTTTTCGTCCGAACCATCGACCAGGAAAGACGCGACTGAGATACGTCCGGATGCTAATGACGAAGCGGGCTGGAGCAAAACCGCCAAGAAGCCGAGGCCTCACAACTGGCCGTGCCCACGTCACACCGAAACACAGCGAACACAAGCTGACTGGCCGGCCGCCACGAAGAGGTGGGCGTGCCCCAGCGACCAGCCAGTCAGCTAGCGGCCGCGGTCTCTTGGTGTGGCGTAAGCATGGCCAGTTGTGAGGGCTTCTTTTCTAGGAGGTGTTGGATGGAGCACCATCATAAACCTTCGAATCTGCAGTGGCACAGTTTGAGAAACAGTACAACCCTGTAGGAGAAAATCATGCGTACCTTAATATGGCATAAACACCTCTCTATATATAAATTGAGGTGTTTGAGGTGTTTGAGCTTATAATTCTGCAGCCATGGCTAAACACTGAGTCTCCAAATCGTGAGGGTTGATAACGATAACGATAAGCGAGTGGAACATATGGGAGTTGAAAGTTAGCTACTTATATAAATTTCTACGTGTGGGTGTCAATATTTTGCTCTTCATCAAAAACTACTCAACGGAGATGAACGATCTCTAGGTTGTTGTAGTTGAAATTATCCCGTTGTACACCATAGCAGTTCCGTGTCAATAGCTATAAGAGGGTGGAAGAGATGGTGTTTGAAATTCGTCAATTTATATGAAATTTGGACTTAAGACCAGACTTTTGACACTATAATAGCGAAGAGCTTATATACAGCGAAACATGATGCACATTCTTCAGTTGCTTTTCTGCAAGAAGAGTACGAATAAAGAAAAACAAGTGTATATTCTAGTTATCAAAGTAAAACTCCTAAGAAATGTGCCAAAGCGTAAGAAATAAATTTCGCGTTCTCGATCCGTTTCTAAAGGGACAGAATACGGCACTGAAAATGAATCTACAGACGATAGAAACTTGAAATTTGTGAACGTCGTTTATCGTACACTGTATGCATGAACGATTTTTCGATATTCCTATCACTAATGGGGTGAAATAAGGTTAACGGTTGTTTGAAAATACAACAATTCCAATTTGAATATTTTATTGAAATTTTAAAAACAGGTGTTTCGATTTTTTTTGTAAATTCAAACATTAAGCGGCTGAAATAAGGGAAAATCTTTTAAGGGTGCTACTAAGACTATTTTGATGCTAGAAATTTGATGTTAGAATTTAAAAAGAAATGTTTCCTTATGTTTTGAATTCTTCCATCAGTGTTCCAAGGAGAGCGGCAAGTTGTATCGAAATACTTGACTAGGAAAGTATTTTTAAAGCTAACCAATGCAGACCATCCAGTCTACGCTTGCGAAGCAGCGGGTTGCTACTGTTGCTAGTTGCTACTGTTGCTGCGTACCAAAAATGTTCAAATGTTTGTAATTCTATCGGACCAAACTGCGTGGTCATCAAAAATGTTCAAATGTTCAAATGTTTGTATAGTCTATGGGACTTAACTACGGGGTCATCAGTTCCTAAACTTACAAACTACTTATGAACTACTTACGAACTAGGACGGCACAAATATCGATGCCCGGGGGGGGGGGGATTCGAACCCCCGACCGTAGTGGCCGTGCAGACCGTGACTGGAGCGCCTTAGTCCCCACGGTCACCGCGGCTGGCCGAATTTAAACAATCTTAAAAGTATCACGTATTGCAATTAGGGTGTATAATAGCTTCGTTCATGTTAAGTATCTCTGGAACCTATGTGGTTTCATTGTTCATCCACGGCTCGAAAGGGCAGGATACTGTATCACAGGTATCATTGAACGCTGACGATTCACGGGATAGCGTAAATTGAAAAGTCACGGTGGAGTGGCCGAGCTGTCCAAAGCGTCTTGCTGCGGAGCGTAAGACTTCTCGCCGTTGGAGGTTCGAGTCCTCCCTCCGACTTGGGTATTTGTGTTGCGTTAGTTTAAGTAATTTGTAAGCTTAGGGACTGATGACCAACCTAGTTAAGTCCCTTAGAGTTACAAACATTTTGAGCAAGTTGAAAACTATTACATCGGTCGGTCTTCCTTCCCAGTTTGCGGTCTCTCTCTCTCTCTCTCTCTCACACACACACACACACACACACACACATTCTCTCTCTCTGTCTCCCTCCCTCTCTCTCTCTCTCTCTCTCTCTCTCTCACACACACACACACACACACACACACAAATACACATGAGCGTGCCCTAGCCTCGTCATTGCAACTGATAGTTACAGGTACAAAAAAAAAATCCGTTACTTCCTTTCGAAAGTAACTGGTCGCAAACCTGGTAACGGAAGAATTTTCCGTTTATCACTGGAATAGCAATCAGTAATGGGGCATAAACTTCATAACACAAAGGAATTTATGAGACCTGTTGCTGGTAGTGACTGAATAATATAAATGGGAAAAGTTAAATTTTTTGTGTCGAACCGGGATTCGAATCGGATGTGCAGCTCACTGCGCAATCGCTCTGACAACATTGGTGCAGCACACCAGGCTCAAGATCAAAATTTCAACTTACGCACAGATCGCCCTATCTTGAGCTAATATCCTCGATTAATTTTCATATACCTCTGCAGGCAGTCAGGGTATCTTTTGACATCATACAGTGGAGTTCTAAAATGACACTAACAAACATCGATACAATATCACAGTGTAATCTGTTTTCCATGTGAATAAATAAAATTAACAAGCAGATTGTGTGGGTCTAAAACCATCATCACCAAGAAATTCAGTCAGTGGATAAAATCGTAAGGTTCCCTGATGAAACTGTGCTGTATTACAAAATCTACAGCCTGGTTTGATAACCTAACACAGATTGTCCAATTTAAGTCGTCTATTATTTTATCCACTGACACTTTTGGAAGATGATGTTTTTTACCAGCACCATCGATTATCAAAAATGTTCATATGTTTGTAAATCTATTGAACCAAACTGCTATGGTCATCAGTCTCTACAATTACAAATTACTTAAACTAACACTAAGGACAACAAACATCGAAGCCCGAGGGAAGGTTCAAACGATTTATTTAACTTATTTTTTCACAAAGATAAAGCTGCAGTTATGACGGTGCCAAACCGGTTGTGGATCTAATAGAAGAATAAGAATTGAAACTGATATTTCTATGATAATTTTTGTGCCTTTTTCGAAAATTCCCCAAAAAATATTATTCTACATCTACATCTACATGGGTTACTATGCGAATCACATTTAAGTGCCTGGCAGTGGGTTCATCGAACCACCTTCATACTATCTTTCTCCAATTCCATTCTGGAATAGCGCACGGGAAGAAAGATCACCTAAATCTCTCTGTTCGAGCTCTGCTTCTCTCGTATTTTATTGTGATGATCATTTCTACCTATGTAAGTGGGTGTGAACAATATATTTTCGCATTCGGTGGAGAATGTTGGCGATTGGAGTTTCGTAAGTAGCCCACACCGCAGCGATAAGCAGCGTTGTTGAAATGATTCGCATCCCAGATCCTGTATCATTTCCGTAACGCTGTCTCCCATGTATCGTGACAATACAAACGAGCTGCCTTTCTTTGGACTCTTTCGATGTCCTCCGTCAAACCCACCTGATAAGGATCCCACACTAGACAGCAATACTCCAAAACAGGACGGACAAGCGTAGTGTATGCAGTTACTTTTGTAGTTCTGTTGCATCTTTTAAGGGTTCTGCCAATAAAACGCAGTCTCTGGTCGCCTTTCCGAAGACATTATTTACGTGTTCTTTCCATTTTGAGTCTGAAGTAATTTTTCAGATCGTTATGCAGTTGGTTTATATCTTCAGATGATTTTACTAGACGGTAAATGACGACGTCATCTGCAAACAAGCTAAGAGCGCTACTTACATTTTCTCCCAAATCGTTTATGTAATTGCGAAACAGCAGAGGACCAATAACACTACCCTGAGGGACGTCCTCTGTTTTAGTCGATTCCTTACCATGGATTACTACGGGCCGGCCGCGATGGCCGAGGAGACTGAGGCCCTTCAGTCACGGTCTGCACGGCCACTACGGTCGGGGGTTCTAATCCCCCCTCGGGCATGGATATTTGTGCCGTCCTAGTTCTTAAGTAGTTCATAAGTAGTTCGTACGTTTAGGGACTGATGACCCCGTAGTTAAGTCCCGTAAGATTTACAAACATTTGAACATTTGATTACTACGGTGTCCTCCCTGACAGGAAATTACCTATGCAGTCGCAAATTTGGTGCGATATACCATAACAACGCAACTTGATTAAAAGCCGTTTGTGAGGTACCATGTCAAAGGCCTTCTGAAAATCAAGAAATACGGAAATAGTTTGAAATCCCTTGTCGATAGCACTCATCACTTCGTGTGGGTAAACAGCTAGTTCTGTTTCACATGAAGGATATTTTCTATATCCGTGTTGACATTGGGTCAGTATATTATTCTGTTGAAGATAATTCATAATATTTGAATACAGGATATGTTCCAAAACCCTGCTGCAAATTGACTTCAATGAAACAGGCCTGTAGTTTAGTGGGTTACTCCTACTGCCTTCCTTAAATACAGGAGAGACCTGTGCAACTTTCCAATCTTTTAGTACAGATCCTTCTTTGAGAGAGTGCTTGTATATGGCTGTTAAGTAAGGAACTATCGCTTCAGCATAATCAGATTAATTGGTATACAGTCCAGACCAGAAGACTTGTTCTTGTTAAGTGATTTTAGTTGCTTCACTACTCCGATGAAATCTACTTCTACGTTTCTCATTCTGGCCTCTGTTTGTAATTCGAAATCTGGAATATTGGTTTCGTCTTATTTGGTGAATGAGTTTGTAAAAGGTACGTTTAGTAACTCTGCTTTAGTAGCGCTGTCATCGGCAGGATCGCCATTACTATAACGTAGTGAGGGTATTGTTTGTTTTGCCCCTAATGTATTTAACATATGACCAAAATCTCTTTGGGTTTTCAGTCAAATTTCGAGAAAGAGTTTCGTTGTGATAAGTATTGTAGCATCTCGCATTGAAGTCCTCGCTAAATTTCGAGCTTCTGTGTAGTATAGCCAATCCTGGGGATTTCGTGTTCGTTTAAATTTATCATGCCTTTTTCCGTTGCTTTTGCATCAGTGTCGTGACATGCTTTGTGCGCCAAGGGGGATCACCTCATTCTTTTATTGATTTATTTGGCATAAAACTGTCAACTGCTGTCGAAACAACCTCCTTGAATTTGAGCCACATCTGGTCTACACTTACGTTTAGTGATAGAAACGAGTGGAAGCTGTCTTCCAAGAAGCCATTTATTATTTCTGAAACTTCCTGGCAGATAAAAATCGTGTGCCGGAACCGGGACTCGAACCTGGGACCTTAGCCTTTCGCGGGCAAGCGCTCTACCGACTGAGCTATCCCAACACGACTCACGATGCCGCCTCACAACTTTACTTCCACCAGTAGCTCGCCTCCTACTTTCCAAACTTCAGAGAATTTCTCCTGCGAAAAGTGCAAGACTAGCACTCCTGGAAAAAAGGATATGGTGGAGACATGGCTTAGCCACAGCCTGCAGCGTAGTGTGCGCTGATATGAAACTTGCTGGGAGTTTAAAATTATTTCTACCTGCTTCCCTGAACAAATATATTTTTCGTCTATTTTTGGTAACTTTGGGACTTTAAATATTCAGTCTGGTACGACAGCTCTGTGTTCACTAATACCTGTAATTATTAATTAAAACGTGGTTGCCCTAACCACAAAATGATCAGTAAAAACAATTGGCTCTTCATGTGCCACGATCAAGTTGGTTAACTAAAGATTTGAAGGAAATGGTGTAGTTCAGGCCCATATTTAGGAGAAATTTAGTGTGCAGGTCAGCTTAATGAGATTAACCCTTCTCCAGGTCTCACTATGGAAACAGGAGAATTTGCAGGTTGGGTTTTGCGGCGTGAAGCTGCAATTACAAGGCACGGCTGCCTTGCTGGTAGCGCCGTGGGACGCGCCGGCGAGGCAGAGTTCTCGCTCCAGAGGACAGATGCGGCGTGATGCGGTCTGCAGCAGCGCGACTGCGGGGCTTCTTGCGTTAAGGCTAGTTTACACGACGAAACTGCGCTACTGGCCAGTGCGCATGCGCGGCACGCGTTCGCGCAACTCGCTGGCGAAACTAAACAGTTTCGGCACCTTCCAACTTTGGCGAAACTGTTTGCGCGTGTTTTTAGGTTAGGGTATAACCAATACATAACAAAACACAACATAAAGGGGAGAACTGAAGAAATAATTCGGTTTTTAACACATATGCGATGTATAGATGTTTGTGCGATTTTAACGATGAAAATTTTAGGATAAGCAGCGGCGTGTTAGTGCTCTTGAAGCACTTATTCGTGATTTAAATATTGATGGGTTGACGATTAGTGAATCTCAGACTAAAATACATTCAATTACAAATACCTATACAAACGGACTATGGCAATTGTGGATTTGGGAACACGGTACAGGTACTGTAGAGACGAATATCTACTTGACAAGAAACTTAATGCAATTTGTAATTTCAGTTCTGGTAACAATGCTTCACGCATAACAGTATCTTGTTTCTTTATTGCATTACTAACGCTGTTTAAAAGAAACTGATCTGCTCTGTTGACATTCTAAGATGATTAAAATAACTTATAGCGTCTTCAATCACAATTTCTTTTAGCAAGGTCGCTGAGCAACAGAGCTGACATACATCTTTTTGTTGATCCAGTCACGAACCCAAACATGTTTCTTATTTTTTTTAATTTTTATTCTTATGCAGTGACTCCACACAGAGAAGAAATAGCTCTGCCACAACTCTTACAGCAACGAAAACTTTCATTTTACGGCGAATACGGCACTCACGAAACAAGGATACTGAAGTGTATAGTTTTGGCACCGTGTCTACAGACATACACGAAACAAGTTGCGCGCAATTCCTTTCATGCATCGAGTGTCGCAACCTGGTGTCGTCGTGTACACTAGCCTTTATAGGCCAATCGTAGACAAAAAAATGGCCTTAGGTCCAAAAAAATTGCAGGAAGCTGAATTTTTGGTATGTTGTTAGGACATGTTAGATTAGTATTAAACCAGGTTTGCAGCTTCGAAATCCTTTTGCGTAATTTTTAAGAGCCAAAAAACCTCGAAATTTTCGGACCTTTTTCTGGTTTTGGCTTATAACTTGTGAAGGGTAGTTTTTAGACGAAACGTCACTCGTACCTCTATTAATGTAGATAAAATATTCTAAAATTTAAGCCCAACCGCACCTCTATAGTCCAATAGCTCCCGAGATATTGGACTTCAAGAATTGACTTATTTCTCCAAAAAGTTCAAATTTTCGATTTTAGTCGTCTTTCGGCTAGAATAATGGCTCTAATGATCATCCCACGGGGAATGTTATACAAAACAAAGTTATAGAGCAGTTATTTAACTTTAATCTAAGTACTGAACGAAGTCCATAGGCCCAATAGATTTCTAGTTATCGTTAAAAAACGAAAACTTGAAAAATTGGAGTAGTCAATAAATTGACCCAGACGAATAGCAGTCCTCTTCTCCTGTGTATGTTACAGAAAAAGGAAGAACTACTCATTGACGATGATTATTAACGCATCGTATATAAAAAGGATGTTTTTATCACTGTTTTCCGCAAATATTGAACAGAGAAATTCCTTGAGTCACTTCCTGCCATTATGGAACCGACGGCCCCCATGAATAACATGAGGTGGTGAAAACCTCTAAGTCTCACCCCTATGTTGACAAGCTAAGGATGCTGGTGGCTCTCCATAAAGTCTCGGGCTTTCAAGTACAGTGGTTGGTCGTAGGTCACAAAACATGATTCCTGACCGTAAATGCTTGTTCTTTAACTGGCTTCTAAAAGTGATGTTAAAACAGTGTCGTAGTCGGTTGGGGGAGCATGGATAAAAGGGAGATATACAATCTTTGAACGTTTCTAAGGAAGATCTTCTGTCACTCCATGAATCCATTCCATCATGGGATGCCTGGCATGTTAGTTGCTTTTCCAAACAACCACAGCAGGTCTGGGGATTTTGGCAAAATGACTTCAGAGATTTTCACTTAGTTAATTAAAATGACTGACAAGACAAATTTCTTTCTAATAGAAGAATGTTTAATGTGTATGGCAGTGTGTGAACCTGATAGACGCGGCACATACAGACTTCAAACGTGGTTTGTTTATGTCTGGGCGAACGGATAAGTGAGGGGTCATGATCATTGTACCACCCATTTCATGAACCTATTTTCTCCATCAATTGTGTTAACGTTCACATCTACATTGTCGAAGACAAAATGCATAAAAGCTCCTTTGTCGACTGTTTGGGCCACTTCTCCACGGAGGATAGCGGAACTTTCAAAATGCATAGCCTCCGTATATGTACAAGAAATTCCCATACAGTGGCAAAGTTCAACAAGGTGCTTTGATTCAAATTTTCTATACAAATAGATTCGAAAGCTTATTTGAATTGAGGATAGGAAAGATTTGAGCCTCGTTGCAGTCATGATTGCATGAGCTAATCCTATGCACTTCTTTTTCCACTGTTCAAGAGAAGGATGCCTCTGCGTCTTTTAAAAAAGCATCTGACGGGGGATATTGAGTAGTGGCAAATGTTTGGGAACGAATGTCTTGCAGGATAATCTCTGCTGCAGCTTTGACAACTCTAAGCCGCTCTTCAGCAGGATCGCTAAGTCTTTGATTGTACCACTTTTCATAAAGGATGTTTTGCCCTATGTCTGAACATCAAGACTGGGCTGTGATACGGACCAACCTACGCAAAAATAATTTTTCCGTCATATCGCTTTTTTAGATGAGCTTGTAAACTTGCAGCTGCTGGTTTGTAATCACATGTGAAGTTCTCTGCAATCAAGTCACTTATGGAAAATTGGTTTTCCTTTCTTGTTTCTGCAGGGTATGCATATATACGCTCCATACCTTCGATAAGGAATGGATGTTCAGGACGGCCTTGTTTACCTCCTGCACCAGTAGATCGCGACAAGGAGTGCAGTTTTACGTAGCAATGTTTGCGGTACTTACCCTCAGTAGCAAAAAGTTCACTTATACAGAAAGACGCCGAAGAATGTGTTGCCCCCATTCACTAGCTTGTCTAGCTTTTTCCACAATCGATTCTTTCACTTCCAGTGTTTCCCTTTGATGGAGTTCATACTGTAGACATTTGGGCAATTTTATCTGCTTCTCGAAATATTCCTTGGAGAATTTTTCACCACAAAGGAAACAATAATATCCAATGATGTGACGCCTTGAATCCGACGCACTTTTCAGCCTTTCCCCACACGAAGACGATGGTTGAGCAAATCAAACATCTCCTTCTCGCTGGACAAATGCAGTTAAAGAACAAGCATTTACGGTCAGGAAACATGTTTTGTGACCTACGACCAACCACTGTACTTGAAAGCCCGAGACTTTGTGGAGAGCCACCAGCATCCTCAGCTTGTCAACATAGGGGTGAGACTTAGAGGTTTTCACCACCTCATGTTATTCATGGGGGCCGTCGGTGCCATAATGGCAGGAAATGACTCAAGGAATTTCTCTGTTCAATATTTGCGGAAAACAGTGATAAAAACATCCTTTTTATATACGATGCGTTAATAATCATCGTCAATGAGTAATTCTTCCTTTTTCTTTAACATACACAGGAGAAGAGGACTGCAGTTCGTCTGGGTCAATTTATTGAATACTCCGATTTTTCAAGTTTTCGTTTTTTAACGATAACTAGAAATCTATTGGGCCTATGGACTTCGTTCAGTACTTAGATTAAAGTTAAATAACTGCTCTATAACTTTGTTTTGTATGACATTCTCCGTGGGATGATCATTAGAGCCAATATTGTAACCGAAAGACGACTAAAATCGAAAATTTGAACTTTTTGGAGAAATAAGTCAATTTTTGAAGTCCAATATCTCGGGAACTATCGGACTTACAGAGCTGCGGTTGGGCTTAAATTTTAGAATATTTTATCTACATTAATAGAGGTGTGAGTGACGTTTCGTCTAAAAACCACCTTTCACAAGTTATAAGCCAAAACCAGAAAAAAGTCCGAAAATTTCGAGGTTTTTTGGCTCTTAAAAGTTACGCAAAAGGATTTCGAAGCTGCAAACTTGGTTTAATACTACTCTAATATGTCCTAAAAACATACCAAAAATGCAGCTTCCAGCAATTTTTTTGGACCTAAACATACCTGGCGACTGGCCTATTAGACCAACAGCGCGGAATACTGCCAGTGCCGCGGAGCGAGCGGCTTGCTGCGTCTACTGCGGCAGCGGACGGCGCTGGGGCATCGGCCGCGTCTCTGACCGCCTCCCTTATACACTATACAGTTTGAAACTTAAGGCTAGTCTACTCGACGACACTGCGTTTCATGAAACTGCGCTACTGGCCATTTCGCATGCGCAGGGCCGGATCTAGAGGGGGGCAAAGGGGGCAGTTGCCCCGGGCGGCAGAATGTAGAGGGCGGCAAATTTTGGCCGATTCTTTTTTTTTTTTTTTTTTTTTTTTTTTTTAAACAGGATATATATATTTCTGCTATAATTTACTAAAATTAACTGACACAGAATTAATAAAAGTACAATGACTGCAAGAAGTACCGAAATCATTTAATAAAACTAAAATTCCTCGTTGCTGAATTCAGTGCTGCCCTGTCACAGGTACTTCAGCTAATCAAACTTTAAAAATCTACTAGATATTAGCCAGAATGAGGGAGATGTTTGCGTTATTGCTTAAGTAAAGGCACAATGTTTATTAATTTGCGTAGATTTCCTTTTTTAGATAAATGATTATTCATATTGCAGATGATTCTTGTACCTCTGAAGCTATTTCTGAGGCCAAAGTGCTAGCAGAAGATAATGAGGTATCAACGGTATTCTACGAAAAAAGGATTCGAAGAAAGAAGGAAATGGCGGATGAGATTTGTGAGGATGAAGTATCCGACATTCACAGAAACAATAAGGATTAATTGACAGAGCTTAGTACGAGGCTTACCGCACTTGAGAAAATTGGTGCAAATTCGAAAAATGGAAGTGGAGGACTTGAAGGCCAAAGCAGCGGAACTGGGAGAAGATCTTAGCGAGGAAGAACTTGAAATTGAAAGTTTCAGACAACATGCGCTGGGCCGAGGAGACTGAGGCGCTTCAGTCACGGTCTGCACGTTCTGGGATTCGAATCCCCCCTCGGGCATGATATTTGTGCCGTCCTAGTTCGTAAGTAGTTCATAAGTAGTTTGTAAGTTTAGGGACTGATGACCCCGTAGTTAAGTCCCATAAGCTTTACAAACATTTGAACACTTTGAACAACATGCGCTGGCAGTAGACAGAGCCTTGCAAGATTCCACTGCATCATCAACATAGAGCACAAACGAGCTGCTTCTCTAAACTATTATGTTATCAAAACAGTTTTGCAGCAAAAAAAGCTCGAAAAGCGAAATTTTGAATTGATTTTTGTGCGATGAGTAATCTTGTAATATTTTTGTATGTATTGAAATTGTTCTGTTTTCCTTTGATCTTAATTCAGTCAATAAAATAAGTTCATGTTGTGAGATTGTGACATTTATTTAGAAATATGCAACCAAATTAGCGTCAAAAAGTCGATTCTTACAGGGGGAGGGGAGGTGAAAGAAGGGGCGGCAAATTTAAGCTTGCTCCCCTTGACAGACCTAGATCCGGCCCTGCGCATGCGCAGCAGGCGTTCGCGCAACTCGTTGGCGAAACTAAACAGTTTCGGCACCTTCCAACTGATTGCGCGTGTTTTTAGGTTAGGTTATAACCAATACAGAACAAAACACAACATAAAGGGGGGAACGGAAGAAATAATTCGGTTTTTGAACAAATATGCGATGAACAGGTGTTTGTGCGATTTTAAGCTGCGGCGTGTTAGTACTGTTGAAGCAATTATTCGTGAATTGAATATTGATGTGTTGGCGATTAGTGAATTGCAGACTAATATTCATTCAATTCCAAATACTTATACAAACGAACTATGGCAATTGTGGATTTCGAAACACGGTACAGGTACTGCAGAGTCGAATATCTACTTGACAAGAAACGTAATGCAATTTGTAATTTCAACAATGCTTCACGCATAACAGTATCTTGTTTCTTTATTGCATTACTAACTCTCTTTAAAAGAAACGTAAACTGCTCTGGTGACATTCGAAGCTGATTAAAATAGCTTCTAGGGTCTTCAGTTACAATTACAATTTCTTTCAGCAACGTCGCTAATCAACCGAGCTGACGTCTTTTTTTAATCCAGTCACAAACCCAAACACGTTTTTAATTCTTTTTATGTTTAGTCTTATGCAGTGACTTCACAGAGAAGCAATGGCTCCGACACAACTCTTACAGATACCAAAACTTTCATTCTACGGCGACTACGGCACTCACAAAACAACGAAACTGTAGTGTATACAATTGGCGCCGTGTCTACAGACATATACGAAACCAGTTGCGCGCAATTCATTTCCTGAAACGAGTGTCGCAACCTAGTGTCCTCGTGTAGACTAGCCTTTACAGGCGCCGTAATTGCAGTATACGAGGGGCGTTTTAAAAGTCCGTGCAAAGTACGAGAGATGGCGCCACCGCTGCGTATCGAGGTCAAAGACCTTGTAAAAAATAACTAGACTCCCTGACGGCGCTGCTGTCGCAGGATAATTTGAACATTCGGCCGGCAGCCACGGTAGTGGCAAGCGTCAGATAAATACGAGTGTTATTAGCAGGTAAATCGTGTACTAAATAGCTACTGCGGGATATATACACAATTGATAGTTACGTCTGTATTGTTTGACTATCGCATTGTACATGAAGCCCGATGGTGAAGAGCTTCTCAGCGTTTAAATACATAAATCAATTTAAGAAAGGAATAAAAAGATCGAATACTGTATCCCCATTTATATTTCTCAGGAATACAAGTAGCCCTACTACTTGTGTTCCGAGATAGTTACTCTTGCTTAACAGACTGTTAGTCAAGACAATATAGGATTGAATGAAATAAATAACAGGCTTTTATGATACTGGTAGCTCTCAAAAAGGAGCGACTTTAGGCAGTACTGGTGGACAGGAAGTTCAAAAAGTTTCATTTTATGATTGTGTAACATAACTATTGTGTTCACGAAATTAGTTGCCTCACTGCAGTTCGAATTTTTGTTTATGAAATTAATATTAGCAACTTGTAACGCAGAAGTTAAAGGTAATCTGCTTAACATATAGGTATAACAACTGAAGGGGGTTTGCAAATCTGTGTATAGGTCCATATATTAATGGCACATAGCCACAGTGGATGCACATTGTGAAGTTCAACCTTGTGACGATAGTTGTTGACTTTTGAGCTGTTCACTCTGCCTTACAACATTAAAAAATGCTAATTTTCTTGCTAGATATCCTACTGCTAATGTTAGATGCATTAGTTAAGAAAAAGTTATGGCATACTTCGTGTTCTTAAAAGAAATTGGTACTGGCTGATTGCTATATTCACAACATAACAAGCGATTTTTCAGTTACGTATCTGATGGCATATTTCACTTTCACAATCAATTGTTTACACTAGCTGTTTCAGTCAGCCCTGTTTAATTTTTGATGCTATGAAATATCTAAATATTGGAGAATACAGCATTAAAGCAAAGACGTGAATTGTGAAACTCTTCCGAAATTAATGTTTTTAACAAAAGTTTCACAATCGTAGAATATACTGAAAGAGTGCCAAAAATCGAGCCTGACGATAAACTCCGTTCATATTCTGCACTTAGAACGCAAAAAAACTACTTGTTATAGTTCGGTTTTGTTAGGAAGACGAAACGCTATTGACCAATTTCTACACCGTATGTGTAATAAATTTACACACAAACGATAGTTGCTGTATATTCAAGGAGACTGAAGCTATTTTGTAGTTATATATTTCGATTAGACATAGTTTTCGCGACTTAACTCAAATGAATATTCTCTCTAATCAAAAGAATCTTACGCACATTTAAAGTTCGCGCCGAAGTTTGCCACTACAATGGCCGCCGAAGCACTCTTCAATTTGTCCGATGTTCGCAGTTGGCCACTTACGCGATTGTGGGGGCTTGATCGAGGTTATGTTTAGTTAGTAGCATCTCTGGAAAGAACGCACACCAAGTTTCAGCCTTATTGGTACGTTCCTTTGTGTTTGACAGTAATGTGAATCATGGAAGTCGAGTAATTGTCAAAGAATGGACGAAAAAGAATTTCGTATGGTGATTGAACATTACTTTATGAAAGGCGAAACGCTTCAGGAGACTAAAGAGAAGCTTTATAAACATCATGGTGATTCTGCACCTTCTACATCTACAACCATACTCCGCAAGCCACGTGACGGTGTGTGGCGGAGGGTACCTTGAGTACCACTATCGATTTTCCCTCCTATTCCAGTCACGTATTGTTCGCGGAAAGAAGGATTGTCGGTATGCCTCTGTGTGGGGTCTAATCTCTCTGATTTTATCCTCACGGTCTCTTTGCGAGATATACGTAGGAGGGAGCAATATACTGCTAGACTCCTCGGTAAAGGTATGTCCTCAAAACTTCGACAAAAGCCCGTACCGAGCGACAGGGCGTCTCTCCTGGAGAGTCTTCCACTGGAGTTTAGCGATCATCTCCGTAACGCTTTCACGATTACCAAATGATCCTGTAACGAAGCGCGCTGCTCTCCGTTGGATCTTCTCTACCTCTTCTATCAATCCCACCTGGTACGGATCCCACACCGGTGAGCAGTATTCAAGCTGTGGGCGAACAAGTGTACTGTAACCTACTTCCTTTGTTTTCGGACTGCATTTCCTTGGTATTCTTCCAATGAATCTAAGTCTGGAATCTGCTTTACCAACGATTGGTTTTATATGGTCGTTCCATTTTAAATCCCTCCTAATG
Organism: Locusta migratoria; assembly: GCA_026315105.1. Taxonomy (NCBI): domain Eukaryota; kingdom Metazoa; phylum Arthropoda; class Insecta; order Orthoptera; family Acrididae; genus Locusta; species Locusta migratoria. The sequence continues at coordinate 514,670,582 of CM048744.1, forward strand.
ACTACTCCCAAATACTTTATGGAATTAACTGTTTCCAGTTTATGCCCTGCTGCAGTGTAGCTAAATGATAAACGATCTTTTTTTCTGCGTATTCGCAGCACATTACACTTGTCTACATTGAGATTTAATTGCCATTCCCTGCACCATGCATCAATTCTTTGCAGATCCTCTTGAATCTCAATACAATTTTCCATTGTTACAACCTCTCTATATACTACAGCATCATCCGCAAAAAGCCTCAGTGAGCTTCCGATGTTATCCGCAAGATCATTTATATATATCGTGAACAGCAACGGACCCACGACACTCCCCTGTGGCAACCTGACATAACTCCTACTTCAGAAGACTTCTCTCCATTGAGAATGACCTGCTGCTTTCTGTTATCTAGGAATTCCTCAATCCAATCACACAATTGGTCTGGCTCTTACATTGTTCATTAAACATTGGTGGGGAACTGTATCAAACGCCTTACGGAAGTCGAGAAACACAGCATCTACCTGAGAACCCATGTCTATGGCCCTCTGAGTCTCGTGGACGAATAGCGCGAGCTGGGTTTCACACGAACGCCTTTTTCGAAACCCATGCTGATTCCTACAGAGCAGATTCCTAGTCTCGAGAAATGTCATTATATTCGAACATAATTAGAACAGTTTATAAGTGGTTTCAAAATTTTCGGAGTGGCCATATGAGCGCAAGTGACTCTAACGTTGTGAACGTACTGTACAGGTAACGACTCCGGAAATCATTGATAAAATTCAGGGTTTAGTGATGGATGACAGACGACTTAAAGTGCGGAAGATTGCTAGTGCTGTGGTAATCTCGAACGAACGGTACATATTTTGCATAAACATTTGGACATGAGAAAGCTGTCCGTAAGTTGGGTGCTGCGATTGCTCAAGCTTGAGCAAAAACGAAATCGCGTGAAATGTTCCAAGGAAGGTTTGCAGATGTTCAGGAAGAAGGTTTTATTGCTCCCACGATCTGTTTCGAGCTTCTGCACATCTTAGGCGTGCTATAGATTCATTTTCATGTGTCGATGTGGGGTGTGACTTACATGGAAACAAATTATGTGGAAAGTACTTACTGACAACCTGTGACGTAAAATGTGTGAAACATATTAATGTACTCAGATATAACAGAAATATCATTACACATAAGTAAGTAATTCTTAGCATATATTATTTCAGCTCATGCTGTCGTTTCGCAGATAGATAGGCCCGGTTAGTACTTACAACATCATTTGTTTTATGTAAACTGTACTCCGGAAACGAGACATGTAAGTGAATGTATGATAACATGTAATGGGAAAAGTGCGAAACCGATCGTGGAATAATTAAATCATCTACAGTTGTGACCGGTCGCAGAAATTATTCTATACTTTATAGAAGGTACAGTCCGTGCATCCATTGTAGATCAAATTCACTTGATTTTACGTTAGATTTAAATTTCAGTTTGCTGTCATTTTATGTTACTGTGGATAAAACATTTAAAAATGTTTGTTACTGCATATTCTACACTTTTTTCTTAGCCAATGACATCCTTGACAATAAATGAACTAATTTGTTCAGACAGTGATAAGTTATAATTGACGACTTTCATTACGAATGTAGGTCTAGTGAGACGCAGATAAAATGTCTACCTTACTGCATAATGTCCATGGGTGATCGAAACGTATAATTCTTTCTAAGTAGTGAGTTACCTACAAATACTTCTATAATACATTGACTAGAAATGTGCAAAATATGGATGTTACGAAGTTGTTTGTTTCCAAGAATGGCAATCACATGAAATTAAAACTGTTCAATTTAGCTGTTTGTGGAGCTCAGTAATGTACATCTTTATTACTTAGAAATAAATGTAGGATCTAGCTGCGCAGATTATGAGAGGGAGTACCAGTTTTCCTTAGGAGAAGTACGGGTCGATTCTCCACTACAAGAGGTTAATTCAAATCAGTATCCAAATAGTCTTTCACTATTTCAAAGTTTAAAACGGGAACTCAAATTAAGATGTAGGCGGCTAAGAAAACTAATTATAAAAAGAATTGACTCCTATGAAAGCGCTTCATCAAATGTTGGTATGTCGCTGCTTGTTCTAAAGAAATGAAGGTGTTTATAAAAATTGCACGAGTTCATTTTCAGAGAACAATTGTTTGAATTATGTCATACAAGGATCATCTGAAAAAGTACCAACTCTGGTTTTTGGGTGTTAAGTAGTAATTCATTCGCATACATGTTTGGACATCGATCTTCTGCTTCGAAGTCAGAACAGTGACCACAAAACCTAGATTCCGTGACTGTGGCAGGTAGCTCGATGTTGAACATCTTGAGCTTGGTTCCGTGTTTGTTTCTATTTTTCTTCCTTTTTCACAGCTTCTTCCTGAGTGATATTCCGGTCCAGTGATATTCCGGGAGATGTGAAATATATACCAATATTTTCTTGTGTTCACTGCCAAGATTATTCTTACAATAAGATTTTTATTTCGAGATTTGTTTCAGCAGACATAATGCCGTCCTCGGATGATGATCACTGACATATGAACATTAATAATCATCGGTATGCCGGTCGCGGTGGCCGAGCGGTATGCGGCGCGCCAGTCACGTCTGCACGGCCACTACGGTCGGGGGTTCTAATCCCACCTCGGGGCATGGATATTTGTGCCGTCCTTAGTATTAGCTAGTTCATAAGTAGATGGTAAGTTTAGGGACTGATTGACCAGTAGTTAATTCCGATAAACTCTACAAACATTTATTAATCATCTGTATCATCAGATCTTTAAATCTGAGCACGCTCTCAACAATGATGACATGGATGGTTTTTTTTTTCTTTTTTTTATGTCGACGTGTGTGTGATCAGCATCCGAAGATAGCAGTAAGTCTGTTGAAAGTAATCATGAAATAAAACCTTTTCGTCAAAGCCATCATGGTAAATGACATAATATATTATATTAGATCGCCGGCCAAAGAATGTGTGAAATAAACACACATATACATGTATATTAAATGTATGTATTTTTTATAATTAGTAACGACTTTTGATTATACTTCCGTAAGTAATTCGATATTTATACGATAAGTGATTGCGTAAGGAAAGTTATTACGAAAGACGCACACATTCGTATAACTGCCTTTATGTTTTCGAAGTAATGGTGTTCATAAGAAACGTTTTAGATACTGAAAACAAGGTTGCACCAACAAACCGAACTATTCACTCGTACATCGCTATGAAGCATAAAGATATACACGTACAGTTTACTCGTACAACTCTGAAGCAAAAGGGGCCCATGCAGGTTGGTACAAAACTTTATAACAAGTTACCTAAGAACATTAAGGAAATAACATGCCTACATAGAATCAAAACGGCTTTGACTGATTATTTAATTGGGCATTGCTATTATAGTATTTATGAATTTTTATCTGCAATGTAAATTTAATTTTAAAAATATGTAAATTATGTGTCTCGTAAATATAATGAAAGAAGAATGTAAATATGTGAAATACAGTGTCATCCAAATATAAAATCATAACTATGTTGTTATATATGAGTAAGTGTATGTGTATTTGCGTATATTCTGTAAATTTTTGTTTCTTTGTGGCTTAGAAGTCTACTGAAGATAATCGATTGTGTTCAGAATCTATTAGGCCTATATATAGCCCAACTTTATGACTTCTCCTACATGACTATGTACGTCTGTACAATATATAATTCACACGGTTAGTAAATATACTACTACTACTACTTCCAACAGCGATGCACACTTCAAGTACTGTGCCAACATCGTCTGATACAGAAAATCGAAGCTCTCAAATGAATAACAGGAGTACGTAATACGAGAAAATTGTTGTTACACGAAGTAATGTCTCGATTTCATGGAAACCAGTATGCCATCCAGTTGAACTATCAAGAAACTAAAAACATAGAGAAACCTCGATTCGCCAGTAATTAAACCAGACAGCGCTAATTAAGTTCATTGTGTTCTGTAAACCGCATTGCGGAATGTTATCGTACGGGATTCAATCGAAAAGCGCAGAACTGCATTGTTTCTGAGCAGCTGTTTTGCGGAAATTGGTATTTTGATGCTCGGTACTCAACACCCTGCTTTTGAGCGTGTGATGGGATTCTCATAACAGACCTATGAACATCATGTGTATATTCAGCTGTGACAACGTACGAGATCACTGCAGTTCCTGCCGACTGTGCTGACAAAGGATTAAAACAGATTCTGCATGAGCAAAGTGCTACATTCGGTGGTAATCGGTATGAGAGCAATGCACGTTACGTAGTTACTTTTATTAGTATTGCCAGAATCACAAAAGGCTTCGAAGTTTAGGAGGGGGCACGGTCAATTCCCAGAAGGAAACATTACGGTCAGCTATAATTTTGTGCTCAGTGTGCATGCATGATGTAATTAAAATGGCCAGTGTCATCAAAGAACTATGTAATGAGAAAACACATGAATACGACAAGCTTTCCATAAATATTACACTGAAACGCAGTGTGTATTGTAGGCCTACCATTTACCGGGGATGTATCCGTCTGCCGCGTTCTGTGGCTAATGTCTTGTAGAAAAGGAGAGATTTCGCCATGACATTGAACCTGTGGTATTAGATGAGCCTCGACCATTACAAGACAGCTCTCTTCAAGCAACACAGCGTATTCAGGGCTAATTATAACAGTTTGCTATAGGTCACGCGCTAACAGTTCGCGTCCAGTGAAGCAGCCGCAATGGCGAAAATCATATTGAAAGACAGAGCAGCTTCTTTTAGAAAGTTAGTATAATAAGTGTGACGGTTTGAAAGTTTTCGAGAAACGGAGTTATGGTAGTTGAAAGGGATTTCGATTTAGAAACAGCTGACGATGAGACATTACTGCAATAGACGGTGCCTAGTGTATTTGTAGGTTCAATTCGTAATCAGCAGTTTTTCATTGGTAGTATTGCTAGTTATGCCTCTGAAACAATACGACGTTACGAATTGTTTTGAGTGTATTGTGGATGACGCTTTGCGAAAAATGATGGCTGATAAGATTAACTTGAATGCAGAACAGTTGATACCATTTCATGCAGATTTAGCACTGCGCCCCAGGGTTCGCAGTTGGCAGAATACTGCAAGTGATGAGGTAAAAACCCTGATTGTTCTCGTGCTACATGGAATGTTCACAAACTAGAACACAAGATGTACTTTTCAAATAGAAATACAAAAACATGAAGGAAACGTTTTTATGTGGAAAAAGTACGCAGCAGCAGGGTCTCCGACACATATTGTTCGCTGAGGAAGGGGCGCGTGCGCTTAACTGCATTTGTAGCGAAACCCAGCGTGTGTGTGTGTGTGTGTGTGTGTGTGTGTGTGTGTGTGTGTGTGTGTGTGTGTGCGTGAGTGAGTGTATGAGAGAGAGAGAGAATTATACATGATTCAGGCAGACTCATTGCTTGGCTAAAATTTAACTCAATCGTAATTAAAATCGTTGCTAAAAATTTGAGACAACAGAGAAACTTAATATGGAGAATCACAACTTGATTAATTAAGGAAATGAATGTCCATGACGGACGAAAATGAAACTGAACGATCAGATTTATTATAATTTCTGCATCTAACTTAGAATCGTTAATGTTAAAAGTCGTGAAATGTAAACGGATGAAGAAGATGAACATAAGAAATCAAAGAAACTTCATCATAGCCTAAGATAATAGACGAGGACGGAATTTTGCTGCTGATTACGAATAAGTAATCGTATGATCACTGAAGGTCCCTACACAGTCTAAGTAGCAAAGTATCTTATAGATTAAAACTGTAGTGATCAACTGCAGTTCTGTTCCAAAATGTCGTACGGTATTTTAAGCGACAGCTTTTCACATTTGCTGTAGCTGCGTTCATGCGTAACCTGATCGTCAAAGAAGATTGGCGTCGCCAGACTGGCTGTGAACAATTACACCGATGTTGGTCATCGCTGCATGCTCTCTTGTCTGTTTGGCACAGATGTGTGTAGTTCAGCGGGTTTCGCGGCTGATGTATTGTAGCATGCTCTAATGTGTGTAGAGCATCTGACACCAAGTGACGAGTGTTTTACCGAGGACTTTGTCTATGTCAGGATAGCGACACATAGTTTCCTTCCCTGTGAGCTCAACTCGGCGGATGAGGTGACAACGAAACAGTGACCCAATATTACAAGCCATTTATTTACATATCATGTTTACAATACAGTGGAGGCGAGTGGAGTGTGCCTGTCAGTCGTATCGTGCTGAGTAGACGTCCAGCTGATGCCACGAGTCCCGAAGTGGCTGTCGTTGCCCTCTCGCTGTCGCGGCCGTCTGCCTCACTGTTGCGCAAGGCAGGCGCTGCTTCCGCGCCCGGCTGCCGCCGCTGTCCTCTCGCTTCGCTGTCTCCCCCGCGCCACCACTACATGCAGGCTCCGTCATGCTGCCTGTACCGCGACCGGCGACGGTTGTACAGTGCTGCGTGCAGCCCGGGAGTTGAACCGCTGTCCTTCTCCCACTGCTGCTGGTTCGCCTTCCAGAGGGTCACAGCAGCGCTTCAGGTGTGGCCGCGTCATTTCGTCCACACCACGCCTCTGCGTGAGTAGGCCACCTCTTGCTGCAGCCTTATTAGGCCGCGGCTTGCGTGAGCTACACATCTAGCGAAAGCTTCACGCGACAAAAGACGACCGCATGCATTGCTACGGGAGTGTCGTGCGTGAGCGCCGACTGCGGCGCTGCCTTTCGCTGCATGTCGAGAGCTACAACGAGCGACGTTAGAGATTCAAGCCTGTTTGAATCTTGTCGCTTTCGCACGCGCTACAAAGTGTCGAGTTTCGTTGAGAGTCGACTGCATTTAGACGTTATAATGGATGTCGCAAGAATTCTGCGAGCTAATAATACCCGAAGTTTATGAAACTGCAACCGTTTGTGAAATAACAGAAAATAAAATTAAAGTTGCATATATAATGAAGTATTTTTCTATGGATAACTAGCTAGTAAATTTTCTTTTGGCTTTTATAGACGACTGAAGTTAAATTTTTAAATTGTTGCTAATATATCAATCAGTCTTCTATATTTTTATTCTGAGTGATAGTCTCATTCACACCACGATAAACATGATTTGAAGAATTACTCGCATTTGTGTGCTGTGTGCATTTGCAGTAACAACAAACTACTCCTGAGAGAGTGATAACTTTGGTACGTCAAACGAGATGCATGTAAATTACATTTCTGAGTAAAAAGTCAGGATATAATGTTTCAGGAGAAATTCAATGTGTTTGGTAGATATACAGTTGGATAATTAATGTACTAGGGGCAAAAACTTAAAAAAATAATAATTTGTGGTGCTTCGTAAAGATAAAACATAAAACTTTGCACAAATAACAGTTGAAAGGGCTGTAATTGCAGTAATTAAAATATAAGAAGGAACGGGAAGCGAACCAGCGACCCCTAAAACTTCAAGTTGGTAGTCCATTTCGCTACCCCTACCCTACAGCGAATACTCGCAGAAGTTTACCAAAGTAATGATTTAGTATCGTCTTCCAATAAGACTTATTTCGTACTTGTTCAGTTGTTGATGGTTTGTAGTCACAAAAAATCATTAAGAACATAGACGAAAGTAAGTGTACTCGTCTTGCACTTTCGAAGAATTTCACCGGTGATCTTCAGTCTGTTTCCGTATTTGAAGATACGAATGAAATAGTCCACGAACATTCCTCGCTTTGTAAATGTAAGGCACAGCATACTTTTTACGCCTTGCTTCCTGAAGTTAATAAAACGTTATTCCCTTACCTGGAGCTATCATTATTCTACGGTTTACGGATACCAAACTTTAGAAACAGCTGATCGGTTCTAGCGGCCATCTTGTAGAGAGGGGCTGTCGCACTCACGTAGGACACCCGGCCATGTCGCCGAATGTCTCCGCTTGTAGCAGCAGTGTCACGTCGCTGGATGTCACTCGCTGTCGCTATAATGTGTAGCCCACGCAGGCTGCTGCCTTACCGCGCCATTCGTTGGTTCGATGCTCCGCTGCGCCACTGTCGAGGCCGGGACCCCACTGCCCGCTGCCCCAAGCTGTGCCGCCGCTATTCCGCAGGCTACATCTCCCCTTGGGGATGGCGATGTGATGATGGGCTGCTGGCCGCGCAGCGTCGAAGTGCTTCCAGCCTGCGACTGACGCAGTTTTGCTATTAACAACAATAACAACTGCTGTTGACGAGTAGCACAGTCCGGGCGGCAGGTGACTTCCCAGCTGGGGCTGACTGCTCAACCTGTCTTTTCCGCCTGTATTTGTAAGACGAGATTGGCCCCGTCGGCCTGTGTTTCACAAGTGTGGCATAACTTATCGTTGTTACACGTGACCGGTTTCCTTCTTCAGATCACGTACGCCCCAGACACTTGTTCCTTTAAGCAATGCAGTTGTTTAGCTGTTACGCAGTATGGTGGCGTCGCCAACACACTTGCTTCACCTGAAGTTTGCTTTACTTGCTAAATCTTATACGTTCTTGTTCCGCTCTACTTTAAGTCACACGCCTGCTTTCAACACAGTACCGCTTCCATGTTCAACTTCTACGTCGACGTCCACTCGCCATTTGCCAACTTTCCTTATATTAAATATCTGTATTCTCCCTGCCTTCTACAGTACGTACACTGTCCGATCTCCAGCTCTATCGCTTCTTCGCCAGAGAGTGTCTTTACTAACTTCACCATAGTGTCTCACTAGACGAGTACGTGGGTATCACATTTTATAATTCTTTATTTTTGTTGTACTTGAAGTTCTAAACTCAGATTGCAATCAGCTAAATTCGGTAGATCAAAAATTCGCAAGAAATAGTATTGTGAAGTTTGTTTAGACACTTCAATTACACATAACATCAGCAAACTTATCGACTGTCGCTGCAGCTTTTCTGTAACGTTGTAAATTGATACTCAAGATGTCATAACAGTCGATGGTTCGAAACCTCCCTTTCTTCTTACAATTAATTCATTTTTTCCCTTATGTTCGGATACCTGCACCATACACATATAAATTTCTTCAAAGTTATGGTAACTGGCACATTTTTGGAGCAATACTGGAAAATTCTTTACAGCGGGATTACCGTCGTCAGTTAATAGTGAAGTGCATACTGTAGAAACCGAATAGCTTTTTTTCTTTTTAATTACATCAACACTATTAAAAATCTTTCACAAGAAAAAACAAAGGACATTCTTTATTCTTCAAATGTTACGATTACATAAAAGTATGTGTTAATTACCATGTGTTAGATGAACTTTAAATTTAAATCGTGTAACCCTATTTGAACACAAGTAAAATAGGAATTGTCTTTGTTGTCAATCTACAACACTACCGGTCATTCAGGCGAATTCGGCAGTACTTTCTCTTTGGGTGTAATTAAAGATTATGAACTAGAATGTTAATTTTATTATCGAATGGCTTTCGTTGATTGCTCATTGACTTCCGAACTTCACGTACCACAGAGATAAACAAAATTACAAAAATATATTACTCATGTGGAAGTACTAGCAAGAGTCAATCGTCTAAACGTTAATTGGTCTCACCCAATTGCGGGAATGACATTTAAACAAACTATCCTCCTAAAATCTGAAGCTCGTTTCCCTCGTTTGTACAGTTCTGATTTTCCCTGCCTGTGACTTTTATCACAGAGCGTTAGACCGATCGTTGCATTCTACCGTACGCAATCGCAAGCAATGTGTATAAGCCGTGAGAATGGATGATGACAGACGGTGCGACACTAGCCTCAAACTTTGAAAGTTGGAATTGAAAGACATCAAGTGTACACTGTTTTTGATAGGAAAAGTGCCATGACAAAAGGTACATCTACCCATTCGGAACTCTGAGCGGGGACAACTCAGGAGGATGACGTTATCAAGAAAAAGGCATGAAAGAGTTGCAGTGGTTGGTAAGGGAGTAAGACAGAGTTGTAGTCTTTCCCCAATGTTCTGTGCAATGAGCAAGCAGTGAAGTAATGCCAGGCGAAATTTGGAGAGGGAATTACAGTCCAGGGAGAAGGAATCAAAGCCTTACGTTTTGCTGATGTCATAGTAATTCCGTCAGAAACAAAAAAGGACCTAGATGAGAAATTAATCGGAATAGATAGCATCTAGGAAGGAAGGTATAAAGTGAACATTAACTAGAGTAAAACGAGGATAATGGAATGTAGGTAAGACAATCATGCAATGCTGAAGGAATTAGATTAGGTAATGAGACAATAAAAGTAGTAGATAAGTTTTGTTATTTGGGTAGCAAGACAACTTCTGATGGGCAAAATAAAGAAGATATAAAATGCAGAATGGCTATGGACAGAAAACCGTTTCTGAATAAGCGAAATTTGTTCATATCCAATACTAGTTTCAATGTTAGGAAGTCCTTTCTGAAAGCATTTATCTGGAGTGTATTATATGGCAGTGAAATGTGGACGATAAGGACTTCTGACAAAAAGATGATAGAAGCTTTTGAAATGTGGTTCTATAGACGAACGATGAAGATTAGATGGAGAGATCACATAACTAATGAGGAGGTGCTCAACAGAATAGGGGAGAAAAGGAGTTTCTGGCACTTTCTGAGAGAAGGGATAGGTTGGTGGGAAACACAACTAGCTCATTTCTCACCCGACGTGATGAGTGCTATCGACAAATCTCAAATCGATTTCGTATTTCTTGATTTCCAGAAGGCTTTTAACAACCTACCCTCTAAACGGCTTTTAATCAAATTGCATGGTTATGGTATATCGCTCCAAATTTGCTGCTGCATAGGAGATTTCTTGTCAGTGAGGACACAGTTTGTAGTAATCGATGGTAAGGCATCGACTAAAACAGATGTGATATAGGGCGTTCCACAGGGTAGTGTTATTTGTCCTCTACTGTTCCTTATTTACATTAACGATTTGGGAGAAAATCTAAGCTGCACTCTTAGGTTGTTACCAGATGACGCCGTCATTTACCGTCTAGTAAAATCATCTGAAGATCAAAACCAACTGCAGAACGATTTAAGTAAGATATCACTTTAGTGTAAAAATTGGCAATTGACTCTAAATAATGAGAAGTGTGAATTTGTCCACACGAGTACGAAAAGAAATCCGTTAAACTTTGTTTACAAGATAAATCAATCAAAAGTGAAGGCCGTAAACTCCACTAAATACCTAAGAATTTTTATTACTTCACACTTAAACTGGAAAGAACACGTAAATAATGTCGTGGAAAAGGCTGACCAGATATTTAGTTTTATTGGCAGAACCCTTAAAAGATGCATCAGAAGTACTAAAGAAACAGCATACACTATGCTTGACCGTCCTTTTATGGAATACTGCTGCCAGTTTGGGATCCTTATCAGGTGGGTTTGACGGAGGACATCGAAAGAGTCCAAAGAAGGGCAGCTCGTTTTGTATTGTCACGATACAGTGGAGACAGCGACACGGAAGTGATACAGGATCTGGGATGGATATCATTACAACAATGGCTTTTATGGCTGCGGCATGGGCAACTTCAATCGCCAACATTCTCGTCCGAGTGCGAAAATATAATCTTGACTCCCACTTATATAGGTAGAAATGAGGATCAGAACAAAATACGAGAAACCAGAGATCGAACGGAGAGATTCAGGTGTTTTTTCTTCCTACGATCTATTCGAGAATGGAATGGGAGATAAACAGTATAAAGGTGGTTCGATGAACCCTTTGCCAGGCACTTAAATGTAATATGCAGAGTATCCAATGTAGAAGTAGATTTAGACACATTCTGAGCCATCAAGTAATATTCAACTTGGCATTAGAAGGAAGTGTATGGGGGGAAAACCGTAGAGGGAGACCGAGAGATGAATACAGTAATTAGTTTCAGAAGGATGTATGTTGCTGTGCGTATTTTCAGATGTAGAGGCTTGCGCAGGGTGGGGTGGTATGGAGAGCTGCATCAAATCAGTCTGCGGACTATAGATCACAACAACAACAACAACAACAACAATAACCAACATACACAGTGTCGGGACATATATGTTCAAAACTCTGCTGCAGTCCGATGTACGTGATATAGGCCTGTAATTTTGAAGGTCACTCCAATTTCTTGATAATTAGAGTAACTTGCGCAACTTTCCAGTCTTTGAGTACGTAACTTTTATTGAGCAAGTAATTGTATATGACAACTAGGCACGGAGCTATCCATCAGCGTACTCTTAAAGGAGCCTAATTGATATACAATCTGAGTCAAATACTTTATTTTCTTGGTCTGCTACTTCAACGATATCTACATGTAAATTACGCGTGGTCTAACTTGAAACCTATGCTGTTGAGATTTTTATTCTACTCTTCCAACTATTTATTGTGCGCAACGGCCTGATCTGACCTATTGTAACAGTACCCCAGCTCCTGCAAGGTAGACATCAACAACATGTTACGTAAAAGTCAGAAAGACGCTCCTTGCCTACATACAATCAGTGAAACTTTATCACTTATGTAAAGATAGACATAGATGACATCTCCTGTAAGAAAAAAATCTTAAAATTAACGAAGTGTAACTAGTGAGCATCAGTTCAGGTGTTATTGTGATGTCGCTAGTTACTGAAATAAAAAACTGATTGAAGATTATGGCTTTATTTACTTTTATGAAAACTCAAATTAGTGAAAAAATAAATTAAATTTTTATCTATCAAGTTCCAGATAGGTTGATAGGATAGGTGAAACATATAAACTATTTCAAAATAAAATAAAGTTGGTAGAGTGGCTGAAGAACCATGCCTACTTTAAAATTAACTCAGTCAGTTTACATTCAAGGCTGTGGCAATGTCAGAAATAATATGCAATGGTAAAAAAATGTATTTGTTATTGCTGTGTAGGGATGGGTGGAGTTCGCCTAAAGCATGTGCACACAATACCGCTAACTGCGCCGATGGCTGCTAGTTGCGTCTTTGCTCAAATCGAAACTAAACATCGTCTGTCTTCATCGACTACTACCAATCACACTTTCCTTGTGTCTTGATGAAGTCAAGAACGACCTATAAATGCTATATATATATAAATGCTAGTCTGGCTATAAATTGGCGTGGTACGTCAGTCTCGGACTAACCACGTTGCCACTCACCCTCACGAGCGTTAACTAATGCACTCCGTCTATGTTCACGCCGGATATGAAGATCTCTGTTAACATTATGAACAATGCGCAATCTTTAGTACTCTCCTCTGGAGCTTCACTGAGATTCCCTCCACGACAGAGGTACTCCTTACAGTGCAGTACTTACAGGAGTCTTCATCGCCTTTCTGCACAAAAATCGGTGTGAGAGCATCGCACCGCAAACTTGCGTGGAACAACACACACAGGCAGCATGGGCGAGAGACGCAGGCAGCCTTCATTTTTCTTTATTCGCTTTTGTATATCTTTCGAGGACACTGGTGCTTTCCCACCAGTGGCTCACCTACCAATCGCATAGTGTGTCTTAAAATGCTGTATGGCTCACAGGCCAATAGTGTATCAACTAATGTCTCATTTACGAATTTCCTCCCAAACTCGGTGGCGCCAATTGTAATTCGTGTCCCAACTGCGTCCTGTAATTTTCACATAAACATGCTTTGTCGAACTTGGCATTGTCTGGCTTTTAAAAGGATTTCATGTGACCAGATTTCCCTGAGAAGACACTGGCTTTCTGCCCGAAGAGGGTTGGGGCGAGCTTCCGCCCACCTGCTATTGCCACTGTCGCCGCCACGCGGGTGTCTCGCCTCGCTTTAGATAAACAAGTGTGTGTTTGTTCACTAGTCCACGTCACCCTTGATTATCTTATTGCACTTGCGCCATGATCTCGTAATTTGCATATCAAATTATAATAATTATCATTAAAATGTATGTGCCCCATCAAGTTTATTTTCAAAATATTCGTCTTGACGAGTGGAATGTGATTTTGAGGTCCACATATGCAGGAAAAGACAATGAGAAAAACTTGACTCCTTATAATGGTGGCAGCTCTTATTGATTCGAATTCAGGAGTATTTGCTTTGTCTTCTCCGGTGGAGGAATTATGGAAAGCTGATTAGATTAGATTAAGACTTGTTCCACAGATCATATATATGACATTTCACAATAATGTGGAACATGTCAATTTAGAAATGGTGTCTATACATGACACTCAAACTTTAAGGGTGTTTTATTATTATTTTTTAAGTTTTATCTAAAACTTCATCTAAAGTGTAGAAGGAGTTGCCATTCAGAAATTCCTTTAATTTCTTTTTAAATATCAGTTGGCAGACTTTGATGCTACTTGGTAAGTGAACGAAGACTTTTGTGGTAGCATAATTCACCCCTTTCTGTGCCAAAGTTAGATTTAACCTTGAAAAGTGAATATCACCCTTTCTCCTAGTGTTGTAGCTATGCGCACTGCTATTACTTTTGAATTAGGTCGGATTGTTAATAACAAATTTCATGAATGAATATATATAAAATAAATGTCTGGAGGATGATTGCGGGTGAGCTCCAGAATTTATTCTGAATACAAGGTTTTGTGCAATGAATACTTTTTTACTCAATGTTGAATAGCCCAAGAATATGATCCCATATGGAACCAGTGATTGCAAATAGGCATAGTGAGCTAATTTTCTGAGATTATATCATCAAATTTTGCAATTACCCTGATATCATAAATAGCTGAACTCAAACGTTTTAGCAGATCTTCAATGTGTTTCCTCCAATTCAATCGCTTGTCAATCAAAGACCTAAAAATTTTGAATATTCTACCTTAGCTACAGATTTCTGTTCAAAGTCTAAATTTGTTAATAGTGTCATGCCATTTATTGTATGAAACTGTATACACAATTAGACAGGTAAGTCATAACACCCCTTGTAAGTCCCCAATCGTCATAGATACAAAGATGCCGTTTGGACAATGAATCCCAGGGACAGGGGCTACTTGAATACATTACCTTTTAATGTTTGTGCTGTTCTTTATTACAGAGAATTAGGTCATCTTTTTTTTAATGGAACTCTATGTTAAATTATAGCGTAACACGATAGGCTTATGTTCTCTATTGTATCTATAGTATTCGGCCTTCGAAGCGGCGTTGTCCAGTGCGACCTTTCCTGTTGTGCAGACTTCCCAGTAAACGTCGCGAGTCGGTCCTTACACAAATAACGCCGCTTCGTTGGACGAATACGATACGGAAACATTTCTGTGTCTCAAAAACTATTCACCTAAATATTATGAAACCGTATTTTTACGCCCAAAAGTTACTGTAAAATTTAACAGTAGGTTCAATTAAATTAAAAAAAAACTGAATATGGCCTCATAACTTTGTAATTAAAAATAGCACAAACACGAAACGTCATGTATTCAAGTAGCCCCTGTCCCTGCAATTCACTGTCCAAACGGCATCTTTGTATCAATTACGGTTGGGGTGACACAAGGGGTGTTATGACTTAGCTGTCTCACTCTGTATACTGGGTTTTATCAAAGTTTAAATAGAGTCCACTTGTAGAGAAACACTAAATAATTTTCTGAGAGACATCATTTACAATTTCAATAGTTAATTCCTGTTTGTCAGGCCTGATAGCTATACTTGTATCTTCGTGAATATAGAATGGCAAGTCATTAATATAGACTAATAACAGCAAAGGACCCAAGACCGAACCTTGTGGGACCCTATATTTGATAACTTCTCAGTTAGGGGAATTAATTGTTTCTTCTATTGCCGTATTTAGAAATTCCACTTTAGCAACACACTTCGTAAAGTTACTTTGCTCATGTTTACAATTTCTTTATGTGGAAATACAGTTTACGGAATTATGGTATCTAACGTCGTCATAGGGTGGAAGTGCTAGTGCTGTTTACACAGCCTAATAGTGTTGACAGCACAACATGACATGGCGTTTGTCTGTTCCCGGAGCCGCGTGGGTGATGCACGGCGGCCACGCCGTCTGCCCGCTGTGTGTACAGGGGGCGATGTTGGCGGGCTTCCAGCCGCGTCGCGGTTTACGTAACGACAGACTGCGCGCCACGGCCGCCTGTGGCCGCGAGAACCGCCGACCCTCTTCATACCTCTAGTTTCTGGCACTGCCCTACATGAGGCGAGCATTCACTGGAGGCTAGCCGTATCTTGAGTCTGAGAAAACTGAGGAAACAACGCAACGGTAAGGAGCAAAAATAGCGCACTCCACTACGAGTGCCAATTTATAGCAAACCTCAACATGATCTAGGCATATTATTGTTGTAGAAAGAAAACTAAGGTAGTTGAGGTTTGAAGAGAACATCATGCTTCTATTGACACACGATAAAGGAATCAGAGGACATGCTGGATCGCCGCGGCAGATTAGCCATGCGTACTAAGGCGCCCTGCTGCGGTGCGCACGGCCGTTCGTCGTCGGGGGTTCAAGTCCTCCCCCGGGCATGTGTGTATGTATTGTCGTTAGTACGAGTTACTTTAAGTTAGTGTAAGTAGTTTGCAGGCCTAGGGACTGATGATCAACGTCGTTAAGACCCTTAAATTTACAAACATTTGAACATTTTGGATAAATAAATAAGATGAACATTAACAAGAGCAAAACTATGGTAATGGAGTGCAGTGTAAGAAAATCAGGTGATGCTGAAGGAATTAGATTGGGAAACGAAGCAATAAAGGAGGTAGATGAGTTTTGTTACTTGGGCAGTAAAATAACAAATGATGGTCGCAGTACAGAGGACATAAAATGCAGAATGGCAATGGGTAGAAAAGCGTTCTTCAAAAAGAGAAATTTGTTAACATCGAATATTGATTTAGGCCTAAGGAAGTCCTTTCTGAAGGCATTTGTATGGAGTGTTGCCTTTTATGGGACTGAAACATGGACGATAAACAGTGCGGACAGGAAGAGGATTGAGGCTTTTGAAATATGGTGCTACAGAAGAATGCTGAAGATTAGGTGGGTGGATCGCGTAACTAATGAGGAGGTACTGAACATTATTGGGGAGAAAAGAAATTTCTGGCATACATTGACTAAAAGAAGGGATAGATTGGTAGGACACATTCTTAGACATCAAGGAGTTGTGAATTTAACATTGGAGGGAAGTGTGTGGGGTAAAAATCGCAGAGGAAGACCAAGACATGGATACAGTAAGCAGATTCAGACAGATGTAGGTTGCCGTTCTTATGTGGAGATGAAGAGGCTTGCTCAGGATGGGGTATTGTGAAGAGCTGCATCAAACCAGTCTCCGGACTGAAGACCACAACAACAACAACAAACGAAACTTTTATGGAATGTATTACGAAGTCACTTTACTATTTCCGTTTCAGCTGAGGGTGCTTCTAACTGTTGATGTCGTCCGCTATTGGTTGTTTCTAATAACGCACGAGTAATATACGTACTCTAAATTGAAATGTAACAAGGCCCATGAACTGAAGTTCATATATGTGCAGCAGATTCTGTTAAATCATTCTTGTACAGGAAAACACTCGAACTGGACAATAAGAATATAAAATTGGTATTTTACGGTCAAATAATACTGCTGCGCGTATACAAATCAACACATGTTTTTGCAGGGAAACGTATGAAATGGGACCAAATTGTAGTGTTACTACCGAATATATATATATATATATATATATATATATATATATATATATATATATATATATATATATATATATATATATATATATAATGTCAATGTTTCAAGGGAGAAATTTTTCCTATTAGTTATTAGATGGCCCACCAAAACTTCTATTCCATTTTAATACTTAAGGTTTAGCGAGGAATAATATATTGACGGCAAACATATTTTATCAGCTACTTTATCATCAATATATATATATATATATATATATATATATATATTTCTTATGCGATTTAGTGAGTTGATGATAAAGTAGCTGATAAAATATGTTTGCCGTCAATATATTATTCCTCGCTAAACCTTAAGTATTAAAATGGAATAGAAGTTTTGGTGGGCCATCTAATAACTAATAGGAAAAAATTTCTCCCTTGAAACATTGACATTATCGAAAACATATACGTATTAGTCGCTGGTGTAGGTTAGTCATTGACCTGGTGATGCTACAATTATCAGTAATCGACGAAAACTAGAAATTATTTATTATACTATTTCTTTCTGAACGTATTTGCACGATGCCTATCATTTCATCAGACGCTAAGAATAAGGTGCCGCTCTATGACAATAACGTGACTGTACAATGCCTACCCTGCCCATGTGCGTCGATCGTATACTGTCGAGTATTATCGGAAGCCTTCGACCTCATCTGGCCGTAGAGATTCTCCGCTTTCTACGGTGGGCAATTGTAAGGTGAACTGATACTAAATTAATACGAAGAAAGAATGCCATGGTACGGGTTGGAAATAAACAAGTAAATATAATTTAGTACAGATAGATCTTCGAAAGGCAGGGGTGAAAGAAATAATGTTAATGATTTACATAGTTCACGAATGTTGCCAGTAAATTCTGTGGCTGCTTTGGGAGGATGGACGGAATTTTCTGTAATGTAGGTGAAATGTCTTAGATTTAGATGTACAATGGGATAGGAATCATGACTGAAACAAGATCGCATTTGAAGAAGTGGAGGGAATGGTCAACAGATTGCAGTGGAATAAAGTGGCTGTGTTGGTTGACATTAAGTAGGAAGTCAACAAATACAGTGAAGTGTCAGGTCTCAAATGGTTACAGAGGATAATTGAAATGGCGTGGCAGACGCGACAGATTCCGTGTGGCTGGAGGAATGCAGTAATCACACCAATTTTCAAGCATGGGAACATAAATAATTGTAGCAATTACCGAGATATCTCTTTATTTAATGTTGCGGGCGAAATATTCACAGGGATTAGTGAGAGGTGAGTGCCGTATTATTTGGAAGTGAGTTGCGTGAAAATAACTGTGAGTTTCGGCCTCACAGTATCAGATCTTTAGCTTACGGCATGTAATAGAGAAGTGCTGTAAGTGTAACGTGGAACTGTATCTACGTTTTATAGATCCATAAAATAGTTCGTGTTCCTCGGAGGAAGCTATTGTCATTCCTACGAGGTTGCGGAATAGGAAGCAAACTCTACAGGCAATTAAAGGTCTTTACTTAGGCAAAATTTAGAGTCGACGATAAATTGAGTTAATGTTTAAGGAATAAGAGAAGTCTTAACATGTCACCACTCTTGTTAATATTATATAAGCATCATGTGTTGAAAACGAAGGACTATCAGGTTGGGATTAAAACAGGTAGAAACAAAATGTCTCGTATATGAGGATCGATTGTGTTGCAGTCTAATAAAACAAAGTACAATAATGAAGCAAAATTAGTAAACGAAAACATAACTCCTTATTATATTGTCAGAAGTATTGCTGAAAAACTTGAATCTTCATCATACCCTAATTGTCATACAACTAGTCCAAAAATCTGTTAGAAAAGTTCTGATAGCTACGCCACACCTCATACAAACGCTAAAAAGGAATTGTCATCCACAACAACAAAAAACTGTTATTGGATGTATAGTGACCTCTAACGGCCACACATATTTCGTAGTGACCTAGAACGCTCTTCACCAGTTGCTAAAATGGCTCTCTTGATCCCATTCCGCCAAGAGGGCAATGCGCGTATCTTGGAGAGTCATTGGTGGAGCCTGTGATACAATTCGCCTCCCTAAGGAATTCCAGGCAGGTTCTATAGCTCTCATATCCGCAAACCTTGCTGGCCAGTCAATGTGATTTATGTCTTTCTTTTCAGAAAATTGATCCACCCGAGCAGCGCGATGCAGACGGGCGTTATTGCCCATAAAAAGGAAGTCTGAAGAGTCGTCGTCGCAGTATCTTAGCCTTGTATCTCTGAGTGGTAATAGTGTTCCTCGGACCACCAAAGAAGATATGCAGGTATATACGGCCATTCGACACGATGTCTTCCGTCACCATGACGCCACCACCACCGAACTTTCCTCGATGTACCTGTTGTCGTATCGGCTACCAGGCAGGAATCGTTCCATAAACTGAAGCGGCATTCATCTGTGAAGAACACATTCCTCCGTTCATTCATGGTTCAGTTACGACGTCGTCGAGGCCACAGTATACGGGCCCGTCGCTGTGCTGGAGTGAGCAGCACGCACACCACTGGACGTATTACAAATATGCCTGCCTTTCTGAGCCTCCAGCACACACTAATGAGAAACTATAACCCCTGAGCCAGCAGCAAGATCTGCTAACAATTGTCATGCAGGTGCATTTTGGTTTTCTCCGGCTGTTATGACCAGTTATCGTTCTGTGAGGTGGTTACACTTGGAGGACTTGGTACTGGCCTGCAACGAACGCCCCCTCTGTCTCGGAATGAAACCGTGATACAATAAAGACTGGGTATCGCCTGCTACGAGAATATATGAAACAATGGAAGAATGCATGAGTCTTCATGCATACTTCTTGAAACATATTCCTCTCATGTCCAATGAGCGAAACAGAGCTCGGACGGGTAACAATCAGGGTAGTCACATCGTTGTATTCCAGGGTTACTCTGCATGGTTGCGAAGCTCCAAAGGATTATGTGAGAGGCTGGGCTGATCGGGTCCATTTTGAGGTACTTGTCTCGTGATGTTGTGCTCAAAGACAAGGTCCTGCTTCAGAGGATACCTGTTATTCAGGTCTGGTTTTGTGAGTCATCATCACAATCGTCATGAGCTGTTAGCAAGCAATGATTGCTTCTGCTTAAAAAAAAAAAAAAAAAAAAGACCACTGCAATGTTTCACCGTTGTCCCAGCACTATGTGTTCATATGTTTGTATAAATTATGGGACTTAACTACGGGGTCATCAGTCCCTAAACTTACAAACTACTTTGAACTAACTAATACTAAGGACGGCACAAATATCCATACCCGAGGGGGAATTCGAACCCCCGACCGTAGTAGCCGTGCAGACCGTGACTGGAGCGCCTCAGTCCCCTCGGCCACCGCGACCGGCATTTAACCTAGGTAAACTAACCTACGGACAAACACACACACCCATGCCCAAGGGAGGACTCGAACATCCACGGCGAGGAACCGCGCGCTCCGCAGCGAGGTGCTTTAGATCGCTCGGCTACTCCACCGCAGCACTGCTACGAGACGGCCGAGTATTTTAACCTGCAGAACAGAGTCCAAATGACGTCGATGTGCTACTATGTTGTCCCTTTCAGCACAAGGCTACACTTCGCTCACTGTAGCAGGACGAACACGAGTGAGGAATTAGTGGCCTCTGGCAATGCTCTTGTTCACTATGCAGTTACGCTGATAATCAAATCGTGGCAAACTCCTTTCCTATACTGAGAGAACACGTATGGTTGATGGTAAACATTGAGTGCTATTTTTGGCGATCGCTCACATTTTCAAGTTTTAATTTTTGATTTTCTTGATTATACCTAAATTGTGGACACTTATGTATTTCATAGCTAGATCAGATATATGATGGTTACGGAAATGGAGATCAGCATCTTCAAACCGAAAGTAGTATCTGTGGGAAAGAGATTGAAATAGACTGAGTGCCAAGTAGGAGGAACAGTTACAACAGGTGGATAGTTTCAGGTACTTAGGATACATTTTCTCACGGCATAACAATATAGCGATAGAACGAGAGCTGCGGTAGCATACCCGTGCGCACTAAGGCGCCCTGGTGCGGTGCGTGCGCGCGGCCGTTCTCCGTCGGGAGTTCGAGTCCTCTCTCGGGCATGGGTGTTTGTGTTGTCCTTATCATAACTTACATTAAGTTAGTGTAAGTAGTTTTTATGATTGGAAATGATAACCAACGTATTTGAGAATCTTACATTTACGAACATTTGAACAGATGGATGGATGGATAGGATGTTATGGGCGCACGACAACTAGGTCTTTAGCGCCCGTACAAGATAATTAGGCGACACGTGTGACCTGATTAAAATGAAATGAAGACAAATAGGGAACAGAAGAGAAAGTAGCCAAAGTAGCCAAACGATAAGGGGAACGAAACAAAGACCCAACCAAACATGGCAAGGTAGGAACAGTTGGTGAGCGTCTAAGGTTTACAGACGTACTCAAAATGCCATGCCAGAGGAGTGGTGGGCGAACCATTCGTTAACGTCCTAAAACCTCCAGCCTAAAAGCTTAGGCCAGAGTCTGGAAAGTTCACAGAAATTGAATACTTTCGTCACACTCGCCTCGTCATCAGCTAAAACAGAGGGCAGGGGACCACAAAGAGCCACCGCTGCCCTAGCAGCACGGTAGGAAATACATTCCAGTAAAATGTGGCGTACAGTGACTTGCACACCACAAGCATCGCAAATCGGAGGGTCCTCCTGACGGAGTAAATAGCCATGTGTCAAAGGACAATGCCCGATTCGGAGACGTGTCAAGGCCACCTCATGCTGCCTCAATGAATGACAGGATGTTCGCCACGGTCAGACAGTGGGCTTAATCAACCGCAGTTTATTGTTCGTCACTGCCTGCCACGTCTCCTCCCACAAACGAAGGGACTTCCGGCGCACCACAGAGAGGATGTCCGGCAGGGGAACGGCACAATGAGTAATACCAGAACTGTCGCAAGCCTCCTTGGCAGCCCGATCAGCCATTTCGTTACCACTAATACCGACATGTCCTGGCACCCAACAGAATGTCACTTGCTTCCCCCGCTGCTGGAGAGTGGACATTCTGTCATGAATGAGCTGCACTATCTTCTCAGCTGGATACAAATTTCGTATTGATTGCAGCGCACTGAGAGAATCAGAGCACAGGAGAAACTTCGTGCCACGAACCCGCTGCATTTGTTCCAGCGCCCGCAGGATCGCATGGAGTTCTGCTGAGAAAACTGAGTATGCAGGAGGGAGGCGAATCCTGATAGTGGTGTTGGGGAACACTATGGAGCAGCCTATCGAGTCCCCCTGTTTGGACCCATCCGTGTACACCACGGTAAAATCACGATGCTGATCTAAAATTTGAGAGAACAGAGATTGAAATATAAAATCGGAAGTAGAATGCTTCTGAAAATGTGTCAACTCTAAAAGCAGTCTCGGCCGCTGGAGGAGCCACGGTGGACGTTTACTCCAACCTCGCTGTAAAACATTAAAACCAGACACATCCATATCTAAAAGACAATCTTGAGAACGTATCCCAAAAGGCCTCGTTGCCCGTAGCCTGTTACGAAACAGCCGTTCCGCAGGAGGGTGGGCAACGACCGGATGGGCTGGTGTATTTGGCGAGGACAAAGTCGTATATGCCTGGCGTGCCACGAGAAACTGCCGCCGCATGTGAAGTGGTGGCTCACCAGCCTCGGCGCAGATACTTGGTATGGGACTCGTGCGGAATGCCCCAGTTGCGAGCCGAATCCCCTCATGATGCACCACGTCCAGCATCTTTAAATAAGAGGGTCTTGCTGACCCATACACGGTGCACCCGTAGTCTAGGCGAGAACGCACAAATGCTCTATAAAATCGTAGCAGACAAGTTCTGTCGGCTCCCCATGAAGTGTGGCTAAGACACTTTAAAATACTTAGTGCCTTCATGCACCGTCTCTTCAAATCTGTAAGATGTGGCAACCAGGTAAGTTTAGAGTCAAATGTCACACCCAGAAAACGCACAGTGTCTTTAAAATTCAGAACGGTGTCCCTCATCCGCAGTTCAGGTAAGTTAAAAATATAACGAGAACGGTTAAAACAAACACACACCGACTTCTCTGTTGAAAATTTGAAACCGGTCTTCTGTGCCCATTCGTCGAGCCGCCGGAGAGTGAGCTGCAACTGACGAGTTGTCGTTGCAAGACTGGAAGAAGAACAGAAGACAGAGAAGTCATCAACAAATAGTGAACACTGGACAGGACTTTTCACAACACACGTAATACTGTTAATGGCTATAGCAAACAACGTCACACTTAAAACACTACCCTGAGGGACACCGTTTTCCTGCTCAAAGCGGTCAGAGAGCACGCCACCGACTCGGTATCTAAAAAAACGTGGAGAAAGGAATGACCGGATAAAAATTGGAAGGCAACCGCGAAATCCCCATTCGTGAAGCTGCCTAAGTATAAGATGCCTCCAAGTAGTGTCGTAGGCCTTCTCGATATCAAAAAATACACCCAGAAGGTGGTGACGGCGCAGGAAAGCCTGTTGTATTGCCGCCTCCAGAGAGGCCAGGTTATCGAAGGTGGAACGATATCGCCTGAACCCACACTGGAAGCGACTAAGTAGCTGCCTGGATTCCAACATCCAGACAAGGCGGCGGTTGACCATCCGCTCCAGGGTCTTTCCAATGCAGCTAGTGAGGGCAACACTACGGTAACTGCTGGGGCATGTGGAATCTTTACCGGGTTTTAAAAGGGGAATTAAAATAGCCTCTCTCCACAAGTCGGGAAAGTGTCCTGACATCCAAATGGCATTAAAAAGGTGAAGGAGGATAACTTTGTTGCGATCTGTAAGGTGCCGTAACATAGCATAGTGGATCCCATCGTGACCAGGTGAAGTGTCTCGGGCTATACACAATGCAGAATCTAATTCCCACAGGGAGAAGGGGCGGTTGTACTCCTCCGTAATCGCGGACCTGAAGTCCATGGGGCCCCTCTCAGCAGCCGCTCTGCGGCGCCGGAATTCTGGATCCTGACTAGCAGTGGCAGTAACGGAAGCGAAATAAGTAGCCATGGCTTGGGCAATGTCTGCTGGTCGTGTTTGTAAAGTTCCGTTACACATCACAGCAGCTATGGGGCACCTTCCTCCTCTTCCAGAAATCCTCCTGATGGTCTCCCATACTTTCGTGCTGGTTGTAGAACGGTTAATGGAACTCAGGAACTGCTGCCATGACCTCCGTTTGCTCTCTCTAATAACCTGACGACACTTGGCCCTTGCAACCCGGAAAGCAGCGAGGTTCTCTAAAGTCGGACGACACTTGAACCGACGCAGAGCCGCCCGCCTGGTCCTGAGGGCAGATCGGCATTCGTCATTCCACCAAGGGACTGGCTGCCGTTTTCGACGTCCCGAAGACTGTGGAATGGATGCATCAGCGGCGGAGTGCATCACGGCAGTAATATGGTGCACCCATTCTGTGACATTGTCACGATGTTCAAAGCGGGCAAGTTGGCTGTAAAGTGCCTAATCCGCTCTACTGAGTATCCATCGTGGCGGGTGTCCTTCAGGTTCGATTCCATACGGTTGGGAAATGGAGAATGGAAAGTGATCGCTGCCATGGAGATCATCGACCACGTCCCATTGTATAGTGTGGGCAAGGGACGGAGAGCAAAGAGTGAGGTCTATGGCAGATAATGACCCTGTCGCAGTACAAAGGTGTGTTGGTTGACCGGTGTTAAGTAAATGTGCGTTCGACGACAAGAGGAGCCGCTCAATGGCCCTACCCCTGGGGCAAGTAGTGACAGAGCCCCAAAGCACATTATGTGCATTAAAGTCTCCACACAGAAGAAAAGGCTGGGGAAGTTGAGTAAGAAGGTCCTTGAGGTCCTCTTCATGAAGCGTATCATGAGGGGGCAGATAGAGGGAGCAAACAGTCAGTCGATGACGCACATATACAGATACTGCGACTGCTTGGAGGCTTGTGGTGAGGGAGAGGGGCTCGGAGTGGTAGGCTGTACGAACAAAAATAGCCACTCCACCCCTAGCTCTCGCCCCAGTTACGTCATCCTTCCTACATAGCGTGTAACCACGTATCTCAGGGGAGTCTGAAGGCTTAAAATTTGTCTCCTGGAGACACATACACAGAGGTCGACCCTGAGATAAGAGACGAAGTTCCTCCACATGGGTCCTAAAGCCCTGCATATTCCATTGTAGTATGGGAGCCATCGCTTACGGAGGTTTCACCCTCACTTTCTCTCTCCGCCGAGGCGGCGAGACGCTATGGGGTAGAGGGTCCGACTTGGGGCGGTTCGGCTGCCCCAAACGCACATCAAGGTCCATTGGCTCGGACAGAGAGTCAGATGGAGCATCTGTTACACGTACATGGACAGGCTCAAACAAAGTAACTTCTACTTTATCCTGTGACAGATACTTTTCAACTGCTTTTTTAGCCTTAGGTGGTTTCGGATGGGAGCCTGTTGCAGAGGTAGTGGCTGTGGTGGATTTCTGCACAACCTCTACTACTGGGGGGGCCATCATCTCCACAGGAGGCGGATCAGTTCCTTTTTCCGATGTTTGGGGACCAACCGGACTGGAATCGTCTACGACTGCAGCAGCCGCCTGGCAGGTGCACTGGCAAGTGCAGGTGCTAGTACCAACACAGACAGACTCAGTTTGCGTAACAGCATCACACTTGACAATCGGCTTCTGGACAACAGAAGCGAAAGAAGCGGCAAAAGCTGGTGGTTGCATGGCCTGGAAGATTTTCTTGGCCTCAGCATACGAGATGCGCTTCGTGGTCTTTATTTCCTGCACCTTTTTTTTCCTCAAGGAAGACTTTACAATTACGACTCCAGACAGGGTGATACCCAGAGCAGTTGACACACGTGGCAGGTGGTGTACACTCTGCTCCGTCATGTGCCACCTTGCCACATTTGCCACAGGTGGCCTCACCTTTGCACCCCAGGGTGGTATGCCCAAAGCGCTGGCATTTGAAGCAGCGCATTGGGTTGGGGACGTAAGGTCGAACTTTCAAACGAAGAAAACCTGCTTTGACATTATCTGGAAGTTGGGGATTATTGAAGGTAAGGATGAATGAGTCCGATTTCACCAACTCACCATCCACCCTTTTCATAATATTTTGCACATCCAAAATACCCTCCTGTGCCCACTCAGATTTCAATTCTTCCAAAGGGATGTTTACTATATCTCTACAGGTCACTACGCCTTTACTGTAGTTCAAGGTGTTATGCAACTCCGCCTCTATGGCATATTCACCCAGGAGTTTCGCCTGCTGCAGGTTGGTTGCCTGCTGGGAACTCGATGTTTCGATCAGTAATGTCCCATTCCGCAAACGTTTCACTGATTTTAAACTGCCAGCAATTCCCTCAAGGCCTTTTTGAATATAGAAGGGAGACACTCCCTCAAACGAGCCGTCCTTTCGTTTCACAACAATAAACACATTCTGTACAACAGCCTGTGTTCTGTTACTATTCCCAAAATACTTTTTCTTACTCCCCGAATCAGGAGGACTGGATATCCTAGCCCTCTTTTTGGATTGGGTGTTGGTACCCCCCAGTGGTACACCCATCCCACTGGAAGGTTCAAGGGACAAATTGGAAGTGCTCATGTCGGTCCCACGAGCAGCTAGGGAAGTACATGTCCACCTAGACAGAGCCCCGCGTGCCTAGGTAAGCCTTATACAACTGAGGTGCGGCAGTATCCCCAGAGGTTGCTCGCTAGCGACTGTTCCTCTTCAACAGCCATGCATCCCATCAGCACGTAGCACACCTTGGGATTGAAGGGTTTTTTATAGAGGTTTGTACCATCCTCGCGACCCGGGCAGTCAAGCCAAGATCCCCATTCCCCAGTACACACAACGTTCCACCGCCGCGCCACGCGGTGGTCGCTGAAGCGTGCCCAGAGGTTACGGTGTCTAGAGGACTAGCGGCGCTTACCAGTCCCCAGCTCAGGACCCCGGGTTCGCCAAGCCCGTACTCAGCAAATGAATGCTGAGCCCCTGAGGGGATTTGAACAGAACTAGAAGCAAAGTTAAGGCAGTGAGAGCTATGCTAAATCTACTGTCTTATGTGTAAGAAAGGAAGTCGCTACCAAAACTAAGTTAGTAGGATAAGGCAGTGAGCGCTAGCTACATCTACTCTCTTATGTGCAAGAAGGAAGTCACTACCAAAACAAAAATGTTCAAATCTTTGTAACTCTATCGGACTCAATTGCGTGGTTATTAGTCCGTAGCTTACAAACTACTCAAACTAAGGTAAACTAACCTAATGACAACACAAACATCTATGTCCGAAGGGGGATTCGATACCCCGACACGAACGGCCGCGCACACTGCACCACGGCGCTCCAGTATACACGGCTAACCCGCCGACAGGAGAGTATTCATAATGAGGAAGGGAAACTGGGAATGAACGTCACAGATGAAGCAGAGCGAACAAGCTTGGTGGAGTCATTTTACGCGCATGGAAGAAGTAAATTTTGTAAGATACATGGGAAGGCGGAGTCAAAGAGAAAGTATTTGGATTCGGTCAACAATGATTTTGTAATTATAGGCTTAACATCAGACGATTAAGCAATGTTAGCATTGACTAGGGGATCGTGAAGGTCTTCAAAAGGAAAGTATGCTCCAAACTAAGCACTAACAGGCAGAATCAGTCTTAAATGATAATGATGATGAATGATGAATGGAATATTACAACAAGTTCCAAGCATAGAAACTGAAAGCAGAACATCAATGGCGAAAGGGGCCTTTTGTAGAAACAACTGAATATTTCGCATCAATATGCACAAAGATCTTAGGAAAAGATCAAATGTTTGCAATGAAGTGTTCTTATGTATGGTCCTGAGATGTAGACAGTGAGAATCAAAGCTTCAGGCTTTTGAGACATGCACAACACGGAGGATGGAAAGAATAATTAAGATTGTCACTGTGAATAATTATGACGTACTGAGAAGAGTACGAAATGGAACTGGTTTAGACATGTATCAAGAAGAACGTGGGACTTCAGTTTAAAGGACGATGTGGAATGGAAGTGAAGGTGTGACAGGGATTTCAGACCCTTGAAAATGTGATGGATGGCAGTAAATAGGGCAAAACTAAGAAGGAAGAAATCTATAGTAGAAAGTAGAATTGCAAATTACCTACTAATTATGACGATGATGACATTCGGAGAAATCTACATTAAGCACCGATAAAAATTAATTTCAGAAGACAGATATAGCCTCAGTATTTACAATTGCATGAAATTAAGACAGAATAATTGTAATACGAAGTTTAACGGTGAAATACTTTGTAACTTCTTATTCTATGACCAGGGCTATGAACAGTTACCTGGAGCAGCAATGGAAGCCCAGTTCTTACCTTAACAGCTGCCATCTCTAAATACATTACCCTGAATGAAGGACCCAAATGAGGTGTAATTGTCAGCATGCGTTGTTCGTAATGAGAGTTGTACATGATTAGCATTTCGTGCAGATAGGCATCACGACTGCTAGTAATGGCATCTGCACAATGGCGAGTACAGCATATATATATATATATATATATATATATATATATATATATATATATATATATATATGGGGGGCGGGGCGTGGTTGGGGGGGGGGGGGGAGATTAATGTGAAGCTAAGTAATTTTAAGTAGACACCACATGATATTTTCTGTCATTATTGCTGCCTTTCTTCAGAGGTTAAATTGCACTGAAGTCATTTCTACTTTGCCGAGATCAAACTTTTTTACTGTCGATATTAAATAGAAAAGTTTTGCTATATTAAGAAATAAGAGACTGGCATAAATTAACACCACTAACACCACATTCCCCTCACTAATACAGAAAAATATACCTATCATAGCGATGCCATAACTTATTATTCATTAAAATATATGCGATACCGTACTTTCTTTTCTTCTTATTTCTTATATTCATTATTCCTCCCTTTATACACACTACTGCATCTACAAGTCCTTTATAAGGGACAACAGAAGGCCGTGTGCACGTTGTCATCTTTCGCGCAGATGTTATGTATGAGCAAATCCGGAATACCAAGTTAACGCGGAGTTATTAAACGACATTTCAGAGTTTCTCCGATTAACATAAGTTACCTACATAGATTACTCATCAGAGAAATCGGTGATCGTGCCGTGTAAAACAAAGCAAATGGAAAGGAAAGAAGGATCGATACATCGATTGCAGCTATCTACTTGCACCACTACACGAGACGAGGGTGACGACACATCGTGAGCATCAACATCTACATGTACATAAATACTACGTTAACACATTTAAATGTATGGCGGAGGGTACATCAAACCGCTTTTATGATATTTCTCTACCGTTCCATTCTCTAACAGCGAGCGGGGAAAAGGAACACCTGAATCTTTCTCTTCTCTCTTATTTTAATAACAATCATGTTTCCCTATGTATATGGGTACTAACAACATATGTTTACATTCGCAAGAGAAATGTCACAAATCGATCTCGCCATAATGAATAACGCCATTCTTTTAAGGATTTCCGCTATCGCCCCTACATCGCGATAGTATAAAACGAACTGCCCTTCACTGAACTTTCTATATATCATCCGTCAGTCCCACTTGGTGCTGATACCACAAAGGACAGCAGGATGTAGGATGCACAAGTATGGTGCATGCAGTTTCTTTAGTGGAACTGTTGTATCTTCTGAGTGTTCTGCCAATAAAATGTATCCTGTGGTTCGTCTTACTTACAAAATTTGCTATGTGTTCTTTCAAATGTAATTTGTTCGTAATTGTAATTCCTAGGTGTTTCAAAATTTTAAACATGGCTGCAATTCAGCAACGGTAGAATACGATTCAAAAGTCAACAACTTTACAGCCGACCAGTTGCATAAAATGGTTTACATGCATAAACCTTTACCTAGGTTTCGGCAAAAGTAATTTTGTCTTCTTCAGAAATATACCTAATAAAATGTAATACACAAAAATGAATAATAGTAAAATACAAAAGTGTTTCTAAAATAAGAAATTGAAATTACAGCATAGGTCAGAATGTACTTACATAGGGCTCACATTAAAAAAGTTGTTAAATAAAATGTGGCTGACTCCATGTCAATAGATTAAAAAGTAAAATTTAAACAATGTCACATCATAAAATTGTGGAGCACGTCCACACCCAGGTCGAGTGAGCACTGCGTACTGGCAGAGGCGTAGGAGCCCTAGTGGCGTGCGCCCGCACTAGGTGGCGCCAAGAGGGCTGATGGGCGCGCGCGCAGTCGCGGACGCGAATGAATTTGACAAGCAGAAACTATGTGTAATATGATACTGACAGAAACAGATAAGATAAATAAAGAATGGGAAATCAGATGAGAAATAACGTGCAAAGAAATCTGGAGCCGAGTCATGTCCACGGCAGAATATAAATATGTGGGTACACGCAAAAATTGAAGATAGAAAAGTTAGGAAATACTCAGCGGCCAGACATAGTGCATGAAACACAAACTAAGAACAAACATCACGCACCCGGTGGGAGGGAACGGTACAAACACTATGCATCACAGCATTAAAACTATAAACAAGGGCGCCAATAGAATTCTGAGGATAAACATTATGCATCACAACAGTATAAAACTATAAACAAATGCAACACTAGATTTCTGAGGACAATAAACACCATGCAGGAACAAGTATTGCTTCTGAAGAAGGCGAAATTACTTTTGCCGAAACCTAGGTAAAGGTTTATGCATGTAAACCATTTTATGCAACTGGTCGGCTGAAACATTGTTGACTTTTGATTAGTGTAAGTAGTTTGTAAGCCTAGGGACTGATGACCAATGTATTTAATTCCCTTAGATTTACAAACATTTGAATTTTTGAGTCCATATCTGAATGTTCGGCTCATGATACATATCATGAAAATAGCATCGAAGGAGATCAGTAAGCAGGGAAATTGTCGGCCAAGTGGGATTCCAGACAGCACGCACGACGCAACAGGGAACCTTGTCGGTAAACTATCAAACATGGAATATGAAACAATGGAAGAATGCATGAGTCTTGATGCATACTTCTTGAAAGATATTCCTCTCAAGTCTAATGAGCGAAACAGAGCAGGGACGGGTAACAATCAGGGTAGTCACATCGTTGTATTACAGGGTTACTCTACATGGTTGCGAAACTCCCAAGGATTATGTGAGAGGTTGGGCTGATCGGATCCATTTGAGGTACTTGTCTCGTGATGAAGTACTCCAAGACGATACCTCTCATTCAGGACTGGTTTTGTGAGTTATCATCATAATCGCCATGAGCAGTTTCCAAGCAATGATTGTTTCTGCTTAAAAAAAAAAAAGAGAAAAACTTTCCATCCATCTCATGTATCTCCCTTGGTATCATGTCATCTTCTATTACATTAACATGCCCATACCAGCTCATTCTTGACCGCTGTGTGGTATCCTGTAAGCGTCTCCCCTCCCTTTCCGTCATTCCTAATCTGCGTCTCTACAATTTCGTCTCACATACCTCAATTCTTCTCGCCTGTCTCTCCATTACCCATGTTTCTGATGAATATCCAAGTATCTGAACACAATGTGTTCGAAGGAAGGTTTGACAATATTATGTATGATAAATTGTCCATTTGGTCTTCTATAGTATATCTGATCCATAATAATCAGCGTACATTGTTCAGGAATTCATAGACTTGTCTTTCTCTCTTGACGATCTCCATATCATTTCTTCCCAGGTACTTAAGTGTATACACATTCTTTGGAACTTCTGTAATTAGATCTACTCTTATTCAGCACTTCTTTATGTTGTTAAGGCTGTTGCGAGCACCAAATTTAACATTTATGAATGCTATTGATATTTTATTATCCATGTTACTTGAAACGCCAATTTTTTCAGGGACAATGGAAAACATTTCCCGAGAAATCGCGCAGGACCTGTATTTAATCACTCCGTACTCAAAACTATTTTTCTAGACCGTATAAAGCGCGGTAATGTATTGCCTTACATACCTTTGCTATTTCATTAGCTATATGTTTATGGAATACTGGTCTCTGAAAAATGTCAAGTTGGCAAAGAGAAACACTGTTTTTTTTTATCCACGCCGTCTACATCGATAGGGAAGAGTAGTAAAAACAAACCCTCGAGAGAAAAATGTACGGACGGAAACTATGTACTTGAAGGCTGGATTAAATACCTCAATTGTCTAGGTGCTACATAGATTGCATCCACTTACCAGAAAATTTCGCCTCTATCCTCTTACGCTACTCAGAGGCGTCCACTCGTACAAAATAAATGCACTTCTGCTGCAGCTCCCATAAAGGGAGAGGAGCAAGTATTGCTCCCAGGCCTGCATAGGAGTCTCTGGGAGAGAGACGGTCGGTCCGCTGCATGCCTCGCGGCATGGCTGCCCGGCTCTTTATTCCCGGCCGACCCACGTACAGCGCTCGCAAACATATTGCGCTCGCTGAATGGTAGCTCCGACGCTCACATGTTTTTCCTCCCGGCTGCCTGTGCCTGCGTCGTATCGAAGCCATGCAGGCAACTGATGAAAGGCGGGAGGGAACAAAAAAGAGAGAGAGTCGTTATAACCGCCTCTGTTTTCAACTAGATCTTTGTGCTTTATTAAAAGCCGACACCTCTTTCTCCACTGACACGGCTGAATGTGCAGAATTTACGAGGAATATTTCGAAAACACGAAGCTACAGACTGCTTCAAATCTATTCTCTCGCAGTACGTATCATACGACCGCGTCAATTTCAGGGCTCCGAGCTAATAGAGACAACGGCCTATAAATGCTCTTAATAGAATTCAACTGCATCGACATGGCTTTAATACAAATAACACTTCACCTACTTCAAAAATCTATGTAAAGCGTTTACGTATCTACGTACTGATTGATTTTTTGTCCATGATCAACCACTCACACAGACTCGTGCTATTTATCTCTTCGTCTCAAGGTGTTTGATATCTGTGCGTGGCATTCGGTAAGTGCCACGAGTAAAAATTGGCGAAATATGGATCAAAAATGGAAACAATCATAGGAAAAGCAATATACAAATTTATTGTGATTTGGGTTGGTAGTAAATAAGTTATAACATCACACGTGTTGAGGCAGATTTTCAAGCATTTCATTGTTTATGACGTGATATCACCTGAAATGAGTGTCGTACAAAGATATGATTTTTGGGGTACATTCAGAAGTATTTGTGCACACTGTCTGCAAAGTTATGTCGCGAATATAACGGGTAGAAAGGCGTAATAAAAGGAAAGCTCGACTATGATGAGCCTGTATTTATTTCTTTATACGGCCGTCTTCCGGCCGCGGTGGCCGAAGGGACTGAGGCGCTCCAGGCACGGTCTGCGCGGCCCCTACGGTCGGGGGTTCGAATCCCCCCTCGGGCATGGATATTTGTGCCGTCTTTAGTATAAGGTAGTTTATAAGTAGTTTGTAAGTTTAGGGACTGATGATCCCGTAGTTAAGTCCCATAAGCTTAACAAATATTTGAACATTTGAACGGCCGTGTGTTGAATTACATGACATACAATGATTTAATTCTGAGATATATTCAGTTAGCTGTCTGTATGCCGTCTGCAAAATTGGGAATACAAGTAATATTTTATTATGGACAAGAGACGGTTTCGGCTGATTAAACTCGCAACGCAGTATCTACCATTTCATGGCATTTTAATCAGCAGAAACCGATAATTTAAGTAAAAATTATAAGCGATATTGGCTGTTGTCCATAATAAATTGACTGAAGTGTTGTCCCCTTGGTTTTACTGCTTGCACAGTGTAAAAGTAGTAAGCGATGACGTTATTTCCTACAATCACTTTCCTCTGATTGTCAAGGAACAAAATCATAAATGTTTCAAATTAGGTGCAAAGATTGTTGCAAGTCTTTCTGAAAGAGTAGCTGAATGAAGTAATTGAGCGTGATATCTCGGTTTTCCGTTAACTTCATTGTTTTTGTCGTCTTATTTGCTGGACTGTATGTAGTAGTTGATTATGAATTTCACTTTGATTGTTGTTTTGTAGTTCAAATGAAATGTTTGTAAATCTATCGGACTCAGCTTACAAACTGTTTCAACTAAGGTAAACTAACCTAAGGACGTCACAAACATCTATGCCCGAGGGGGATTCGAACCTCCGACGGCGAGCGGCTGCGCGCACCGCAGCACGGCGCCCCACTGCGCACAGTTAATCCACCGCGGCTGTTTGATAGTAAGGAATATGTGTTCCAAGTTGGGCTGAAATCGGTTTAGCTGTTTAGAAGAAGTTGTGGAACAATGTTGCATGATTTGTAAGTTTATTCGTGAATTTAATTGTTTAAGGTATCATGCCTCCTGAAGAATATGTCGTAGGTAGTTTTACCTCCCACAGCGATTGTTGACAAATAGTAAGGAATATGTGTTTAGGGCGAGAAGTGGGACATAAACACACGCGCACACACACTTACACTCATTCACTCACACACACACACACACACACACACACACACACACACACACAAAGACACACGTATGTGGGCTGCTCCCCGTCAGAGGTTCGAGTACTCCCTCGAGCATTGATGTGTCTTATCTTGTTTGCGAATGTTAGTATGTTTGCAGGTCTAGGGACCGATGACCTCAGCAGTTTGATCGCTGCGGCTTATATACATCTGCGCATGTACGTATTTGGAGTAATACATGCGTGAAAAGTATCAGACCCACGAACAATTTTGAAGTAGAGAGCATATTCATAAAGAGATGACTTAAATTGAAATTTTCATCCATCCTCTGTTATCCTTGCTTTTCAATCCTGCACCATTTTCCCTGTTTTCATCAGTTCATAAGCGAGAAAAATGTGTTTTGACTGCGCAGCCTGCGTTTTTATAATTCTGATCTTTGAGAATTTTTCCTTCCATTCTGCTCAAATACATCCTTACTTGATTTTCTGCAGACAAGGTAACAATGTACGACATCTGGTAAATCCACCCCACATATCAATAGGGGAGGATCCAAGCTTTGGTTTCAATTCCAATTGCATTCGCTCAATAAAATGCAATTAATTTATTATTATGTCTATATTTCAGAAAACTTTAGGAAACGGAAGTAGGAAAATAAGTAAAAATAGCCTCACAGTTAGTTGTTACTATTTTAACCTCTGATTGCCAATATATGAATCTAAGAATTTTTAAGGAATGTGACCGTAAAAGTGTCAAAGATAGAAAGATGGAGAATGACTGTAAAATAAGCGAAAGAAGATTTGTATAGGACGAAGTTACCAGTGTTATTAATTACTAAAGCTTTTTTTTTATAGATAACGACCTCCGGCTTCACTGAGAATCAGTATGATACGACATTACTGGGAAAGTTAATAAATCTTGGGAATATAAACTAACCGGGAAAACACATCAACCAAATCAATACCGTGCTTTGCGTTTCGGTGACTATGTGAAATGAAAGGAAAGGAAGAAGAAAGATATTTTCTCGGAAAATAATCGCTAGTTGTAAAACTAGTGTATTGTCCCTTTTGTACATAAACATAAAGAAATGAAGGTTTATAAACAATGGAGCAACATATAATTGTCCATATGAAAAACAAATGTATCCTCTTTGTCCATCTATTTCCCATCTGCCTTCTCTGTCCATCTCCTGATTTCCTTCCATCAACCTCGTTCTCCTCATCTTACCCTCCTTAACCCACTTCTCCTCATATCTCTCTGTTCATATCTTCCTTCTTCGTCTTTAGAACATCTCCACCTTTATCTACTTCGTCCCCTGCCTCCGCCTCCTCCATCAATTTTCTGTCCATATTCCTCTTCCCTTCTATTTCCTCTTCAATATTCTGTCCCTCTTCTCTTTGTCCCTCATCATTCCCCAATCTGTCCCTTTCCTTCTTTCCCTACGTTCCCATCTCATTGGTGGTCTGTGTCCACCTTTTAGCCTCTCCCTCTTTCCATCTCATTGTCATCACCCCTATCCCCACCCATAAGGTTTTCTTTCCAAATAGTAAGTAATAATTGTAACTGTTCATCTCTTCCACGTCCCAATCTTCCCACCGCTTCTTTCTGTTCACATCTACATCCTCTCTTCTCTTTCCATCATCCCGTAATCATCCACAACTCACCCATAAGGTTTTCTTTCCAGATATTAAGTAATAATTGTACCTGTTCAAAACGTCCCCAACTTCTAGTCGCTCGTCTGTCCACCTCTTCGCCTTCTCATCTCTTTCCATTACCCTGTAATCACTCACATGCAAATCATAAACTAGATTTCCATATACTAGATTAACTAATAATAGTGCCACGTTTGCTAGACATCGATTTACATCGCCCTCCATCTCTTTTCATCACTCTGTAATCACCCACATAACACCTAGAAACAAGATTTCCATGTACTAGATTAACTAATAATTATGCCAAGTCTGCCAGAAATCGATTTACTTTAAGTTTAAATAAACACGGAAACTGAAATTATCTATAAACCCTAAATAACAAATTAATTTTGAGTGAAGATTAAATATGGAATATGAACTAAAGTAAAAGAAATTGTGGCATTCAGGGATGGCTAAAGTAATGTATCTACGACGACAGACGATAGACTGGACCAGATTTACGTCGCTGCACAAAACGGAATATGTTTATGTAGAGTCTATACGCCGAGGTTTAGTGGTTTGCGTGCTTCATTAATTCGGAAAGGCTTGCAGCTACGAGCTCATCGTGTGTGCCTGCCAAATACCGCAGCGGGTTACTCGCTGCCTGTTAAACCATTAAACTTTCATGACTTGTGAGCCTGTGCTTCAGCAACGCGCCACAGTGTTCGCTCTGAAAGAGCATCCGGAGAAGAAAGAAATCCTATATGAATCCGAGGCCATGTACGCAATCGATCGTCATTTGCCTGTATATTTGAGTTAGTTAGCTGTCGATACATTTATAATGCATGAGGCTGCAAAAGGCATGGAAACCACTGCATTAAAGGCAGATAATGTCTACTTACAGAATAGAAAAAAAAAAACGTCACGCTCATCTCTCTATTAAAGTTCATATTCACGGAATAATGACATTAACTGCGAATGGGCAAAGTTGATAACGTGTAACCAGCCGGGATTCTAATCTGGGTCTCCTGCTTTCTAGTCAGTTGCACTGACCCCTGTATAACTGTTCTGAAGAACAGACACCACATGTTCTGATGACGGGCAATGACCATTTCTTCAGTGCTCTTCTCTAACGAGAATCAGTTTAAATAACTACGAGTTTGAGTACTAGTGGCCACGGGTAAAGTTGAGAGTTTGTATCTGGCGGGAGGCGTGCTTGAGTAATCCATTGCAGGTGTGCTGATTTCTGTGTCCCCAGTGGCGTAGTGGTCAGCGTAACTGCGTAGAAAGCAGAAGACACGGTTTCGTATCCCGCCTGGGTACACATTTTCAGCATTGCCCATTCGCAGTTAATGTGTTACATTCCGTGAATATGAATGTATGAATAGGTAATATCCGCAAGATCAAAAGTGTCCGAAAGAACACCAATTCCACCAGCTACCCGTACGATATGAAGATATCCTCAGAACCCAAGCGACAGGAGTCATTAGTGCCTCCTTAGCAGTTCCCTTACAGAGATCCGAATAGGGGTCTACTCCTGAATCTTTAATAGTGTGTGTGTGTGTGTGTGTGTGTGTGTGTGTGTGTGTGTGTGGATATCCTCAGATTGTATGGGTAGTTGGAGGAACTGGTAAAGTTAAAAGTTTAACAATGCAACGAATATAACAACAGAAATCTAGGAAGTTGCGGGAATCTTACCCGGTCCACAAAATTAGCCACATATCGAGTTACCCACTCCGTAACGCCAACAGTACAGATGTTGATGATAATAAATACAGGCTGAAGCGCAAAAGCACAGGACCGGTTTCTGACCCAGCTATTAATCAAATATTAATTTTATGCTTCAGCCTACATTTACTATCTGTAACATTTGAAATGTTGGCGGTACACAGAGATAAAGCTGAGATGAGATCTGTCTCAGTAACAAAGAATTATTCGATCTAATTGCAAATATTGTTACTCGGTCTAGCCACCGAGCGAGGTGGCGCATTGGTAACAATCTGGACTCGTATTCGGGAGGATAGTGGTTCAAATCCACCTCCAGTCATTCAGATTTAGTTTTCCGTGATTTCCTTAAATCACTCCAGGTAAACGCCGGGATGGTTTCTTTCAAAGGGCACGGCCGATTTCCTTCCACATCCTTACCCCAAAACTCCGAGCGTTAGCTTCGTCTCTAATTACCACGCTGTCCACGGGACGTTAAACTTCAAGCTTCTTTCTTTCTCTTTCGAACTAGCTGAACTTCAATGACGCGATAAATCCGTCAAACCTTAAGGTCGTAAATTCTACCAAATACCTAGGAGTTACAATTACGAAAAACTTTGCCTGGAGAGAACACATAGAAAATATTGTAGGGAAGGCGAACCAAAGGTTACGTTTCATTGGCAGAACGCTTCGAAGATGCACCAGCTCCACCAAACAGACTGCCTACATAACACTTGTGCGTCCTCTCCTGGAGTACTGTTGCCCCTTGTGGGACCTCACTAGTTGGGACTGACGGAAAACATTGAGAAGGGTCAGAGAAGGGCAGCTCGTTTTGTTTTATCACGTTACGGGGGAGGAGCGTCACGGAAATGTTGCACGAATTTGGGTGGAAATCATTAAAAGAAAGACGTTATCATTGCGGCGTGATCTGTTTGCGCAGTTTCAATCACCGACGTTTAGTTCTGAATGTGAAAATATTTTGCTAGCACCCATCTACTTAGGGAGACATTGACCATCCCAATAAAATTAGAGAAATCAGATCGAAAACGGAACGATTTAGGTGTTCTTTCTTCCCGCGTGCTATTAGAGAATGGAACAGTAGAGGAAAGTTATGAAAGTGGTTAATGAAACTTCTCCCAGGCACTTAAATGTGATTTGCAATCTATGTAGGTGTAGATGTATATCTGTTCTTATTCAGCATTTCTTTACATTGTTAAGGCTGTTGTGACCAGTACATTTAACGTTTATGAATGCTATTGATATTTTGTTATTAACGTTACTTGAAACGCCAATATTTTTCAGGGACAATGGAAAACATTTTCCTGGAAACCGAACAGGACCTGTATTTAATCACTCCGTAGTCAAAACTGTTTTTCTAGATCGTCTATCCATGTAGACCATCTACATGGATAGGGAAAAGTAAAACAATCCCTCGAGAGCAAAATGTACGGACAGAAACTATAAACTTAAAGACTGGATTAAATACTTTAATTATCTAGGTACAGTTTTGTTCTACTTCCGCATCTGTCACAAAAAATATCCGAGCGTGTACTCCGTCGCGATAGGACATTAAATCCTATTCATTTATTTAATTGTCCTTCCTTTCATTCTGTAATCGAATTTTTTCACGAGCGTTTTCTCTTTCGCTATAACGTACTCAGATTAGGATTTACACAGGTCCATCTACCTGTCTGTTCTCGCACATGTTTAGCCTAATTGCGCGCCCCGCGGCCTCCTATTGCAAGTGCTATAATGCGTCAGGCAGCCCTAGCCGGCACGAGGCACCTGCCAGCTCGTCGCGACATTCCGCGCCCGCCCAGACTTCCAGGAATTTCTCAATAATCGGCGCGTGCGGCCGCATGCCGCCCCCCCCCCCCCCGCCCCGCCGCCATTGTCCGAGGATCAGCCAGCTCGCCGTGGATTACTGCGTATTGCACTCCTCCTGAGCCCCATCGAGCTGCCTCGGCCGTTAGCGAGGTACTCATCTCAGCGCTTCCTTTCAAGATCGATGAGGTATTTTGCCAATATAGCGACCAATACTAAAATACCTTGTCACAGGCGCTACCTCGAACACCTTTCTTTTTTACGGCAGACTGACTTAACGTCATTCTTCTTCACTAATAATGGAAAAAATGCCAAAATTTCATTGCAGCTCAATACACAATTATTTCTTTGGATAACAGCAACATAATAGGAATACGTTATATTGAACCATAAATTCTAGGATAATATTCGTATAATGATAGAACACTGGGTAATTTTTTTCTTTCATATTCACAGAATATATGACATCAGCTGCGAATAGGCAAAGCTGAAAAGGTGTACCCAGCCGGGATTCGAACCGTGGTCTCCTGCTTTCTAGGCAGTTGCGCTAACCACTACACCCCTGAGGACACAGTGATCACCGCACCTGCAACGACTACCTAAGTATGCCTCCTGTCAAATTCCCAGCTTCACTCTGGTCAGCGCAACTACTTAGAAAGCAGGAGACCCGGGTTCGAATCCCGGTTGGGTACACATTTTCAGCTTTGGCCATTCGCAGTTGATATCGTATATTCTGTGAATATGAAAGAATAACAACCGCAGGATCAGAAGTGTCTGTTCTTTCGGAACAGACGCCACACACACACACACACACACACACACACACACACATATATAATTTGTTCTGTTATTTAGTGGTACACGGTGCTACTCATCGCGTTTCCGAGACTAAGGTAGCTTCTGTGATCCGAAATATATATATATAT
Source organism: Locusta migratoria (assembly GCA_026315105.1). Classification (NCBI taxonomy): domain Eukaryota; kingdom Metazoa; phylum Arthropoda; class Insecta; order Orthoptera; family Acrididae; genus Locusta; species Locusta migratoria. Next base: position 514,711,578 of record CM048744.1, read on the forward strand.
ATATATATATATATATATATATATATATATATATATATATATATATATATATATATATGAAAATCGCGTTTTTACGAAAAATACAACTTTGTAGGTGAACTTCAAAAGAAAGAAACAGTTTAAGTCCAAAATTGCATCCCGAGATACTCCAAATTAATTTTTGACATATTTAGTTTTGGAAAATCGCGTTATTACGAAAAATAAAACTATGTAGGTCAACTTCAAAAAATAAATAAATAAATAAGATCAGTGTAAATATAAAATTTCATCAAAGCCGAAGAGCCGTTTCCATGACAGCTATACACAAGGATTGCTCGTTTAAAGATATTAGATATACACTGCCGCCCATAAAAATTAGTACTCGCTCTTAGAGTTTTCCAGTTCACTTATTGTGTGTCTTTGCTGGAGATCATTCAAGCTGGGGGTTCGGTCCAATATCTTGTAATGGGAATCAGCATAAGCAGAGGAGCCCAGATCGGTAGTTTCAGTTTGTTTTATTTTGACCGGTTCCGGCTATTCAGTGTTGCCATCTTCGAGTCTGTAAATATTTAAATATGAGATAGTAATATTTCGTCATGTTTCCTTTCTGTTCTCGGGTATGGGTATGTCGAAATTAAGACATTGCTTCTGTATATGACCAATATCCTGCACCCATATGGTAAGCCCATCACTCAGAACGAGACCCTAATGCGTACCTTCAGTCTGTTGCTTCGGTGAGATAAAAGTATCATTACTCTCGATGATTTTCCCTGATTTGCATGTCGGTTCTGGAGTCTACCGATACGGGCGAAAACTTTTTGATCACTCACACACACACCCCACCCCCTCTCATTACAAAATGTTTTACTGCTAATTTTTTACAGTAACTATTTTTTATAACACCTCTGCGTTTTACAGAATGAAATAAAAGTACTCACTGATGACGGTACAAATGTTAGGAATCATCTTTTGGTATTATAACCAACATCTGTTAACACAACACGAAACATGAATTCACGTAATTCATTATGCAAACTTTTATGTTGTTAGATCTTCGAAACGATACGATAACAGCTGGAATAAACCGTCTAATCGTCGACGTTGTTAGAGAGTAAACACAAACTCGAATCGGAGAAAACAAGAACACTTGGGGCCTGGGTGTTTTAACATAAAGAACCCAACTTGCTTGTTTCGGAATTCAGACACATCACAGTAACCATTTTGAAGAACCTGATTGTGAGTTAAATACTGTCACTGAGTACATTCGAGAAATTCCGCTCCTTAGTATCGTTTTCATAATCTTTAGAGCGTTCAATATGTCACCAATCATGGCGCCCCAGAATGAGAAAGAAAAAGTTTCTGTGGAACTCAGGAAATTGATAACAAATGTCTGATTTGAGAATCTTTGCTAATCTATATGTTTGAAGTAATTCGGCTCAACAGTACAACGCATGTACAGACTGCTTCGACGGACTTTAAATTCTGTCTTCATACATTATTGTTAGAATGGTACAGAATAGGTCTTAGTGTCATGGGTTAGAATAGTCCTTGTATGTCGCTCTTTCGTTACTATTTTATTTCCTTTGTATACTGAATGCATTCCTAAAAAATTTGGTCTATACATAGAAGTCTTGTCGTACTGATATGTTTCATTCCAGACGGATTTAGTCGATAATGCGAAAATTGCTCGATTTATTCCCGTTTTCCAAAAAAGGCTTTCCTGTTTACAAATATATTTGACTATGTTGTGGCGAAAAGTCAGCGCCAAATGCCAGACGCTCGAGAACGAACGTGCAGAAGGCAGCGGACGACCGGCAGCCAATCGCAAGCCGGCGCCGCGCAACCTGGAGGGAGTGACCTAGAAGGGCGCCCTCTACAAGCTGTTATATCTAGGCCGAAATGCGTCTGAAAGCCCGTCTGAATTCGGCTCCAAACTAGGCAGTCACTAGGACTCAGCGCAGCTAGCATTGAAGTAGACGACGCCGCGAGAAGAGAAGAAGCATACTTTATAGGAGTATTTTTGTACTGTTCGGTAAATAAAACTTGTATTACTAATCTATATAGCTGTTTTAGCTGTCGAAGCATCCTGATAGAACCTTTCCTGAAAGACAGGCCGCGAACAACGAAACAGACTAACCAATGGACATCAGGTTTCTTGCAGTGTTTTCTACAGTTTGTGAGGTAGTTTAAAAGTACGTTCTTTGTATCAACCCGTGTACGTCAAACTTGGATGATGAATGCACAGCTCATCCAGTTACGAATAAAAATAAACTACACAAATCTATTTCAGTAAATCTGGGAATGTGCGACTTTATTATATATTAAGGGAACTGAATTTCTAACGTTTCGACCGTCTATCAGGGGGCTTCTTAATGATGGTTAAATAATACGTATGCTTAACAACAACTATCAGTTCATATTTGTTACTATCCTGTGTACGACTAGTGTACGCTGTAAGTTGAAGCCATTGTTCAGATAGGAATGAGAAATATCGTGTAATAGCTGCTAAGAGCGTTGGAATACCTTACCTGTGACATTTTTTTGTGCTGGACAGAGACTATAATTTGGACATACAGCTTGGTTTTAGCGGTGCCTTACCGAATTATTGGCTATAATGACGGATTTATGGAATTGTAACGAAGTTTGATACCATTGCGGCTACATGAGGAGCAATATGTAGGCAAGGGATTAATGTAACATTTGCGTGTTCCCGACGATCGTGGACTTAATGCAGAAACTAGACCTATGGCGACGTTCGACTAAATATGATCAACTTGCTTCTGTTCTTTTACTGACTGTCGAAGGACGAAGACCGGCAGATATCCTTCGCAGAATTAAGAACGTCTATGGAGCAGCAGTGTCCAAAAACCATACTGGTCATTTTTTGATGACACTCGTATCCATATCGAAAGATGGCGTAACGCAGAACTTACGTCCACTCAATTGAGACACACTCGAGTTCACTCCCTTTAGTTCTGACCTCTCCTCTTGCAATCGTCATGCATTTGACCTCATAAACACCGTGAAGAGTCGACGATTCTCTCTGCTCGAGGATGTGTAGCGAGCAACAGGGCACCGGCGTCTTCAACCAGGAGCTTCAAAGGGATGGTTTTCTGAGCGCTGCCGATTACCAGAAAAGTTCTAGACTCAACGGCCATCGAAAGAGAAGGTTATGATCCCCCCTTATACATACAACAGCTATATATGATTACGAGAATCATACAAAGTGGAACAGAAATGCATTACAAAAAAAAAAAAAAAAAAAAAAAAAAAAAAAAAAAAAAAAAAAAAACCATGGATTGGCAGCGAAAATAGTATTGTCATCTGTCCAGATATATCGGGAGCGTCACAGTTATGGACCTTCCTTTTCCCGACATCCAGACAACACCCAATATTCTCACGTTTTTACTAAATACTTTTACGAGCTTGGTTCAAATACTCAAGTAATTCCATTTATTAGCGCAAAATGTGAATGAAGTGTAAGCTGGCTTTTTTTCATGTCAACAAATTTATGTCGACAAGGTCCTCTCACCAATTACGTCGCATTTTACGTATCCGGTGTCGACGATTCGAGCACCCTATATATATGGCACCTCTAGTGGTACGAGGCTAAAACTATGGAAGAAGCGCCAGGATGGACTGTTCCAGTATTTAAATAGTGGCCAGACAATCTATTTTCATAAGTTACGAAAACATTTAAGGTTCCAACATTTCATTTCAGATACATATATGTTTGAAGGGCTCGTTAGAAAATAATCGTGACTCTGAAGAATGGAAGGCGGAGCATTCCGTGGAAGAAAGGCGGATTTACCTAAGGAAGCCCGAAATCCTAAACGTAAGTGCGCACTCCTATATTACTTTTTTTTTCAACAGCTGCGCACAGCCCAACTATTGAAAGAGTACGAAAATGCCGCCCTAGTGGACTGAATAAAGATATCGACTGCTGTCAGGGACTGTGGAATCAGTATTACATTACCAGTTTATCTTCAAGGATTTGAATGGTTTTATTTATACATACGTAAAATGGGAAATAAACTTGCCTCAGCCGGCCGCGGTGGCCGAGGGGACTGAGGCCGCTCCAGTCACGGTCTGCACGGCCACTACGATCAGGGGTTCGAATGCCCCCTCGGGCATGGATATTTGTGCCGTCCTTAGTCTTAGCTAGTTCATAAGTAGTTTGTAAGCTTAGAGACTGATGACCCCGTTGTTAAGTCCCATAAGTTCTACAAACATTTGAACGTTTTAAACTTGTCCCAATAGGTGAAATATTCCGAAAAATATGTTGTACCAACTAGTTCCACCACAACACCATCCGTGTAATTATATTAAATACATTTTCACTTCATTTCTACACTCCCATCTAAGAGCGTCTCGACGAAGTATCACGTATATGAAACAATGAATTTACTTGGGCAGTTGTCTTAACCGTATTGCTGGACAAATTTGTTTTAAAACGAGCTTCCAGCAATACTGAGGTTCTTTTGATTACGAGGGTCGGTTCTTTCTTTCACAAAATTTCAAGTTGGATATTTGATAACGATGTAACTCAGAATGATTTTCATGTTTCACTGGTATATCAGTTATTATATACTACTAAATTTCAAAATGTTCAAATGTTTGTTAATCTTATGGGACTTAACTACGGGGTCATCAGTCCCTAAACTTACAAACTACTTATGAACTACTTACGAACTAGGACGGCACAAATATCCATGCCCGAGGGGGGATTCGAACCCCCGACCGTAGTTGCCGTGCAGACCTTGACTGGAGCTCCTCAGTCCCTTCGGTCACCGCGGCCGGCTACTAAATTTCATACAGGTCATAAATATAAATGGAAAATTATGCGTATTACATTTAAATTTATTCTTACATCGTTCTGTATACTTGGTGGTAGTGGTACCATATTTCATGTCTGAGACCGAGTGAACACGAATTGAAATTATATACTTTTACTTCGTTTACACCTCTTAAATACAATATTATATTATTCATTTATGTTTCGCGATAAATATGTAATTAACTGACGCATATAGTTTTTAATCGCCGCAGTTTACAAATGAGAAAAGTCATAAATTGTCAATGATCCATTTGTTCAGTGTCCAAATGTTTGTAAATCTATAGGACCAAACTACGTGGCCATCAGTCCGCAGTTTACAAACTACTTAAACTCACAAGGAAATGGCCTGACTTGTCATGTCGAAACCTGTGTTGCTATTTGTACCACTGCGAGTTATCATTGAAGGAAGTCTGTATGCAGACTGTTAGCTGCTGACATGACCTGGAAGTCTGTAAAAACTTGTATGACGTATGACACTATTATCGCATGGTTTCCGCCCTTATAACTGCCTGCTGTACAACCCTGACCTCTCTCGCTACGTTATACCAACGCGTTAGCTACGCGCCGCTCTCCTGCCACAGCAGTGAGAGAGCTGATTCGCCAAGTGAAAGCGATCGTACGATAATTAATAAATACGATAATAATAAATTCTTTGACAAATGTAGCTGATATGTTATCTACAACATCCTTCCAAATAGCTAAGAAATAGACACAATTACATATACGGTATAGAACACGTCAAACTTTTATTTCTTGTAATTACCGCAAAAATGCGAAATATTGATACAATGTTCAAAACATA